>JAWDJE010000017.1:2795000-3395000 GCA_035047345.1 Bradypodion ventrale | reverse complement strand
CTTTTTGCCAGGCCTCAGTTCAGTGATGGTGAACCTCGGCACTCCAGATGTTCTTGAACTTCAATGGCCAGAAGCCCTGATTAGCAGGAGGGCTGGCTTGGGCATCTGGGAATTGAAGTTCAAGAACATCTGGAGTGCCCAGGTTCGCCATCACTGCCTTAGGAGCTGCAGCCGAGTCCTCTGGCACTGTTTTGGCCATTTCTCTTTGATACACACTGCCTCTTTTCTTTATTGCTCAGTGGGAACATACATGCTGTTCTGCCAAGAGATGGATCTGTGAATAATCCACACATAGAAGCGACCACAAGCTCTACCCCACCACCCTCATCAACACTGACTTACTCCTTTAATACCTACTTCTCGGGGAAGTGGGAGCGGAAGGAAAAAGAGTCAAACAACAGTGCTCCTTCGACGCATCTTTACCGTGGACAATTCTAAGGCTGCTTCATCTGCACAATAAAGTCTCTTGCGTTTATGGAAAGGCGTCTTTCGTCCCAAAAGATTATAGACCACAAACTAAAATCGAGGCCGTATGTTGAGGAATTAATTTCGTCAATCACCAGAGAGAGAGAGAGAAACCACCTACCTCAAGGGATAAAACTCTGCAACTGCTTAAGTGGGATACCACAAAGTCATTCAATAGGGAGGGTATTATCAAAGATGGGCTTTGATGGAGTTTAAGCCTTTGGTTCTTTTCGGATAGGTACTATGACTACAAGCGATGAACAGTTACGGCTCATTTTGGGATTTTCTTTAACTGGGAAAAGCGTTCTTCATGTCATTGGTGTGACTCCACTTTTGAGCAATACTAGACAAGAGACTAATATGGGGCACACCACACAAACAATGCCTCTTTCTGTTGTGTTCGTGTCTTGATGGAATTACTGGGTAAATCAGTTTAGATGCAGATCGCACCCCATGATGCTTGAACGGTGCAGATAGGAAGAAACAAGTGTTTGCTTGGTTGGTGAACATTTATATCCCGCGCCACTGGCAATACACCATTATGGGCGGTTACCAGCAATAAAAGCACAAAAACTCATACAGAACAAACATCATAAAGCCTTATTTACAATAGATCAGTGCTGGCGAAGCTATGGTACATGTGCCAGAGGGGGCACTCACAACCCTCTCTATGAGCATGTGCACTACCGCCCCAGCACAGAGTTTGCCCTGCCCCTTTGCCTGACAGCCCAATAGGAATGGTTCCTCCCTTCCCCCAGCAGAGTTTGCCCCACCCTTATGCCCAGCAGCCAATGGGAGCGCTTTCAACCTCCCCCCAGTACAAGGTTCGCCCCGTCCCTCTGTTTCGGCACTCAGTCTCTCAAAGGTTTGCCGTTACCGCAATAGATCAATGAATCAATTAAAAATTCCGGCTGACAGAAAGAAGGTATGGGATAGTGTTCTAGACCCAAAGCAGACATGAAGCCAGTAAGTAGGTGTGGACAGTTGGAGAGCAGCTCAACCTTCACATGTAACTAGTAAGATGCTCACCCTGGACATGGGGATCAGAGGCTCAGGACTTTGATAGAGGCTACTAGATGGTCAACTGCAGCATACACTACAGACACAGGCCAATACACCCTTATTGTGGCAAGTTGCTGCTGTGGCTTATTGTGCCTGGGCTCTGGCTGCTATAGCTGTTGGTTCAAGACTTCCAGCACATCACCTTGAAAAATAGAGGCAATGCTAAACATGCAGTGTGCATGTAATTATTAAGGACGCTGTTCTTCCAGAAGGTTAGCCATATCCATCTACAGCAGGGGTGCCAGAACTAAGGCCTGTGGGCCGAATCCGACCCCCAATGCCAATTCCTCTGGCCTGTACCGCCTGGGCTGCTCACGGAAGCAAAATGTGTGTGCATTAGCACTGGGCATGTGTGAGCGCATTTTACTCCCGCTTCTGGCGGGAGGAACCATGTGACCAGCCCGATCAGCTGTCCAGGGGCGTAGTCAGGCCCACAGCCCGAAAAATTTGGGCACCCCTGATCTACAGAGGCAAAGAAAGACATTTAAGGCACAAAACTGAAAAGATAAGCACCTTGGCAGCCATGGAATAAAATTTCAATCCACCTGTTGATGACTGTACCTGACATATAAGACATCACTATTAAAAAATATGTGGCTCAGAATCCTTCATGTGGTATTAGAAGACAAGCAAACAGCACATTAGTTTGCTGTTTTTCAAGCAAAGCAACCGTCAAGCTGTGGGCTCTTTGGTTGAGCGGTATACCTTTGTTGGCATTTCCATCATCCGGAAGAAAGATGTTCCTGGCATGGTGGGCAGTACGACAAACCCACTATCACCAGATGCATCCCTGCTTATTTTGCTAACTCCCATGCTTTATGACTCACGTCCACAGCACAGAGAACGCCAACCAACACAAGCAAGATTGCAGAAATCGGGAGAGATTTGCAAAGCATCAGACGTTTTGTTTCAAAGAGCTTCAAGGTTTCTGCATTAAAATCCATGCTGATGGAAGTTATAAAGATGAGTTCAGACACAGAATCTGGGCATCGTGAAAACAATAAAACTCTCAGATACTGGTAATAATAATTTCGTGTCAGAAACTATTCTGGGTTGAAAGGATTTTTGCTGGAGAAACTCCACTCATGAGACGCCCGAATGAGGCTACTTACGTGTCCCCAAAATCTTTTCCTACCGAAATGGTACCTATTCATTTACTGGCAATTTTTTTGGCTTCAGAACTGCTAGGTTGGCAGGAGCTGGGACAGAGAGAAGCGCTCAAACCGTCATACAGTACCCGGGTCTCGAACTGACATGCTGGCTTTCTAGCTGACAAGGTGAGCTTCTTAACAAGAGCCACTGCAGATACAGGTAAGGCATGAAGATAAGGTAAGGTACATCGTTGGTAGGACCTTTGCCCACTCCAAAATGTTGAGACATAGAAACTTGAAGGCAAGGGACTAGCCTCCAAACTGAACATTTGGAGAACAAATAACAATATAATGAGACTCATCCCTGCCATCACCCTTTGGTTGTGAAATACAGGTAAATGGCTTCAAGTCTTTAGCCAACCTGCTGCTACATAGCACCGTGAGCACTGCTTTCGCTCTGACAGAGAACAAAGGAAGGATCTTTCATGCCACTGCTTCTTAAAATAGTTCCCTCTGATATCGTAAGTCAGATCTGTCCCCTGGGGAGGAAGCTGGATCGCTTTTGTATACTGGATAAGAACAGATTCCTTCCATAGCCTTCCAGAGCTGTTAGTAAAAACCATAAGTCATAGAGACGGATGCCATGGGACCCTGGACAAATAACTTTGGATTGGCATCTTTCTTCGGAGGAAACGTAGTTGGGCCTCTGAACTCATCTCCTGGCTCCAAACGCCCCATCGAGCCCTCGGAGCAGCGTGGCAGCCCTCTGCGCATCGGTATGTTCAGCCTCCTTGTTTGCTGAGCAGAACGTTATTTCCAACTGAGTGTTTATCATGCAACCATAGTAACTTCAGTGAGCCCAAAAGTCTGCAAAATATCCCAAGTGTCAAAAGCTGTTATTTGCCATGCAGGCCACGTTATGGAGCTGGCTTGGATGCATCCGCGTACGTGCCGTTAGTCCGGGGGCAGATATGCTCATTGTCTGCGCAAAAGAGTGTGTACCCCGTCGCTGTGGTCTTTTCAGCTTATTGTAAATCCTTAAGCTTACTGCAGGGGAGAAGGAGCTGAAACATGCAGAGGGGTTAACCAATAAGTTGGTTGTTAACAGCCCTGGTAGTGCAGTGGTTAAACAACTGTATTTC
Organism: Bradypodion ventrale; assembly: GCA_035047345.1. NCBI lineage: Eukaryota > Metazoa > Chordata > Lepidosauria > Squamata > Chamaeleonidae > Bradypodion > Bradypodion ventrale. The sequence goes on along the minus strand of JAWDJE010000017.1, from coordinate 3,391,240 downwards.
AACTAAAAGGTTGTGAGTTTGATCCTGACCAGGGATGAAGGCTGACTCAGCTTTCTATAAATCCACAGGTTGATAAAATGAGCAGCCAGCATGTTTTTGGGCAAAATGCTAATTACCGTATTTGCCAGTGTATAAGACACACTCCTCCCCCCCTTTAAAATATACCAGAAAAACAGAGAAAATTCTCCGATGCATCTTAGGTAAGGTAAAGGTCTCCCTTGCTTGAAAGCCAGTCATATCTGACTCTAGGGTTCAGTGCTCATCTATGTTTGTAGCCAATAAGCTATCGCTGAGTCTGCAGATGTTTCTGTGGACATATGGCAGGCATGCCTCAACACCTGGGTGCATGGTACGCTGTTTACCTTCCCATCAAAGTGGTACCTATTTATCTACTTGGAATTTTGTGCTTTTGAACTGCTAGGTTGGCAGGAGCTGGGACAGAGACGGGAGGCTCACTCCGTCATGCAGTCCCTGGGAATTGAACTCCAACCTTCCAGTCAGCGAGTTCAGCGTCTTAACCACTTGAGCCACCATAGTCCCAAGCCCGATGCATCTTATATGCCGGCAGATGTTGTATTTGTCAGTGTATAAGATGCACTTTTCTTTCTTAAAATACACTGGGGAAATGGAGTGCATCTTATACTCCAATGCGTCTTATATGGTACCTTGTGAACCACCCAGAGAGTGCGCTAAGGGGTATATAAGTGTGATTGCTTTTCTTTTCTTATGTCAACAGGCAAAAGGAACCAGACCTTGGTAATTCATTCGCCAGATAAAGTGAGACAAAAAAATTGAAGCTCAGCTTCCAGCCAACATTTCCCTTAAAAGCTCTTATCATTTGAGGTTTTAGGAGTGCATAGCAGACAAAGAATGCTAATCCCAGCTACAGTCAAAGTAGATTTTCTCCTCGTCTTGACATAATTCTGTAAAATGCAGCTAAGGAACATTGTTGGGACTCTGGGTGGCACAAACATCATTCCAGTAGCTATGGAGTTCGCACTCTTGCCCTCCATCTTGCACAAGGGGGGAACAAGGGGGGCACAGACGGTTCTTCATTCTTCTCCCCCATTATCAGTGCTAAGAAGGACCAAATAGAGGGGGTGTGTTTTACTTCCACTTCCGGGAGCGACGAGGGCGGTACGGGCCGGATGAATTGCAGTAAACCCATACATGTGGATTCACAGGGTGTTTGGGCTTCTGGGAATTGAAGTCCAAGAACATCTGGAGTGCCAAGGTTCGCCATCACAGCATTGGGATATCATGTCACCCGCTGGCTAGGCTGACCATGATGTGTGCCCTCTGCTTTCACCTTGCCCAAGGGATCTCATCCTGGGAAAACCTCCTTCATGATCAAGGTGTCTCCCTTGCCAGGTAAGTAACTCTCTGGTACGCTGTCCTCTAATTGACATTTGTAGAATTTAAATCACAGGTTGATCTTTTGGGCTAAGGCACCCCGATTCTATATCACTGTCCACCGAGCTCCATTTGGCCAAAACATCAGGAACAACTTCTGGTGTGTGTGCAAGCGCGCAAGCACGCACACGACTGAACACCCCACATATCCTGACTTTCAAAAACTGTTAAAATTCCGCACCTATTGGTTGAGGAAAAGGAAATCAAGACCAAGATGCTCATAAGAAAAACAGAGAGCATGCAAATGCAATCCAATTATGTGCTTCTTGGGATTTAGCTGCTATATTAGTCCACCAACCGCATCATTCAAATGCTCTCTGTGATGCAATTCCTTGAAAGCCACTAACACAGACTGTCTACAACCCCCTACTGTCAACTCAAGGCTTATCATCTCAGCTTTCAAAGGCTGGCTAAAAGCATCTTCAGTGCTGAGGCGCACATTACTGGGGTCCACATATTCCCCACAGCCTCCGATTCCTCTTTCACTCTGTTCTGAGAGAGACTAAAAAGTGCTTGGCCTAGACATGGAAGAACAACCGAGAATGAACCACATTAGAGCATCACATTTTATCAATAGACAACTCATCTCCGAGAATGAAATCTTTCATGGAGCAGGAAAAATGCCATTGGCGTGGATTTGTTTAAGGTGGATCCCAGCTTGCCATGAAGTGACCCACACACTATGATCTTGGAGCCATCTCCTGTGGCTCGTATGGAATGAGACATGCAGGATTTGACACCAGGACTGCAATGGACTGCCGCAGCCTTGAGGATATGGACAAGGTGCGCCTTTCACAGCCAGTCCATCTGGCATGGCCTCTTCCACCTCCATGACCGTTGGGGATCAGAGTTCCTCCTCCACTAATTTTGCCGTTGGACCCAATGTGATGGTTTTCAGTGGCATTTCCTCCACTGAGGAGGGGGTCCATCACCCAACCTAAAGGGGCTCATCTGCCTGTAGCCATTGGCCCCTTTAGGGAGTCAGGTCATTTACCACTGCCCAACACTTGGTGTTTAGTCGCTGGCTTTACGATCTACTCCATTACCATAGCGGATGTCCGGCCAGACACATCACCCTAAAATAACAAACTAACAACTAACAAGCTATTTTAATGTTTGCAAGAAGGAACTACTACTACTACTACTACTACTACTACTAATAATAATAATAATAATAATAATAATAATAATAATAATAATAATAATAATAATAATAATAATAATAATAATAATAATAATAATAATACCACCACCACCACCACCACCACCACCACCACCACCACCTTAGATCACATATCCTATTTGTGATATTTTCTACTCCAAGCTTAGAGGGAGCAGATCTTAAGAATGTTCTGGAACTAATCAACAATCATCATTTACACATCTTTTATTATTTTTAAGCAAACAACAAAAGGTCTATTCGCACATGTACACACTGCCAGAGAGAGAGACACTTTAATGTGCCTTCTTGCTGCTGCTTTATGCTGTCCAGAGGCCAAGAAAAAAATCTATTTATCAAGATATGTGGGCAGTCCAAAGCAATTAACTTCATCTATAGCTGTGGTAATAGCAATAATGGAAGTATCTACACTTGGCAAGCTATTAATGGTGATTTTTTTTTATTTTAAAGGACCACATTCAGTCAACATCATGTTTTTAAACCCATTTATTTGCTTGAAAGAATTCCATTCCCAAATACATCTGCCTTTGAAACAAGCACTCGGAAACTTTGGCAGACATGCACTTGGGGAATTGTCCAGAAGTCTGTGTCAAAGAGGCAACTCAATGTTGCAGGGGAAAATAATGGCCCTAAATCTCCTCTTCACCACCAGAAATATGCCACTATATGTGACATGATAAACACTTCTGTTCCTGAGTTCTATTACACTGCACAACAATGACTTTGCTACTGGGAATAACACGTGCGATTTACATGATATCGAGTGTGCTGATTCCAGAATTTGCCTCACCCATACAGATTTTAAGGCGTGCTAGAGCTGTTCAAATGGCCGGTCATTGGGCAATGTATTTTTACATGGGGATATTATAACAGTTGAACAGTATGTCTGCTGCCGCCTCAGCTGAATCACGTTCCCTTGTGGCATGCATGTTCCAGCAGCAGCCAGGAATGTCTGGGCAAGTCAGTGAGCTGACGTCAGAAATAGGTATACTGTATAAGGCAAGATGGATCAAGGGTTTGTCTCTAGTGCGAAACCATCTTATTGGATTTAGATGATCTAGTAAGGGGCAGTGTGGTGGGATTTAGCAGGTTCACCCCAGTTCACCAGAACTGGTAGCAGAAATTCTAGCTGCCCCTGCCCATACATGTTTTGAAATAAAGTAGTCCTAATTCGGGTGCAATGCAGGGCTTTCCCCCTGTCCACAGCCACCATACCACGCCCACCGAGTAGGTAGTAAAAAATTTTTGAATCCCACCATTGGGATATGAGCATGAGGTCCGCCAGCTCAGATCCGGAAAGAGATTTATGGCAAGAACAAACACTCTTGAGGGTTTGTTCTTGTTCAGTCGCATAGTCGAGTCCGACCCTTTGCAACCCAATGGACCATCGCACGGCAAGCTCTCCTGCCCTCCACCATCTTCCACAGCCCGCTCAGCTCTACACCCACTACACCAACAATGCCATATAGCCATCTCATCCTCTGCCATCCTCTTCTCCTTTTGCCTTCAGTCTTTCCCAGCATCAAGGCCTTCTCCAGTGAATCCTCTCTTCTCATCTGGTGGCCAAAGTACTTGAGCTTCAGCTTCAATATTTGTCTTTCCAAGAAGCAATCCGAGTTGATATCCTTCAGGATCAACGTATTTCATCTCTTTGTTGTCCAGGGTACTCTTTAAATCCTCCTCCAGTACCATATTTCAAAGGTGTCTATTCTTCTGCGCTCAGCCTTCCTTATGGTCCAGCTCTCGCAACCATACATTACTAAGGGGAATACCATTGCTTTGACTATGCATACTTTTGTTGGCAGGGTGATGTCTCTACTTTTTATTATGTTCCCTAGGTTTCTCATAGCTTGTCTCCCAAGCATCAGTCGCCTTTTTATTTCATGGCTGCAATCTCCATCTGCAGTGATCTTGGATCTGTCACTGCTTCTACTTCTTCCCCATCTATTTTCCAGGGACGGATAGGGCCTGTGGCCATTATCTTGGTTTTCTTGACGTTGAGTCTCAAGCCAGCTGTTGCACACTCTTCTTTCAGCCGAATCAGGAGCTTCTTTAGGTCTTCCTCACTTTCTGCCATTAGGGTAGTATCATCTGCATATCTCTTGAGGGTATGCAAGAGCAAAACCAAATTAGAAGATGGACAAAGGAACTAACTGGACAAAGAAGAACATCAAAGGGGGATGTTGCTGAGGAACTCAACCTCCCCTACGTCACTTGGAGGACCCTGAATAAGCTGAGGGTCAGAGTTCCTAAATGCAAGACCACCAGGCTCAAGTGGGGGCTGCTGACGGACGACAACACAACGGTGTGAATGTGGAGAGAGACACAATCCAGCTCATTTACTGGTCTGCCGATTGCTGCCAGAGGCATGCACCAATGAGGACATGGGTTTGGCCAACGACAAAGCCAGGGAAATGGCTTCATTTTGGCAGTCCAGGGTTTGATCGGGACATGAAAGAAGAATCAGAAACATGCACCGATGAGGACTTGGGTTTGGCCAATGACAAAGCCAAGACAATGGCTTCATTTTGGCAGTCCAGGATTTGATCAGGACATGAAAGAAGAATCAGAAACATGCACCGATGAGGACTTGGGTTTGGCCAATGACAAAGCCAAGACAATGGCTTCATTTTGGCAGTCCAGGGTTTAATCGGGACATGAAAGAAGAATCAGAAACATGCACCGATGAGGACTTGGATTTGGCCAATGACAAAGCCAAGAAAGTGGCTTCATTTTGTCAGTCCAGGGCTTCGTAGGGACACGAAAGAATTGGGGAAGGGAAGTGGCAACGTAAAGAGAGTTTATGAGTCACAGGTAAGGAAGTGTCAATTTACCTCTTGTCCCTCCCTATTGCCTCCCACATGGCTGACAACAAGTCGCGCGTCTAATCTTTTGGCTTCCTCTCCTGCCAAGCTGATTTCAAGCCACGCCGTGGGCTGCTTGTCAAAGGAAACAATGCGCCGCCGAGGAATGAGCTCTTGATACGAAAAGGCTCCGTCGCTTTGCCGCATTTGCTGGGAAAGATGCAGGAGGGTCTGTTCTTATTATGTCACAAAACGATTTTTATCACAAACCGGTCTCATAAGAGAATCCCATTCTCTTTTAAAGGGACTTGGTGCTCCCGCTTCTGTTGCTGTTTAATGGACTGTCAGTATAATTTAGATTTCATCCATTTAAACTTATTCGAGCCTGGCTCCTGATTGTACAGTAAATGGAACATATTTCTATTCAACAAAATTAATGACAGTTAATTGCAGTCTGGAGCGCCCCCTTTTTTTTTATGAAAGCCACACTTCTGTGGTTCCGGCATCAAGCTACATGATTTCCCACTTCAATTATTTTCTTTTCCCCCCTGCACTTTCCACCACGAGCTATTTTATAAGGCTCCCATCACGAGACTAATGCATATTTTGATGTAGTATATTGTTTCCAGTTCTGACTGATGTGCCCGGTTTTCATGCGCACTGCTGACAGCAGAAGGAAAGGAAGAAGGGAGATCGGGCATGTTAAAAAGGCATGACGAGTTCCTAGGCCTTGCAGTAATGCTAAAAGATTTGTTCCTTTTCTGGTGAAAATTTAAAACCGAAACTTTTTAAACTAGAAACGGCCATGTTATCATCTGTAATGAGGCCATCCTCTCAATGCCGCCCAAAGTTGAACAACTACAACACCACAGCCTTTAAAACTGGCTTAATCATCTATGATCAACACACGCTACCTCCAGGTGATGGGGCATGGAGGTAGATTTTTTTTATTCAGGATGCCATTACTAACACAGGTTTCGACAGACAAGGGGGTTAAATAGCACTTCCATGGGTTAGTTTATTAGCGAGCTTTGATCACTACAGCCTATTGCCATTGGCCACGCATAGCGTACATGTACACTGGTTAGATGAGAAAAGCAGTTCACATGGGAGCAATCTGAACCATGGAGGGTTTCAGAGAAAAGCTAAAGATGCACACAGAGAGTACCTTGTAAACATTTTTAATCCAGAGAGCAGGAGGGAAGGACATATGGCCCACCAGATGCTGTTGGGCAGCACCTCCGGAGAACCCTAAACAGCGCAACACAGCCAACGACGAGGAATCATGAGAAGTGTAGTTCAACAGTCTATCGCCATGATGATAGCCAATATCCGGAACAGATACAGCACCTGAAGAAGTAGTTCAACAACATCTAGATAACTATACATTCCTCACCTCTAACACAAAGGAACGGGGGAGACGCAAAGAAACACAATGCTCTGCTTTTCTCCACAATTAACCTCTATGGCTCTGTGAATAAAGAAGGGTCTGTAAATTTCAAGCCACTCTGCATTTTTAAATGTCTAGGTAGGCCATATCCTGCTATACAGTAGACCAGGGGTGGCCAAGTTTCTGGACTTCAATTCCAAGAAGCCTAAGTCAGTCCATTGGCTGATCAGTGCTTTGGGGGATTGACTCAGGCTTCTGGGAATTGAAGTCCAAAAACCAAAGGTTGGCCACACCTGGAGTAGACCCCAACTGCCAGTGACTCGGCGCGGATTGTTAGGCAGCGGTTAATGAACCTGACAACCCTGAGGACTAACAGCCTTGGGTGGCGAAGTCCACAGGGAAGGAAGGGTGAGGGTCCCCAAGTGGATTAAATCACACTAGAATCCCTCTTGATGGAGGGGATCAGCTTCATCCATCCTGGCCTGGGGCTGATGATGAGGACTTTGCGTGCCAAAAGTGCTCAGGACCAGAAAGTGACTCGTGGAACTGATCAGTGGTATTATGGGTGTCATGCTGTGATGTGGAAGGCAATTGGAGGGCCACTGCATTATATTATCAGGGCAATCTTCAGGGCTGATTGCCATGATAGCCAATATTCGGAATAAGATATGGTACTTGATATAAAAGAAGGACAGATTTGGCATTGTACTAATGTGCAGCTACCATGATGGGCACTGCTCGTTCTGTTTCTGAAGCACAGGTTTAATGGCTGCTGATTTCCTGTCTAGCATTAGAGCGGCGAGTCCTAAACCCATGTGGGAAAGAGAAAATGTTCACAGAAAAGGTGGTGAGGGAGACAGAAAGCTGTAAGTAGAAGCAGAACCATCACACTTATGTACCACCCCAGTGCACTCTCTGGGTGGTTCACAAGTTAATTAACATTTTGCCCCCAACATGCTGGGCACTCTGTTTACCGACTTCAGAAGGATGGAAGGCTGGGTCAACCTTGATCCCTGGTCAGGACTGAACTCACAACCCTTTGGCTGCAGGACAGCAGTTTAACCACTGAGCCACCTGGGCTGTCACCAGCACAGCAAAAAGAAGCGGAGCACTTAGGGCAATATCAGTCACAAGGCTCTGCATCGCCCTTGAGACCTCTGACAAGGCGAAGAGCGCCACATTGTTCTGTTGTGGAAAGAGACGTGCGCCACTGTTTGCCCACCCACCCGAGCCTACTGGGTCATAAAACCCAGCCATTCCCCCAGTCCTCTGCCCTCTCCCTTGTCTAGCGATTCGTTACCCATCCTCCCGGCGTTTTTCTCATCAAGGCTTGCAACCTTTCAACAAGGTATTGTGTGCCTCTATGCCTTAAGTGCTGCTTTTGCTTTCTGAAAATAAAGAGGGGAAGCATGTTTGCCATTGTTCAAGCCACAAATGGATCCCAGCACTTTTCGATAAGGGATAAGGGTGGTAACCGGCTTCCTGTGAAATTAGCACGGCTGCTCGAAATGCCAATCAAGGCCGGCAGAAGCTTTTAGCTGTTTTCTCACCCGACACGAGGGGGGGAATGGTAAGATCCAAGACACCTGTCTAGACAAAGACGTGGTACTTCAGAGAGCAAGAATACACATTTACTCTTCCCTCTTATGGACAAAGCCACAAGAAAGAATGAAATCCGAAACAAGAGCTCATCTGTGCTGCATGGATGATTCGATCTGCCATCGATGATGGGCAGGGAGAAATACGTTCATGCAGTACTTAAAGGGAGAGGGCCCCATCATCATCATCCTGCTCCTGCGAAATTTACTACTGTGTCATTTGTCTTCTTGTAATTCAGTAGAGCTAAGGGACGGAGGTGGCTTAGTGGTTGAGATGCTGGACTTGATGACTAGAAGGTTGGCAGCTCAACGGTTCGAGACCCGAGTGCTGCATGACGGAGTGAGCTCCCGTCTCTGTCCCAGCTGCTGCCAACCTAGCAGTTCAAAAGCAAGAAATTGCAAGTAGACAAATAGGGACCACTCAGGGGGAGAGGTAAACAGCGTTCTGTCTAGTCATGCCTGCCACGGAAATGTCTGCAAACACAGACAGTGCTAGCTCTTTGGCTACAAAGAGATGAGCACTGAACCCTAGAGTCAGATATGACTGGCTTTAAAGCAAGAGTGACCTTTACCTTTGCCTAATTCAGTAGAGACCAGGTTCAACACCCTGCGTCCCTAGTCTAAAGGTTCGAGCGTTGGAAAGGTTCATCTGTCCCGATCAGAGTAGACAATATGGAGTCCACCAGGTGAATAACCCTAGCTTGGTAAATAGAGTAGCCTCTTGAAGTCATATATCGCTTCCCAACAACAGCGTCAACCTTTCTGCTATTTCATTCCTAAATGCAAGACCAACATGCTCAAGTGGTGGCTGCTGGTGGACAACAACACACTCAAGTGAATGTGGAGAGATACAGAATCTGGCTCAATTGCTGGTCTGCAGATTACTGCCAGAAACATCATGATTTAAGTTTGGCCAACGACAAAGCCAAGAAAGTGGCTTCGTTTTGGCAGTCCAGGGTTTGATCAGGACGCGAAAGAAGAATTTCATGCCACAGCAAACACTGCCAAACACCGTGGAGCACAGTCCTTCCCCAATAGCATTTGGAGAACCTGCAACCTCTGCAATTAAACCAGGCCGATTCACATTCTTGTTGTTGCTACACAAGACATGCTTCATGCACACATGTACAAGAAGCATGGGAGTATCTGTCCTTTGTCCCAAGAACATACGTGGGATGATTCATGCAGTCCATCGAGCACAGTACACTTTGTTTTGACCAGAAGAGACAATTCAAGAAGATCCCTCAAAGGAGATTGTCTTCTATAACTGGCTATCAAAGATCCCCTCCAACTGAATCAAGGACCTTCCACAATTGGGTAATGGCCTGTGCTACCAATAAGCTATGGCTATCTTGGGAATTCCCATTTGAGGGGAGATGGCTTGAAAGGATATTAAGGTTGGGTGTTACATGGGCCCATGTCTGGCCAGGTTATCCTGCTATGGTCATAGAGTAGACCCTCTCAACGCCAAGTGTCAGGCGGTGGTTAACTAACCTGACCACCCGGAGGACTAACGGCCTTGGGTGCCAAAGTCCACAGGGAAGGGTGATGGTCCCCAAGTGGATTAAATCCCATCTTGATGGAGGGCATCATCTTCACCCATCCTGGCCTGGGGCTGAGGAGGACTTTGCGTGCCAAAAGGACTCAGGACCAGAAAGGGACCCATGGCCACTGGATCAGTGCTACTATGGGTGTCAGGATGCAATGCGGAAGGCAAATGAAAGGCCACTGCATTATATTCTCAGGACAGTCTTCATGAGGATCGCCAATATTCGGATGCGGCAGAAAACAAGAAGTTACTTGGGCAAAAGGACTACAGCACAGCCAAAGCCCTTGTTTCTGGAAGATTAGGAGTAAGATCTGGAAGTTTTCTCCACCTCTTGTACCTACCCATTGAAAGAAGAGCTTTCCGTTGCTAGTCCAAACAAATGACGCTCAACTTAGAAGAGTAAGATTCAAGACATGCCTTCTGAAATTATAATTACATTTCCTGGTATTCTGGAATTCACAAGAAACAGGAATGGGGTGGGTGGGAAACCAATAACATAATACACCTACAGGGGGAAAAAAACCGTGGAACACCAAGTATTCTGGATCGATCCTCATGCTCAACTCTAATTAGGTTTGCCACCTCCTTCCCCCAGGACTGTGTTTGCTTTATTTAATGAAAAATATATGTGCAGATAGCTTGAAAGTTAAAAGAGCTGGTTTTAAGGATCAACCTCCATTTATCAGTCCTTAAGAGAGGCACCATCTGTCAGGCATTAACAGCTGCTTCATATTTTAAAAGCCAGAACTACGGCTGCCACATTAGAGCGCAAAGGAAGTAGGCGGGGAGTGGCAAAGAGAAAGTATAGATTTTTTTTACCTTGTAATGCTCATTTTTTTTTCATTTCCAGCAAGAAGGCCCACCAAAACAAAGGGTTCGGCTTTGCTTTGTTGATTAAGTACCAAAGTGGGGGGGGGTGGGGGGAGTACATGTAGCTGCCTTTCATGCTAGCAAACCATTTGCTCACACATTCCTCTGATCCTTTCAGGCATAAATTCATCTGGGAGTGAATTCAATGTATTCAACTCAAGCCTCTTATGGTCTTTCCATCAAGAGCGGTTAAAAATTGTAGCCCAGGAATAAAGCTATGGTATCCTGCTATGGTCATAGAGTAGACCCTACTGCCAGCGACTCAACCCTGAGCGTCAGGCAGCAGCTAACTAACTTGGCAACCTTGAGGACTAGCAGCCTTGGGTGCCAAAGTCCATAGTGAAGGGTGATGGTCCCCAAGTAGATTAAATCCTTCTTTATGGAGGGCAGCAGCTTCATCCGTCCTGGCCTGGGGCTGATGATGAGGACTTTGCCAGTCAAAAGGGACTCCATAGAGCCATTGTCAATCAACATTTATGGACACAGATGTGAGGATCCCATTACTCCCGAGCAGAGCCTTAGCCTACAAATAAGTGGGAACGCACCTGAATTGATGCCCTCAAGCTAAGCAATTAAGGGTTTTGCTTGCCTTCTCACATGTCCTGACCTGAGTCAGGCTGTTAGTAAGGTAGTGAATAGAAAAATAAACAACTCCAGTCATCTTCATGTTTTTTAAGAATATAGTGTAGCAAAACAGGGTACAGATTTCTTAAGCAAATGAAGCATCTTTAGTTCAGAAAGTGCATTAAAACAATAAAAACCTTACTAAGCTCCTCCCCCCAACACCAATTCATCCCGTACAGGCACGTTTTACTTCCGTTTCCAGGAATGATGAGGGCTTCGCGGGTTGGATGAAGTAGCATTGGGGCCGGGGCTGGCCTCTGGGTCATAATGACAGGCTCCTTGAACCACATGACTGGCCCGCGGCCTGAAAAGTTTGGCCACCCCTGGATTACATGATAGTGGAGTTCAAAACACCCCCATAGAGTCACTTACTCCTTCTTCCCTTCCTTTTTATTTCCTCCAGCAAGTTCCACCCTCTGGACCTTCCTCTGAAGGATTTCAGCCAATCACTACACAGTCCTCCATGTCCGTCAACATGGAGGACTGTCCAGAACACGAGGCTAGATTGTTTAGTCTAAAACACAATTCTTGCCCAGTAACAACCCAGAAAGCATCACTGCTCTAAAAGGTTCGCCATCATTGTGCTAGGTTGGCAGGAGCTGGGACAGATGGCAGGAGCTCACTCCATCATGCAGGTAGAGGCTTTAAGGCAGGGATTCTCAACCTGCAGCCTGGATGCAGCCCACAGCACCATTTCATGTGGGGCCTCCACCACACCTGGAAGTGCCATGTGGTGGAGGAAGGGCAAAATGGCCATCCGGACCCCAAAGCTGTCTGAGGGAGCGTGGCTTGAAAAGGTTGAGAACTCCTGCTTTTAAGCACTGGAAATCCTTTTCTCTATCCTAGTTGCATAGCTAAATGTTTGTCAACAGGTTCCTCACTTCTTTTTCTAGTGTGAGTGCGCTCTCTCGCTGTCTGTGATTCTGGCACATTTGCCTCTCTCAGCTGGTGAAGCTGTCAGAACAAATAGAAAGCAATATCTGGAAGCAAGACAAACACATGGGTCAATGTCAGACACAAGCCAGCCTCTCTCAGGGCAAGAGCCAAACGCCTGCATTTCAATTCCACTCATGTCCTCCAATTCAAATAACGTTAGACTGCTTAAAACGCAAAAACACAACTAAATGTCCTTTGCGCACGCGCGCTCTCGCTCTTCTGGTGTTTGAAAGAGCTGGCACGCTTCTTTTTCCCAGTGAAATAATACGATTTGACTGCAGATCTGAGATTAAACCACACTTTCAGCCCCGTTTCCTTGGCAGATACCGAGGCAAGGCTTCAACATGTAATTATTATAAAGGGAACGTTTAAGAATTAATTGAGCCAGCAGAAGCGAAACCTCCAGAGCTTCCGAGCGAAAATGTTTTCTTGCGAAGCAAAAGGGCAGAGGAACGAGAGGAGAGCTCGGCCCAATTAGGCACCGGGTAGATAAATAAAATAACATGGCTCCAATCCACCTGAAACGAATGGGAATGTGCTGGAGGCGCAAGGAGAAGAACGGAAACAAACAATGGACCCAATGTTTTCTGTTGGCTCGCTGTGCAGAAAGGATGATCCAGCAGCCCCACTCTGTAAAGAAAGAATCTGTCCCAAATACTGTTTGACTACAAATCCCATGAGGCGAAGGCCAACAGCTGGGATGCCTAGGACTGGTGGGAACCACAATGACAACATCTGGAAGACAGATTGCCTGGGTAAAGTAAAGGTCGCCCTTGCGCGAAATCCAGTCGTATCCGTCTCTAGGGTTCGGTGTTCATCCCCATTTATCGCCAAAGACGCTATCTGCGACTGCAGATGTTTCCATGGCCATGCGGCAGAAATGACGAGCCACCAGAATGCACCAAATGTTATTTACCTTCCCACTCTACCTATTTATCTACTTGCAATTTCTTGCTGTCGAACTGCTGGGTTGGCAGGAGCTGGGACAGACGGCGGGCCGACATTCTGGTCAACAAGTTCAACGTCTCAACCACTAAGCCACCGCAGTCCCATGGTTGACTCGGTACTAGAACCTAAAAGTGCAAAATGCCCTCCTCGCCATGAGTAAACCACTTCTCACCTTCTAAACTAGTAGTGTGACACACACATACACACACCATCTGAGATGTTGACTGTTATGACACCCTTTGTGTTTACATGGTCTCATGAAGAAGAAGAAGATGACACGACCTTGCTTGAGGGTCTGAAAATCTAAAAGACAGAAGGGGAAAAGCAAGGGAGCAGATGGCTGCTATCCAAACATGCGTTCGGCTTGGATTCTCAAAGAGAAGATTCAGTAGGAAATCTCTTGGCACTTGATAAGCTCCCCTCCTAGCTTATTTGGAAATAGCAAGCTAGGAGATGGGTTTCTAATTGATACTAAGGGTTTTCTTGCTCGTGAAAAACCTACAAGTCTGGCCAAGTTATTCTGCTATAGTAATAGAGTAGACCAGTGACGAAAAAACTTGGCACTCCAGGTGTTCTTGAACTTCAATTCCCAGAAGCCCTGATCAGAAGGAATGCTGACGTCCAAGAACATCTGGAGTGACACCATTTGCCACCACTGCCCTAGAACACTCATGACGAACCTTGGCACTCCAGCTTTTCTTGGACTTCAATTTCCAGAAGCCCAAGTCTCTGCGAATCCACATGAGTGGGTTTTCCGCACATACGTGTGGATTCACAGAGGCTTCCTGGAATTGAAGTCCAAGAACAGCTGCCAAGGTTTGCCATCACAGGAGTAGACCCTACTGCCAGCAACTCAACGCCGAGTGTCAGGTGGGGGTTAACTAACCTGACAACCCTGAGGACTAACAGTCTTGGGTTCCAAAGTCCGCAGGGAAGGGTGGTGGTCCCCAAGTGGATTAAATCCCCCTTGGATCCCTCTTGACGGAGGGCATCATCTTCATCCATCCTGGCCTGGGGCTGAGGAGGACTTTGCGTGCCAAAAGGGCTCAGGACCAGAAAGGGACTCATGGAACTAGATCAGTGTTACTATGGGTGTCATGCTGCGATGTGGAAGGCAGATGAAAGGCCACTGCATTATATTCTCAGGACAGTCTTCAGGTCTGATTGCCATGATGATCACCAATATCTGGATCCGGATACAGCAGAAGAAGAAGAATGAGTTTCTGATGACGGTGGGAATAAAGATAGGAAAGTGCATTTTGTCACCAGTAAGCCAGGCTTTCTCTGGAAGTCCGGCTCACACTTTTGTGTCAGCATGCCGATTGCCCCATTTATCTCTTCTCAGGATTCATTTCAGTCCGGGAAAGCAACACAAAGGTTGCGTTCCCCCGGGACTTGGTGGGGAAAGCAGAGCGCGAGCGGCGAGGTAACAAACTAACGTTGCCATCTTCAAAATGTTCAATGTTTAATTATTCATGCGTGCATTAACAAAGCGCTGTACAGAAACCAAATGCTTCGAAAGGTACAGGCAGCGTAACATGGGGTCTATTTCCCCAGGTGCCAAAGGATGTTGTTGGATAATGAGATTTTCCCAGGGCGTGAACGGAGACCACCGTCCGCGCATACGCCCATCCTCCAGAGACGGCTCTTAGGAGAGACAGATGTTCCCACAAGCCATGGATCCTTGCTATTGGAACCACGGATCCTTGCTACTAGTCTGTGAATTCTACCTGCTAATCCCCATACCCTCACCTGCAACAAAAGTTACATTCAAAAATCTCCACCTTCTTCATTTGTTTATTCATTCATTCATTCATTCAAATTTATATATTGCCACCCAAACCGAACAAGCGATTCTGGGTGGCATAACAACAGTGAAAACATTACAATCATAAAACATTAAAAACCCTTAATAGACTATAAAGATTATCCTCCCCCGTCCCCATCAATTATTTAAAAATTATGGTTAAAAGAACGACTACAAGAACGCAATTTCATACATTCTTAACCCTACCTCCAAAATAGCATATATTCATCTCTAGGTTTAACCCCTTTAAATTTCCCCAAATTATATGGGATGAATTCTCCCCAAAGTCACTTGTCTTAATAAAGCCTTTTTTCTGCTTTTCAAGTCACGGGTCAGGAGACCCATTGAATCAGTTAAATTGACACAAGTATTACGCAATTGTCCTTCTCCTTCATGTGTTATACCAGGGGTTCCCAACCTAAGGCTTGCGGGCTGGATCTGGCCCACGGCAGCATTTCATGTGGCCCCCAACCCTTCAAGGGCATTTGAGAAACAAAATGGCCAATCCTTTGATGCTGTTGGGACAAAATGGCCACCTCCATCGTGCAGGCAGGCCAAAATGGTTGCCCGGCCCTCGAAGCTGACTGAGAGCATGACCCGGCCCCCGGCTTGAAATGGTTGGGAACCTGTGTTAGACAAAAAGCCATGCGTCTTGTTTTGTGTACAACACAGGTTGTCTCAAACCAGAGTACCTATCAAGAGCCTCAACAAAGGTCCAAATTATAGCCTTCCATCACTGTCTATTATAGGTCCCCTGCCCTTTCCCCACAAGAAAAGAACACTTAGAGAGACTATGG
Source organism: Bradypodion ventrale (assembly GCA_035047345.1). NCBI lineage: Eukaryota > Metazoa > Chordata > Lepidosauria > Squamata > Chamaeleonidae > Bradypodion > Bradypodion ventrale. The sequence continues at coordinate 3,375,324 of JAWDJE010000017.1, read as the reverse complement.
CTTCACTGTTAAGTGTGCGCACTCTCTCTCTCTCTCCGGCCCCCTTTCTTGGCAAGCCATTCTCCCGCAAATGAGGATTGTACCCAGCCAGCTACAAAGCACTTAGCAGCTGGCACCTAGGCAAACTCAAAACAAAATCCTGATAACTTCGAACAAATGGACTTTCCCTGTCAGCTAATGTGTGCCTCACCTTCACGAGATTGCTCTAGAGATGCTGAAGTAAGTGCGCCGCTTTGCCTCGGAACAGTGGAGACAAAAGGATACCGTCTCTAGATGGGGAGGAAATCTGACAGCAAGGTTTCTCCTCCCTGAACTTGGGGGTCTTATAGAAGCGTTTACAGCTCCTCTGAAGCCTCATTCGGGCATCCCCTAGAAAAATCCTTTCAACCCAGAGTAATCTCTGACACGGAAATGAAAGAAAGATAGAGCCGTTAGCATCCAATTAAAGTTGAAAGGCCGCTCCTTCTTTTTAACAATTTCTTTGGGACTAAAAGAAGAAGAAATGGCATGAAAAATATGTCCTCAATTAGATTTTTTTTTTAAATTCCCCAATGGAAACCTTGAAAGCACATGCTTGTTTCCTTGATCAGATTTGCCACTTAGGTCCATGCCAGTGGTGGTAAGCCTATGGCACGCACAACAGAGGGGACATGCAGAGCCCTCTCTGTGGGCATGCGTGTTCCAGCACAGAGTTCGACACGCTCCTCTACCCAGCAGCCCAATGGGAGAGCTCCCTCCCTCCCCCAGCACAGAGTTTGCCCTGCCCCTCTGCCCAGCAGCCCAATGGGAGTGCTTCCTCCCTCCCTCAGCATGGAGTTTGCCCCGCCCCTCTACCCAGCAGCCCAATGGGAGCGCTCCCTCCTTCAGCACATAGTTCACCTCTCCCTTCTGGAGCATGGACATCAGCCTGCTGAGTTTGGGCACTCGGTCTCTAAAAAGTTTGCCTTCGCTGGTCTATGCCTTCCCGAGTAAACTACACCAGCTTTCAATTCCCACATATTCCTTGCATTTCTAGGCACACCATGCTTTGCCATGTACTAAAGACTGGCCCTAATCTTGCCATCTGGAACACAGAGATGGATTGAGGAGGTGGTAGCAGCTTCAAACGGCAACCAATGGAAAGGTGGAACCTATGGGAAGGTGGAACCGGTTGCACTATCTCTCTACCATCAGATCCTAGATGTGGCAACACAGTAGTCAGATGAGAATCTCTTCACAGGTTAGTGTTGTGAGCTTGCCTTCTTCCAAACTTGTCCAAAACAGTGAGAATCGTGGGGACCACCACATCTCCACCACTCCAGCAAATCATCCCTGTAAATCAAATCTTCTCAGAAATAATGGTAAGAGGACCTCCAGTTGTAATCTGTGTGGAGGGATTCTTCAATCACTTGAAGACTCAAAATCCTCATAAGGCTACTTATTAACCCACAAGGATATAGTGACAGGATGCCTCAAACCTACGCCAGTTGAGAAAATTGACCGCCTTGTTGATATCGCTCCACCCAAGCTAAGGAGAGATGTAGCAGTGGATGTTGAGAGAACTAAGCAAGAGAAGGACCCCTGACACCCTCTAAATGGAGATGAGCCTCAAGTCTGCCGTCTCAGATCCAGGAAGAGCTTTATGGCAAGAACAAACACTCTTGAGGGTACATAAGAACCAAACCAAACTAGAAGATGGAGGAAGAAGCTCCAACATTAAAGGAGGATATAGTTGAGAAACTCAACCTCCCCTACATCACTTGCAGGACCCTGAAGAGGCTGAAGGTTGGAGTCCCTCAATGCAAGGCCAACAGGCTCAAGTGGGGGCTGCTGGTGGACAACAACACATGGTGTGAATGTAGAGAGGTGCAGAATCCGGCTCATTTACTGGTCTGCCGATTGCCGCCAGAGACATGCATCAATGAGTACCTTAAGTTTGGCCAACAACAAAGCCAAGAAAGCGGCACCATTTTGGCAGTCCAGGGTTTGACCGGAAAACGAACGAAGAAGAACCCAAGAGGAGTCTATTTTTTAGCTGGAAACCATTCCTTCCCGATGTTTAAGCAAGTGACAACATCTACCCACCCCGGCAATATCTAGCCTTTGGTTCTTGCAGCAGCCACAACCCTGTTTTCTCCTTTATGCAGCTTCTGATGCCATCTCTGGAACGGATCCTCACAAATCCGTCTAATCCTTGAATATCCCTTTAAATGGCTCTGGGTAGGCTGAGCAAAAAATGCCAAATGCCCTCATTTTCAGTGGCCAGAGATAAGAAGTGCTCTACAGAGATGAACAATTTACCTGACCCTTCAACTAATTCTCCTGTTCGACCACTTGCACCCTGGCCTGGACGACTATTGCTAATCCAGGCCTAAAATTGTACTTTTTAAGCAAAGAGAGGCAATCTAGAATAAAAAATCGTTTTGGCATTTGGATCTTGCCAAAGAGAGAAAAACACAGATGGCTACAGGAAGGAACAAGTACAGTCAAACCTCTACATACGAATTTAATTCGTTCCTAGAGGTTGGATGTATCTCAAAAAAAATCTTACCTTGAATTTCCCATAGGAATGCACTGAATTTCATATCTCGAAAAAAATCCTATTAAAAATTCTTATTTTTTCCTGAGATTTCCAGATTACCTTCTTGAGTTTTTCTTAAGTCGAGCCATTCTTATCTTGACTGTATGTCAACATTTTCAGAATAAGATAACATTCAAAAGCGATATTATAATAACTTAAAGAGGTGTTTGTTTTCATTTGTGTTTTGCCTTTCTCCCAACATAGGGACCAGAAGTGACTAACAGATTATTTTAAAAGAATACAACTATAGGTCACCCTTGCTCAAAAGCTAGTCATATCCGACTCTAAGGTTCAGTGCTCACCTCTGTTTATAGCCAAAGAACCTGTGCTATAGTCTTTATTTGCAGATGTCTCCATGGTCATGTGGCAGCCATGCCTCAACACCGGAATGTGCACGGAACGCTGTTTACCTTCCCCACCGAAGTGGTCCCTATTTATCTCCATGCAATTTCTTGCTTTCAAAATGCTAGGTTGGCAGGCGCTGGGACAAGAGACGAGAGCTCACTCTGTTGTGCAGCACTCGGGTCTCAAACTGCAAACCAGACAACCTTCCAGTCATCAAGTTCAGCGTCTTAATCACTAAGCCACCACAGTCCCTGAATACATGCAGTAAATTGTAAGATAAAAAAATAACAAAATAGACAATATTAAATATTTTTAAAATGATGGATTTAGAAACCCGTTTAAACACTTTTTTTGGGGGGAAACACATGAGAAAGCACTAAATATACAGCACACAGAATTAACACTCTGTTCTTAAGAGATGGTTGTAATAACAACCGTAAGCTAGATTAGCTTGATTATCGTAATAGTGTAGACCGGGAGGGAGCAGGTCTATGCAGAACAAGTGTTGCCTTTGGCCTCAGAGCGCATTTATGTCAGTGGCAAAGCATCAGAGCCTTTTTCATGCCCAACTCAGTGCTGATAAAAGCAGCACTATCAGAACAGACCATGCACAGTCAGTTTCGAATTGTATTCTTATTCCATCTGTGGGAAAAGCGACATGACTTTGGATTTGACAGAGGCTGGTTGGGTCCCAGTAGAAACTTTGCCAGAGGCTTTGCTGGCAAAGCAGCACAACATACCTTGCAAGGCACTTTATACAATAATTATTAGTATACAAAGTTGTACATGGAGCTAAACTGTACAAAAATGAATGTTTCGGGTACCCTACTAAATAGCAATACTACTTCTTCCTTAGTGGAGAATACATGCTATCACTACAAGCCTTTTGATCCCCCCCCCAAAAAAAAAAATCTTTATTTTCAGGCAGGCACTTAATTGGAAATATATCACCACTCAACACTAATGCACCACAATCAACTAAGAAGTGGTCACTACATAGGGCTGAAGATATGAGCAAGAGCTGCTCTTAGTGTGTACTGCGAGAGCTTCCAGATAGCTATCTATCTTATCATCTGCTTAGCTCAGGGGTGGCCAAACTACAGCCCGTGGGCTGAATCCAGCCCGCAATGCCAAATCATCCGGTCTGTGCCACCCTCAATGCTCCCGGAAGCGGAACTAAAACATGCACAAGGAGCTGCCATAAATGTACCCGCAACTGTCATAAACGCGTTTATGACAACCATGGGTGCATTTACGGCGTTTTGCGCATTCATTGGTGTGTTTCACTTTCTGCTTCCAGTGGGAGGAACCACGTGATTCACCCGCTGAACGCTGAATCATGTGACCGGCCCGCTGAATCACGTGACCAGCCTGCAGCCTGAAAAGCTTGGCCACCCCGGCTTAGCTCCTTAATGTTATTCTATCTATCTATCTATCTATCTATCTATCTATCTATCTATCTATCTATCTATCTGAGATTAAAAGCACTTCTTTCTACTCACTCACCTATCTACCCACCTATCACATATCTATACCACCTACCTGGAATATTTCCTACTCGGGGCGGTGTGCAAACAATTAAAAACTAAGAATAATTATTGGCCCAAAGAAGTGAGGCTTCCCCTGAACTGACCCATATGTGGCTTCCTATGTTAGCACACCACAGTGATCGATTCACAGGACATTCCTAGCTGTGGCTTGAAAAATTAGAATAATTAAGGGCAACCATACGTTTGAGGATTTTGCAATGCTGGGTTAATTTCAAGAGGGAGCAAAACCCTTCGTCCGCTCACTCTGGTCTCCTTACCATTGATTAAGAGATCCAGGCCCTTTATACATGGGATAATGCTTTCCCCATTGCCGCCCCCCCATCCCCTCAAGGGCTCGGCTATCTCTGAGCTGAATTCAGTATGCAAAAGCAGCACGATTTGTCTGCCACCTCCAGGCAAGCGCAGGGCTTTAGGCATTCTATCAACAGGACACATTACAAAAATTGTTCCTAGTGATTTATTTCCACGGGTGTTTCGCCCCACTCCTTTTGCAAAGCACATCCGTCTTTCCTTTCTACAGCACTCCTACAGCATGCCAATGATTTCACAAGATGGCATGTAAGCTTTCTTCTCATAAGGGTATCAGGAATACACACAGTTAATGCATTTTGGCAGAAATGAGTAGCCAGGCAGCCTTTTTTCTTTTTTGCATGAGACGGAATGAGGTGGTTTCTCTAAAATAGAGGATCCGGGCTAAGACTTGGGAATTGAAGTCCAAGAACACCTGGAGTGCCATGGTTCGCCATCATGGGTCTAGACATCCTCCCCTAACGCTGCCCTGCTATCTCATCCCTATTATAAAGTCCCTGATCAAAGCTCATCTTTTGTGTGCAAGGGCTTTGGAACAACTGCCCAGTTTGCACAGCCTACAGTAAATAAGCATACACGTGTTTACAGGTGAAACAAAACCTTATTCTTTCCTTGTTTACTCCTGTTCCCAGTTACCTTTGTTTTTTAACAGCAAAAAATCATGGGCAGGAATCTGTTCTCCAGTTACTCATGAGATGCCATGAAAGCATCTGGCACTATAGTACTAAGGTGGTGGCTGAGTGGTTAAGAAGCTCGCCTCATTAGCTGGAAGGCTGGCAAGTCAGCAGCTCGAGACCCAGGGACTGCACGATGGATTGAGCACCCATCTCTGTCCCAGCTCTTAGGGACATGAAAGGAGCCTCACTTGGGTGTCCCTGAGTGGCGTTTCTTCCGCAAAAATCCTGTCAACCCAGAATTTCTGACACGAAATTATTATTATACTATAGAAACTAAACTGATGTGCCATAAATTACAGCAAAACAGAAGTGGTGTAAGCCGAAATTGCCCATTCACCTAGGGGACTGGTATATACCTAGTCTGGCCAGGTTATCCTGCTATGGCAATAGAGTAGACCATACTGCCAGGGACTCAATGCCAAGTGTCAGGTGGCAGTTAACTAACCTGACCATCCTAAGGACTAACGGCCTTGAGTGCCAAAGTCCACAGGGAAGGGTGATGGTCCCCAAGTGGATTAAATGGTCCCACTTGAATTCATCTTGATGGAGGGCAGCAGCTTCATCCATCCTGGCCTGGGGCTGAGGAGGACTTTGCATGGCAAAAGGGCTCAGGAACAGAAAGTGACTCGTGGATCAGTGGTGTGGGTGTCACTCTGTGTTGCGGAAGGCAGATGAAAGGCCACTGCATCACATTCTCAGGACAGCCTTCATGGCTGATTGCATGAGGATTGCCAATATTCGGATACGACAGGAGGAGGAAGCCAAGCCCAGCAACAACAAGAAGAAGAAGAACAACACACATACAAAACACACAGTAAGAGTTCCAAAAAGGTCTGTCTCTTACCGCCAGGCCTGTAGACGACGTCGTCCTCTGTGATGAATGACGTGATTTCCCCGTTGTCTGTCCTCTCGTACCGAGATTTCTTCTTGGGGGGCTTCTTCTTGTTCTTCTTTGCGGACTCTTCCGTGGTGGCGCTGTTGTTGTCGTTGTCCTCGTCTTCGCTGTGGTCGCTCTCGGCGTAGTTCTTAGCTCCGCCTTCCAACGTGCAGCTACGACGGGGCCGGGAGTTCTCGCTCTCCCGGGTCTTCTCATGTTTGTCTCTTTCCCGGTCCCGGTCCCGATCTCGGTCCCGGTCCTTCTCTTTCTCTTTGTCTTTCTCTTTGTCAGCTGTCATGATTCGCCAGGTGCCTTCTTCGGTCCTCTCACGGCTGGGCCTCCGTGAAAGGTAGACCGTGAGCCTGGGCTTCAGTCTTCTGAATTTCCCGCTCAATTCCAGGAAAAATTTGACCACTCCGATAACCCCAGCGTCTTGAAAAGGTTCTGTAGGAAAAGGAAATAAACATTAAGACATCAGAAACCCATTTCAGTGTTGCCCATAAGAAAGCTGTTTAAAGCAAACCACACGTTCTCCATCAGAAAGCAACATATCTCTATGGTCTAATATAATGATGGCGAACCTTTTAGAGACTGAATGCCCAAACAGAGGGGCAAACTCTGTGCTGGGGGTAGGGAAGAAGCGCTCCGATTGGGCTGCTGGGCAGAGGGGTGGGGCAAAATCTGTGCTGGGGGAAGGAGGAAGCGCCCCCATTGGGCTGCTGGGCACAGGGGCGGGGCGAACTCTGTGCTGGGGGAGGGAGGAAGCGCTCCGATTGGGCTGCTGGACAGGACAAACTCTGTGCTGGGGTGCCAATAGAGAGGGATGTGACTGTCCCCTCTGGCACGCATGCCATAGGTTCACCACCACTGGTCTAATATATTATTCCCTGCAGACATAACTCCTCTTGGTTGTAACCAGATTTCATGACGTATGACTGCCACCATTGTAATTAGCTGCTAAATGCATGGTCATGCCACTGCCTTAATCTTGATATCATATTATCTTGATAACAGACTTTCACTCTTGCTTAGAAAAAATGTCAACACTAAGTTATATCTCCATGGAATTGCCTGGAAATAAGTGCAACTCCACCACCCAGAACTATGACGTGTCTGAATTTACTGGGTTTTCCTGACGTTCTCTCCTGTTTTTATGTGGTGTCTCAAAATTTAAGCTAAAGACCCCCTTCCGATGGCCCACCTTGAGCGCAATGGAAAAAGACGAGTTAGTGAAGCACTCGTATGCATGCTTCTGCACATATACACATGTATGAGCATGTGAATGTACATGCACATCTGACAACTGCAGCGCAAAGGTTAAGCATTAATCTTTACAAGAGCAAGAACAAATCTATTTATGGGCAAAATGGAAGTATCAGCAGGTGTGAGAGAACCCCAAGGCCTTCAGAAGTTAAATGGTTTAGAGAAGGAAGGAACTGAAGGATAGTCTTCAAATACAGCCCTGCAAAGATCCAGCATGCTTGGCTGGCACAGACGGTTAATTATGGGTGGGAAGGAACAGAAGACTCCAACGAAGGAAGAAGTAGAACAAAATGCTAACTTCTAAACCTTCCTCTTTTTAAAATGCCCCACAATTAGCAGACTCTGAATTTCTTGCTCAGTGCATGAACCTTGCAGAGCACTTGTAGAATATGATCACACGACACAGGAATTACAATAACAATAGTACACTACTTAGGGGGGGGGACCCATAGGGGAAAAATGATATTTTTACGTAAATCAAAGCAAACCCATAGGGAAATGAATCTTTATGTAACTCAAAGCAAACCCATAGGAAATCGTGTAAATCGGGACATGGTTTTAGCACAAAATCATTATTTAAGTTGAATTTTATGTAAGTGAAGATATATGTAAGTTGGGGTTTTACTGTACTACAACTTACGTTATTAACCGGTGTATAAGATGCAATTTCCACCCCTTAAAATGCACTGGAAAAACAGAGTGCATCTTATACTCCGATCGGCAAATATCGTATTTGCCAGCATATATGCGCACTTTCCCCCTAAAAATATACCAGGAAAACCAAGCATGTCTTACACTCCGATGCGTCTTATATGCTGGCAAATACAGTATCTACTGTCCCACAGCACTTACATGCACTCGCTGGGTGGCCCACAAGTTAATTAGCATTTTTTGCCCCCAACATGCTGGGTCCTCATTTGAGGCTGAGTCAACCTTGAGCCCTGGTTGGGATCGAATTCACAACATTTTCTCTGCAGTACAGCAGTTTAACCACTGTGCCACCAGGGCTCCAGCAAAGATCAAGATCTTGATCTCTCTCTCGCGCACGCACGCACACAAACACGCCATACTTGTCTTCTGCATGCATGGCTGCCACTATTTATGAATGACAGCGAAGGAGAGAGGAAGAGGTTTTTCCACAAGTCAGCATTCCCAGAGAGAGAGAGAGAGGAGAGAGAAACAGCCTCCCTCATAACCTACCTGCCATGTAAAAATGCCCATCTTCACTCTCAAGGGAAAGGCTAGAAGAAGGGAGCCCTCCTGCACATGGCTAAAGCATCTCAGTCTCCTGCTCCGAAGCTAAGCCTTTACCTGAGGACTGCCTCCCTATCCGTCTCAGGGCTGGCAACCTGGACTGACAGGTTCTGCAGCGCATGGTGTCCTCTCCCCCACCTCACCCTTTTTTTAAAAACGTAACAGCCAGCATTGATGTTGCAGAAGCCGGGGCTGGAATGGTTGGCAGCTGCTGCTGTCGCCGCCGTGGGAAGCCTTCGACTAAACAGAATTTTGCGCGAGTTAAGGAATTCGTAAGCACACTCCAAGTTATGTTACGCACTGGCGTGCGGCGTAAGGAGATCCTGGCTTATTAGAAACAAGAGTTCTTCGTGGGCAATGGCTTTTCCAGCAGCTGTCTAGTCCTAATAAGCAACTACAGCTTTTGTTTAATACTTTTTCTGAATAAGGTCCTAGATCAGTGATAGTGAACCTTGGCACTCCAGATGTTCTTGAACTTCAATTCCCAGAAGCCCCCATGAATCCACACAAATGGGTTTACTGCGATTCATCCGGCCCACGCCGCCCTCGTCGCTCCCGGAAACGGAAGTAAAACACGCCTGTACAGAGGAAGGGTTAACCCAGAAGAGCCTTAACCGTACGGGCGCGTTTTATTTCCGCTTCCAGGAGCGCCGTAAGCCGGATAAATCGCAGTAAACCCATTTGTGCGGATTCACAGGGGCTTCTGGGAATTCAAGTCCAAGAACAACTGGAGTGCCAAGGTTCGCCATTCACAGCATAGCTGCCAAGTATCCCTTATTGGCTGGGAAAACCCCTTATTTTACCCTCTTTCCCACCGTCATCCCTTATTAATTAGACTGCAATGCCCTATTGCCGCCATTGGAGGGCAGCACAGGATAAGCATAGCTGTCAAGTATCCCTTATTGGCCGGGAAAACCCCTTATTTTACCCTCTTTCCCGCCGTCATCCCTTATTAATTAGGCTGCAATTCCCTATTGCCGCCATTGGAGGGCAGCACAGGATAAGCATAGCTGTCAAGTATCCCGTATTTGCCGGGAAATTTCCCTTATTTCCAAATCCAAAACTTGACAGGTATGATTCACGGTCCTAGACTCCTGACTCAAGGTAGGACATGAGCCCAGCCAGCTGCGTCGTCCTTTTTAAAATGGTTAAAGGAGCATCGGAAACACGGGCCTCAACTCCCCACACGCCACCGGACCCTGCTAGGTCCTCCCGATGGTGAGAGGACGCTAAAATCACCACGTCTAACTAGACGTGTGAAGTACGGATCAACCAAGTAATCAAGTAGAGTCTTTGTTTATGAAAGTCTTTTAGCTCAAGATGGTCCAGTGATGGTCCAGCGATGTTGACTCTGGATGAGACAGCCTGCTGCAATCCTAAATGCGTAACAACTGGCCTGTCGGTTACCATCGTAAAGGGAGGAGTCCCACAGAATACAGAAAGAGCATTGTTGCTAGTACTAATCTTATAGTCTGAAACCACACAGAGGCTTGCCACGGTCTCTTAGTTCCTGCTGGTGGTCCTTGCAGGAAACTAATGCTGCTCAAAGACATAAGAAAAAGGAGCCCAGTCCAGAATGGCCAGGATGTGACAGGCACAAGAGATTTAGCCCCACACAAAAGAAAAGCCAACTGGGATCACAACACAAAGCTTCAAAACACAGAGAGCAATGTCATAAGGGAGAGAGAGAGAGCACATGTTTTGCCACCAGGCATAGTCCCATAATCAGAGGACCTTCAGATGAGGAGAAGAGCCATTTACACAAGCAGTAGACCGGGAGCTATGGGGATTCAGTTCACGGCGTTCACAAGAGAATAGTTCCCTTTCTGGTAGTTTAATCCTCATCAAAGGACTCTAACAAGGCGTGCGATGTGAGCAAACAACAGTGACTAAGTGGGGATGTGACTAGATTGGACAGCTTTTTGCAAGTCACTTCTTCACACTCTCGATATAAATACCCATGAGTTACCTTCCTTTCTTGGCAACGGTGCCCGTCTTATGGTCCTACAAGTGAGGCCTTGACGACTAGCAACTCCATTCCCTTCGTTTCCCCCACACGCTCACCCCCATGTCGCTCCCACTGAGCAGATGGTGATTCTCTGTTTTAACATCAGGATTAGCACAAAATGTCTGCCTACGATAGAGAGGAATCCCACTTGGAAGAAACACTGCAGGTATTCTTGCTCTTAGTGGACATCTGGAAGAAGCAGCAGCAGGACGGCACTCTCTCAACCACATCTGGTTCAGTCCAGGGCAGCACATGAAAACTGAGCCGGTTCCTAACAGCATCACATAGTTAGATTTAACATGCCCGAGTCAGAGCTCCAAAAGCATTAACTCTGAGACGCAAAGGGTCAGACTCGACTCTTCGACTCAACAACAACAATTTCTCTCTTGTTCATGCTTGCATGGGACATAAACCTATGGTGTATTCTTGTGGTGAATTGGGTGGGTTTTTTTGGGAGATGTGTGTACACTAGAGAACACTAGTACAAAGTAACCGCCACACCATGGAGTGTGGCTCAGTGGTTAAGAAGCTCGCCTTGTAAGCTGGAAGGCCAGCAAGTCGGCAGTTCGAGACCCGCATGACGGTTTCAGCGCCCGTCTCTGCCCCAGCTCCTGCCAACCTAGAAGTTCGGAAGCAAGACATTGCAAGTAGATCAATAGGGACCCACTTGGGTGGGGGGAAAGATGTGGGGAAATGAAAGGAGTCTCATTTGGGCTTTCCTTGAGCGGAGTTTCTCCAGCAAAAATGCTTTCAACCCAGAATAATTTCTGACACCAAATTATTATAATTATTATTATCATCATCATCATAATCATTATACCATAGAGTGTTGGCAAAAAGAAATGCTGTTGAAGTGGCCCAATATTGGTGGTTGTCATTTAGTCCTTTTATCTATCTATATCTATATCTATATCTATATCTATATCTATATCTATATCTATATCTATATCTATATCTATATCTATATCTATATCTATATCTATATCTATATCTATATCGATCGATCGATTGATAGATAGATATAGATATAGATATAGATATAAAAGCGGTTTAATTCCTTTTTGTTTTAGATATGTTAATTTTAGCTTTGTATGTTATTATATGCTGGCGGTGCCTCCAACACGAATAAAGAAAGAGCACGGAGCGTTTCCCGGAGAAAGTCTTCCCTTGTCAAAGATGGTATTTTTACATCACCGCCATGGGAACATCTCATTTCCCCCACGACTAGTCACTAGCTGTCCAGCAAGGAACAAAACCAAATGGGAAAAATAAAATGCATCTAAAGAAAGACTTATTATATGGCATTCTGGAAGAGATTATGTCAATGACATTGGAAAAAGAAAGGAGACGGGGGAAGTCTGGCACTAAACAAACCAAGACAGAGGACTGTCTGAATCATAGAAGCAGATGTCCACAAAGTTCTGGGGAAATGGAGACAGTCCTACTATTTACCAAGATGTTCCGAGCACATCCGAACTGCTTTTCAAATGTTGGTATCAACCAAACACATACAGAAAAGCACTGTGATCAAGTCACAAAGGCTTCCCCTGGGTCATTACACTCATAAAAACCCCTGCCAAGTTCTGGGAAACATTTGCCAACCCCAGAGGTCAGATCTCAGCTGTCTTGACACTGCCAGTGGAGAAGGAAAGTGGGCCTTTTCCAAGTGCAATCCTACACTGCGGGTTCATCTCTCCAACTTCAGCTACAGTATTTACATTGACCTTAACAGCATTTTCACGCCATTATTTCCTCTTAACAGCTGCACAGTTCTGGAAGAATGGATTAGTTACTATTTGGCAGGGATGCTGGAAGAGGAGAATATAAAAGGCATTCATTATTAGATCATTGCACCAAGCTACAATGCAGCAAGGTTGAGTTTGTGTGTGTAGGCCAGGAGTGCCCAAACTACGCCCCGGGGGCCGCGCCACCCTCATCGCTCCCAGAAGCAGAAGTAAAACGAGCCAATACGGGCGCGTTTTACTTCCGCTTCTGGGAGCAACGAGGTGGTGCGGCCCGGATGAATTGGCATTGGGGCCAGATGTGGAACCCCTGAACCACGTGACTGGCCCATGGCCCGAAAAATTTGGGCACCCCTGGTGTAGGCAAATCACGGAAGTGTTCTTGGACTGCAATTCCCAGAAGCCCAAGTCAGCACTCCTGCTGATCAGGGCTTCGGGGATTTGAACTTCCAGAACAACCAGCGTGCCAAGGTTCGCCATCACTGGCTCCACACACTAAGAAGCAAGGAAAATATCAGCATGGTTATTTGGCTGGCACACCTGCAAGATGAGAAGAAAAGCCCCATGTACCACTTCTCATGTTAATACCTGTTAAGAGGTTTACCTGCTTTTAAAGGTAATGTGAATCCAAGCCCAACAGAAGTACTATGATGAGCTCATAACATCTAGGCAACTAAAGCACACAGGTAAAGGTAAATGTTCCCCTTGCTCGAAAGCCAGTCGTATCCGACTCTAGGGTGCAGTGCTCATCTCTGTTTCAAAGCCAAAGAGCCAGCGCTGTCTGCTGCTGATGTTTCCGTGGTCATGTGGCAGGCATGACTAGACACTGAAACGCACGGAGCACTGTTACCTTCCCACCGAAGTGGTCCCTATTTATCTAATTGCAATTTCTTGCTTTCGAACTGCTAGGTTGGCACACAAGCTAACTAAAAATACAGAGATGGGTGCTTCTCTCTCTCTCTCTCTCTCTCTCTCTCTCTCTCTCTTGCGCGCGCGCACACACACCTTCTTTGCGCAAGCCAGACAGATAAATCTTTTAACAAGATTTGCATGGGTCATGTGTTACTAGCCGTAATAAACACATCAGGCCTATTCTTCTGAGGCCTGCTAGTCTCATATTACAAGATAAAAAGGCGCACTGTGTTCGGCAAATGCCAGATTAGAAAGGAGGCTGTGAGCTGGCATGGGTGGAACAAAGCAAAGGGTGTGTGCGCGCGCGCAAGGGGTGGGGGTAAAGCTCATTGGGGTTTTTTTTGTCAAAATAGATAATTTTCCTAATTCAGTTAACGTTCACATTACAGTCTACTCCACATTTTAAAGGAGCATTGCACACTACTAGACATGGGGTGGGGCAAGGCAGGAATTGTTATGAGTTAATTTTTAATACATAACCTAGATCAATTGTGGTGGCACTCACAGTCCTCTCTGTGGAGATGCACGCCATCGCCCCAGCATAGGGTCCACACATCCCTCTGCCCAGCAGACCAATGGGAGCACTTCCTCCCTCCCCAAGCATAGAGTTTGCCCTGCCTCTCTGTTTGGGCAAGCCGTCTCTAAAAGGTTCGCCACCACTTACCTGGCAGGAAAGAATCTTAAAAGCTGTTTCCGGCACATGGCGACTGAGCTGACGACATAAGATCGTATTTTCTAACAAGGACTGAATGTTCAAAAGGAGCAAACTCTTAAACAACTATTTTTGATTTTCAAGATGCATTCTCATGCACACTGAGGAGTGTGATTCAGACAGTGTGGTGTGGTGGTAAGACAGCTGGTCTGGCATAAGGAGGACTCACCCCACAGTCAAGCTCCTATTTGGTTTTAACTTTAGGCTAGTCACTCTCTCCCCACCCTAACTGCCAAGAATTAGGGTGGAGGAGTTAAGAGATAGCTCCGTTAGTCTGTCAAAGCGCACAAAAAGAGAGTTTAGTGGCACAGGAAAGGCTAAAAGATTTTACTTAGCATAAGTTTTTTGTGCCAGTCCTGCTATGGTCATAGAGTAGACCCTACTGCCAACGACTCAACGCCGATCATCAACCCTGAGGAGTAACAGCATTGGGTGGCCAAGTCCACAGTGAAGATTGATAGTGCCCAAGTGGATTGAATCCCACTTGAATCCATCTTGATGGAGGGCAGCAGCTTCATCAATATTGGCCTGGGGATGACGATGACGCCTTTGGTTGCCAAAAGGGTTCAGCACCAGAAAGTGACCCAAAGGAACTGCATCAGTGGTTCTATGGGTGTCACGCTGTGATGCGGGAGGCAGATGAAAGGACACTGCATTATATTCTCAGGACAGCCTTCATGGCTGATTGCCATGAGGATCGCCTATATCAGGGATTCTCAACCTGTGGGCCAAATGCAACCTGTGGCACTATTTCATGTGACGCACTCCCACCGCCTCCACCACACCCGGAAGTGCCATGTGGTGGAGGAAGGGGGAAATGGCCGTCCAGACCCTGAAGCTGTCGGAAGAAGCATGACCCTTTAAAAGGTTGGGAACTCCTGGCCTATATTCTGATTCAGATGTGGAGTGTTTATGAGAGAGGAGTATATTCTTCCTTCCTTCTACAGGGAAAACCAAGGCAGAGGAAAACAACCTACTAAGAATCCAGCTTTTTTAGCTACTGTATTACGCTGCGCATATATGCCACAAACAAAGGAGGGCTTATCTGAGAAATTCTTCCATCCATATGGATTCCAGATTTTCCAAGGCTTAGGACTTCAGCCCTCAATCAGGTCCACATGCGCATGGAGAATAAGCCCCGTAATGTGTAGTAGCAATTGCCCGAGTGGTAAATGTGCACAGGATTATACCGCCAACCACTTAAGACCACAAAACTCTGCTCAAACCACAGAATTGGGGGGATTTTTGAGGAGAGGGTGAAAACACAGTCTTTGGTTTACAGCTTGTTATTTGATTTGGAACAGCTTTTTTTGCGCACTGCATTTGGTTTTTCCTTCCCTCTTGTACAATAAAGAAAGAAATCTGGTATTGGTTGGAAGAATGAAGTCTAGATGAAATATGCAAAATGAAGATAGGAGTTGTGGCAACTACTGGGGTCCTATTTCATGTGGTGTCTTTTTTTTTTAATTTAAGGGAAAAGTAAAACAAAGTGTATGTTGGAACTCAAAGAGCCACAACCAACTAGCAGTTGCACATCGTTGTACTTGGCTGACAGGGTCTGGAATAGGAGGAAGGAAATAAAAATTACGATAGCACATATGCTGACTTTAAGGCAGGGGTGCCCAAACTACGGCCCATGCGCTGGTTCAGGCCTCCGGCGCCAATTCATCTGGCCCTCAAAACCCTTGTCACTCCTAAGTAAAATGTGCTCGTAAGTGTTTTACTTCTGTGGGAGCAACGAGGACTTCGGGGTGGGTGGACGGATTGGCATCAGGGGCCGGATCCGGCTATGGACCAAAGTGACCAGCCCATGGCGCAAAAGGTTTGGGCACCCCTGCTTTAAGGAGAAGAGGGCGCACTAAGAGAAAGGTGGCTGGCAGGGTGGGGGAACTGCCAAATGTTGAGGTGGAAAGAACAGTTCAGAAAACAACGAGTAAGTGGCATTTGGTTCAAAAAGGCATTTTTTCTGGGACAGACAACCAAAGTAAGAACTTGACAGCAGCTCAGATCTCCACATGCCCACACATCTCCTCTTTGGCCTTCATCAGTTCCCGAGAAGGCAGCTTGCCAAGGTTTGCCCACATCGCTGGACAAGGTACAGAAGTTTGTTGACAAACTGAGCGCAGCTACAGCCTTTTATCTAGACAGAGCCTGTGAAATTATGCCAGCTAGAAAGCAGAAACTGGCATTACGGTCATGCAACAGCCTGTGTGAAAGCAGAGAAGGACAAACAATCTCCCATACGATGCAATGCACACAATGCCCCTCAATGTGCACTGAGGAGGACCTTATGTTGGCAAGCGGAAACGCTGTTGAAGTGGCAAATGTCATCTAGCCCCTTTTAATACTATTTTGTTTTTGTTGTTGATGTTCAGTCGCATAGTCGAGTCCGACCCTTTGCAACTCCATTGACCATCGCACACCTGGCACACCTGTTGTCCTCCATCATCATCCTCAACCCGCCCAGTTCTGTGCCCATTGCATCAACAATACCATCTAGCCATCTCATTCTCTGCTGCCACAGCCTCCTCCTTTTGTTTTTAGATGTGTTAATTTTTGCTTTGTATGTTATTAGAGGCTGGTGGTGCACAAATAAAGAAAGTCAAGTAATAAATGAACCGAGACTGTGGTGGCTTAGTGGTTAAGACGATGAACTTGACGACTGGAAGGTCAGTAGTTCCGAGACCCGAGTGCTGTATGGCAGGGTGAGCTTTTATTTCTGTCTCAGCTCCTGACAACCTAGCGGTCCCAAAGCAAGAAACTGCAAGTAGATAAATAGGTACCGCTTCTGCAGGAAAGTAATCAGTGCTCTGTGGTGGCTTAGTGGTTAAGACGATGAACTTGACGACTGGAAGGTCAGTAGTTCCGAGACCCGAGCGCTGCACGGCAGGGTGAGTTCTTATTTCTGTCTCAGCTCCTGACAACCTAGCGGTCCCAAAGCAAGAAACTGCAAGTAGATAAATAGGTACCGCTTCTGCAGGAAAGTAAACAGTGCTCTGTGGTGGCTTAGTGGTTAAGACGATGAACTTGACGACTGGAAGGTCAGTAGTTCTGAGACCCGAGCGCTGCACGGCAGGGTGAGCTCTTATTTCTGTCTCAGCTCCTGACAACCTAGCGGTTCCAAAGCAAGAAATTGCAAGTAGATAAATAGGCACCACTTCGGCAGGAAAGTAAACAGTGGTCTGTGCATTCTGGTGCATTCCTGCCACATGGCCACGGAAACATCTGCAGATGCAGACAGTGCTGACTCTTTGGCTATATACGAGGATGAGCACCAAACCCTAGAGTTGGATATGACTGGCTTTCAAGGGCAACCTTTATCTAGTTTCTAATAAATGAACTGGGCCTGTGGCTTAGATTTTTATTTAATTTTAATTTAATTTAATAGTCATATTTATATATGCCTTTTTGCATTAGAAGCATTTAAGCGACAAGCATGAAATCTTCGTCAAACTCAACTACACCCTCCATCATCTATTCAGTGTATAGTGTGCGGTTGCATGTTTCATGCCAGGATTGGTTTATTGAGTCACCAGAGACGCTGTGAAAATGACTTCCAGGAAAATATATATACTTGGATACGAGTAGCAGCCGACAAGGAGAAGCATTCAAGACAATGTACATACTCACAAAATTCAGCCACCAACAAAAACATTTCTAAAATAACAACGCTGCAGCTATAAAATATCACATGCCAAGACATCAACGTACAACAGGGAACATAGGCTGATAAAAATCTAAATGTCTTTCCGCTGCTTAATAAAGAAGGCTTTACAAATAAATAAATGAAAAACCTTTTGCATACCAGGGTAGGAGGATCACAAGTTTGGACTAGACTAGGAAGCCACAAACTAAGCAAGTGAATTAGAATTTTAAAATAACAATAGTAATTTCTGCTTGCCAAGCATTCTTCAGTTCTGTAAAACATCAGATCTCAATTTCCATTTAGGGACATGAATCTAGCCTTCACTGGCTTTAAGGGTGAGCTTGGTAGCACATGGGCATAACCCACTGGTATTTCAGAGGTTAGAAGAGAAATATCAAACCCAAGCGAAGGGAAAAGCTTGAAGAAAATGAAGTTTGTTGTACAGGTAGCTTGACAGACTAGGTCCAATAGCGATGGTGAACCTTGGCACGCCAGGTGTTCTTGGACGTCAATTCCCACAAGCCCAAGTCAACACTTCTGCTGATCAGGGCTTCTGGGAACTGAAGTTCAAGAACAGCTGGAGTGCCAAGGTTGGCCATCACTGGACTAGGTTACCTTGGTGGCTAACCTTGGCACTCCAGCTGTTCTGGAACTTCAATTCCCACAAGCCCAAGTCAACACCTGGTGATCAAGGCTTCTGGGAACTGAAGTTCAAGAACAGCTGGAGTGCCAAGGTTGGTCATCATTGGACTAGGTCACCTTGGCACTCCAGCTGTTCTGGAACTTCAATTCCCACAAGCCCAAGTCAACACTCCTGCTGATCAGGGCTTCTGGGAACTGAAGTTCCAGAACAGCTGGAGTGCCAAGGTTAGCCATCACTAGACTAGGGCTTTGGAGGCAAGGGTTTGATCAGACATGGGAACTGCAAAAGCCACTCCTAAAATCCCTCACTCACCTTGAAAGCCCTGAGGGTCACTGTAACCCAGTTCCAACTCAACAGCACGCAACCAAGGAGAGCAACTCCATTTCCTCATCCCTACCTTAAACCATACCTCATAATAGACACACAAAAGCTCCTCATTCCACCACCACCACATGAGATCAAGAACCTGCAGTGATGCTAAAAACCTCGGCAGCATGGGTGTCTCAAGCAGGATTCTCATTTCCACGCTGTGGGATGCTTTTATCTCATAGGTATATTTCTAGGTCACCCTTGATCAAAAGCCAGTAGTATCTGACTCTAGGGTTCAGTGCTCATCTTAGTTTATAGCCAAAGAGCCAGCGCTGTCTGCATCTGCAGATGTTTCCATGGACATGTGGCAGGCATGGAACACTGTTACCTTTACTACCAAAGTGTTCCCTCTATTTATCTACATGCAATTTCTTGCTTGCGAACTGTTAGGTTGGCAGGAGCGGGGACAGAGAACAGGAGCTCATTCCATCATGCAGCACTCAGGTCTTGAGCTGCTGGCCTGCCAACCTTCCAGTCGTCAAGTACAGCATCTTAACCACAAAGCCACTGCAATCTAGGTACATTTTTATCAGAGTTCAAATCTTACTCTACAATTTATACACGTGACTGTATAGGTTCTAGGTAGGTAACCCAACTAGACATCTCTCAGCTTTTGCAATGGAGCTTTCTAGAAAAATGACACTGTCGTTTCACTGCCTCCTCGAAGACTGTGGCATTTTTAAGCCACAATCAGCCATACCCTGGTAACGACAACCTTGTGTTGCCATCTACTCTTTCTCACGCTGGGTCAGGCGGAATGGACTCACGTCTGGCCTAGACTCAGAAGACAACGACGGCATTGGAAAAGAGAGAGATGTGAAGGGTGTCTTTTCCACCCTTTGGTCTATCTGTTTCGGCCATGTTCACATTAAGCCAGCCATAAATAAGGCTGCCACTTGGAAAGGAAGGTGAGCTGTGGGGAGTGAAATGCTTCACACATCAGCACTTGGAAGACCACATGTGACATCCAAGTGCTTAAGTATGCAGTCCTTTCAGTTCTCTCCACAGATCCAGCTATATTTAGGAGCCGCGAGTTCAGGCGCAGCAGGTGGAGGGGAGGCGAGACAGGTGGCTTCGTGGGTTTCTCTCCACTTTTTCATCAAGTCAACGCTACGGAGAGACACGTTTCTGCTGTAAATTAGAAGACATGCGAACAGAGTATCTTGCAACGTCACCACGAGAACTCTGGGTGTCCTCAAAGTATATACGACCAGTGATGCTTGCACAGACTAACCGCTACCACTTCGAACATGATAAAAAAGAAGATCTCCGACGTGATTTTACAGAAGCAAAGAGGGACAGAAAACCGAAGGCTCCCTCTTTCAAGAATAATTCTTGCCAGGATGGCGACAGACCACTGGTCCAACTAAGCCCCCCTTTAAAAAATAATAATAACCAGCAACATTCCTTTAGGACTCAACTGGAGACGTTGAGCATTGAACTGGGACCTCCTTTATACAAAACACATGCGCTTATGCTCATCGAATCCAGTCCCAAGACGGAAGACACTCTTTCGGCTGTTGCAAAACCAGGACATTACAGCCCAGCCCCACCTAGCCAGAACATTGTGAGTTCGATCCTGACCAGGGATCAAGGTTGACTTAGCCTTCCATCCGTCCAAGGTCATTCAAATGAGTACCCACCATGTTGGGAGCAAAATGCGAATTACCTGTAAACTGCCCAGAAAGCGTACTAAGTACTTTGGGGCAGGAAAGGTAAAGGTTGCCTTTGTTCAAAAGCCAGTCGTATCCGACTCTAGGGTGTGCTGGGTGAGGAATGAGCTTTTTCTAAAGGGAAAGAATTCCTCCTCCCAAGTATTTAGATAGGAATCCAATACTATATCCTTGACTTCTATTTCATTTTTCAACATCCACATGGCAAGCTGAGGTTCCTCCAGCAAATGCCAAGCCTAAACCGAGACTTCTACCTCCTGAGCCTCTTTCCTCTGCTAGAATTTAGGCCACAAAAAATGTTCATTTAAAAAACTCAGAAATTGAAGTTATTTTGAGATGAGCCATTAAAAAACAGAACGGGGAAATCTAAGGACATCCAAAGCAGAGACCTTGTTCGACAATTAGCCTTGAAACTTTCAAAGGAGGACACAGTGAAGGGCTGCAAATGCTGTCGATAGAGAACATGGCATAAGTCAAACTGGACTGAATTAATGCCCACTACCAGTATTATCGAAATATGAAGAATCGTATCCAAATATTATTTTTCAACAATAAATCCAGACAAGGTCAAACTCCCAAAAGCCTAAGTCAATTCCCCAAAGCACTGATCAGCCAATGAGGCTTCTGGGAATTGAAGTCCACCAGTGTGTCCGTGGAACATAGTTTGGGAAACACTGGTGCAGGCGAAGGTCCCAGAAGGTCTGCTTAGAACTGGAGCATTAAAAGATCTCTTTCCTAAATCAGTATTCTAAATGTTCAATTCCAAAAAATAAATAAATGCCTATCTATCAAAGTTCCACTAGGTCAGATCCCAGATTTAGGGGATGTAACTGGGTTGGCCGTTCTTTAGAGCAGGGGTGGCCAACCCTTTTTTTGTGTCATGGGTCTGACCACACACCTGTCAGCTGAGCAGGCCAGGCCACACCCCCAAAAGCAAGCGCATTGACGGCTGTCATAAATGCACCCATTTCCGTGCATTGAATGCAATTTACCATAAGGATGCATTGAGTTTTGTATCTCGGGGGAAAAAATCCTATTAAAAATTCATGCCTGCCCCACGGTTTCTTCGGTTCCTGCACCCCTCTCTTTTTAGGGGTGGGTTCTTATTGCTGGTTTTTAATCTGTTTTTATTTGTTTTTATCTGTTTTTACCCACTATGTGAACTGCCCGGAGTCGGCTTTGGCTGAGTGGGCGGTATAGAAATCAATCAATCAATCAATCAATCAATCAATCAATCAATCAATGAATGAATGAATGAATGAATGAATGAATAAAATATCTTGAACCTGATTTTTTCCCCTGAGATTTCGAGATGTATTTCAAGTTTTTTTTTCTTAAGTCGACCCGTTCTTATCTCGAGGTTTGATTTTAATTAAACACAAAACTGGGTTTCAAACCTGTCTATCGCCATAATCCAGGCACACACACAAACAACCCCAACCCTATCAGATTTCTGCAGAAAGATAGCACATATATATCTCTAAGGAAGAGAGAAACTTTACTTATTTTTTTAAAAATTACTACTCTATATTGCTAAAATATCTCTCAAGCTGCTGGGGGGGGGGGGTGTTTCCCCTGGGCAATAATACTCTTCCCTACTCCCCCCCCCCTTTTCCTTAAATACTCTCAGACACAGACTGAGCTTAACAAGATTTATGGTTGAAGATGATCTGGCGTCAATTTTAGATGTTGGGTTCATTCCCGCCAAAGAGCAGCCTATTTCAGCAAATGACAGAGCATCCATCAGAATATTGGTTTTTTTTTTTCTCCCCTCCCTACAAAGCCTTCTCTTCTTTAGTACAGTCGCACTCTTGTAATCGGGAGATTAAGGCTGCTTATTCATGTGTGAAATGGAGAGTTGATCCTTTCCTCTTACCGTAGGCTGCAGAGAAAGAGAGAGACCAACACACTTGTGGTCTCATAAATGCCCTAACAACCATCACACACTGTATTACACACCACTTCCTTTATTGCATTAGCAGAATAAGAGAACCCATCGATAGTTGACATTTAAAACACAACAAATCTTTCTTTACCCCCAAAGCACAATCTTTGAACTTGGCTTCAAAGCTATGAAATTTGCATTTTTTGCCACGAGGCAATAGGAAAACATTACTCAAACAGTGCAATCAAATGCACACATGCACGTTCTGCGTTCGTTCCTTGTTCTTGTGCATTATTTCATGTGCTTGGTCCTAAAATGCTGCACACCCTAGGGCAGGGATGGTGAACCTTGGCGCTCCAGCTGTTCTTGGACTTCAATTCCCAGAAGCCCAAGTCCCTGTGAATCCACATAGGGATTTGGTCAATAAACCCATTTGTGTGGAGTCACAGGGACTTGGGCTTCTGGGAATTGAAGTCCAAGAACAGCTGGAGTGCCAAGATTCGCCATCACGGCCCTAGGAACCTCCATAAATGAATGGTGTACAATGGCAATTTTTACAAGTTGCTTTAAACCATAAAAGTAACTCATACGTTGCATATCTCCATTTCTGCAATTTTCTCCAAAGCCAATCATAACATCACAGAAGAGTAAAAGGATATCAAGATTCATCTAATCAATGTTAAGTTTTCCTGCTAGATGACCATTTCCTCTCCATTACCAGCCTCTAATGAAGAAGAGTCTATCACCAAAGTTATCCCTTCTCCTTTCTAAAAAGCTCTTATGGTCAAGAAGCTCTGGATCTTCTTGTATGACATTGGGTCCGACTCCTACCCCTCCGTAAGAGTAGATAACAAGCTTGCTTCTTCTTCGTCTGTGTGGCAACCTTTCTCATATTTGAAGATGGCTACCATACATTTGAAGATGGCTACCATAGGATCAATTCATCTTCCCTTCGTCTAGCTAAAAAAAAACCTCTGAATCTTTCTTCACAGGGTTCGGTTTCCAGCGTCTCGCCCACGTCCTTCTTAAATTATGGTGTCCATAACTGGAATAGGATTTCAGGTGTAATCTACATGATAAAATGGTACTCTTATTTCCCTTGATTTGGACACTATATTAACAAGTTGATTTAAATGGGTTTACTCTAACTCGGTGTGTCCCCACCCATACCTGTCAAGTTTTGGATTTGGAAATAAGGGAAATTTCCCGGCAAACACAGGATACTTGACAGCGATGCTTATCCTTTGCTGCCCTCCAATGGTGGCAATAGGGCATTGCAGTCTAATTAATGAGGGATGACGGCGGGAAAGAGGGTGAAATAAGGGGTTTTCCTGCCCAATAAGGGATACTTGACAGCTATGCTTATCCTGTGCTGCCCTCCAATGGTGGCAATAGGGCATTGCAGTCTAATTAATGAGGGATGACGGCGGGAAAGAGGGTGAAATAAGGGGTTTTCCTGCCCAATAAGGGATACTTGACAGCTATGCTTATCCTGTGCTGCCCTCCAATGGTGGCAATAGGGCATTGCAGTCTAATTAATGAGGGATGACGGCGGGAAAGAGAGTAAAATAAGGGGTTTTCCTGGCCAATAAGGGATACTTGACAGCTATGCTTATCCTGTGCTGCCCTCCAATGGCGGCAATAGGGCATTGCAGTCTAATTAATAAGGGATGACAGCGGGAAAGAGGGTAAAATAAGGGGTTTTCCTGGCCAATACGGGATACTTGACGGTTGGTTGGCTTTTGGACTTCAATTTCCAGAAGCCTAAATCAATTCCCCAAAGCACTGATCAGCCAATGTACTGACTTAGGCTTCTGGGAATTGAAGTCACCCTGTGGGGCGTGGGACCCATATTGGGAACCACTGCTCTAACTGCAACTTACTTTACTATTTGTATCGCTGCCCGGATATTTGTTTCGCCCCCACCCCCCTGGAGTCACTTCGGCAAGGGGGCGGCAATACAAATGTGAACAATAAATAAATAAATAAAATACTAAATCAAGTCACAACTAGAGAAAGCCACTTTAAAATCAATTAAATCCCCACATGAAATTATTATCATCCCCACCGAATCAATGGGCTCGCTCTAGTGCAATTTACTATGCTAAGCAACCGATTTTGCATTCGTCCCAGCTAGAAATGACAAGATTTAAAAGTGAGACTTTTGACAAGTGAAGCAAATCCCCCCAACCAATTCCAGGAGGAACAAAGGCACTCTTGATCCTCCATTATGCCGTCTTCAAAGAAGGGATTGATATTAAATCTAATGGCACAGGAGACACTTAACCACACCACAAAACCACAGCTCTGTCCAGAAGTGCTCAAAATAGCTCAGATTCAATTAAGTCGGCGCAAAAAGGTGCTAAGGGCTTTTGCTTGAGAAACCTCAGCTGATCATATCCTTCCCTTCGCTTCAATCCGTGCCCAGTGACTTTCTGCAAGATTTTGCACAATTACACACAGACACACACACATATTGTCCACAAGAGATTGCCTAAGTGAAGCAGACTACAAACTGATAAGGAGGAAAATCCTCTCAGTTTTCATAATTACAGATTAATTTCCCAGACAAGAAAACACAGAGAGCCAATGCCATGCGTTAAGTTAAAAAAAAATCACCTATTATCTCCAAGACAGAAGCGATTTCTCAACACCCAAAACCCTGCCAAAGTGATCACGTCAAGAACAGACAAGGCAAAATCCTACCCCTTGTTATTGAGAGGACTTCCACACACTGCATTATGCTCAGGGGTTAGCAGACGCATAAGAGATTACACTGCCATCACAAAAAACAATATTGTCTACTACTTGGTCTAATCCATGTGTCCTTTACTAAACCAAGTGTGCCGAATCCAAATCTGAAGTCTGATTTTGCCTATAGCCTTGGGATCTTAAGTTAGCAAATCTCACCCTCTTGATTAGGTTCTCGCGTGGGGTATATCTGCCACAAATGTAGCAAAAATTGTCCAGTTTATTAACACTGCTGCGCTTACTCATCTTTAGCTCAAAACAGACTCACTATGGCCTAGCTGTACTATCCAATAAGACGGTTTCAACTAGAGACAAGCCCTTGGTCCTTCTCGCCTTATACACCTATTTCTGACTTCAGCTCACTGATTTGCCCAGACATGCCTGGCCGCTGCTGGAACATGCATACCACCAGGGGACGTGATTCAGCTGGCATAGTGGTAGCTGCAACTGTTCCCAGTTACAAACCATTTGAACATGCCTTAAAATCTGTACATGATAGGTAAATTCTGAGTTCAGATTTGGAATCAGCACACCCGATATCATGCAAATCGCATGCGTTATTGCCAGTAGCAAAGTCGTTGTTGTGCAGTGCTATGGTTATTCAACCAGTTTACGTGGAATACACAATTGTGGCCTGAATCAATAGGATAAACATAATAGAGTCATGTGCTGAGTCTGTAGCAATAGATTATTAAAAAGCACATATTTCATTGACATATTTCTCTTGAACAAAAAAAGAAAATCTCTTGATCTGGCTACACCCAGACTGTCCTGCTTCTGTTTTCCACCAGTTGGTCATAATTCTTTTTGACACCGCTAGTATTTATTTTGTTGAACTTTTTCCCCCTGCACGGCAGGCCCTTATTTAAGAATATTTTCCCTACCCGAAGCTCATTTCCATTGCTCTATCGTTCTTCAATGTTTTTACAAGCTTGTTTTGTTTTTTAGATACTGCCAGCTTCCAGACTGACACAAATACATTACGAAAGCACGGTATGTATTTTCCAAACAAATTACGTGAGTTGTGCAAAAACAAAATTTTGGAAGGAGAAAAAACCTTTTGACAGCCTTTCTTTCTCACAAGCAAGCTCGATCTCATCTTGGGATTTTAACAGCCAAACCTGTGATGGTGATGAAAGATTGCCTTGAAACGACTTGACAAGAAACCTTAATGTATATATAATGATGCTTTCGCCATTGAGTTGTTGTTCAGTCGCATAGTCGATTCCGACCTTATGGACCATTGCCCGCCAGGCACCTCTGTCCTCCACCATCCTCCTCAACCCGCCCAGCTTTGTGCCCATTGCGTCTACAATGCCATCTCATCTTTGGCCGCCCCTTTCTTCTTTTGCCCTCCACCTTTCCCAGCATCAAGGCTTTCTCAAGTGAGTCCTCTCTTCTCATTGGATGTCCAAAGTACTTTAGCTTCATCTTTACTATTTCTCCTTCTAAGGAGCAGTCAGGGTTGATTCCTTCTAAGATCGACCTATTTGTCCTCCTCGGTGTCCAGGGGACCCTCAAAACTCTCCTCCAACACCACATCTCAAAGGCATCTAGTCTTCTGCGCTCAGCTTTCCTAATGGTCCAGCTCTCACACCCATACATCACCACCGGGAATGCCATTGCTTTGACTATGTGGATTTTTGTTTGCAAGGTGAAGTCTCTACTTTTCACTATGTTCCCCAGGTTTCTCACAGCTACTCTCCCCAAGCATCAGCCGCCTTTTTATTTCATGGCTGCAATCTCCATCTGCAGTGATCTTGGATCCTAAAGAAAGTAAAATCTGTCACTGCTTCTGCTTCTTCCCCATCTATTTCCCAGGGACTGAATGGACCTGTGGCCATTATCTTGGTTTTCTTGATGTTGAGTCTCAGGCCATCTTTTGCACTCTCTTCTTTCAACCTCAGCAGGAGCTTCTTTAGGTCTTAGGCCACTGATAACTTTACACAGAGGATGCACAGTCAAGCTATCCTAATAATCCCTTTCAAGGCTAGTAATACGTAGATTAACTAGCAAGAATGAAGACATTAGGTTAAGGCAGGGGTCGTCAACCTTTTTAAGTCAGGGGCCGGGTCACGCTCCCTCAGACAGTAGAGGAGGCCGGACTGGTGCAAATGCTGCCATAAAACGCATCTGCAGCTGTTGTAAATGCATTTACAAAGCCGTGGGAGCATTTTTACGGCTGTTTACACTGCTTCCAGCGGCAGATTGCAAATCTGAACTCAGAACTTGCCTAGCAAGTACAGATTTCAAAGCGTGCTATAGCTGTTCAAATGGTCAGTAATTGGGTAATGTATTTTTACATAGTAACGTTATAACCGTTGCAGCTACCACTAGGACGGTGGCCACCTCAGCTGAATCATGTCCCCTGGTGGCATGCATATTCCAGTAGTGGCCGGGCAAGTAAGTGAGCTGAAGTCAGAAATAGGTCTATAAGGCGAGATGGACCAAGGGCTTGTCTCTAGTGCGAAACCATCTTATTGGATAGTACAGCTAGGCCATAGTGAGCCTGTTTTGAGATAAATATTAGTTTGGGGGGGGCGTAGGTTGCCGACCCCTGGGTTAAGGCGACTAGTTTCCCATCCAGCCGATGAATCCTGAGTGTTCAGATAAAAAGCTCAGTCAACAAGGAATTTAGGAAAGGAAGGGGAGGGGGACACAAAAAATAGGTTTGTGCAAAAGCAACATCTTTTCCCTCCTCTTAAGCAAAAGTAATTGTGGCCACAGAGTTCTTCTCCCAAGAGCGCATACTTTTCTCCTTCCACTTGAAACCTGATGCAAAGTCGTTTTATGCAAGGAGGAATTCACCAGGTTTCTATTAAGCAGGCACGCAGGACCCAATTAAACCTACTCAGTGCTGCCTGGTTATCCCATCCCACCCCTCTCTCTCTCTCTCTCTTGCAGTCTAACTTCTCTCCTGAGACAAATTTTACCTTCTACAGCTCAGATGCGGACCAGCTAACTCCTAGCATGTGTTGAATTGTGATCTGCATTAAAAATTCAGAACACACACACACACACACACACACACACACACACACACACACACACACACACACACACACACACACACACTCTTCCATTATTTGCATGCCACCTCTGGATTGTTTCTGCTACATCTTTGGCCATTGAACTGCCAGAGTCCTTGTGAGCAGGGTGGCTATAGAAATATGAAAATTAAATTAAATTGCCATGTACAGAGTTTGCTGTACGGAGAACGCCCAAGAACACAAAACAGAATGCCATCCTTACTCCAAGCAAAAGGACCGGGCTTGGCTTAAAATGGGAAACAAAGATCTTGAAATGAGGCCAGTGATATGTATGCAGAGAACGAAGGAATTAATAAAGGATGCGCAAGCATTATTTTCCATAGATGGGCAAAACAAGAACAAGAACATTTGTTCTTCCCTCTCAATGGTTTTGAGGGAGTCATGAGGTCACCATTCTCAGTGGTTAAGAAGTTCGCCTTCTTAGCTGGAAGGCTGACAAGTCGGCAGTTCAAGACCCGGGTGCAGCATGACAAAATGAGTGCCCGTCTCTGTCCCAGCTCTTGGGGACACAAAAAGAGCCTCATTTGGGCCTCCCCCTGAGTGGAGTTTCCCCTGCAAAAATCATTTCAAACCTGGAATAATTTCAGACACAAAATTATTATCACCAACCCACATCATCTACGGCTGCACCATATAGGTAGCAGGAGATTGGAGGGAGAGACTCCAAAGCCTCTCCCACACACGCATGACTCACTGCCTGCCTGGTTTCTAAAGTGGAGCCCACGTCCTACAGGAGCGCCTTCAATTCCCAGAAGTCCAAGTCAGTACATTGGCTGGTCAGTGCGTTGGGAAATTGACTTTGGCTCCTGGGAATTGAAGTCCAAAAACCAAAGGTTGGGAAAAACTGAGAAACAGCATCTCACATACTTGGATGAGTTCCATCCCTTCAAATAAAAATGCTTTTTATATGGGTTCAGATTTGGGGGCACAGGACCCTAAAGATGCTTTCCCCCCTGTATGTTTTGTGCAGTATTGGGGCTGCATGCAACTCATGGACCACATGTTTACCACGTACAGTCAAAAAATTGGCACCTTGTCCCGCCTGCCTCAGGCTGGAGATGCAGTATAAACAATTTCCTTATTAAGTCTGTATTGTGTCAACATGGATCATCTGCCCACCTGCATCAGATGCAAAATAAAATATTATCACAATTTCTTTCTTTGTGCCATCACACTAAGGGCACAACAATGCCAGGAACATGTGTCCTCCATCCACAGAAGAGGCCTACCACAAGCTCCCATGATTTACAAGGCTGGCGAAGAATGTCCCATATTCTGCACCTTCTATCAGAGCTGCACAGGAATCCAAATCAGTCACTCCATTGGAGCTTGGGGGAAAACATTAAAACATTCCTCCATGCATATCAGTAGTAGCACATTAGCAAAAAGACATATTTAAGGGCCAGATCTTCCTTCTTCTTCTGCCATATCTGAATCCAAATAATGGTGATCCTCATTGCAATCAGCCATGAAGACTGTCCTGAGAATACAATGCAGTGGCCTTTCATCTGCCTTCTGCATCGCAGCATGACACCCATAGTACCACGGATCCAGTTCTGTGAGTCACTTTCTGGTCCTGAGCCCTTTTGGCACACAAAGCCCTCTTCAGCCCCAGGCCAGGATAGATGAAGCTTCTGCCTTCCAGCAAGATGGATTCAAGTGGGATTTAATCCACTTGGGGACCATCACCCATCCCTGTGGACTTTGCCACCCAAGGCCGTTAGTCGTCAGGGTGGTCAGGTTAGTTAACTGCCGCCTGACACTCAGCGTTGAGTCAATGGCAGTAGGGTCTACTCCATGACCATAGCAGGATAACCTGGCCAGACATACAAATGTTCCAAAGAACTAAATATTTTACCAGCCAGGAAATTTGTCCAGAATATGTCCCTACCAACTGAATTCAAAGCTGCAGAAGCAAAACAACTGGACTAGTTATGGGTAAAACAAGTGATCGCATGTGATGACACCATAGTGAACAATAGTGTAATTTTAGGTACACAACACCGGACAGAAGATCAGGCTGAAAGGGAAAGAATATATTAATTACAGAGTCTACACACTCACACTCCTGTGATTATGCTTTCTGCCATTTTCCTTTACATCACTGACACATCACAAATGCCCCATTGCATATCAAACAATGAGTATACAGTGATGTTGCTACATGCTGTGAGCTAGCTTCCAACCTAGTGTCCTCTCAAAGGTCTTATTGTTAAATAAGGCGTACCTGTCAAGTTGCTGGTGTCCAAATATGGGAAGGTTTCCAGGCGCCAGCGTTGGACTGCCTCTGACGTCTGAGGCAGCGTCGTGCATGCACATGTGCAGTAATCCCTGTGCGCATGCACAGATACCCCTGCGCGCATGCGCAGAAACCCCTTCGGCCAGGAAGGGGGTTACTGCGCATGTGTGTCCCTTAGAGGCAGCGGCGCGCATGCACAGTTACCCCTTTCCTGGTCATTCAAATACGGGATGATGGCGGGAAGGAGTGTGACAGAGCGGTGAATGACGGGAAATCCCGGCCGCAACGGGATACTTGACAGGTATGAAATAAAGACATGTAACTCAGGACAGTAGCTGCTTTTATTGAATCAATCCATTGTATATGTTGGTCGTCCTCTTTTCCAATGGCTTTCTGTACTTCCCGGCATTACTGAATTTCCCAGCAAAATTTGCTTTCTCATCTTTTCCCTAAAGTGTTATAGCTTCAGTTGCAACTGATGAGTAAAAGGATCATCTCTAAGGAACTTGAGAAAAAAGCTTTTTTAAATAAAACAAGAACAGAGCAAGTTCTTTCAATGCAGTGTTATATTTATTCGGCTATAAGAGAGTTCACACTTAGGGTTCCACTGCCATAAATGGCTGAGAGCAGATTAGCAATTTGTCTGGCTGGTTTTCTTCTCCTCCCTTCAAAGAAATGTTCTTTAAACTAATGTTGGAAGCCAATGTCAAAGACACGCTTTGCATATGCAAAAACATATTCAATACATTTTTTAAAAAAGGAAAACTTGCAGTGTGTGTTTGTTGATGTTGTTGTTTTTAAGGAATCTTGCTCTCTTGCATGGTGTAATAATGAGCTGAAACATATGGCAGACAAGTTTCATAGAGTTTTTCATAATTACTTTATTACACCACGGAAAGATAATTATTCTCCCAATGATCCAATAACCTTGGCATTGCTCAAATCTTTCAAGCATTAAGTCTCTACAGGTAACTTGCAGACAGTCTCTACAAGTCAATTTGGCACATCCTAATATTAAGCTGACACTTTTCAGGACCTCATGGCTCTCCGGCAGTCAAAAGCTGAAAGTAACACATATTACCTAAGGTCGTTTAATCAATTAGAGAAAACTGTATATATTGAGGGGTGGGAGAAACATTCCTAGCATTAATAATCTCAAAGGAACGGCTTTGTTTTCACAAAAGGGAAAAGGATAGACTTTGTTTGGGCTCCCTTTGCTAGATTTTTCTTTTTTTTCTCAGAAGAAAACCGAGCATAACACAATACATTTTGACTACTTATCAAAGCAACTTCTCCTGGGAACGTACTGTCAAATTGAGGGAGTGCGGCGCTCGCTCTCTCGCTCTCTCAACTGTTCCATGCTTACAGAATCTGGTGGTTTTTCCTAAACCATTCCCTCTGTCCTGTTTTCACGCTGCCTGTGTATCGCAGCCATCTGCTGCAGATTATCTGTGGCCATTTCTTGCTGTTCAACAGGGCCAGAGGATCACAGGAATAACCAGGTTGCAGGTAAACAAGAAGAGAGACAAGGGGAAACCATTCCCTCCCTGCTGCCCTTCTCCGTTTGGCAGAAATATGAGCTTCTGTATCTGTGGTGGCGAACCTATGGCACGCATGCCAGACGGGGCACTCCCAGCCTTCTCAGTGGGCACGCATGCCATCACCCCAGCACAGATGTTCGCCCCACCCCACTGCCCAGCAGCCCAATGGGAGCGCTTCCTCCCTCCCCCAGCACAGAGTTCGCCCCGCCCCTCTGCACAGCAGCCCAATGGGAGCGCTTCCTCCCTCCCCCCAGCACAGAGTTCGCCCCGCCCCTCTGCACAGCAGCCCAATGGGAGCGCTTCCTCCCTCCCCCCAGCACAGAGCTCACCCCGCCCCTCTGCACAGCAGCCCAATGGGAGCGCTTCCTCCCTCCCCCCAGCACAGAGTTCACCCCGCCCCTCTGCACAGCAGCCCAATGGGAGCGCTTCCTCCCTCCCCCCAGCACAGAGTTCACCCCACTCCTCTGCCCAGCAGCCCAATGGGAGCGCTTCCTCCCTCCCCCAACCCCTCTGTTTGGGCACTCGGTTTCTAAAAGGTTCACCACCACCATTCTATATCATAACCATCAATAGAAGCAGCAGATGATCACCATTATGCCTAAGCGAACTGCGAAGCCACCTTCTCCCAACCTGATGCTGTCCAGATGTGGGCTATAACTCCGATTAACCCCCAGACTGCCATAGGCACTGCCTGCTAGAGAGCCATTTCCTCCCAAATCTTGCCCAAATGAAAAGATTGCCCACAAAACCAGACTTGGCCCAATCCTTATTTGGCCCTCTTCCCAATCATTAATCCCGCAGAGCCACCACCACTTAATTCTAAACTCAATCCCTCACACAGCCTCGTTGGAATCCAGTGCCACAGATGCGCCAGTGACCGGGACACAGATGGCTTTGGGAACAGGATTTGACAAATTCATGGGAGTTGAGGCTCATCAGCGGCGATTAGCTATGACAGCTGAAAACCAAAACCTCCCTGTTCTGGCAGAAAACATTGCCTCTGAATAGCCAGATGGAGTAGACAAACAAGAAGGAAGGCATTTCCTTTCATGGTTTGCTCATAAGCACCGCATGGCCAGTATGGGAGACTGAATGCTCTAGATTGGTGGTTTCCAACATGGGCCTCAAGCCCCACAAGGGGGGGGGGATTTAATTGTGTGGGTGTTTTTTGGGGGGTGGGGGGTGGGCAATTTGAAAATGAGTTATTAACAATGAATGGCCTTTTAGGCTTCCTCCACGTGAGTAGTTCACTTTTTGAATAGTAAGAATTACCATACTTGCCAGCATATAAGACACATCAGAGTATAAGGCGCACTCCGTTTTTCAGGTGTATTTTAAGGGGGGAAGTGTGCTTATACATCGGTAAATATAGCATTTGCCAGCGTATAAGATGCATTGGAGTATATAAGATGCACTCTGTTTTTCTAGTGTATTTTAAGGGGAGGAAGTGCATCTTATAACACTGGCAAATATGGTATATGTCACCGGGGTGTGTGTCAGGATTTTAGAAATGCTTAGCCCAAAAAAGGGACTGTGGTGGCTCAAGTGGTTAAGACACTGAACTCAATGACTGGAAGGTCAGTGTTCGATTAGTGGGTACAACAGCTTCGGCGGGAAGGTAAACAGCATCCCGTGCACTCAGGTGTCAAGGCATACCCGTCACATGTCCAAGGAAACGTCTGCAGAACACAGCTCTTTGGCTATGAACAGAGATGAGCACTGAACCCTAGAGTCAGATACAACCGGCTTTCGAGCAAGGGCAACCTTTACCTTTACTTTTACCTAGCCCAAAAAAAGGTTGGGAAATGCTGCTCTAGATGGATATATAGTCTGACTTCCTCTAGACTGAATGCACAATCCATGCGTCATTCCATTTGCATGTGCTGTTTCTTTGTATTCTGGGGCAGTGGAAAGTCTGTTCAAGGATTACTTGACTTTGATTCCACAACCTTGCATTTAGCACATGAAGGGTGGTTGATACAGAGGCCAACCTCTTGGGTCCTAAGGAAGAAAACCCAAGACTCCAGTTTCTTGCCAAAATGAGCTATGGAAGGAAAACTAACTGGATGACACCAACCACAGGAATAAAAGTGGGAAAGGTCTGCAGATTCACTACAATGATGACCTGTCAATCCATACACGTTAGATAGAAGTTGTTGTTCTGCTTTGTTGTGTTTGTGTTCTCCTTTCAATCCCTGCTTATATTTGGTATGCAAGGATGAACAGTTTGGCTCGTTCTATTGTCGGCAGCTTATGCCCTGAGACTGTACATTTTTATCATGCTCTTGTAATATTGAGTTCTACCGTGCCCTTGAAGGACCAAAAGCAGTACAGTATTAGCCGTGCCAGTAATGAGGGAAGATCCATATTACAGTTATTCTGAAACATTTCGTGCTTAATAAAGCTTCCCCTGGGTATCTGAACGTCTGTTCCACTTTCCTTTGAAGCGCAACCTGAAAGCATGAGCCCATCTCCGAGATGTAATGCAGAACACTGGGAAGTATAGCAATTAGAAGATACGGCATCCTGTCCTCTAAAGATGCCACTTTCCCCCCATGCATACAGTACGCCAAAGCCCTCAAAGGCTCACACAACCAGTGGCCATGCCTCACTGCTGTGGTTTTACTACTGTATAGGAAAGGTTGTGTGAGGAGACCCTTTAAGTCAGGGGTTGCCAAACTTTTCAAGGACACATACTCTCAGTCATCTTCGAGGGCCGGGAAGTTCTCTTATGGTTCCCAACACTGTTGGGCGCCCAACAGCTCTAGCGTACACTGCTTGGCATCAAAGTTCCCAAACTATGGGGAGACATCCTTAGCCAGGAACAACAGAGGCTTCTGCCATTCCCTGAGCACCAGTCAAACCCAGGATGCACAGCTCGTACACTGTCACTTTCATGCAACTCCTGACCTATCTTGTACATTATAATGCAGGGGGACAAAACAAAGCATCCACTACATATGCAAACACTCACTTGTACACAAGCCACACAGACATAGCCTACAGCCAATTCGGTCGTAGCACCTTTTAGTCCAGTGATGGTGAAACCTTGGCACTCCAGGTCTTCTTAGACTTCAGTTCCCAGAAGCCCAAGTCAGCACTCCTGCTGATCAGGGCTTCTGGGAATTGAACTTCTAGAACATCTGGAGTGCCAAGGTTCACCATCACTGTTCTAGTCCCTTCTGTTCCTCACAGGAGATCTATATCGATCGATCGATCAATCTATCTATCGATCGATATATAGATAAACACACACACACTTTTTTTGGTATTGCTCCACCTAAGATCAGGAGAGGTATCAGCGGATGCCGAGAGAACTAAAGAAAAGAAGAAAAGGAGGACCCTCAACATCTTCTGAATGGAGATGACCCTCAAGTCCACGGGCTCAGATCCAGGAAGAGCTTTACGGCAAGAACACACACTCTTTGAGGGTACACAAGAGCAAAACCAAATTAGAAGATAGAGAAAGAGGATCGCTAGAGAAGGAACATTAAAGGAGGATATGGATGAGTCTTTCAACCTCCCCTACGTCACTTGGAGGACCCTGAATAAGCTGAGGTTTGGAGTCCCTAAATGCAAGACCAACATGCTCAAGTGGGCACTAATGGCAGACAACAACATGCTCTTTGAATGTGGTCTGATACAGCATCCGGCTCATTTACTGGTCTGCCAGTTAGTGCGAGAAACATGCACCGATGAGTTTGGCCAATGACAAAGCCAAGAAAGTGGCTTCATTTTGGCAGTCCAGGGTTTGATCAAGACACAAAAGAAGAACTGAGCCTGAACCTGGCACCTCCTGGTAAGAAGGAAACCCACAAATGGTTCAGAACACATGCAGAAGACCTTGTAGACATTCAGCCTACATTCAGCTGGGAGGTTTTTCACTTCCCCCTTTATATGCAATTTCAGCCGTGCGCATCTAGACTTCAGGCGGAGGCACACAGCATCAGCAACATCTCACTTTGAGGAATTAAAATTACAGCGCCACAAGTCTGGCATGGAACCTCAGGTTGTTGCACCTAAATTATAGCCATTTTCACAGAAGAAGCTAATCACAATGAATCATTCCTGGGGAAATTTGCACTCTTACTTCTCCCCGGAGGAGGTGGGCAGTCACGCTGGCAATGCTGAATTTACAGCACTCATTTCTCCCCATACGTCTGCGAACCGGTGGGAAGAGAAAAAGAGCCTCTTTCGCTGCTAACAAAATTGTCCTTAATAATAGAAACAGAGTTGTTTGCATCCTTCTCTGATACTCTTAGTAACGGCAGTTGATTGTCGAGTCAAAATTAAAACTAAGAAATAGGTAAATCCATGCTTCATACCTGAGAATGCTTCAGCCCCTTAATGCCAGGATAAATACTCACGATTCTGGCTGCCAGGATATTTTTTGCAAAATATGCCACAGGCAAATAGGCAACTTTTGCAAGCTAGATGTTTAATACGTTTGCCTTGAAATGCTTTGCTTGTTCTCTATTTCTCTCTTAAAAGCGATCAAAAAGTCATCGGACAACACAGTTGACGTTCTACTTGGGCACTGCCTCGTATGTATCAGCGTTGCATTTCAACTTTATTGCCACAGTTCATGACCAGGATATGGCTTAAGGACAACACTGTTATCAGCCAGCATTTTATTTTATTTTATCATTAAATAACCCTATGGAGAATGAGAAGAAACACCTGTCAAAGAGGTGGAACTCACCCAGGCGAGGAATTTCACTTGAAGTCTGCTTGTCAAACACATTGCGCTCATTTCCTGCACTCAGGGGACAAATGTGCATACCAGGAGCCGAGGAGAAACTTACATTTTACCAGCAAGGGCCCAAGTGCATGGCTGATCAACTGTACGTTTTCAATTGCCCTACAAATTGCTACAGAATTCTCCCTTCTTCATGCTTCACTGTGTTACATTATTTTAAGGCAAGGATGGAGAACGCGTCGCTCTCCGGATGTAGAGTAGTTTCCATTAAGCCTAGCCAGCACAGCCAATGGGAAGAGAAGAAGAGAGTTGCTAGCTTCAGACGGCGAAAGCGGCAATCGAACCCTACCGCAGGGATGAGAACGCATAGCCCTCCAGATGTTGCTGGACCTCAACTCTCAACATCCTTCACTGTTACTTGCAATGGCTAGAAGCCTATACCACCTTGGCACTCCAGATGTTCTTGGACTTCAATTCCCAGAAGCCCAAGCACCCTGTGAATCCACACAAATGGGTTTACTGCGATTCATCCGGCCCGCACTGCTCTCGTCGCTCCTGGAACCAGAAGTAAAATGCTGATCAGGGCTTCTGGGAGTTGAACTCAAGGAACATCTGGAGTGCCAAGGTTCGCCATCACCGCTATACCAAATGCAGTCCAGCTACATCTGGAGACAAACACATTCCCAACCTTGACTTAATGGACCATCACTTGTTTTTCTAACGTGGACACCCCCTTCCCTGTATCTTCAAACACTCCATTGTCTTCAATACAATTCCTATTTCCAGTGTACAGCTCCGCAGCAGAGGGAAAGCTTTCTCTC
Source organism: Bradypodion ventrale (assembly GCA_035047345.1). Classification (NCBI taxonomy): domain Eukaryota; kingdom Metazoa; phylum Chordata; class Lepidosauria; order Squamata; family Chamaeleonidae; genus Bradypodion; species Bradypodion ventrale. The sequence goes on along the minus strand of JAWDJE010000017.1, from coordinate 3,337,798 downwards.
CCCACGGGCAATAAAGGTCTTTTTCGACATGTCTATTATTTCATCGAGAGAACTACCCTACCATCACACCCACTTCCCGCTTGCTACCAATTAATCAAATCTCCAGTCAAGGCACCGGATCAGCCCTATGTACAAACAAATTTCATGCATGTTGGGTTTCTTGGCTTTGAATGCATGTTGGGTTTCTTGGTTTTGACTGACTGGTCATCTCCTCTTTGACATCCCCTTTGACAGCCCTCATCATCATGCCCTTGTCTTAGCAGCTTTCCAGGAGAGAGAAACCCGGAAAATTTGGTTTTAGGCTGGGTTACTCAGGAGGAGGAAACAGGACGATTTGCAAGGCCAACAATACAGGAGACAGGAAAGGATTCGTATCTGAAGAATTGAGTTTCTGGGGGCTGATGTTGTGACAATGCTTACTGTAAGCAGTTGTGGAATTAATCCGCCCTTCAAGCAGGAGATCCTTAAAGACAAGTTACAACCCCAATCAACAAAAACATCAAATCAGTCTATATATTCCTCCCACATGTATGAGGAAGCCTCATCAAAGAAATAAGGAAAAACCATCGGAAAGTTTGTCATCAGCTTCAAGGCAGCATGACTCTTCATCCACTTTCTCTCCACTGTTTATACCATAAACATCTGCCTTGGTGACATGCCCGTGCAGTCCCTTAAAGACATTGTCCATGTGTCATGTGCTATTAGTTTTGCTCGTATTTCTTTGATTCTCTCCGAGTGTTTCAGAATCTGGAATGGCCACAGGTCATCTTCTAGGGAATATCTGGGCACAGCACTTGTGAGCAATTGCCTTGTTCTTTCCTATTTCAGATTTTTACTGTTCAGGGTGTTTTATGCACTTCCACAGAGAGAATCTTTCGCTGTTTGTGTTTCGTTTTGCCCTCCCAGCAGCCCTCTGCAGTACATTACAGCATCATACACCAACGAAGCAACATTCCCCAAACTGGAATCTCTCCAGAATTGTGAATCACAACCCTCTTCAACTACATCGTGCGCGGCCAATAGTCAGGGCTTGACAGACACTGTCCAAAAAAATATCAGCCAGACAGTGAGTTGGGGAACATTGCCAAGAAACAATAGAAAAGCACATGTTAGCATAACTTTAGTAGTTTTACATCAGGTGAAGGAGAGGCCACTGGAAGTAAAACAATGCCACATCCCAAGCTAATGTGCTTCCCTTCACACTGTTTCTCTGAGGAATATCCAGGTGCTCAAAGTGCACTATATGAATCTTAACACTACATTTACCAAATGTCAGACTGAAATATGAAATGACTCCTTATGAATATCATGAAATATACGCTTCCTTAGACAGAATCTTTCATCTTTTACATTTACTCCTTCCTAGGCCACCTAGGGCAGTGATGGCCAACCTTGGCACTCCAGGTGTTCTTGAACTTCAACTACCAGAAGACCTGATCAGCATGACTTGAGCTTCTGGTAACTGAAGCCCAAGAACACCTGGAGTGCCAAGGTTCACCATCACTGAGCTAGGGACTGCAGTGCTTAAGATGCTGAGCTTGATGACGGGATGGTCGGCAGGTCAGTAGTTCAATACCCGAGTACTGCAAGACGGAGTGAGCTTCCATCTCTGTCCCAGGTCCTGCCACCTAGCAGGTCAAAAGCAAGAAACTGCAAGTAGATAAACAGGGACCACTTCGGTGGGACGGTAAACAACGTTCCGTGCTCGCCAGTGTTTAGTCATGCCTCCCACATGTCCATGGATATGTCTGCAGATGCAGACGGCACTGGCTCTTTGGCTATAAACCGATGAGCACTGAACCCTAGAGTCGGATACGACCGGCTTTCGAGCAAGGGCGACCTTTAGCTTTGCTATGCCACTTTTGCAAACGGGTTTACCTATCTATATGAGTCATTTCTGATTAATGAACCAGTGGCAGAAACAACAATTTTACTTAGCCAAAAAAAGGAAAGTCCTACCCCATCACTTCCTCTGTGCCTAGCACAATTCTTACTTGCCATAAGTTACTATTTACATGACTCTTCTAGGAAAAAGCGGAATTGTCTATTTTTACTTAAGGGTTCATATAAGTCATGCAAGTGGCATATACTAACCTCCTGCTGTTTCACCAACAGGCTCAACAGGGCTCTCTCCCTTTCTTTAAGTAAGGTAGAACATGCCAAAAGCCATTGGTCCAAGGACACTGAATAAGTTCAACGGCTGGCTGGGGGTTTGAAACTCAAGCTCAACGTCCTAGCAATTAAGAGTCTCTCTACACAGGTTCCACAAGTGTGCCTGGACTACTTCATAGCATACCCCCATTGATCCTTATGGATCTACAAGATGATTTACAACGAGGCCATCAAAAGCCAATAAACTCCAGTGGCATTGACAACTCGGCTTGGAATGTCCCACACGTTCTACGAAGCTCTGACACCAAAATATATCAAGGGGTCAAAGCAAACCATTGAGAGGATGTCCTATGTTGATGGCACCACTGAAAACACACACCAGTTCTCAAAAAGCCAGGCTGGAGATAGACATCCTGAACATATTTCAGCCTGAAATGAACCTTAGAGCACCATGCAACCTTAGAGCACCATGCAACGCAGGTCAACTTTTAAGGTGCCCTTTAAGGTATCAGGGCAATAGGGGACAACGTCTCTCCTCTTGAAACTCATAGCTAACACAGGCTCTTTTAAAAGGAGGAATCTGGGTAGATTATCAGCAGTGTACTCCTGTGACTGCTAACCTTGGCACTCCAAGTGTTCTTGGACTTCACTTCCCAGAAATCCAAGTCAACACTCCTGCTGGTCAGGGCATCTGGGAACTGAAGTTCAAGAACACCTGGAGTGTCAAGGTTTGCCATCACTGGAGGATTTGATAAGGGGCTGTGGTGGCTCAGTGGTTAAGAAGCTCGCCTTGTTAGCTGGAAGGCCAGCAAGTCGGCACTTTGAGACCCGGGTACAAAATGAGTGCGCATCTCTGTCCCAGCATATCGAAAGCAAGACATTGCAAGTAGATAAACTTTGGTAGGAAAAGTTTTTGGGGGCATGAAAGGAGCCTCATCCAGGCGTCCCTTGAGCATAGATTCCCCAGCAAAAATCCTTTCAACCCAGAATAATTTCTGACATGGAAATTTTCATTAGCAGGATTGCTTCTCGTACCAATTCACCACTGGCTTCCTCTGGCATTCATTGCCCAGGCAATCATATCACCAAAAGCATAACTATAAGCTTGATTTAAAAAACACAAGTTTTTTTTAAGTGTACAGATGTATTTTCCATCACCTTGCATTGTATTATTTCCCCCACGTTCTCTTTCTGCCAGACCAAACTTTTTAAAAATAAGTAATTCACAAAATGAGCCATCAATCATCAACATGAGAAACAAAAGCCTGTCTCAACCCCCCCAAAAAAAGAAAAAAATCAACCAAGCAAATTCGAGGCAACCTCTGGTCGTAAGAGGCTACGTTGCCAAAAGGAAGCCAACCCATTCTGTCATAACAGCTGCACACATTAATTAAAATAAAGGGCTAGCCCACATCGTATACAAGCAAATCACTGAACCCTGCTGACAAGACCACATGAGCAATATCCTTTTTTTTAAATAAAAAAAATGCATAATTTAAGGAACCAGGGGATTGTTACAGAAACAGAACAGGAGATGAGGGGATTATAAGAGAAACAACTGCCTTTATCTGAAGTAAAAACAGACACACACGCACAGGCTAAAAAGGCAAGCCAGCCACATGCCATAAACTAGGGAGAGCGCACACAAAGGAAGTGGAGGGGGGTGAGAGAGCGATTACGTCAGCCCTCGCCTCGATTCATAAATGCTAACCACAGGACAAGGCAAACTGTGCATGGCCCTCCCACTCAGGAATCCAGCTTTTAAAAAGGAATGCGCACAGGCAATTTGGAGACTTAAAAATATGCTACTCAACACCACCCGCTGATGCATCGACTTTCAACAGCCACGGAAACCGGGTGGGTGGGTGGGAGGCTGAGGGGTGGGAAAGGAAGGGGAGAGACGCCACATTGCAATCCTAGTTGATTCTACCCTGCAGCGAGATCAAATAACATCCACAGAACCGGGCGCCAATCCCCAGAGGCTGCCCAAGGGTAGTCACAATGCGCACTTTGGAATTGTGGATTCAAAACACTGGCACTTTTGCACAAGTCCCAGGGATCTGTTACAAAACAGTTCAGATGCTCCAAATATATATATATATATATATATATATATATATATATATATATATATATATATATATATATATATATATATATATATATATATATATATATATATATATATATATATATATATATATATATATATATATATATATATATATATATATATATATTACAAAGCTGAGACAAAAGGGAAGGAATCAAAGCCTCGTAAATCTGAAGTGGCTGTGATGTGTCTGCAACGGTGCAATTTTTACCGGACAGCTGTAGCCGTCTGAAACCATGGTCCACATTTAGAAACCACCATCGCTGGCACCACCACCACCCTAAAAATGGGAGGGTTGGTTGAGAGCATGAAACTAATTGTCCAGACACCAATTCCCTTTACACTATAATTATACCCTCTAGTCTTTAAGACTTTAAATCCTGCTTAACTTCTTTTCTAGAAGCGTGCAAGTAGAACGCACTCTTTCTGACTCTTATGCTCTTTCCCCTACCTTACAAAGAAAAGCAAAGGTGACTTAGGAAAGAAAGGAAATAATTATACTTCGCCATAATAATCCTGCATCACAACTAGGCTCCAGCCTTTTCTCCACATGGCGCATCTAAAGTAAGCGAATAGATGCCCCTGTCAAGTGTCATTTTGGAGACATCGATCAATAAAAACTCCACACGGCTGAAAGGAAGGCAACCAAATTGGTCTTTCTCATGCGCTCTGCAACCCCATGTAGTGCAAGGGTTGGTGTTCTCTGTCTGTCTGTCTGTCTGTCTGTCTGTATGTATGTATGTATGTATGTATGTATGTATGAATGTATGTATGTATGTATGTATGTCTCTCTCTGGTTTCTGAGGAAACAAGAAGTGGTTGAGCAGGTCTCCTTGTCACATCAACTGAGAGCAAGGTTGAGTAAATATTATAAAAGGGCTTTTTCAACAGAGCCAGACACCAATTAAAACACACACACACACACAAGGCATTCCAGCACACACTTGTAAACTCCACTTCGGCACATGGGAGTGAAAGCTCCGCTCCACACCAAAACAAAATATAACACCCACAACCCTTCCCTCAAAAACTATTTGCTTTTTAACTGATCGAGCCTTTAAAGTTTCACCGGATTTTTCTTTTTATGCCTTTCTGGGTAGGCTTAGGAAAGAGAAATACATGAAATTCAAAGCACATTTCCCCCCCCCCCCCCCCCCCCCCGTGAAAAGGGAAACATTGAACCTTATAGCGTTCTGGAGCAGTGCCCTGGGCAAATGAAAGCTATCCCATCCCTCTCCGGGGGATCCAAGTTTCCTTCCAATTATTTCCCTCCCTCTCTTAAAACTACAGCAAATTAAGGGGAGGGTGTCAAGAGTTCCTTCGCTTTATCCGGGTGGTTGTTTTTACAATGAAGCTATTTATACACACATCATTTGGGTGGCTGGGGAAAGCCCTGAACATCCCTCTAGGAAGGAGGAAGTTTATTTTGAGATCCCCTCTCTCTCTCACACACACACACACAGACGCACACAGACACACATACATAAGATCAGATCAGGGAGTAAACCAAACCAAAAGACAAAACAAAAATGTTGTGGCACTTTAAAGACTGCTTTGTTTCAATGTTAGCTTTCATAGATCATGTATTGATCGTATAGATCCCAGGGATGGCGAACCTTGGGCACGCCAGATGTTCTTGAACTTCAATTCCCAGATCGGCAGGAGCGCTGACTTGGGCTTCTGGGAATTGAAGCCCAAGAACAGCTGGAGTGCCAAGCTTGGCCGTCGCCACTGAGTTGTACTATACAAATTATATCATGGCAGAGTGGATCGTGTAGCTTATACTGGACTGAGATGTAAAATCAGTTCTGTATAAACAGCAGTTCGACCAGAGCCAAGGTAAGGGCCAGCACCCCCCCCCCCCCCCCACACACACACACACACATCAAGAGCCTTGTGCCTGGCACAGTCTCTCCCCAAGTCAGGAGTCCTTGCCCCCCATCACTCACCCCAGCCAGGATCGGACCTTCTTCCCTGCAACACCACCACAGGAGAACCGGAGGAGGATTCCTAGTGAAGGCCAGGGGGGTCCCAGGGCCCCCGCCTGCAAACACGGCAGCTGTTCCCGCCTGACCCCAGCGGACCTTGGGCTTCTGCGCCTCCAGAGCATGCAAAAAGAGAAGGTGCATTCAAGCCCCCATGCAATGATGTCCAAGGAGGAGGAGGAGGATGGAAGGAAGAGATGCTGCTGCACTTGGCGAACAAAAGGAGGCCCCCTGCTTCAATGCTGCTGCTGTGGAGCAGGCGAGAGGAGGAGGAGGAAGAGGAAGAGGAGGCAAAGCACCAGCCAAGGCATTGCCCAGGTCTCTGCGCTCCGGCGGCCCCTCCGCGGCGCATCATCCGCCACTGGGTTCAGCGGATGCTCCTGGGCTGCCGTGTCCACATGCCTCGCTGCGCCCCAACCGTGTTTGCTTCCAACCCCAGAGCCCAGCAGAGAGAGAGAGAGAGAGAGAGGCTGAGATGAGAAGGCGCAGCCTCCCAAAGGCAGCAAGCAGCGGCGCACAGGAAAACCTGGAGCAGCCCAGCCGGGACCGGACTCAAGGCAAATGGCAGGGCGGGGGGCACCTTGCTTCCCAGGGCCAGTCTCCCAACACAGAGATGGTGGGTGGGTGGGGGTGGGTGCGCCTAGGTTCATGATCCGCTCGCCATGCTTGCCTGGATGGATGCGCGTCCCATCCCAGCCAGGGCTCAAGGTGGGCTCAGCCTCTTCAATCCTTCAAATGAGGACCCAGCATGTTGGAGGCAAACAATGCTCATTCATTTATGAACTGCTCCAGAGAGGGCTTGCGCTATGGAGCAGGGATAGAAGTGTCATTGCGTTGCTTTGCTTGCCCGCCCCACTCATCCAAGCTAGAAGAGGGTGGGTGATGGATGGGGGCTCTTTAATAGGGTGGTCAGCACAAAAATGCACCGGCAAGCAAGATATTAAAGCATCCCCCCCTGCCCACTGCTGCTCGCCTCCAAGTGTGTGTGTGTGTGTGTGTGTGTGTGTGTGCATGTGTATGTGGGGGGCGTTGACAGCAGCAGCCCGGGAATATAAATGCCAAACCCAACCTTCCTCTTTTCCTCCCCACCAACCTTCCTGTCACACAAATGCAGATCAAAAGCACACAGCCAGGGAGGGAGGGAGGGAGGCGCGCATGGATCACAAACGGCGGAGAGGTGGAGGGGCATTTAGAAAGGGGATGGGGGGGGGGGGGAGATGAGAGAAGGAAGGGGGCACAAAATGCCCAGGGTGGGAAAGGCAAGCAATGCCAATCAAGTGGCATCACAGCTTACAAAGAAGGCTTGGCTTGCCGTGGATGCATCCAGTTAGCCATTTTGTTCATATCCACCTGCAGTGCCGGGCCTTCCTTTCCACAGGGAAGAGGGTGACGGTACATCTATTAGGCCCGCTTCCTTTAAAAGAAAAAGACATGCGACATCTGTAGCCCCGCTTTTAAGCAAAAAAATGGACTCTGCCCGCCATTTAAACCAAAGGTTAATAGGGTGTACTGATTGTTCTTACGTGAACGGCTCTCCTTATTCTGGACACCAAAACGACACATACACTTTGTACTCGCACGGCTGAATATGCGCCACCCTTCACTTACTCACAGTCAACTCCACCTGGAATACAATCTTCTTCCCAACCCGAGAGGATCCAATACAACTATCCTAGACTGCATAAAGGTAAACAGGCCACTAACCTACATTTATCCTGAATATCCAGCTGTCATATGTACTGATGCTTCTTTGTTAAGAGAAGGCATCTATTTTTTGTTGTTGTTTTGCCTCCTTGAATCCTGTCTTTTTCAAGGCCTCGGCCTCGCTGAAGGCGGACCAAGCTTTGACGCCTTCATCTATCCTATGCCAGCGACAAGCAGCTGCCGAAACTGCCAACCCAGCTAATGAAGTATAACACCCTTGCCACCCTGAAAGGCCGCCCTGTGATCAATACACTCTGAAAGCAGTGCGCGCATGTGTGTGCGTGGGGTTGGCTCCCTCGAAGATCAGCAAGGCACATTAGCTTCTCAACGGGAGCCAATCCAAGAGGGAACGTGCGCGGTGGAAATAAGCTTCATATCCAAGAGCTCCGTGATGGAACTGCATTGGCCAGCTACAAAGCTGACATTACATTTAGCCGCTCTTCCGATTTTTATTTTTATTTTAATGTACTGTGGCCTGCCACACAGGAAGCCACGGGAAGGACGTATCACTCCAGACCTGAGCTGTTTGCCTCCAACTGTTCTAAGCAAATTCTTCCTGGCGTTCGGCGCATTCAGGCTACAGGAGAAGCCTCTCGTCTATCAGCAGGCCAGCGATAGGTCTAAGGGGCTGCGGTGGCTCAGTGGTTAAGAAGCTCGCCTTGCTAGCTGGAAGGCTGGCAAGCTGGCAGTTGTGAGACCTGGGTACTGCAGGACGGATTGAGCGCCCGTCCCCATGGAAGGAGCCTCATCCAGGCATCCCCTGAGCGGACTTTCTTCCACCAAAATCCTTTCAACCCAGAATAACTTCTGAGATGAAGTTATTGTTATAGCTCTAGGTCTGCAGAGCATGAGCACATTTGTGTAAACAAGATACGGCATTCTTTCGCAGCTGGATCTACAAAGGAAATATGTTCCAGATAAGGACCTTCTCCTGCACTAAAGCTCCGTCTCCCGGTGACAAAGAAAACACAAGATTGGGCCCAAGGCAATATTTTAGGTGTGAGCAGCAGTGCGTCCAGAGGTCACGGCCATGCGCCAGGATGTCACCCTGACACTTGCAAAAGGACTGTGGAAATGTAGGGCACGCCAAGAGGTGAAATAGTGCGGCTGTAATAATGTGAAAAATTCAACCATGATTGCCAAGACCACCATAATACACAGTAAGAATCGGGTGGGTTCAACGTCTTGGCTAAACCGAGCCCTGAACTCAACATCCTTTGCTCCATAAAACACTGAAGTATTGGGGGGGAATGTTCTAGCCCAGGGGTGGCCAAACTTTTCAGGCTGCGGGCCGGTCACATGGTTCAGTGGGCCAGTCACGTGGCACTAGAAGTAAAACACACATTGCAATCTGTTTTGCAATAGGATGATAGATTTCAAGCTGCACATTTTCTCTGCTTAAACCAGGGGTGCCCAAACTACAGCCCGTGGGCCAAATCCGGCCCCCAATGCCAATTCATCCAGCCCGTACCGCCCTCGTCTTTCCTGGAACCGGAAATAAAATGCAGCCATACGGGCGCATTTTGCTTCTGGGAGCGGCAAGGGCGGCACGGGCCAGACGAATTGGCATCGGGGGGCCAGATCTGGCCAATGGGCCATAGTTTGGGCACCCCTGCTCTAGCCTAGCTAACACTTCTTTAGGTAGGGGACACCCACCCAGTCATCTGGTAACCATTTGCCAAAAGTCTCCCAGTAATGCTGGTTTGCTTATCATTTGCTTCTGGCGGCAGCTAAAGTGAACCGAACCCACTCACAGAAATAGGATTGTTTTAATATTTAAACATCAGTTCTGGCATGTGTGTTAGCAGAGCCCTTTTAAGTAGTTTATTGCAGTAAGTCAGCAATGAAAGAAGTACTGTAGTGTGAATTTCAGCAGGATATTCATAGGAATCTTTGGAGAGAAGAGTCTTTCATTATTATTTTATTTTTACTGCAGCTTTGTCCTTCCTCTCTGATATAAATCTGCGTTTATTCTCCTCTCTTGGCTAGCATCAGAAACAATTCTGGTTTGGAAAGGGGTCTAGACCCACTTTTGACCTTTACTTTTACCTATTAAAACTCCAAAAAAAAACCTCCCAAAAAAAGCTCATGGACACACGTTTTCTGCGCCTATTTCATTTTTGGATAAAGTAAGTTGAGAGACTGCAGTTCCCCAAAATCCTACAAAATATGCTTCGAGTGTCCCATCCACTACAGGTGAAACTTGGAAAATTAGACTATCGTGCAAATGTCCATTCATTTCACTTAAAAGGTGAAACACATATATGAGATAGACTCACTCCATGCAAAGCGAAATGTCATGCCTTAATGCGTTATAGTTGTGATGATCATGGCGTACAGCGTACATGAGATTATGTGATGATTATGGGGTACATGAGATTGGGGTTTTCATCAGCTGTAAGCCATAAGCATCAATATTATAACAAAGCAAGGCTTGAACTCTCTCGCTTTGCATGTAATGAGTCTATCTCATATATTTGTTTCACCTTTTAAGTTGCATGACTGGACTGAATGAACATTTGCACGATGTTCTAATTTTATGAGTTTCACCTGTACTTTAAACATGATCCTCAATTGATATGTGAAAGGATTCTGGCAGGAAAACAGTGGCAAGCACACACAGTGCCACTCTTCAGAAGATAAGAAAAGAAAATACAGAATGACTTCTTGGTATGGCTGGGAAAGCAGAAAGCAAGCCAACCGGCACATTTACTCTTCAGTCCAAATGGTCATCTGACGCTGTGCAAGGACTGCTCCCAATCCAGAGGAGAAGAAATCCAGGCCACGTTTCCGTGCCGCTTCCATTTATCAAAACAACCCTGTCATGTTGAGTACCATTAACAGATAATGAAAGGAGGCAAGGGATGCAGTTACAAGCACAGCACTCAGCCCTTGCACAAGCCTAAGCATGCAACCAAGTGAGCTGACATCTGACTTTATTATAAGCATTATAATTAAATGGAATACCTAGTTTAAGTAACATTAAGGTTGTGACACAAACCAACAAAAGCCGAGGAAATGCAAAGTTAAAGCTTTGACACACTGTCATTAACTCCTGCTATTTTCAGAGGAGAGACAAGAGTGCGTTTTTAAATAACAGCATGTGGGTTTGAGAAAAATCTAAACAAGGGACAGCCCTAGTTTGAAAGACTGAGAAACCACGGCTAACTTTAAATAGCCCCATTCTTGGGGCAGCAGTTTTCAATGGCCGGGGAGTCCATAGGCAAAGAAGGTCAGTCAGTAGCAGATGTGGCTTCTTGAAGAACAGCAGAACCCACACTGCATCACAAAAAAATACTATCCGCTATGTGGTCTAATCCATGTGTCCTATACTAAATCAAGTGCGCTGAATCCAAATCTGAAACTCCGATTCTGCCTAGGACATCAGGATCTTAAGTAAGCAACTCTCACCCTCTTGGTTAGGTTCTTGCGATGATGATGCGGGGTATATTTGCCACAAATGGAGCAAAAATTGTCCAGTTTGTTAACACAGCTGCACCTACACATCTTTAGCTCTAAACAGGCTCACAATGGCCTAGCTGTACTATCTAATAAGATGGTTTCGCACCATTGGTCCATCTCGCCTTATAGACCTATTTCTGACGTCAGCTCACTGGCTTGCCCAGACAGGTCCAGCCGCTGCTGGAACATGCATGCCACCAGGGGACGTGATTCAGCTGAGGTGGCAGCCGCCATAGTGGTAGCTGCAACTGTTATAATGTCTCCATGTAAAAATATATTACCCAATTACCAGCTATTTGAGCAGCTATAGCATGCCTTACTCTGTACGTGACAGGTAAATTCTGAGTTCAGAGTTGGAATCGGCACACTTAGTATCATGTAAATCACATGTGTTATTCCCAGTAGCAATATCGTTGTTGTGCAGTGCCATAACTACCTGTCTTCCCTTGCAACCTCTCAGTGATGGGAAGCATTGATTCAAAAGCAACTTGGGGGAAATGCTCAGCATATCAGATAAACCAAGTATTATATGTATAGCACTATCAAAAATAATTAGGGGAACAGAAAAGAGGGATCTCATATTTGTTAATATTCCCTTATGAGACAACCTGCCACTGTGGACTGCATTTTGAAACATCTACTAGACTACCAGTGTTGTTGTTTTTTCCAAGTTCAGACACAAGTCTTTCCCGTCTCTACCTGGAAAAGCAAGAAATTACATCCGAGACTTTCTCCCGGCCAGAATTGTACAACACTTTTTCTCCTGGAAGTATAAACTATACCAGAAAATCAGGGAACCCTAGAATTAGCCCAGTTTTCGAGGCCATGAGTGGCAATGGTATGGGAAGGATTCCTCAACAGCTGGAAGCTTGAAAACTAATGAATGGGACACAACCTTTTAACCTATATGTTCTTTCAGACCGGCGGGGAAGAACGCCTGCTGGGAAAGCATGGAATGGTTCACAAGCGTTCAATGGTTTTCGTGACAAGGTGGTGCTTTCTAGACAGATTTCACAGAGCAGAGAAATAATTTATACTCTCTTGTGAGAGCGCAAGTACACCTGGAGAACATTAAATGGAGATATACCGCAAGATCTATCAAGGAGAAGCCATTCTCCGGAATTCCTTCAGAGAGAATTAGCTCTTATCAAAGCATGTTTTTACCCATTGTTGTGAACCGCCTGGAGTCGGCTTTGGCTGAGTGGGCGGTATAGAAATTTGACAATAAATAAAATAAATAAATAAATAAATGCATAAATACTTCACCTACTAGACAAACTGTGCGAGGAGGAGGAGGAGGAGGAGGAAGAAGAAGAGGCAGCTGCTCAAAGGCTACTAGATAAACATGCGTTAGCAGGCAAAACTAATTGCAAGAGCACTTTAACTTATCGGCTAGATCGCATTAGAAATGCATTATTAAAATGTACTAAGCACTTAAAACTGAACAGGTCACAGGAGCTGATGTGGGGAGAAGCAATGAGAGTCACAACTAACCACCTTTCCGGCTTTCAGAACAAATTTAACATGCTTCGTTTAGCGAACACAATTCACACTCACTGGAGAAAGTTTGTTAAACCCATTGTCAAGAATAATGAAGACATGCACTAGACCAGGGGTGCCCAAACTTTGGTTCTTGGGCTCCATTTCCCAGAAGCCTAAGTCAATTCCTCAAAGCACTGATCAGCCAATATACTGACTTAGGCTTCTGGGAATTGAAGTCCCCTCTGTGGGGCGTGGGGCCCACTTTGGGAACCACTGCACTAGACCAAAGATGCCCAAACCAGTTATGTGGTTCAGGGGGGTGGTCACTACAGCCGGACCTGGCCCCCCGACGCCAATTCATCCAGCCCGCAAAGCCCTCGTCGCTCCTGGTTAGCGGAAGTAAAATGTGCCCGTATGCTTCCGGGAGCAACGAGGGATTTGCAGGCTGGATGAATTGGCATCGGGGGCCAGATCCGGCCCACAGACCATAGTTTGGGCACCCCTGCTCTAGACAACATCTTTACAGAAAAGGTTCTAGGCTGGTATTGATTTACATTGCTACCTTTTCCCCCCTGTGTGTGGGTTTTTTTTAATAGTCTGGAACCTGTCCAAGCAAACCTGTTTGAGTCAGATGCTTAAACATCTAACCCATTAGCTGACATCTCATTCTACTGTAAAGGTGTATTTATTTCCCATCGTGCAAACTTTCTGAAGTAGCTCTTCTGGAAGCAACCAAATTAGGAATGTGGAGAACTATTTTAAAAAAAAAAAGGTATACTAAGCACAAAGTGTCTGACAAAAAACACAACTCCGCTTTGGTCTCTATGACCATCATGAATAAAGCTTAACAGCATCTCATGCACAAAATCACCAAATATTAGCCGTTCACAGCCCAGTCCTAATCCAGCTCCATTTCAACACCAGCCGGTTTTCTTATGTTCTCATTGTGGAAGCATTTCGCAGAAGCAAAGCAGATTAATTCACATTTAACTTAGAAATCAAATCCACCTTCCAATCATGAGCTCCAGCTTCTTACTTTGGTTTAAGAAACAAACTGTAGTTAGTGTTAACCATGGTTGTGCCAGTTCAGATCTTATTATCAAACTACAGTTAACACTCATCTGGAAAGGGATGAAAGCAGATGGATACAAGACCACAGGAGTCTCATTAGCACCAATACGATCAACCAATAAACTAAACTGCCAATATATATCAGAATCCAGTTAGTATCAAAGAAATGAGTAAAGGGTATAGCAGTTCGAAAGCAAGAAATTGCAAGTAGATAAATAGGGACCACTTTGGTGGGAAGGTAACAGCGTTCCGGTGTCTAGTCATGCCTGCCACATGACCATGGAAACGTCTGCAGAAGCAGACAGCACTGGCTCTTCGGCTTAGAAACAGAGATGAGCACTGCACCCTAGAGTCGGATACGACTGGCTTTCGAGCAAGGGAAACCTTTACTTTTACTTAATCCTAATGCACCTCTTTCTGTTAATTAAGTTTAACAGAACACAGGAACAGCTGAATAAACCAGACAAAAGATTACACCACGAAGAAACTTTTTGTGAAGTCCAAAAAAAAAAAAAGCTAATTAAGGAATGCTCCACTTTTCAATGTGACAATTTCTCAAACCCCATTGTTGGAAGCCCCGATGTTCAGGCAAGTCTAACACAACATGAGACTGAAGTCACAGAGGCGGTCGACTTTTCCATTCCCGAAGTTTGGTAATGTGTTTACCCTAATAAAAGGCATGGCAAGCAAAGTCTCCTTCCCACCCAAGCCCAGCCTCTCCATTTTCTCTTTAAAGCTTTTGCACTTTCAACGCCAGCTTGTTTCTGCCTCCTGCTGCATCAAGAGTCATACTAATTCCCCTTTCAGCAGGCTGTCCTCGGAAGGCTCAGCATGCGCCATGTATAGCCTTTTCTTTTTTTAATATGACACCATCAACTGTCACCCCCTCATATGGCTAGAGAAACTGGCAATTTTAGACTGTGGCATGGGAAGAATGCCACACAGCACACTACCAGTCACTTAAAAATCAGCCCCGCTATTTCAAACAGAGGGGGAAACAGTCCAGGAATTTATTATTCTAAACTTCACACTCCAGTCTGCCCAGGTTAATAGAGTAGACCACACTTGCCAGTGACTCAACACCAAGTGTCAAGTGGCGCTTAAATAACCAGTGGTATGGGTGTCGCGTGCTATGATGCAGGAGGCAGATGAAAGGCCACTGCATTATATTCTCAGGGCAGTCTTCATGGCTGATTGCCATGATGATCGCCTATATTCGGATTCGGATACGGCCGAAGAAGAAACCTTACACTTTCAGTATGGGTGGCTCTCATTGTTTATTGTCTGGAAACCAAAGTCCCCTCAACCACGTCTGAAAGCTATGAAGTTGAAAGTAATAATAATAATTTTGTGTCAGAAACTATTCTGAGTTGAAAGGATTTTTACTGGGAAAACGGGGATGTCCGGATGAAGCTCCTTTCATGTCCCCAGGTTCTTTTCCCACTGTAGTGGCCCCTATTTATCTACTTGCAATTTCTTGCTTTCGATCTGCTAGGTTGGCAGGACCTGGAACAGATACAGGAGCTCACTCCGTCATGCAGTACCTGGGTCTCCAACTGTCAACTTGCCGGCCTTCCAGCTAACAAGGCGAGCTTCTTAACCATTGAGCCACTGAGCCGTATTTAAATACAAGATGTTCCAGGGCTGGGGGACGGGGGGGGGGGGAATACCCAGATCCCTTACCATTAACCAGACTCAAAAATTTTAACACTGGTACCAAACACTTGCCCTGCTCTCTGCAAAGGGCTGGTGCTTCGTTCGAAGAATTTAATGCCCACATATTTCTAACATATTCATAGTTAATGAATCCATGTGACTAAAGTTAAAACAAATTTAAAAATTTATATTCAAACATATAGTGTTCAAAATAGCATCTCATTTTTTAAAAAAAAAACTCTTTAGAGTAGGATGATGAGGATAATCGCAGCAGCATTTTTACAGCTGTTATAATAATAATTTTGTGTCAAAAATTATTCTGGGTTGAAAGGATTTTTGCTGGAGAAACTCCGCTCAGGGGACGCCCAAATGAGGCCACTTTCATCTCCCCAAGAGCTGTGACAGAGACAGGTGCTCACCCAGGTCTCGAACTGCTGACTTGCCGGCCTTCCAGCTAACAAGGCATGCTTCTTAACCACTGATCCACTGCAGCCCCTTAAGACCTAGAGCTGGCCTGCTGATAGACGAGAGACTACAGAGGTGGAAATTTTACACCCCTGTGTTTTAGGGAAAGAACTACTGTTTTCACACTACTGAGGACACAAATATCTGGCAAAACAAAATTATTAGTATCAAGATGAACCATAGACTAGTCTTTACTTTTAAACTCTAGCTGTTATTTTAGTTAATCTAAATAAAGCAATTGCTATTAAAAAACGCATGAACTACAACATGTTTCATTCCACTAGTTAATCTGTGGTTGGTTAAAAGCCTACACAGGGATATGCACAAATATGACAAGGAGAAAGAAAGGTTTTAATGCACATTAAAGGAGTTAACGCAGCCTACAGGACTACAAGAGATTTCCTTCCTTGCAAAGGTTTTAAATCAAACCCATTTTAAAGAACAAATGATTCCCCCCCAAAAATAAACCACTCCACTCCATTCCTACAGCATATGTTAAATGCTTGTGAATGGAAAATATGATACCTCTATCAACAGCCTGCGGTATGTTTAAACTATTCTAATGTAAAGCATACTGACTCTCACAAAAACATTAGAGGAAATGACTACCAAATGCTTCCTTTGCAATCTCACCAGAATTAAGCAGATTTTTTTTTTAATGTGCTCCTGACATTGAAGGTTAGCAAAGCAGACATCCCTAGAAAAGAAGTATTTGGGATGGATTTATTAACTTTTACTGAAAACGCAAAATGGGCTCATCCTATTTTTAGTGCATCCGTCACTTTTATGTTAAACACCTTATAAAAAAATCCACGCAGGCCTTTTAAGGAGAACAGTGACAAGAGCCACAGGAAGGGGCCACAACTATATGAGAAGGCCAGAGAAGCTTTGAAAACAGGAAGTCTGAAATGCAATGATGAAAAGGCTTCAGAGATGGGAACTAGTATAGTTAAAAGAGTTCTTACGGACACAAGTCCAAAGGGGAAGAGGATGATGGGGGAAGCGGGATATAGAGCTCACACATGGAATCGATGAGGGTTTCTTTTCTCTGCAGGAGAAATGCCCCCCATTCAGTTTCAAATGTTATACCCAGGCCAGTGTGGAGAATGGAACTAATCAAATGCTCATTTTTAGTAGACCTCAGTGACGAATTCCTGGATTTTGTTTTCTCCTTGGCTGACAGGGTATATAACACTGCACAATAACGATTTTGCTACTGGGAATAACACATGCGATTTGCATGGTATCAAGTGTGCCGGTTCCAAATCTGAACTCAGAATTTGCCTATCACGTACAGAGTGCTATAGAAGCTGTTCAAGTGGTCGGTGATTAGGTAATGTATATACATGGGAACATTAGAACAGTTGCAGCTACCACTATGGCTGCTGCCGCCTCAGCTGAATCACACCACCTGGTGGCATGCATGTTCCAGCAGCAGCCAGGCCTTTCTGGGCAAAACAGTGCTGCCGTCAGAAATAGGTCTATAAGGCGAAATGGACCAAGGGCTTGTCTCTAGCGTGAAACCATCTTATTGGATAGTAGAGCTAGGCCAGTGATGGGCAGTCTTGGCCCTCCAGCTGTTCTTGAACTTCAATTCCCAGAAGCCCTGATCAGCAGGAGTGTTGACTTAGGCTTCTGGGAATTGAAGTCCAAGAATAGCTGGAGGGCCAAGACTGCCCATCACTGAGCTAGGCCATAGTGAGTCTGTTTTGAGCTAAAGATGAGTAGGTGCAGCTGTGTTAACCGGACAATTTTTGCTCCATTTGTGGCAAATATGCCCCGCATCATCATCGCAAGAACCTAACCAAGAGGGTGGGATTTGCTTACTTAAGATCCCGACGTCCTAGGCAGAATCGGACTTCAGCTTTTGATCCAGCACACTTGATTTAGTATAGGACACATGGATTAGACCAAGTAGCAGACAATATTTTTTTTTGTGTGTGTGTGTGTGTTGCAGTGCACATTGATGATTGCATATAGGGCCAGGCTGGTTTCATAGTAACCATGTGAGCAATTATGTATGGATGTGAGGCTTGCAACACTTTTACTGATCAGCTGCAGTGTTACAAGGTGGCAGATGAGCACATTTAAACATTCCCACGTCCAAGACAGGAAATTCTAAAACGCTACCTTGTATACCCAATTTTTTTAAAAGAAAAACAAAGGATGGACTATTCGTTTTCATCTCACTTTACAGCTTCAAACCTAGGTCCCAAAGCAGCCTCCCCCAATCTAAAACGCTTTGGCCATGTACTACAACGCCCATCATTCCCAGCTAGCGTTGCGGCTGGCAGTGACTGGCCCCTCTTTTGAGGTTTCTTGTCCAGCCGAAGGCAGATTCCTACATTTCTCATTTCAGAGCCATGCTCTGATGCATAATAAATTCGTAATTTCCACAACATATTAAGAAACTCAGAAGTTCTTTGGGGCCTAGATGCCACTCAGGTAGACTTATTCAAACTGCTATCACATCTGCAGGTGTGGATATCTGAATGCATTCAGTTACAAACATTCCTGCCAACCTAGCAGTTTGAAAGCAAGACATTGCAAGTAGATAAATAGGGACCACTTCGGTGGGAAGGTAACAGCGTTCCGTGCGCTCCGGTGTCTAGTCATGCCTGCCACATGACCACGGAAACGTCTGCAGAAGCAGACAGCGCTAGCTCTTCGGCTTAGAAACAGAGATGAGCACTGCACCCTAGAGTCGGATACGACTGGCTTTCGAGCAAAGGAAACCTTTACCTTTACAAACACTAATTGTTCTAAAATTGTATGCAGTGAAGCCATTTCCCAAAGGCAAGAGAAACCTTACACTCGTTCGTATCTGTTCTCCTTCCCACACACATGCACAATTCTGGGAGTAACACATTAAATGCACCAAGCATGAGGACTCCGTTTCACCTATATTTCCGCACTTCCAATCCTCCACCACCCCTTAAAGTGCATAAGCAGAATGTCTTGCATTGAACGCATTTAAACTTAGCATCTTTATATAGAAATATCCCTCATTCAGGCATATTTGGACGTAAAAACAGATTTATTTGGACAATGTCTACCTCACATGCTCTCATGAGTAACGTAGCTGGCACAACTTGTGTAAATAAGTTTCACATTTTGGAGAATGTTGAATTACAGTTCCCCAGACACCTTTCCCCGAGCCTTTTCAGCATGTGAGTTTGGCACTAAAAAAAGAAATCTCTGATCTTCTGTTTATTTCTCTCCTCTCGCAGAGAGTGAAAAGGGAATTATGCAAGAAGATACGGTGAAAGAGAACAGTGCAAACCTGACAGTTAGGTGGTAAGAACCCTTCCTTCCTAACTAGATAGATTATTTCCAGAACTTGGAAGCCATATAAAAGGTATGAGGTTAAGAAACAATCCACATCTGTGGTTTTCTTTCTGCGCTCAGTAACCTGGCTTCAGGGTGAGGAATTCCCCTTTAAACTTGCATTGTTTTAGGGATGAAATATTGTGCTTTTTCTCTTTTATTAGTAATCAAATAATGCCCACCGTGCTTAAAATTTAAAGGATGCTATACTGCCATACTGTGGTGGCTCAGGTGGTTAAGACGCTGAACTCGCTGACTGGGAGGTCGGAGTTCAATTCCCAGGTATGGCATGACAGAGTGAGTTCCTGTCTCTGCTCCCAGCTCCTGCCAACCTAACACTTTTGAAAGCAAGAAATTGCAAGTAGATAAATAGGGACCACTTTGATGGGAAGGTAAACAGCATTCCATGTGCTCCAGTGTTGAGGCATGCCTGCCACATGTCCATGAAAATGTCTGCAGACGCAGAGATGAGCACTGAACCCTAAAATCAGATACGACTGGCTTTCAAGGGTGACATTTACCTTTATTATAGTGCCATATGCACAGCTAAAATGGGTGGTTAGATGGTAGGCCTGTCACCAATAACCATTCTTTCCTGAATCCATAGTGAAAAGGTAGAATGCATCAACTTCCTGTGATAGGTTTTTTGGGGAAGGTCTAGCATAGTGATGGTGAACCTTGGCACTCCAGCTGTTCTTGATCTTCAATTCCCAGAAGCCCTGATCAGCAGGCGTTCTGACTTGGGCTTCTGGTAACTGAAGTCCAAGAACACCTGGAGTGCCAAGGTTGGCCCTCACGGGGCTAGCGGAAGAGCACATGAGCAATGTTCCAGGTTTCATTCTCGGGGAAAACATTACTGATTGGAGTAGAAAGTAATAGGTTGAGTGGAGCATTGGATTGAGCCTGTGAGAACCTCCTATCTGACTGGAACTTTTGATTAATTGTCTGAGGACAAGTTGCCAAACTTGCAATTCAGAAGGGGGGTGGGGGAGAATCATGAGGTTTGGGTTGGGTAAACTCAACCACAATGGTAACAGCTAAAGGAGTGGTTTTGTAAAAAAAATGTAAATCATTCCTTTACAGAGCAAAATCATCATCAGAGGAAAGAAAAGCATGCGCCCCATAAAACAGAGGAATGTAAACAAATCCACCATCCAGGGAGTGAAGGCACAAAGGACAAAGAGCGTCCAATGATAACATTGTCGGTGATAAAAGCAACTGATTGCAGATGGCAAAACTCAGACCGAAACACATGTGACTATGACAGGAGACATTTAGTGAGGAACAAACATTCACTTATTACCAAAGCATTCATTGTACATGGAATGCTGAAAAAAAGGAAATTTTCGGGTGGGGATAGGGCTCAAGCTCTAGCCAAACAAATTAGTGAACCAAATTAACTTCAATTGAACATTGCAAAGTTCCTATTTTTTTAAAAAAAATAAAGTATGCACTCTTTTATCAGAGCAACATAAGTCTCCAATATACTAGCAAAAAGGCATCCGATTGGTTTGTTTTATTCCACCAAGACGGATCTGTTTCCTGCTATGCCACCTAGTGGCAGCTTCCTAAAATACAGGTCATCTCCCACCAAACATCTGCCAAGTTCAGCATTATTAACTATACCACACAATTCAGAAAGGTGGATAGTGTGGCTAGTGGACAGAATGACAGACTCGGATTCAGTAGGCTGGGTTTCAAATCCTCACTCATCCATAGATAAATCTTTATTGTCAGAACAACGAGATTGGGGAAACTCAATGGGGGTGTGTGGGAACTGGTAAAACTTAAATGTCTCAGTTAACTTGAAACCCCTGTTAGGGTTAATCTATGTCAGTTCTGACTTTATAGCACATAACAACAAATTCGGCAGGGCACGGGGGGCGGACTCGGTACTACCCATACTTTTGAAACCTCTATTCTTCTTTTTCCAAACTACACAAAATTATGATCTGTATTTCTCAATCTGCCTCTAAGATTCTCTAATTACATGTTCAAATTATCGACCGTCTCCTTTGTACATGTGCAGATTTCAAAAGGCTCCCCTAGGAAGGCGACAGGAAATAGTTTTGAGCCTTCTCACCCTCTGCAGAGTAAATGCCACCTGAATGAAGGGCTACCAAGACTCCTTCCCTTAGGATGACAGAATTACACAGACACTGATAGAACAAGAAAATACATTAATGTTACCTAAGGTCCTACACATGCTAATAGCCATAGTCTAAATTTGCACAGAGCTATTAGCAGGGACTGTGGTGGCTTAGTGGTTAAGACGCCGAACTTGACGATTGGAAGGTTGGCAGTTCAAGACCCAAGTGCTGTACGACGGAATGAGCTCCTGTCTCTGTCCCAGGTCCTGCCAACCTAGCAGTTCGAAAGCAATGAATTGCAAGTAGATCAATAGGGGCCACTTCAATGGGAAAGGTAAACAGCATTCCATGCACTCCGGTGTTTAGTCATGCCTGCCACAAGTCCATGGAAACATCTGCAGATGGAGACAGCACTGGCTCTTTGGCTATATCAGAGATGAGCACTGAACCCTAGCGTTGGATACGACTGGCTTTCGAGCAAGGGAGACCTTTACCTTATTAGCAGGGATCCAGACTTAATGAATCACAATATTTAAAAAGCTGCATTAGTGTCTGTGCATTGTCTTTGTTCCATCCATTCCTCCCTATACATAAACAGGTGAGCAAAGCAGGCAGAATACGATCTTGAATGATGGCTAAAGCCAGATTGTGGTTAAATATAGCCCAAGATGTCAAGTAAAGCTATCAACTTTCCTTTATTTTGGCTTGCTTGCACAAAGGTAACTATAATGTAGGAAACTAGTTTTCAACATTTGATGAGCAACTAGTTTTAACCAACTGCTTCCACAAAATCCTCAAGCAGAGCCTTGGGTTTAAACATTAACTAAGTGTTGTCTGTTCCCAGAATCTGGTGCGCCAAGGTATACTGCCACTAGGTGTGAAGGATCCATTTAGCTAAATAGCTCCACAGTGATATATCCTCTTGATCCAAATTCACCCCAGGCATCCTAACCCTTTTTGTGTGTGCATACATTAGTCAGAGATCTTCAAGAACGGGGGTTCCTATCTG
This sequence comes from Bradypodion ventrale, assembly GCA_035047345.1. NCBI lineage: Eukaryota > Metazoa > Chordata > Lepidosauria > Squamata > Chamaeleonidae > Bradypodion > Bradypodion ventrale. The sequence goes on along the minus strand of JAWDJE010000017.1, from coordinate 3,315,322 downwards.
TCCAAGAGTGAAGATAACATTTCAAGCTACTGTAAACAAAACTTGGAGATACTCATTGAGTAGCATTTGTATTTCTCCGTCTCTCTTCAGTACAACCACCTTGTCCTTGATTAGGGTATTGACAGACGAACTGCTAAATTGTAATGCTAGTGTTTTGTCGATAAGTATTTACATAGGCTTCACAAGTTCATTAATAATCCATTAAGGAGACCTAAATTAAAGCTTGGCAGGCAAACAGCTTCCCTGGGAAGCAAGATCAGGCGCCTCTAGACCGGCAAGAATTGAATGTGCCAAGTGCAGCGTATTAAGATGCGGACTCACATTTTAAAAGGTTATGTGCTCAAACTATTTCAGCCTCCCTAATAAAAGGTACCGTGGCGCAAACTACAGAAATGCACGCAAGGGGCAACCATTTCATTTTGGGCCAGATGAATTGGGGATTGTGGTGCATCTGGCACATGGGCCGTGGTTTGAGCACCCCTGCATTAGAGGCTGGGAAGACACAGGGACACTAGCTAAACTGCAATCCACATTTCCATTTCAACACATCACACGACAAGCAGTGGGTGAAGAACAACATGTGTTCCAAAAGAAAAGGATGGGAACATCTGCTGGGAGTAGCGGCGGTTCTGTTTTCTCCCTTGCTTCCAAAATTCAGGGGCAGTTTAAGATCCTTACCCCCAATATGCGTTTATTTGCTCTAGAGCCGGGTTTCTCAAGTGTTCTCGGACTTCAATTCCCAGAAGCCCAACTCAGCAACACCTGCTGATCAAGGCTTCTGGGAACTGAAGTCCAAGAACATCTGGGGACCCCAAGGTTGAGAAACCCTGCTCTAGAATATACATAGGTTTGGCCGGCGCAAAGAAAGAAGGGGAAATGGGTGCAAGGGGTTCAGCAAAGAACAAATGAAACCATAACTCGATCTCCCAAATAAAATCTCCTCTCAACTTTGCTAACTGCAAGGTCCTGTCCACCCTCTCTCCACCCAACCCCACCCCACTGTCCCCTACTGATAATTTGGAAATCTTTCCAAGTCGAGAGATGAGATCTTATTCCCATTAACGTACAAGTCCTTCCTCTTGAGTTTGAATGCCTGCACCTCTTGTACAATGTCTTCTTTTATTCAAAATGATTGACTTATTTCGGCGTTCTTAACTTCTTCTCTCTTTTAAGTAATTCAGCCAGATGTACCTTCAGCTGCTGACAGAAAGCACAAGGAAATACCTGCAGAGGAGGGACAATACTTCTACTTCAAAAAAACCTTTGGAATGGCAGATGCAGAACACATTTCAAATATCAAAGGTACTCTTCAACAGCAGTATTTTCAAGCACTGTCAATGTGTACAATACATGGTGTGTGTGTGTGTGTGTGTGTGTATAGCAACCACTGACAAGATACCAGCAGAATTATATCAGCCTTGGCTCTACAGCCCTGGAAAGACGTTGATTATGAAATGTGCAATAAGATGTACACAAGCAACTGTAAACAATTAAGCATCTTTTTTTTGCCATTGCGGGAAGATGAAAAGATATATCAAAACGAGATTGGGTGGATGCAAATGGCCACTAAAAAGCCACAAAGAGGAAGCATATTAACTCTCTCCTTCATCTGTTCAAACTCTGCTGCAGATCATGTCATTTTGACAGACTCCACTGAGCCATGCTTTCATCGGAAAAACCCTGACGTAACTCATAGCAGCACCCGAATCAAAGTACGGTGGATGTCCAGGAGCTCCTGTGGCTGTAACGTCTTTAAAATTGCATCCGTTGCTTGTTGAATTGAGCCCCAACGGGCTTCAAAGAAATACACAGGGGGAAACATGCCAGTTTATTTCTAAAAACCAGGAAGGAAAAAAATGGCATGAACCATTTTGAAAAATGAACAGGCTCAGGTTTGGAGATGTCTCCTTGGGGAAAGATTGGCGTGCGTGCGTCTCCGCGTGATTACATGTTCTGGGTTGCATGGTTCTTCTTTCATATCCCGATCAAATCCTGGACTACCAAAATGAAGCCACTTCCATGGCTCTGTCATTGGCCAAATTTAAGTCCTCACTGGTACATGTTTCTTGCAGTCATCGACAGACCAGTAAATGAGGCGGATTCTGTATCTCTCCACGTTGGTTGCATGTAAGGGATTCCCGGACTGAAACAGGACATGAAATCCACGAAAGCTCATACTGAAATAGGACAGTTAGTCTTTAAAGTGCTACAGTGTTTTTGTTTATTCTCTGATATGCCTGAAATAGGATAAATTCAGCACAAATGGGGCGAACAGATTGTGAAATATTTCTGCTCACATGGCAATGGCATTCTGAAAGATGGGGAAAGGAGCGCAGGACATTTTTTCATTATGATGATGAACATTTACTATACTGTATTGTCATGAATACAGGGGCTGCAGTGGCTTAGTGGTTAAGACACTGAACTTAAGAACATAAGAACAGCCTTGCTGGAACTTGACGACTGGATGGTCAGCAGGCTGGTAGTTCAAGACCCAAGTACTGCACGAAGGAGTGAGCTCCCATCTCTGTCCCAGTTCCTGCCAACCTAGCAGTTCGAAAGCAAGAAATTGCATGCAGATAATTGGTACCACTTTGGTGGGAAGTTAAACAGTGTTCTGTGCACTCTGATGTCTAGTCACGCCTGCCACGTGTCCATGGAAACATCTGCAAAACACAGCCTATAAAGAGATGAGGACAGAACCCTAGAGTTGGATACGACTGGCTTTCGAGCAAGGACAGACTTTACTTTTACATTGTCATGAAGTGCAAAAGGTCTTATAGTTTTACCTGTTAAATATATAACTACAAATCTGTTCTCTAAAATTTTTTTGTCGGATTGTACTACACAAAAATGTTGAAACATACAAGAGCCGTTCAGTTTCATGCGCGCACAATCACTTTGATGGTTTACCCTAGTGGGTTTCTGCTTCCCTTCTAGTACAAGCCTTTGTTTCAAAATAGCCTTTCAGATGGTTCACTGCTGATTAACCAACCCATTTTCATGCCTTGAAGAATTTGATTCCTATTATAGGACAGGCAATGGTCTGCACATTGATTTTTTTGTCACAGTTGGGGTCCAGAAGGGAGGGGACAAAGGACCCCAAATGTTAAGTCGAATAACTAGCATTAGGAGAATACAACAAGCACATAAAACCAAGGAGACCAATGAGATACAGACATGCTTTCATGTTTGTTTGCTTTTTTAAAAGAAAACTGGATGGGAAGAAAAGCATTTTACATAGCTAGACTTTTTTGCAAGATCAAACCTTGCAAGATCAAACCTTGTAAATGGCGTTGAGAAAAAGCGACAGAACTTCTGAAATATTCCAAATGTAAAGTGGACTATTTTCCGCCTTATTTTAACACCCCTATAAATGTTCACCTTTCCGTATCATGTCCCTCCATCCATGCTGGGACCAAACTTAGCAAAACCAGGCATCTCAAACCAAAAATGGTCCAGGAGGATTCCTGCACACATAACTTTTTAAAATAAAATCTCTGTGCCACATTGTTCTAGAAAAATAGTTGCCCCTAAGCTTTCCATCACATTTTGCTGCAAATCAAAAAGGCTTTATTTCATAGCCCAAAGCAAGCTCTGCTACATTTAATATCCAAGGGGGGAGATGAGTTTTAATCTTCCCTCCAGTTGAAACAATTACCATTCCCAAGACCAGTCTTAAATTGGTCATAAAACTCACATGGTTTATATTGCTGGATAAACATTCAGAGGAGGGAAATGTTGGGTTTATAAGGAGGTGGGGGCAGCAACAGAAAGCATTTCCTTTAGAAAACAATGGATGGACAAGGTGTACATGTTACGTGAGAAATCTCAGCGCAGCAAAAGTACCAATTAAAAGAAAAACCAAGATACAGTAATTACAAAACTGGAAAGATTCTGGATGTGAGGCTACCTTAGCATCAAGGAATTGAAGGCATTTCAAGTGCACATCTGGAGCACACAGAAAGAGCCTCCTCGAAGGATTGTGGTATTTCTGAACCATGATCCGGTGTACCTTGGTAACGGCAACCTTTTGCTGCTGGCTAATCTTTCTCACACTAGGTCAGGCGAAAGGAACTACGGAATGAACTCACCCAAAGGTGGCTTCATTTTGGCAGTTTCACAGCTGGCCTAGACACAAAAGAGAAATGCACATCTCGGGGTTAACGGCTCAAAATATTTTAAGACTCTTTCCTCACACTGTAAATACTCAGAAAACAAAATCCCAAATCAAGGTGCTCCAAATACATTCCATTTTATTAACCCAAGACCTTCTTGCCCAGTTTCCTCAATATGGTCTGGTAGAGAGAGTAGAAGGCACTGTGACTTTAATACAGAGGTTCTCAACCTTTTCAAGCTGGGGGCCGGACCACGCCCCCTCAGACAACAGAGTGGGCCAGACTTGTGGTTCCCCTGCCATAAATGCTGCCTTAGAACACGTCTGCCATGGTTGCAAACACATTTACAACAGCTGTGGGTGCATTTGTGGCTGTCATAAACTCTTCCACCTCTGGTGGTGATGCGGGCCACATGAAATGGTGCCATGGGTCGTAGGTTGAGAACCCCTGCTTTAATACCAGCACAGAGACCAGGACAGCTTCTTCCATCTTTAAAATGGAGCGAGAAGAAATCCTCTGGCCCACTACTCTCTGTCCACTCCTTCCTTACTCAAGCCCCAGAAGTTTATTCTATTCAGCTGGAAAGCACAGCTCAATGGCAGCGCACTTACTTCGCATTCAGAAAATCCCAGGCCTCCGCGTCTACAGTCTAAAGCAGGAGTTCTCAACCTTTTTAAGCTGGGGGCCGGGTCTCACTGCCTCAGACAGCTTCGGTAGCCGGACGACCATTTTGCCCTTCCTCCACCACATGGCACTTTCTGGTGTGGTGGAGCCGGTTGGGGTGGCACATGAAATGGCGCCATGGCTTGCATTTGGCCCACAAGCCGAGAATCCCTGGTCTAAAGATCTCAAGGAGAAAAATTAGGGGAAACCCTCTTCCGCTCCAGAACTTTGAGAGCGACTGTCAAATAAGAGTACACAGGACTGGGCTAATACATCAAAACCTCCTATGTAAGTAGAGAGAAAGGAGGGTTGGTTAAGGAAGCCAGAAAGGCAGTGGAAATAGCAAAGCAACGTACATTCCCAATGTACACCAGAGGTTCTGGTTTAAGCTATGACAAGCCGCCTCTTGTTCAAACTTGCAAACAACATGCCATTTAGCCCTGAACTTGTTAACTCACCCCCAGGACCTTGAGCAAAAGTTGAGCACTGTGAACAGATTTGTATCTGGCCCAGATCTTCAAAACAGGAGCAGCATTTGGTGCGGGTTGGTAGTTATGAACTACCCAAGGACCAAAAGGAAAAACCTATAAACAAATTAAACTTATTATTACATAGGATGAGAAACAAAAAGCCACCCACGTAAAAAGACAACCTAGGCATTTAGAAAAGGAGACTGGCTCTTCACGGTGTGTGCCAAGCACCAACTTTTCATGCGCGTTGGGGGTCTTTTATTCGTAGTCTAGTAGGGTTTCGCCCCTAGCATTTTTACTGTGTACCTGGGAGAACACAACCCATCTCCCTCCCTGCCTCCTGGCCCACAAATAAAACTCGGCGCATGTACCTTTCTGCCATGTTCTGCCAATGCATGAAAAAGCCTTTTCAGTATTGTAAGTGATTTAAACCAGGGAGAAAAAAATTCCAGGGCTATGCTTTCATAGCCACAATATTTTTTCAGAACCTTGCTGAGAAATCCACCCCCCAGAGCTTAATAATTAAGACATATTGGCCGGAACCGCTCTCCAAGCCAAACCCAACAGCATTAAGTGCAGAAGGGTTCTCTCTCTCCCCCCAACCCACCCACCCTTTGCTGGGCTGAGATGCCTTGTGGTTGGAAAGGGGGGGGATGTACACTGAACATCAACCACTTAAAAGCGCTTGGAACGCACACAATTTTATATAAGAAACCTCTATATATCCATTTTTTCAGTGCCCTCTAGAGTCTTCTTCCTATACTGTATTATCATTCTACTGAAAGCCAGACATACAGTATTTGCTAGCAATAGAAAGTACTAACATTTGCACTAGGATGGGCAGTTTATAGGAAAAGCTTAAAGAACTACAACTATAGTTACATCTTTTTAAAAAAAAAAAAAAAGCCTCATTAAATTGGGAGAGGAGGGGAAAGAAAATTGTAAAAGCTTCCAAGTGAGAAGAAAGAGTGAGCCAAACCAAAAAACGCAAACCAACTCCACATGTGTCGGTATCAGTTTTCAGTGCCTGGGGTGGATTTTTGGCTTCTCCAGTCAGCTATTAGTACTTTTAAAGCTGGGGGTTTTTTTGGACATTGCTCAACCTGCGGAAGTCATTACCTAAGGTGCCCTTCAAAAGTGCTCAAATTAAGGCTGTAATTCCATCTTGGGGTTCTAATAACAATAAATATCTCGTGATTATGGTTATTACAGTATAATCGCATTGCCCAAGTCCCTTTTTTCAACGAAAAAGCCACCCTTTTTTCTGAGTAAAGGTAAGGTAAAGGTTTCCCTTGCTCGAAAGCCAGTCATATCCAACTCTAGGGTGCAGTGCTCATCTGTTTCTAAGCCGAAGAGCCAGCGTTGTCTGCTTCTGTAGACATTTCCGTGGTCATGTGGCAGGCATGACTAGACACCGGAGCGCACGGAGCGCTGTTACCTTCCCACCGAAGTGGTCCGTATTTATCTACTTGCAATTTCTTGCTTTCGAACTGCTAGGTTGGCAGGAGCTGGGACGAAGACGGGAGCTCATTTCCGTCCTGCAGTACTCGGGAATCGAACTGCTGACCTTCTACTTCCCAAACCTTTTAAAATAACATTTTCACTTTCACACCCTAACCCAGTGATGGGCAGTCTTGGCCCTCCAGCTGTTCTTGAACTTCAATTCCCAGAAGCCCTAATCAGCACTCTTGCTGATCAGGGCCTCTGGGAATTGAAGTTCAAGAACAGCTGGAGGGCCAAGACTGCCCATCACTGCACTAATCCCACCTTTTAGTAACTATTTTGGGGGAATGCAATGAGCAAAACCATTTCATGTGGCCACCCACCACCTACACCACACCAGGAAGTGCCATGTGGTGGAGGAAGGGCAAAATGGCCATCCGGCCCCCGAAGCTGTCTGAGAGAGTGTGCTCCGGCCCCTGGCTTAAAAAGGTTGAGAACTCCTGTTCTAGAATGATAAAAAACCAAACTAAGTGAAGCAAAAGTCTTAAAGCACAGCAATGTACAAGGAGGTATTTGTCTACAAGCAGACTCCTGGCATGATGTTTCATAAAATGCAAAACCAGCTTTAACAGAGACCATGTAATTGTAAGATTAGGAGACCTTTCTCCCAAAGGTCTCCTTGTAGCTTGCAAACGTATTAAAATTTACATTTTAAGCTGAAACGTGGAACTCTGGTTTCAAAACACCAGTTGTGACGGCGGAGCAATCCTTTAGGAAAGGTAAAGGTTTCCCTTGCTCGAAAGCCAGTCGCATCCGACTCTAGGGTGTAGTGCTCACCTCTGTTTCAAAGCCGAAGAGCCAGCGCTGTCTGCTTCTGCACACGTTTCCATGGTCATGTGGCAGGCATGACTAGACACCGGAGCGCACAGAACAATGTTACCTTCCCACCAAAGTGGTTCCTATTATAACACTATTAACCAAGAGATTCATCCAGTATTTGATGTTCACTCAATACATCAGTCCTTCAGTTTAAGGATGATTCAGTACAGAAATGGCTTGTTTTTGAGGACCAATGCCCAGGAAAACTACAATATAAAGTTTTACAAGAGATCGAAATGTTAAAACCACAACCTTTCAGTACCTGAGAGGACTTCTTGTTTAAGATGAATAATGGACATAGTGAATTAAATGCCTCACAAGAGGTGGTAGTTCATGGTCCGCTATACAGAAGAGCACATTTTATACCCGGTGTTCTCAACCTTTTTAAGCCAGGGGTCGGGTCACGCTCCCTCAGACAGCTTTGGGGGCCGGATGGCCATTTTGCCCTTCCTCCACCACATGGCACTTCCTGGTGTGGTGGAGGCGGTGGGTGGCCACATGAAATGGTGCTGTGGGCCACATCTGGCCCACAGGCCGCAGGTTGAGAATCCGTTTTATACCATCACACTCAATAGCAAACTGCTTAACTTGCTCCAAGTCTGTTGCTTACTAACCATCACACAAAGTACTATTTGTAACCATACCTGCCACAATCATCGTGCTTTAGGCTACAGGCTCTTATGCCCTAAATTGCAGGCTGTGTTATTTATGTAGTCGAAAATAAGCCATCGTTCTGCAATAGAGACAGCAGGAGGAGGAGGAGGAAAAGAGGAGATTCGTGATGCGCGCACACACACTATTACTTGGTAATCCTCTTTCCTGAGCTGCAATGTCTTCTAACAAGATTGTGTAGCTTTCACATTGGATCAGACAAACTGTGACCTCTGCTGGCAATAGCCAATATTCATACCAGACAGGACAAGCTAATGCACAAATCCTCCACAGGTGGGTGCTCAAGAGCTCAGAGGATTTTCTGCTGTTGTGGGTATATATGTGCCCACATATGAAAATGCACACATATAATCAAGAAGTGTCTTCAATGCAGAGGAAAGTAGATTTCAGCCTCATTGCACGATATGCCGGAATAGTAGCTTAGGTCAAGGTCTCCCGTGCTCGAAAGCCAGTCATGTCCGACTCGAGGGTGCTGTGTTCATCTCCATTGACAGCCAAAGAGCCAGAGCTGTCTGCATCTGCAGGCGTTTCCGTGATCACGTGGCAGGCATGACTAGACACCGGAGCGCACGGAACGCTGTTTACTTTCCCACCAAAGTGGTCTCTATTTATCTCCTTGCAATTTCTTGCTTTCGAACTGCTGGGTTGGCAGGAGCTGGGACAGACGACGGGAGCTCACTCCAACATGCAGTACTCGGGAATCGAACTGCTGACCTCCCGCCTTCCAGTCAGCGTCTTAGACACTTGAGCCACTGCACTGTTAGCTTTACTGCCGAAGCGGTACCTATTTATTCACTTGCAATTTCTTGCTTTCAAACTGCTAGTTTGGTAGGAGCTGGGACAGAGGAGGGAACTCACTCCGTCATGCAGTACACGGGAATCGAACTCTGACCTTCCAGTCAGCAAGTTCAGCATCTTAACCACTTGAACCACCGCAGTCCCTCTGTCATGCAGTACTTGGGTCTTAAACTGCTGACCTGCTGATCTTCCAGTCATCAAGTTCAGCATCTTAACCTCTGAGCCATCACAGTCCCCGAATAGCTTACTAGTCATTAAACACTAGCAAGGTTCTCAACAATGTGAAGGATGTTATGCACATGGCAGGAGGATATGGATTTTGTAATAATCGAATGAGATGCAGAATACCTCTCTGTGTGCTCTTCACACAGGTACAACCTGAAGACACCCCATGGGTTACCTTTCTGCAAGAATTATCTCTCTGAGCATAAATGGTTCCTGTCTTCCCACCACATCTCACGCCTGGCTCCCTTTGGCATGCATGAATGAAGGAGTTTTATCCAATAAAAACAAAAAAGGGAAGTAAGAAAAACACTAATGGTTCAAACCAAAGCCATGCCCTAGTCCTAAATTCTGCTTCTGCTGTGGCCAATCATACATAAACAACAAATAGGTTCAACAGACCCCACTCACTCATGTTACTGATATTGAGGACCATCCTTCTCTGGATATTAAAGTCAATACATAGTCATCACAAACAGTTGCTACAGACAGTCTTAGCATGCATCAATAAGTATCCCTTGTAATCCCATTCTTCTTCTTTCGTGTCCTGATCAAACACTGGAATGCCAAAATAAAGCCACGTTCTTGGCTTTGTCGTTGGCCAAACCCAAGTCCTCATCGGTGCATGTCTCTGGCAGCAATCGGCAGACCAGAAGATGAGCTGGATTCTGCGTCCCTTTAATCCCACTGATGATGATGATGATGGTGATGATGATGATGATGATGATGATGATGATGATGATGATGAAAGGGACTAAGCATCCATCCTTTCTCTTAATACCAAAGTACCATCCTGGATTGTTCCTGGCTCATATTAAGCCAAAATATCTCTCCATTTAGGGACTGTGCTGGCTCAAGTGGTTAAGATGCTGAACTTGCTGGCTGGAAGGTCCGAGTTAGATTCCTAAGTGCTGCATGACGGAGTGAGTTCCTGTCTCTGTCCTAGCTCCTACCAACCTAGCAGTTCGAAAGCAAGAAATTGCAAGTAGATAAATAGGGACCACTTCGGTGGGAAGGTAAACAGCGTTCCGTGCACTCCAGTCTTGAGGCATGCCTGCCATATGTCCATGGAAATGTCTGCAGACGCAGAGAGCACTGTGGCTTTTTGGCTATAAACAGATGAGCACTGAACCCTAGAGTCGGATACACCTGGCTTTCGAGCAAAGGTGACCCCTCTCTCCATTTAAGTTCAGAACGGTCTGCTATGATTGGCAGAAATGGTTATTTCCATCACTATCTGAGGTCCTTCTAACTGGAGATGTTAAGGAAACCATCTGCAGACAAAGCTAGTAATCCGCCAACAGTGAAGCCACTGTCCTTCCCTCAAATACAAGAAAAGGATATGAGCCACCTTCCAAAGAGTCGGCTCTTCTTCACATTACACAACCACACAAACCAGAGGCCAAACCTCCATGTAAGCAAACAGCAGCAACATGGAATAGTTTATAAGCCAGCCACCACCAAAGCTTCCTGACTTATACGTTATAGTTCACGCACTGCAGAAGAGGTACTTTACATTTCCCAAGAGCAAATCTTGTTTAAATATTTCTGCTTTACTATACAGCAAAAAATATATATATCTTAGGGCAGGATACAGTTAATTATGGGGCAATTTATTTAAACCGTTCCGAGACCATTCGAACCATTGTGCTGAAATAAAAACAGTTTAACAACATCAAAATAAAACCCACAAGCCAAAAAGTTAGATCATTGAGCCGACAGGGAGAAGAAGCAAGGCATTGAAGAGACATCAAAGGACATTAGGTAAAGCGGAGACGCGTAATTGCCAGCTTTACAGACATGTATAGTAAGGAATAATTGGAGGAAAAGCCAAGACATATGATAATGGGTGGGAATCGCACAGCACTTTTCATTTATAGATGTGTAATGGGTGCAAAACAGTTCAAAGAGAAAGCATCACTATAATTCTGCCAGTTCTGGAATGGCTGAAAACAGTATTAAGACCATGTGTCTCATATCTAACGGTTCCTTGTCGTTTCACCTAGCAGGCCAACCTGGGTTCATGAGGATAAAGTTAATTAATGCACTCGCACCATATATTTTACTGCAACTGGATACCGGAGGCATTCCTGCCTTCACTTGCACCTGAATCTCACACTGAATTGGTTTAAAAAACAGACTGCACTCTTGGGTTCAGGCCAGGAGCAGCTGCAGGATCCGAGACATACTTCCTCAAAATGAACAAAACCAGAAGTGTCCAGAAATCAACTTCAAATGCTGTAAACAAGGTTCAAGGGGAAATGATCATTTCCTTATCATTATTTTCAAAGAAACTCTGTTCTGGAGGACATCGTGGGGTGCAAGATTCAGACACCCAAAAAGCTCTGTTATTAGGATCTAGAGGTCTTGTGCCCAGCTGTCACATTAACTGATACCATTTTTATACAGCACTGAGGTGGCTTAGTAGTTAAGATGCTGAGCTTGGAGACTGGAAGGTTGGGGTTTGGTACCCAAGTGCTGCACAATGGATCTTGGGGACATGAAAGGAGCCTCATTCGGGTGTCCCCTGAGTGGAGATTTTCCCAGCAAAAATCCTTTCAACCCAGAGTAATTTCTGACACAAAATTTATTTTATACCATCTTTATCGTCTAGCCGTGGTGTATTACAGCACTACAGTAAATCATTACAGAATCTATAATACTGAAGCTACCTAAAGAGTTAACCTGGAATAACATTTAGCAATACCATTATTTTTTTTATTCATACAGCTTTGCTTGGTTAATTTCAAAATGCAATATTCAACACTCTGTGGTTCTGGGTGAAAAAGAGATCAATACCCCAATACAAAAGGAGGCTGAGTGACCTTAAGTGCTGCTGTGTTTTTTAAATTAAGATTTACCACCTAATGCTGCCAAGGCAGTCAAATCAGGTTTTAAGCGTTTCAATCAATGATGTCAAACCCACCTCTAAAACCCTTTGCTGTCATTAATGGAATGGAGGGGTGGGAGCCTTAACTCACAATTACTGGTTCTCTGACCTGACACTCAAGTCTACCATAAACCAGATCTATGTAGAAATAAGATTACCTGGGTTTTGACACTTCTTTGCAAGGAGCCGAGAATGAAACACACACAATTATGCCCCACATCCATGTTAGCTTTGCAGCACCAAGTGTTTCTCAACTTTGGACCCCCAGATGTTCTTCGACTTCAATTCCCAGAAGCCCATGGCAGCACGCCTGCGCACCTGGGAATCGAAGTCCAAGAACATCTGGGGATCCAATGTTGAGAAACCCTGTTACAGAGTAACCTGGACTGTCCTACTATATCCTTCGACCTCCACCATCACACTGGCTCTTTGTTGTCAATTTCACAAGAATTCAGGTTCGTCCAAGGTGTGGTCACACTCATGGCCTATAATGATCCCTTGGCAAACTCTTTTTCTCTCAATGTTCCTGTTCCCTTATAACAGTGGTTCCCAACCTTGTTTTCCCATATGTTCCCAGACTAAAACTCCCTAATGCCTTCACTACTGGCTGTGCTGGCAAAGTTTTTTGAGAGCTGTAATCCAAGAACATCGTGAGACCCAAGATTGGGAACTATGCCTTAGACTAGTGATTCTCAACCTTGGACCTCCAAGTATTTTTGGACGTCAATTTCTAGAAGTCCAACTAAGGACACATCAAGGCTTCTGGGAATTGAAGTCAAAGAATATCTGGGGGCCCAAGGTTGAGAAAATCTGTCTCAGACCATTTGAATATGTATTAAGATGTCTTCATTAGGATAAAACAATCTTCCATGATTTACAAACATGAGTAGCAGTCCAACACACGGGAAAACACTGTCAAATCTAATACTGCGCCTACACACAGTTTCCACTGATTCTCCAACCACTTGCTTATCATTTATGCTGCATTTATTTCACTGCTTCCTTCTTTGCTATCAGTTTCCAAAGCAAAACATTGCCAGACAGACTGGTTCATATTATCACAGACCATTTTAAAGGCTGCTCCTGTTTTCTAGAGGAAACTTTGCCTTTTGAAACTGTGAATAAAAGGAATTTGCATCAATAGTTGGAGGAATCTACATTTAAAAAAAATACGTTCACACTTTTATTACATGTTAAATCTTAAATGCGTTCACAGACTATAAAATCAAAATACAAGTCGATTCAAAATATGTAGCAAAGTATTTATTTTAATAAATTACAAGATAAAGAATCGGAGTATGGGAAATATTGGAAGAAATGCTGCAAGCTGAGGATGTATTGATGGATTCAGATTCCTTCAGGCATTACATGGCTCATGCGAGCTGATAGATCGGTATTACAGCAGCCAGTTTCCATCAAAGACTATTACTCTGGGGACTGGGCAAGAAGGACAGTTTCTGTACACACCTCCTGTAACTGTCAAAGGCCACAGATGCCGGAGAGAAGAGGCAATATGGACAACCTGCCATAGCCAATTACTATCAATGTTTTATTAATGCCGTGGTGCAACCATGAGCAAGAACAAAAGCCAGTTTGTTGTGAGATTACAAGACACGAAATGACCAGAGTGTTTTTGAATAGCTCTCCCACCCACAGACAGAGACTGTGTGTGTTTGATAGGCCTGAGGTATACAGAGTTAAGAGTCTGGCCAGGTTATCCTGCTATGGTAATAGAGTAGACCGAACTGCCAGTGACTCAACACCAAGTGTCAGGCAGCAGTTAACTAACCTGACCACCCTGAGGAATAATGGGTGCCTAAGTCCACAGGGAAGGAGGGTGAAGGATGATTAAATCCCACTTGAGCCCATTTTGATGGAGAGCAGCTTCATCCATCCTGGCCTGGGGATGATGATGAGGACTTTGTCTGCCAAAAGGGCTCAGGACCGGAAAGAGACTCACGGAACTGGATCAGTGGTACTATGGGTGTCATGCTTCGATGCGGAAGGCAGATGAAAGGTTAAATTCTCAGGATAATCTTCATAGCTCATCACCACGATGATCGCCAATATTCTGACTAGGATATGGCAGAAGGATACAGTACAGAGAAAACAAAGCATCTTTTATTTAATATGCAAAGTGATCACATCTTTGTTCTCTTTTCGTCCTATCCCATCTCACACCCTTTCCACCACCGCTGTTTACCTACAACAGCTCAAACACACAATCCTGTGTACACGTACACATAGCATGAGCTCAGACAGACTCGATTCAGGGGCGTTGGCACATGTTTAATGCTGTGCAAGACAGCCCAAGTCCCCCAACACCACTGTAATTTCACAATCCAATATTCTGCATTCACGATGCATTTGCATCTTTCTGCTCACTTTAAAAAAAAAATCAATCTTCTCTTTTTATCATCCAGGGGTAAAGATGCAGAGTTAATAAGAATCTGTGGTTTGTGTTTCAATGGCTCTGGAATTAAAGCAGCACTCAAATATCTTCTTTATTAAACTAATTGCCCGCCTTGGGAATTGCTGGTACTGTATCAGATATTCCTTGACACATTCAGAAACACCCCTGCTTCATTCTTTCAAGAGCCTTTTTGATTTAAAAAAAAGGGGCCACAGCTAAATGGCTTTTGGTATTTATGGTGGGAGGAAAATAAGTGTCACTGCCGTTCTCTTTACACAAGCAAACATTTAAATGAAATGAACCTCTTTTCTACACAGCTGCCCTTTTGAGTTAAATGTGTCGTGCCTTTCTTCCCTTAACAAGGCTGCTTCAGTTTCCATTATATGGAAAAGATCGATATTTTGCTCCGATTCAGCCTATAGTTCCCCAAATCAAGCCTTTAATTGTGGTTTTCTTTGAAGAAATGGGAACAGGATATTTTCTTTTTTTAAAAAATGTTGTAAACAAATGTATTAGTTGTTTAGATAGCTGAGGATGATAGCAGGGAACTTTCCCTGGAGCAAGTAAGTGCCTCTTCCCCAAGGAGACCACCTTCAGTCAATTTGAGTTAATAAAGAGGCTTTTCAGAGCAGCAACAAAATTAGCCTACTGACTTCTGCTTAAACAGAAACAGGAATGCTTCTTTCCCTTCCTGTGACACAAGTTCACAACATACACAAAGATTTCGGATTGCTGCAAGAGCCTCCCCACCACCACCACTACCTTGCAGTGCAACACATGTATTGTCTAAATTGCTGCGGTTTCATACACTGGCAATGTCATGGCCACAGCAAACAGGGGAGGGCTAATAAAATTGCATTCCAAATTCAGCAACCTGTTGACAAGAAGTAATATATTGCCATCATATATCATGGCTGGGAAACTCCTCCACCATTACCTTCATTGGATGTAAGGTCAACAATAATGAAGGGGGGAAAAAGAATACACCAAAACAAGATTACATGAGCTTCCTTGCTTGGTTATTGGAGGACAATATATATATATATATATATATATATATATATATATATATATATATATATATATATATATATATATATATATATATATATAGGTAAAGGTTTCCCTTGCTCGAAAGCCAGTCGTATCTGACTCTAGGGTGCAGTGCTCATCTCTGTTTCTAAGCCGAAGAGCCAGCGCTGTCTGCTTCTGCAGACGTTTCCGTGGTCATGTGGCAGGCATGACTAGACAACGGAGCGCACGGAACGCTGTTACCTTCCCACCGAAGTGGTCCCTATTTATCTACTTGCAATTTCTTGCTTTCGAACTGCTAGGTTGGCAGGAGCTAGGATGAAGACGGGAGCTCATTTCCGTCCTGCAGTACTCGGGAATCGAACTGCTGACCTTCCGCTTCCCAGTCAGCGTCTTAGTGACTTGAGCCACTGCAGTGTGTGTGTGTGTGTGTGTGTGTGTGTGTGTGTGTGTGTGTGTGTGTGTGTGTGTATATATATATATATATATATATATATATATATATATATATATATATATATATATATATATATATATATATATATATATAAAATAAAAAAAACCTGGGTTACCCCAGGTTACAACCACCTCAGTTTACGTTTGCTGCGGTTTGCAATGGCAAATCCTATGGAAATGCCGTCCCAGTTTGCACATTTTTAATGGAGGTTTTTCGGTTTACAATGACCTTTTTTTTTCTTTTTCAATGCATCCTTGTGGATGTTTCGTTTTACAATTTTTTGGGGGGTTACAATGGAGGCTGTTGGAACGGGCCTCCGTCCTAACCAGGCATTTTACTGTATGTCTGTGGCTGCAAAGTAATCATACTACATACACACATACTTGTATATCAGCGGTTCCTAACCTTTTTATGTCATGAACCTGACCATTCCCCCCCACAAACAAACACAAATAGTTGTGCAGGCCTGACCACACCCTGGAAGTGGAAGTAAATGCGGCTGCTTCCACGTTTACGACAGCTGTGGGTGCATACAGCTCATGTAACCACATTTGCAGAGGCACATTTTATGGCTGTCGTAAATGCGTCTGCTTCCACTTCCGGCTGCGGCGGTGGTGGCAGGCCACATGAAATGGTGCCACGGGTCAGGGCCGGCCCATGCGCCGTACGATGGGAACCCGTTGTATATGAATGAGATAAAGATAATGAAGTGCACTGAGGTACTCATTTAGAAGGTGCTTTTTTTAAACAAAAGATGTTTAAAATGATCAGATCGATTATGGCCCAAACAAGACTGGACATGGTGCCAAAAAGCTTGGTTTTCACATTTCAGTTTCCTGAAAATATGCTACAGTGCAAGTTGAGAGGCCATTCTAGGCCTTATCAAGAGACAGGACTCTCAGAAATCACGCTGTGAGCTTCACAGGATTTATCACCTTCGTGTGTAATTTAAGTCAAAGAAAAGGAAACTTTTTAAAGCATGCCCTTAGAAATATTTTTTAAAAATATATATATTAAAACTAGCTGTGGAATAACTTGCGAGTAACTTACTGAACCCATGCACCATTCGTTTTAAAGCCTCAAAGTGCATATCCAGGTCTACAGCTAAAAGTAGTGAGTCCTAGAGCTATTAGAAAGATGTAGAGTGTGTTGCTGTAATAGAGCTTAAATGGGAAAGGATCAATATTATTTTAATTTTTAAAGGTCTGTTTATGAAATGTAATCATCTTTCATTAAAAATGTAAGCTGTTTTTTCAGCAAGGAGGTGAGCGTAAATGATGCAGAGTTTGAAATCTCTCCAGGATAATCACCCTCTCCTGGGAGGGACTGTTGGATGAGGCTTCATCACACCATTCAAGCAGCTATTATTAAGAAGTGCTTTCCCGTGAAATTAAAGAGAGAGAGAGAAAGCAAGCAAAGAAAGAAGATCACTAATTCTAAAGGCTGAGTCCAAAGGGCAAACCCTTGTTATCCAAAGCCACCAAGCACACAAACATACATAAATATGCAGCTATCAAGTTTCATTAGCACAAAGGACCACATTATGACACATTTCATATTGCGGCAAACATTAATGAACAACAGTGGAAGTTTGGAACGTTCCAGTTCTTGTGTCCTGAAACAAATTAAATGGAAACCTATCTGAATGCGTCCATTTGAGTAGGGACTGCAGTGGCTCAAGTGGGTAAGACGCTGACTGGGAGGCGGACGGTCAGCAGTTCGATTCCCGAGTATTGCAGGACGGATTGAGCTCCCGTCTTTGTCCCAGCTCCTGCCAACCTAGCAGTTTGAAAGCAAGAAATGGCAAAGGTCAACAGCGGTGGGAAAAGTCAACAGCGTTTCGTGCGCTCCGGTGTCTAGTCATGCGTGCTACATGACCATGGAAGCGTCTGCAGAAGCAGACAACGCTGGCTCTTCAGCTTTTTAAAAAATATATATATAATTTTTATTAGATTTTTCAACAATAGAATACAAAACATAATACTATAACAAAAATACAAAATACATGAGCAATTACAAAAAAGACAGTAAATAATAAAAAAGACAAGCAAAAAACACATCCTATCCACATTCATTTTATATATCGATCCTTATACCTTACAATACCATTTTGGAAAGGAAACAATTACCAAATTAGATTTTCACTACTATATCACCCAGTGTTTATTTACATTGCCCTGGAGAACTCAGAATGGCTCATTGTTCTACTTGCAAAATCCACTTGGATCAGGTACAGGTCTATATCTTTCGTCACCCATAAGAGAGTGATCCACAAAAGGCTTCCAAATATTCCAAAATCTGTTCTCTTTCAAATTATCCCTTTTTTCCTTTAACTCCCAAGTCAATTTATCATTCAATGCTAAATTCCACATTTCGTTATACCATTCTTCAGTCTGTATAATTACATCATTTTTCCAATTTCTGGCAATACATTGTCTACCCGTTGTGAGCATTATTTCTAATAACTCTTTCTCATCTTTATTTAAATTAATACCTTCCACATTTGATAACATAGTGGTACCTGGCCCCAATTTGACCACCTTACCCAGTATTTCCCCAATCTCTTTTTCAACTTTTTTTCCAAAAGGCTTTTACCACAGTGCAACTCCACCACATATGCTCATATGTTCCGATTGCATCTTTGCACCTCCAACACATTTTATCCTTTTTATTATCCATTTGATGTTGCCTCACTGGGGTCAGATACCACCTCCATAACATTTTGAAATGATGTTCCTTTATTCTTACTGACATAGTTCTCATAATCCTCTTTTTCCACTTATTTCTCCATGCATCGTTTTCTATTTTTATATTCAGGTCTTGTTCCCATCTTAATTTCACCATCCTTCTTTAATAACAAATACAATTTGCTAACTATTCCCTTAATATTTCTATCTCCCCTTCTAATTTTTGAAATAAGCTCTTTGAAACAGAGATGAGCACTGCACCCTAGAGTCGGATACGACTGGCTTTCGAGCAAGGGAAACCTTTACCTTTAACCTTACCATTTGAGTATCCCATAACAGGCTGGGAAACACTGTTTTAGTGAAATTAATCACACAACTTTAACACAGATAGGCTAGGCTGCTATCTAGCCCAGTAAGGCTACTCCATTAAGAGTTTTGACTTCAAAACACTTGATATACATTTCTAGTGCAAAGATGAACTGGCTCAAATCATTAAGATGTCTAAAGAGACTATAGCCCAAGAGCACTGAATGAATCAAGTAATCATAATGTCTTCATTTTTTTATTATGTGCAGTATCTTCACTAAAATACCAGTATGCTTGCCAGCTGCAGTATGTCTCATTGCGCACTCTCTTCCAAGATAAGGATCACTTTAGTGTAAAACCTAAAATGGGTAAGCATGTTAATTTCACACGTTGTAGGGAAACACAGCACAGGAGAAAGAGAGATGCGGTTTTGGATGCGGGTGCCACGGCTCTCACAAATTATTTTCACAAAGGCAGCTCAATTTATTTTTCCTTCAACTGACGAGGGTGATAAATTGAAAGAAATACAATATTTCGCCATTCTTGCCCTGTTTAGAAGATCAGCGACACTGAAAGCTAGTGTGTTAGAAGTTGACCAAAACCAAGCATTCCCACAGCAGAGTTAAACAAAATAAACTAAATGAATTAGTAAAGGTTTCCCTTGCTTGAAAGCCAGTCGTATCCGACTCTAGGGTGCAGTGCTCATCTCTATTTCTAAGCCGAAGAGCCAGCGCTGTCTGCTTCTACAGACGTTTCCGTGGTCATGTGGCAGGCATGACTAGACACCGGAGCGCACGGAGCGCTGTTACCTTCCCACCGAAGTGGTCCCTATTTATCTACTTGCAATTTCTTGCTTTCGAACTGCTAGGTTGGCAGGAGCTGGGACGAAGACGGGAGCTCATTTCCGTCCTGCAGTAAAATGAGTTATGCGCACATAATAAGTTATGCACACAAAATAAACTAAATGGGTTATGCACACGTAATAATAATTTCGTGTCAGAAATTATTCTGGGTTGAAAGGAATTTTTTGCAGAAGAAATTCCACTTAGGGTACGTCCAAAGGAGGCTCCTTTCATGTCCCCCAGAGACGGGCGCTCAATCCGTCATGCAGTACCCAGGTCTCAAACTGACAACTTGCCAGCCTTCCAGCTAACAAGGCGAGCTTCTTAACCAATGAGTAACTACACCTTTTTAAAAAGCCTGCAAAATTACACAAGGCCACCAACATCTCTCCTCCACATCCTAATAGTGATGGTTAACCATGGCACTCCAACCATTCATGTGGATTCACAGGGACTTGGGCTTCTGGGAATTGAAGTCCAAGAGCACTGGGATGCCAGTAAACCCATCCATGTGGATTCACAGAGACTTTGGCTTCTGGGAATTAAAGTCCAAGAACATCTGGAGTGCTGTACTGTACTTGGTAAATCAACTATGCATCTGGCCCACACCCCTCATACTAAGAGAAGTCATTAGGGCAGAACAGAATCAAAGCTCTCATTTGTGGCAGATGTTTCACACAGCAGAAGCAACAGAGTGAGCAAGCTGGCAGCAGCCAAAGGGATTTTCCACCACTTTAGAAGGTAGCTTATCAAAAGACTCTTTGTGTCACTGAGCGTTTATGTATTTTATCCAAACAGAGACAGGGTTTCAAGGTTTAAAAGAAAACAAAACACAGGTTTTATTTATGGAAACAATCCCATTGTGTCGCGGCCAAAAAAATTAGCAGCCTTCTTCAGGGACTCTGGAAGAAGGAAGGAAGAGATAATATAAATATTACATCCATACCATATCTATAAAATATCAAAATGAAACAATTCCAATACTAGCCCATCCTCACGGTGTCTCCTATACATCAGGAAAGAATCACAACGTACAAAGATTTCCAATTATCTGCTTCCAGACTCCAATAAGTGCAAAGTGATAGTGTGCTGAGGAGCTGGTAAAATATTTGCACTATGTGATTTTGTTTTTAACTTTTGTACTGGGACCAAGCGGTGCTGTCAGGAGCCTTCTCAGTTCAAGAGAAACGAAGGAGTATAATATGCAAATCACAGTTGCTCTACAATGGAGAAAGCATTCGTTCCAGTAAGCAGAATATTAGACTACAGCTTAGGACGGTGGTGACGAACCTATGGCACTCGTGCCAGAGAGGGCACTCCCAGCCCTCTCTGTTGGCGCACCCTCACGTTTGCCCCGCACCTCTGCCCAATGGGAGCACTTCTTCCCTCCCCCAGCGCAGAATTCACCCCGCCCCTCTGCCCAGTAGCCCAATGGGAGCGCTTCCTCCCTCCCCCCAGCACAGAGGGCCCCCACCTCTGTTTGGGCACTCAGTCTCTAAAAGGTTTGCCATCACTGGCTTAGGATATTGGTTCAAATTGCCACTTGACCATAAAGTTGGCTAGGTGGCATTTGGCCAGTTATATACACATCCGTCCTGACCTCAGGACTGTAAGGCAGAGGAAGAAAGGAAATTACACTACTTCAAATCCACTAGAGGAAAAGTGAGATATCAATGCAAATGCTACCTAAATAAATAAAGCATAAGCCTCAGAAAGCTAGGGTTCGGTAGCTTGATATGTCTGTGTGGTAAGAGTGAACAACTAGTGGTGGGCTATAAAATGGCTGCGGTGGCTTAGAGGTTAAGATGTTGAACTTGACAACTGGAAGATCAGCAGGTCAGCAGTTTGAGACCCAAGTGCTGCATGACGGAATGATCTCCCATCTCTGCCCCAGCTCCTACCAACCTAGCAGGTCAAAAGCAAAAAATTGCAAGCAGATAAATAGGGACCACTTTGGTGAGAAGGCAACAGTGTTCCATGCACTCCAGTGTTTAGCCATGCCTCCCACATGCCTGCAAAACACAAACAGCACTGGCTCTTTGGCTATAAACCGAGATGAGCACCGAACCCTAGAGTCGGATATGGCTGGCTTTTTAGCAAGGGTGACCTTTACCTTTACCTTACACTTCTTGGGAGGGCACACAACCTTAAATGAGGCAGGTGGCAAGAGGACATATGGCCGGTTTTCAACTCTAGCGCCACTGCTTGTAAAATTACTTGCTAGCAGAGGTTTTAACTGCAACTATATGAATGTCTTTACTCTGCCATATACCGTATTCATCTTTTAATTTTATCAGGCTTTTAAATTTTGACCCGAGGCTTTTAGTGCTACTTTTTACCATGGCCAATGGTTTATTGATTATTGCTGTTTTCTTATTTTAAGCTAACATAAGCTACCCTGGAAATTGCAAATATGTTTTTACAGGTGTTTTAAATAAATACATAACGCCTAGAATACAAAAATTGGGAAATACAGCTGTGTATGAAAATTCTGTGCGCAAGCATCATTTTACAGCACCTTTTCCATAGGCAGTTATTTTGAGCTATCCACAAACTCCAGCTTACTTCAGATATCTAGAAGACTGTCTAAAGTTTGGGCAGGAGAACTGTCGTAAAAAAATATATATGAAGAACAGAGTATGTTATTGCTACATAGGAATCTCTAGGCATTTTTGCAGTTCCATCGGGTCTAATCTGGAATTCTTGGAATAGTTTCACTGTACTTCATACACAACCTTCTGAGTTATGTGCATTGTCAAGAGATATAAGTGTCCCAACCAGGTGCCTCAATTCCTGTAATGCAATCACCTTTAGGAATTTGAGCAGGGGTGTGTCTGCTTTCATGTTGTAAAATCTCAAGAGACATCATTTGAAATTGTTTTAAGCCTTACCCAGAAGCTGCCCATTCTGCCTTTGGTCATTTATCACAGCGGGTCTTCATGAACAAAGATTTAACAATCCAGACTAAGTTCATGGTATACCAAGCTGTTGTTATCTCAACGTTATGATACGCCTGTGAAACATGGACATCAAGAAGTTTGAACACTTTCACCAACAGAAGTTAAGATCCATCTTGAACATCGCAGTCCCCAAGAAGGCAAATGTAAATAGCATTAAAGCTTCCATGGGTCCTATGGATCATCGTCTTAGATGGATAGGGCATGTCTGCTTTATGGATGGTTCCAAGCTTCCGCGTCAAATTTTTTATGGGGAACTTAGCTCCTGTATGAGACCTCACGGAGCTCCTTTGAAGCAGCTGAAACAAACCATGAAGGTGTCAGGTAAAAAACCCCAAACTTGGAAAGCAACGGCCATAGATCGCCCATTTGGAGCCAAACCATCTCTGCTGCTATCGATCACTATGAAGAAAAACGCCGCAGACATGATGAGGCTAAGCGACAAGCGCAAAAGCTTCATCAAACTCAACTATGCCCTCTACCATCTATCTAGTGTACTGTGTGTGGTCACATGTTTCATGCCAGGATTGGTTTATTGAGTCACCAGAGACACATCCATCAACTGAGAAAGTGACTTCCAGGAAAAATGTGTGCTCCGATACAAGTAGTAGCGGCGGCGGCAACGAAGCCTTACCCTGAAGAATATGAGGCCACATGCTAACTGGAAGTGTTTTTCTTTTTTCCATTTCTCAGAGACTTCTTCCCAAACAGTTGTCAGCTATTCATCAAGAGAAAACATATACTGTCCTCTGTTTCTCCACAAATGCAATCTAAATCTCAGCAATAGAACAGCAGTTACGATGGACTTCACCAAAGTAGGAATGTTGTTCACCCACTGACCAACCCATTGCTTATGAGAAGCCTTCAATCAGGACAACACCATCCTGCCCATCTTCCCCAACAACTGGGCATTACAGAAGTAAACCGCTTTGAGTCAACCATGGTGGTCGAAAAAAGCGGTATATAAATTAAACTTCGAATCGAATACGGCCTCTGGTACCGGAGATAATGAGTTTAACTAACTTAAGCTTTCCAGGAAACAGCAAGGCAGAGGGGAAAAGAGCCACCATGTTAAGAAGAACCACACAATTATGGGCCCTTTTGACAGAGCTCTTAGAAGAGTTTATATTTAGACACTTGGGGCATCGCCTGTTAATTCTCCCACGGCTCAATAATGCACTCCTTAATCAGTGTACACACATACATCCTCTGCTGAATAAGTCCATTGATATTCCAGACTCACAGATCTTCCTCTCACTGCAACAAGTTCCGTTTTCCTTCTGATGAAGAGAGGCTAGGACAAGATTTAAGAGGCATCTTAATTAAATACAAACGCAGGGTGGTGAAGGATTGCTGGATTTATCATGCAAGGCGGAACATCTCAGAAGGAACAAACATTACTACAGAAAAGAATTATGGAAAAGGAGGAGCATTTCCCCTCCAGCTCTGAAGGCATATTTATATCTGCCTGAGGCCAGAAAGGCCGCATTGGTAGAGCTGCCTTTCAAAGTCAAGTATTTCAAAAACGCGCTCAGTGGGAACCTTCCGAATCTGCCACCTACAACCACCAACAAATGCTGCCCTCTTGACCAAAAACAACAAACCTGCCTTTTCTCGCCCATTGTGGCGATTTGAACTTTTCCAGTTTGAACTGGCAAAGAGGAGAGGATCAGCTTGCGTTGGGCTTTGTAACCCAGCTGCCACGGGCTTCTTTTCTCTTCTACTTTAACCACAGCCTGCTGCTTTCCGTGGATTGGAAGAGCCTTTCCATGACAATCTCTTTTCTGTATTGATACTGTCTGGAAGTCGGCACCTCTGCTGAAACACATAAGAATACCATCAACAAATGAACACACAGTCTAAGGCAAGGGTTCTCAACCTTTTAAAGCCGTGGGCCGGACCACGCCCCCTCAGACAGCTGAGCAGGCCGGACCGGTGGTTCCCCCCATATGAACGCTGCAGCAAAATGTGTCTGTCACATGAAATGGTGCCATGGGCCGGGTCCAGCCCACGGGCCATAGGTTGAGAACCCCTAGTCTAAGGGCTGCAAAACAGCAATGTCATTTGCAGCCTGTCTAATACACATTAAGAATGTCTGGCCAGGTTATCCTGCTATGGTCATAGAGTAGACCTTACTGCCAGCAACTCAACGCTGACAGATGTCAGGTGGCAGTTAACTAACCTGACAACTCTAAGGACTAACGGCCTTGGGCGGCAAAGTCCACAGGGAAGGGTGATGGTCTCCAAGTGGATTAAATCTCACTCGAATCCTTCTTGATGGAAGACAGCAGCTTCATCCATCCTGGCTTGTGGCTGAGGAGGACTTTGTGTGCCAAAAGGGCTCAGGAAAGTGACTCGTGGATCTGGATCAGTGGTACAGGTGTCATGCTGCGATGTAGAAGGCAGATGAAAGACCACTGCAATATATTCTCAGGACAGTCTTCATGGCTGATTGCCATGAAGATCGCCAATATTCGGATTCAGATGCAGCAGAACAAGATGAAAGAATACACATTAAGCAGTGCATTGCCTGGGAGGTAGCGCAAGGACTGAAAGCAGATCATTTGCCCACAGATCTAAAATAGCTTCACTGCGGGTTTAAAGGGAATGGTGACGTTCCACAGAAGAAAACATTAGTCTTATGTGACTTACTACATAAATAACCTCAGGTTGTTTGCCTTCTTCTCTCATGCAATCTGGATGAAAAGGACAAGGAAGAGAGAGAAGTGACTGTGTCCAATTACTACCTTCAAATATGAAGAAATAGTTTTAGTCTTAAGTGTACTTTAAGCAAACAACTAGATTCCAGTGCTCATGTGAGTAGCTTCTTTCTCCAGATTACAGTTAAAGAAAATCCTAAATTACTTGGATTTGAATGCAACCCTAGACTGCTAGTGTTTGAAAAGGAGAAGCAATACCCTATTTGTTTGCTGCAGGAGAAAAGTAAGGCGAAACGCACAAAGCAAGGCTTACATGAATGATGAGACACAATAAACTAACACTGAATTGTTAGGAGATGTAAGTCTTCGCCTCACACCCTAACTGGCTGCAAGGCATATTGTGTCTGTGATGCCTTTAAGACCCTACTTCAGGGGCACACGGGTGCTGGGACTTTTCCCTGGTGTGCTCCATGTGCCAGTGTGTTTAGGTCAGAGCAGGATTGCAGACTTCCAGCTACGATGCTCAACTTGCTCTGCTGACAGTCTGGACGAAGATTCCACCCTGGTGTGCTCCATGTGCCAGTGTGTTTAGGTCAGAGCAGGATTGCAGACTTCCAGCTACAATGCTCAACTTGCTCTGCTGACAGTCTGGACGAAGATTCCTGCGTCTTCCAGAACCTGCTACGAGGACTGAATCATTGCACTGATCCTGATGATGACTTTGGCCTGATATGCCATCTGTGCTTGCTGGACTTTAAAGGAGGACTACTTTGGGTAGTAAGCCTCCACCAGGAGTGCAGAAGCTGTAGAACTCTTTGGCTTTGTCTGTAATTACAGCTTGCATTTACCCTTCTGGACTGGACCGCTACTGAACTGTATGGACTTCTATATAGCACAACTGAATTGTCTCAGGGAGGTCAACTGAGCAGCCCAAGAGAATCTATGTTTTGTGTTGCAGTTGTTGCACTGTATATACTTGCACCTTTTTACTTCCTGAGTAAAACTACTTTGAGTTTTCTTCTGCACCAAGATCTGTCTGCCTGTTTTTCTCACAAGGAACCACCTTGCCAGGTGCGAACCTCTTGCTGGCCGCTGCATACCACTCTGCTAACCGTTTACATCAACATGAATACACCTATATTCATACAGCACCTTTCACCTTCTGCCTTGTTGTTCTCTTGCTTCCAATTTTTACAATGTTTGTATTATCACTTCATAATTTAAAGGTAATAATTTGAGCACATGTATAATACAGTGTCAAGGTGTTGAAAGCACTTCGCATTAATAACTGTACCGCAGGTATCTGTAAATCTCATAAGAATGTCTCTATCACAGAAGAGCCATGGATTGAGATTAAGGATACAGTCCGGTGTCTAGTCATGCCTGCCACATGACCACGGAAACGTCTGCAGAAGCAGACAGCGCTGGCTCTTCGGCTTAGAAACAGAGATGAGCACTACATCCTAGAGTCGGATACGACTGGCTTTCGAGCAAGGGAAACCTTTACCTTTACCTATACCATAGACAAACAAATTTTTGAGTGATCCAATAAAGGTATTGCCTTCCTCCGACCTGCATTTTCTGCAGTCCTATACCAGTTTACATGGAAGTCAGCTGCAGTGAATACAACTGGATTTACTTCTGAGCAGACATGTTCAGCTGGTGCTATGAGAGGGAAATGGCTTTCTTGAGGCCACTGCCAAAGTTCCTGTTTTGGTGGAATTCGGAAGTAAGGATTCCTTAAATTGAGCTATCTCTTTTATACAAGGAATATACTCCAAGAGAGATTTGGGGTTAGCAAATAAATTTCTGGCCCTATGCATTTTGTCACAAGGCAAGCCCACAGCACTGAAATACAGCACCATCTTCAACCTTTGCTAAAGTTCAGCCTGATATTAAATAAAGAACAACCCCTTCGCTAAGACTGTTCAGGGTGCAGATGCTACAAGTAGGAGATAGTTAAATGTACAAAAGACATTAATTAGATTCAGGGGGAAGGAAAACTTTCACATGACATGGCAATAGTTAGCAATACAGATGGGTTTTAGAAGTGCATTAGGAAAAAAATGATAAAAGAGATGGCTATAAATGACTATCAATCCAGACAAGTATGTGCTACCTCCAGGACCAGAAATACCAGTCAACTGAATGGGAAAAGGAGAATGTCTTATGCTTTCCAGAGGCATTTGGTTGGCCAGTTAACAAGTGTCTGATCCAATCCAGTAGAGTTTTTCATACGTTATGATACATCACGGACAGTACAATTTAGCTACCGCCCAAGAAATCACTCAGTCTTTAAAGAGATACGCTCTCATATGCCCAACTTGTTCGGTGGTGCGTTGTTAGCCCATTACCGGAAAAGAGAATTTCTGAATTATGTCAAGTTTTCACACCTGCCAGATCAAAGCACAATCCCAAGTTGAAAGGTAGCCATTTGGGTTCAGTGTTATAAAAAGACTTCATTTCCATAGTGTTTGGGAAGTGTTCCTAACACCTCGCCTGGTTATTACATCATGTTTCACTACTTCCATAGACCAGTGCAGAGTTCTACCTTAGGAGATCAATCATTTTGAGCTATTCGTTTCATAACTGACAGGCAAATACCTCTCTATTATATCTCTGCCAGCAGAAAAAACTCAATTCTTCCACATATTCAAAGCAGTCCTACTTTTCATTTGCCATAACATCCAATTTATACCCAAGAAATGGCCTTATTCTTGAACGATGCCCAGAATCAACAAAAGGAGGCAAGTAAGCCTTTCCCACATGAACAACTTTGTTCTTCCGCATTCATATCTCACCTTTACAGTCAAACTGGAAGGATTACTGATTCAAACCATTAAAAACACTTTGTTCTTCTGAACAAACTGACCTTTCACCAATACTTAAATATAGCCATTTTAATCTTATCAACATGCTGGAATTGTGGAATATAAAAAAGGTAAAGGACTTCTGTCAGCCAGAATAAGCCAGTCTTTCCCAAAATTTCAGAGAGGGATTTTTCTGAACTTAGACACCCAATAGAATTAAAACAAGTAAAATGTAACATGGGTACTAATAGCATCAAAAGAAAGGTGGAGCCTACTGAATACGGGGCTGTGGTGGCACAGTGGTTAAGAAGCTTGCCTTGTTAGCTGGAAGGCCAGCCAGTTGGCAGTTTGAGACCCAGGTACTGCATGATGGATTGAGTGCCCATCTCTGTCCCAGCTCCTGCCAACCTAGCAAATCGAAAGCAAGAAATTGCAAGTAGATAAATAGTGACCTCTTTGGTGGGGAAAGATCTTCGGGACATGAAAGGAGCCTCATTCAGGCATCCTCTGAGCAGAGTTTCCCTAGCAAAAATCCTTTCAATCCAGAATAATTTCTGACATGAAATTATTATTACTGAATGATGGAGATGAACATCAATAAACAGAAAGCCCATGGCACACTCCTGGCATATCAGACCACAATTCCCTTGATCCATAGCCAGTAGGAATACAAGCCCCATTGCACTTATGATCATGTCTTACTACACATACAGTCATGGACACTAAAACTTCAATATGATGCAGGATTGAAGGGGTCAGGAAAAAAATCTGGTATTATAAAGCAGGGGTTCCCAACCTAAGGCCCGTGGGCCAGATCTGGCCCATGGTGCCATTTTAGGGGGGGGGCAAGGGCATTCAAGAAACAAAATGGCCACCCCTTTGAAGCTGTTGGGACAAAATGGGCACCCCCACCGTGCAGGAAGGGCAAAATGGTATTCTGGCCCTCGAAGCTGACTGAGAGAGCATGACCCGGCCCCTGGCTTCAAAAGTTTGGGAACCCCTGTTATAAAGAATTTGAGCCTCTGTACTACTGCTTCCCTCACCAACAAACCTAAGCAAGGATATTTTGATGACATCTTCTGGGGAAGCAGACAGATATTTCTTTTCAGTGAAACATCAAGATTACCTGTGGCGTACCAGAACACTGTATCTAGAGATGATTCACTTCTTTGTGTGAATGCTATGCAACCTGTCTACTTTTTATTATTTAAAAAAAGGGATGTTTGCTCAAAAATGTAACATTATTGTTAGAGAGCATACAGAAGCAGTTTATATCAGCATGAGATGAATGTTGCTTACTTATATTGCTTTAGTATGAACCATAAAGCATTACAATGAAAGGCACTCAGGCACAGCAAATCTTGTTAAATGCATTTTGATAACAGCGGAAAAGGCATCCATCGCTTTCATTACTGCTGCTGAAACATATTTCACAGTTAACACTAAACAGATCTCATTGTACACAATCAGGCTAAGCATGGGACTTTATCTGAGCATGCAATTCTTTAACGTAACTGACCATGGCAGGGGGAAACCTGCACAACCAACTCTAGCCAAGCTCTTTTGTTCTAACTTGGCCCTTCAATTTTCCATGTTCGTTTTATTGGCAGGATAATTTTAGAGCCTGTAAAAAGCATTTCCACTCTTTTCTATGACTTGAAAGATTCCACCTATTTGACCCTTTTCCAATTTACACTCACTTTTAACTAAACTGCACCAGTTTGGCAAATAGATTAGATTAGATTAGGACAACAATATTTTCATTTAGATCTGCTTGTGGTGTAGTCCCATAATTACTTAGGATGCCAAACACTCAAAAGGGAATCCTAACAATGCTGGGGATGGCAGTGCACTGCCCACTTCTACCAGGCTAAGCAGATAAATAGAGACCACTTTGGTGGGAAAAGATCTTGGGGACAAGAAAGGAGCCTCATTCGGGTGTCCACCAGCAAAAATTTAAAGTAAAAAGGCACAGGGTCAAATTGAAGACTGGCATCCAACAAAATAAAGCCAAGTCTGACGATTACTTTCAGAGAAGCTGTTTTTCCCCTTAAATGTAGAGAACAAAAAAAAAAAACCTGAAAGCTATACTTCAATGTTTGAAGAAAGCTGCTAATATAAATCATTTTCCAACTGTGAGTAAGGCAAGAAATGTGCGCGCACCAGAGCAGGTTCTTGGAATAAGAACAGGATCATAAAAATTAAATAAATTGCTTTTAACTTAATAGGAGACTAGTCACATTTCCCCATACACTTTTATTGGGATCACAATGACAAAAGCAGTTAGCATATGAGTGAGAGCATCCAATTTTATGCACAGAACAATACTCACTATCCAACTATCATTTCCAAGCAAAACGCACCTCTCAAGAAGACCAGTGCCACTGCAATGAAAGGTGGTGATATGCTTTGGAGATGTTAATGTTAGTGGGAAGAGTACAGAGAAGAGAAACCACCTTGTATGCTTCTTGTGTGGATATATAATCTCTCTCAAAGATGGCTCCAAAGCCCTTTCTGTGTGTGTTAGGTTTTTAGAGCAGGGCTATTCCAAAGACTCGATAACCCATCCTTTCTTTAAAAGTCCTGGTGACCCAATACCTCTTGAGGTATTGAACTCTGCAAACATTTGAGAAGAGTGGATCGAAGGCCAGGAGTGTATTAAAAAAAGTCTATTTTTCCAGGTTTAAAGGGATTCATTGCTCAAGAAACAGCAAAGGCAACCCTCGAAGGCCATCTTGACAAAAGAAGAATCAAAACCCATTTAAATTCATGGGTAAATCAAACCGCTGCAGCAGGCACATCAGAAGCCCATGGTGTGGTGGAGAGTATTTTTCTGCCTTTACTCTTCTGGCTCTTCTTTCCAGGTACTTTCTAGTATCAACCGTAACAGCAGTTACACTTCTGCAAATGAAGCCCTACGACCTGTTCCAACTCCCAGGAATAGCAAGTTTGGGGACCGTAGGTTATCCTCAACTTGTAACAAAAGTAGAAACCAAAATATACATAGCCACAAGGGATTTCATGCACAGCACTACTGAGACTTGGAAGGACTCTTTGGGGGGAAAAATTCTTTAAATGACTGACCATCAGCATAAACATTCAAATATGTCTTCTTGTGTCCTACACGAATCTGAATATAGGTGATCAGCCATGAAAACTGCCCTGAGGATGCCGTGGCCTTCTATTTACCTTCCACATCACAGCATGACACCCATGGTACCACGGATCCAGTTCCACGAGTCACTTACTGGTCCTGCGCCCTTTTGGCACGCAAAGTCCTCATCAGCTCCAGGCCAGGATGGATGAAGCTGATGCCCTCCATCAGGATGGATTCAAGTGGGATTCAATCCACTTGGGGACCATCACCCTTCCCTGTGGACTTCGCCACCCAAGGCCGTTAGTCCTCAGGGTGGTCAGGTTAGTTAACTGCCGCCTGACACTCAGTGTTGAGTAGCTGGCAGTAGGGTCTACTCCAGTGATAGCAATAGCAAAAATCCGTCTTGCTTTTTCAGTTACATTCTACTCCAGTGATGGCAAACCTTAGAACTCCAGATGTTCTTGAACTTCAATTCCCAGAAGCCCTGATCAGCAGGAGTGCTGACTTGGGCTTCTGGAAACTGAAGTCCAAGAACACCTGGAGTGCAAGGTTAGCCATCACTGATCTAATCTGTTACCCTAGCAGGATAACCTGGCCAAATATGCCTAGAATTTTTATTATGTCAAATATACCGCTGGAGAGTTGAACAGTAAACTCAAGCCTGTCACTTCCTTTAGGGAATGAAGTTCATCTCATAGCTGGTTTCTCTTCTTTGCCTTCAACCTTCTCCAGCATTATTGTTTTTCAGGATGGTGCCCACATTGCCAGCTTATTTTTGCCTCCAGAGACGGTTCAGGAGTGATTTGCTCTTGGGACCTGTTTGTTTGTTTTTCTGGCAATCCAGGGTATCTGCAAAGCTCTCTTCCAACATTATATTTAAAACAAATTCATTTTTTCCCTGTCAGTTTTCTTTACCGTCCCAGCTTTTGCACAAGGGTGTGGACGATTTTGGCCTTCCAAACCTCAGTCATCTTCTGATTTCTTGGCTGCAGTCCCCATTTGGATTGAATCAAGGTATACAGAATCTTTCACTATTTCATTTTGTTAATCATCAACTTTTTCAACACCTTAATAGATCTCAAATGTGGCTACTGTAGAAATAATGAATTACAAAAGGATTCTTAAGAAGGAAACCACAGACATTGCTTATACAAACTAATTCAAACACATCTCTAAGGGGCTCGACACAGATTAAGGTTTCCTAGTACACATCTTAATAAACTACTTTTACACAGTATCTTTTAGAATAGCTGACTTTCCTTGGCAAACTCTGACCTATGTCCCAGAAATTTCTATTAAAATTCCCACCATAGTGAAATCCATTTGGTCTATAGCTCAATTAATTCAGTTAGCAAGTCCTGGCCAGAAGATTAACATCTTGATAGTCCCATTCCTGTGTTAATGAACCATTGTCACTTTGACTATTGTTTTTATTCTCACCTTGTCATGGGAACATGCATAAATACAGCCAATTTTATTTGCAGTCTTAAATCTGGGGGGGGGGGAGAGATGAGGAAGCTTTTCCTTTTAAGTGGTACAGTATTTGCTTTCATCATGCCCAACAACAAGAGCTTTGCATCTCAATCACCATAAGAAACAAACGTTGGCATAGGGTAGTGTCTTTGTGTCTCCAAGGTATTAATATTTTCTGCTATTGCTGATGGTTCTGGAAGCCAAAACTAAAAGTTGGTTTCTATTTATATCTCAGATGTGAGCAAAATGCATGCCAAAAAGCCATCCCAAAACAAGACAACCACCCTCTTAATCTGTGGATCAATAAATGGATGTAAAAGGAATTCATCTTATCTCCAAGGTACATAAAAGGATAGCAAGCTATGGTCACTACTCATAGGATACGATAGAAAATAAGAATGTTTGCCTTACTGAGAAACTTTCCCAACTTTCAACAACATTTTAGTAGTTCATGCATGGAACCCCATGGAAACTGCAGAGGGATGTCATAGGTCTGTATTTTGAGACACTAACTCTTTGATTAATAATTATTAGTAGAAGACCAACCAGGGGAGAAGTGCATTGTTTCGTGTCTGCTTATGGTACCAGGCTGGCCAGTTTTGGAAATGGAAAGGCGAACTTGACAGACATCTAGTTCTGTTTCAGAAGGTTTTTCTTACGTTCTTATCAGAAAGCAACTCAACAGTCTATATCTCAGTCCAATTACACGACTGTCTGACAGGGGCTCTATAGCACTCTTAATGTTGAATGCCCAACGCCAATAGCTCAACCAATAGAATCGGGGGTCAAACACTGCGGTGGCTTAGTGGTTAAGACACCGAGCTTGAGGACTGTAAGGTAAGGGTTCGATACCCGAGTGCTGCACGACGGATCTTGAGGACATGAAAAGAGCCACATTCAGGTGGACTTAACGTGGCTGATGGAATGGAGGGATACAAATCCTGCTATATACTGTATTCTGTATTACTTGTAGCAATGGCTAGGACAGTGTTTCCCAACCTTTGGTTTTTGGACTTCAATTCCTGTTTCCAATCTCTGAAAATCTGTGGTTTGAACAGTACAATACAGAAGGTTTAGGGTAAACCTTGTTAAAAATGGAAAAGGTTCTGTATAAAACATATTGATAGCAGAGATCCTAGTTCTGTGAGAAATGAGGTGAAAATAATAACTATGTAGTTAACAAAGAAAACTTACACCCAATAAATATTTATGCTTTCAGGATAACAGAAACAAGTTTACTCTTGCTGCAAGCTTTCTGATATACAGTAGCTAATTTTTTGTAATTTAGCCTGATAAGAAGGCTTTTTTTCTTCAAATGAAGCATAAGGAAGCAAGCTTTCTCCAGGGTTTTAAAACTACCTTTTAAAAAATAATCAGAGTACAGTAAAACCTCGCATAAAGAGCACCTTGCATAGAGACTAACTCGCTTAAAGAGCAGAATTTTCTCTGAATGGTTGCCCTCGCTTAACAACTAAAAACAACCAAAAATTCACTTAACAACTAAATCAGGGTTCACAATCACACACACACACCCAGAAGTCACAATCGGTCACTTACAATGGCACTTTTTCCAAGTGTTGCGCTTAAAGGGCAATCCAGTGGGACGCATTATGCTCTTTAAGCGAGGTACCACTGTGACAGAGATACCAGCTTTTAAGTAAAAGCTAACACTAGTCTCTAAGTAGAATCCAGCTTCTGTGATTAAAACAGGACAATTAATCCTGAGATTATCTGCAGATAGTAAATATTAGCTTTGTATTGGGTCTACACCTTGACATTGCAATCTGCCTTTGAGGTCTGCTTGCTCACTTTCACCTGAACAAAGAACCCTATTTAAAGTGTTTTGGATTCTAGCTAAACCAGTTTTTAATGTGGTTTGCTTTTGGAAAGAAAATAGGCTTCCTGACCCTCATCGCCCACATTTTTAACACAGAAGAAAGCAAAATTCCTGTTTTTTAACCTCACCATCTGTCAAATCTCCCTGGTCATGGGATTCTCATTCAATATTAGAGAATCCAGTGGTTTCCCAGCAGAATTAAATCCTCAGTTTCACACCAATTTGTTTGGCCCCAAGGAAGGAAGGATTCATCACGCACAAAAATTAGTGGCTCGAAATATACCAAACACAGATCACAGCTGGCCACTTTCCAGACACAAATTGCTAATCAAATGAGAACATCAATATGATACAGTAAAAAATAAAAGTGTAAGGAAGAAGCTGCAGTCTGTTGAAAACAATCCCTCAGAGACAAAGACAACAGTAGCTAGAAATGCTTTGAAAAACAAAAGTATTAATTTCATCTTTGGCTTGCTTGTTTTTTCCCAGAGCGGACACGAGAAATATGAAGAAACGGAATGCATAACAGGGAATGGGTAAAGAACTTGCACTACAGGTATATGAAGGGTGGTGGTGGTAGTGGGGGGAACATCAATCATTTTAGACGTGCAAATGATACCATCCTACTAGCAGAAGAAAGCAATGACTTGAAACAACTTTTAGTGAAAGTAAAAACAGAAAGCAGGACTCCAGTTGAAGATTAGCTTTGCAGATACCCTGGACTGCCAGAATAACAAACAAAGAGACAAGAGAACAGCACACAACAACAGTATCTGAAATTATATAACTGTTACACAATTCTAATTACACAAAAGAGCAAAAAAAGGGGGGGATCCAGCAATTGTCCTCTTTAAAAGGGCAAATGATCATCTACATTTCTGTCCTAGAAGTTTCAAAGCAGAGGAACAGAATATTTTCCATCATCTCCTCCCTCAAAAGGACCCATAACTAATTTTCTTTTAATTTCATAATACTAAATTAGCCTCATCTCCTGCAGGATTAGAGAAAACAAATGAGTCAATTATGTGACCTCTGCAAGAATGCAGAGAAAGAGTGTGACATGAAGATCACACTAAATATCTCCCTCCCCAAAGGGATTCTGTTTTAAATTTAAGCTAACAGCCAGCCATAAGTATGTGAATTATTAGCGGAGGAACAAGGGTTTAGTGACAAAGCACATACTTAGCATGTACAGCCCCCCAGTTTCAAACCCTGGCATCACAGGTGAAAAGGAAATCAGGCAAGAGCCAATACAAAGGTTCTCTGCCACCAGAGTAGACCACTCAAGCCAAGACAGACGAACCTTGTGACAGATGTTAGAAAACAGTCATAGCTCTATGAATACACTATTTGTTAGCTTATGACTCACTTTCCCCTTTAAAATACACTGGGAAAATGGAGTGTGTCTTGTACTGTATATAGTGGCCTATAGTGGGCCAAAGAGCCAGCACTGTGTCTGCAGCCATTTCCGTGGACATGTGGCAGGCATGACTAGACACTGAAATGCTGTTTACCTTCCCACTGAAGTGGTAGCTATTTATCTACAGTACTTGCAATGTCTTGCTTTCATACTGCTAGGCTGGCAGGAGCTGGGACAGAGGGAGCTCATTACATTGTGCAGCACTCGGGTCTCGAACCGCTAACCTGCCGACCTTCCAGTCTTCCAAATTCAGCATCTTAACCACTTAAGCCATCCCAGTCCCACCAGTTAGAACCCTCAAAAAATGGGTTTCAACTCATACAGATCCTCCCAGAACTCTGTCTCAAGACTCATCATTTTCCTTGCATGGAAAGCTAACAGAAGTAACAGGGATGGGATGCTGCAAAATGTATTCACACAAAAGCTGATTCAAGTTTCCAGTCTCGTGGTGGAGCTTGAAAGACATGGAAATTAAGTGCAAGAGTGAATAATAAAGAGGAAAGCTCTTGCAAAACCTGCACCACTGTTTGCACGGGATGAGAGGGATTTAAAGAACCATCGAAAAGTATAAACAAACTAGGAGAGCCATGTAATCCCTGCATAAAGCAAAACCAGGAACGAAGTGATACCTTTATTGGATCGCAAAAAATGTATATCAAACACTACACTAGGTTTTGTAAAACAATTTCCCTTCTTCAGACATGCACTAGGTTTTCTTGTGGTTGGTGCAGGAAAAGTATAATGAGAGTTCCCAAAGTTCACGGCATATGTCTGGGCCAGTCCTTGGGTCTTAAATTGTTGAGTGTGAAGCAACAGCAAACTGCATCAGATGGCTGTTGGCTAGAAATTACAACACTCACTGCCTCTCACAAGATTAAGCCAGTAAGTGCGAAAAGGTGATTTTTCTAAATTCACTCTCCAGGCTTAGTGTCCTTTTCTCTTTGTTCAACGGCGCCAAAACCCAGCACTTACAGCAATGAGATATTCTTCTATACGCCGAATATTATCTGAAACTTGCAAGGACAATGAACTTAGGCAACATAAATTTCCTCAAAGCTGGGCATGTAATCAGCAAAGGAACATGGGCAAGGGTTTGTCACACGCACATGTGTTATTCCAAAACCATTCAAGATTTATGAAGAGTTGGGGCTTAACCAAGCGTTAATGACCCTGCTGAACTCATTCCATTCTGAATATGAGACCTAGCCAATGAAACCGTTAACCACAAATGACCTGTACACCTGGCTCCATACTCAACACGGGGAACAGCTTCACCACTGACTCAAGATTACCCGTCCAGAAAATATCAGTCCAGTAAAGTGTTTTTCTCTTCTTCTTGAAAATAATAAATGCAACCTCAACCATTAGGAGAAAGGATGTCTGTATTACAGAGACAAAGGCAAGCATATATTACTTCCACTGATCAGGAGTCACTTGGGGAGGGGGGGGGGCACAGAAATATGCCACCCCACCCCCAACGAAAAATGAGCATATGCATACATAATGAGATTAGACTAATTTGTATTCTGTGGGCAGTATGAATTAAAGATAAACACTGCTCAGGCCAAATCAAGTTACATTAGTTAATACACTTCTCTTCCTAGCTTTTATTTTTTACTTGAACTGATTTTTAACTCTCAATTTATTTTAATTTCACATGTCACCTCTGAACGTCTGGCAACACTTTCCAGTTCCCTAGAAATGGCACACAGCACAAATAACTGACCGTGGTGATTCATAAAGCGTATTGCTGTATAGACACGAAGACCAAATCAGACTCTGACAATGCTGTAAGATCCAGAAGACTAATCCCAAAAAGACATTAGCTTTAAAAATAAAGATAAGATAAGGTAGATAAGATAAATCTTTACTGTCATTGTCCCCTTGCAGGAACAACGATATTTCGCAGTTGCTATATATCAACTTGAATAAGGCTTACCCCTTAATTTAAAACAGCTACAGAAACACCAATTAAGATAGTGCCATACAATACAATTTAAAAATTTAAAAGCTTAAAAACTTCAGAAGTTCAGGAATATACTCAACAGCAGATGAGCGACTACCAGGGAAATTCTACACTGCATTGAAGACATACAGAGAAAATGGGTAGATTCAGGAGAGATTAGCAAGGCCGGCCAGCTTCACATTCCAAAACCTATTGACTTGGGTTATTTGATTTATTAAATGTTCAGCCTGCTTTCCTACAGCAGAATAAGGCAATAGCCCAGCCTGCTTGTTGATTCAGAAAAGAGTACAGCCCCTTGGGCAAATTGTTTAATCGCTACCTGTAAAGTGAAAAATGTAAACCTATGACGCAATAGCACATCAGTGAGAGGGAGAGCCAGGTGTTCTTCTTAGTAACCAATTCATTTCAAGAATTTCAGGCTTTTACCAAAGAATCCCTCTCTGCTTAAGCATCTGTCATTTTTCTCAATTTCTGAACAGCAGTGGCATGGTTCAAAATGGTTTAGAAGCCATAGTCTTGAACAAAAGGTTTTTAACCATGTATGTTAACCACCCTGAGTGGCTTCAGCCAGTGGCACAGTATAGAAATACAACCAACCAACCAGCAAAGGCAGGCATCCACTTTGGTGGGTAAAAAATATAAGGGTATCGTTCTTTCATTCTACTAATGCCACCTCCCCTTTGAGTCATGAGGAGAGTTTTGTTTGTGTGTGTTTAAGTACAGTGGTACCTCGGATAAAGTGCGATTCGGATAAAGTTGTGGTTTTCATGCACACGTGATGCATCAGTTAAAGTCCAAAACCGCTGAAAATGGACGTTATCCGAGGTATTTGGTATAGGAACCTCGGATAACGTCCATTTGATTCAAATAAGGTCCAAAATCGGATAAAGTCCAAACTTGTGGAACGGAGTTTGGACTTTATCCGAGGTTCTACTGTACAGTATACCATATTTCATATTTCTTCCTGTTGCAAAAAGATCCATCAGTGATGATTAGCCATGATAGCTAAATGCATCTGCTGAAAACAAACAGAGGGACAAGGATTCCTTTTATGCTGTACTTAGGGATATAACCAGCTGTACACTGATGCAACCTTGGTTGCTGATTTAGAGAACAAAAAAGAGAATATAAATTTGTCAAACGAAACACTAGGGCAATACAGATGGACCTTTGGCACATTCCATCAAGGAAGTTTTCTTGATTTCAAACCTTTAGATATTACACTTGAAGAGTTCAGAATGAGCTATTGAAGCTAGTAGCTACAAGAGGAAAGAGAAATATCAAAGAAGTTAATCTAAATTCTCAGAGCAAAGCCTTGTTAAAGCTAGTTATTATAACACAATCTATAAAAACCATGTTCCATTAAAACTGAAAACATATATTTGCATATATTACACCATTGACCTATTTCTTGGTAATGTCACATCTTTCACCAACACCCCATGAGCAAAATACTGATCAAGAGAGGGATACAACAGGAAAAAAAAGCATTGTGAACTTAAAGCCAAAGGAATCTGGTTACTAGAGAAGCACAGATGGAATTTCATTAGAAAGAGATTAGTTAATATTTGTCATACATTACCAAGGTCTGTAGTGGGACGCAAAAGACCAAGTATTTTCACTTTTGTGTCTTCTACAAACAAGCAGAAGTTAGGGCTAAAAGGCTGGGCATATTCTGGGAGACTTGGACAAAACACGCATGTCCCTGAAGGCGCTAGAATTCCTTTTCCGATCCTGTTGGAAACTTATTATTTTATCAAACATGTAACTCAGACTCATATTTAAAACAGGAGAAGATACATCTACTTGTTCTAACTGAAAAATCTATCAGTGGAAGCTGAAAATTTATGTTAGAAAAGGCTAAGTATTGGACATTAATATTCAATGCCCTGTTTGATCACATTCTACCTAGACTACCTTGCGTGACTGCTGGGAGTGTGAATGAAGAGGCATACAATACATACCTGAAGTCCATTAACAAGGGCAGAAAAGGAGGCTGTTATCACACTAGTGATGTATAAATAGAAGTTGGGAGAGGAAATTCTGGGGAAATTAGTGAGGAACAAATTTCAAGGAAATGCGAGTACCTGGGAAGCGCACAACTAATCAAACTTCCAACTTAACCATTAATAAGTTGTCCTTTAATAAGTCACCCTCTCTTCAACTGTAGAAATACAAATAACATGTTCTCATAATGTCAGGGAGTGAGACAAGTTCCCATTCAGCAGAATCATGATTGTGGGTAGCTTTATTAAGTCATATTAATGAAATTTTTAAATTAATTGTCATGATCCTGGTGCCTCGAAGGTTGTTACTGTTGACTAGGGGAAGGGGATGTATATTTTTACATGATACATTGTTTTTGTTATGTTATTTATGTGTGTTTGGGTTACACTGTTTCATCATGAACCACCTAGAATAGTGTTTCATGCTAATTATGGTGGGTTATAAATCAAGTAAGTAAATAAATAAATACTGCCTAGTGTGCCTGAAAGCTCTCTCTCTCTCCAGGCAAAAAATAATCTCTGCCACTTGGTCTTTTTTAAAATGGGGATGCCAGTTATTGAATCTTGGAGCTTCTTGATATAAAGTATATTTATTTCCACCACGGTACCTTCATGACACACTGTCTAAGTCTCAGCAAACACCTGTGCATTACCAGCCCTTTACTGCCTTCCATCAAGTTTAATTCACAAGTGTAATAACTTCTCATCCTGGTCCATTCCTACACCTAAAGAGCCTGGTTAACATCTAACACAGAAATCAATATGGAAGACCTACTATTTTGCTATGAAAAGTTCTGGGAAGGAGTAGGGGAGAGAATAAATCATATTAAATGAGTAAGAATACTAGAATTTGCTGATATTCACCTTCCACTTTCATTGTCACATGTAAACAACATAAGAAGGAAAAAGGAGAAGGAAACTTTGGGTTTTTGATGAGTTGTGGTTGCTCTACTTCACATTGGATGGCCTTTCCCTATTCTTGTGGGAACAAAAGTACTGGAGGACTTTTCCCCCCAAATTAAAGAAAGCAATAGGAAAGGAGCAGAGGGGAAAAGGCTTTGCTTCTCTATAGGAAAGCATAGCCCCAAGTTTAACCAAATGAACAATAAGATCCCCTCTTAGACCCACTGTGTGGGTCTGTGTTTCCTTTCAACCCTAACACGAGGCCAACACACACACACACACACACACACACACACACACACACACACATCCCAGGTTATTAAAAACTAAAAACAATAATGGCAAATGAACCACAAGGTTAGCTCCACAAAGAAAACAGTAAGTCACTCTTTTTAAAATAGAAATATACAAATTATTTTCCCCCCTCCCTTCATCCTCCAGGCTCTCCACATGCGACCAAAGCAGTGTATACACACAAAGGCTGCCCAAAGGGAGTGTTGTGAGATATACGTAGCATCATGCTGTGTCCAGAGTTAGATTCAAATTAAGTGTTAGGAAGAGAACAAATTCAGCAAAAATACACACTAATTTAGAAAAAATCTTGACTTGTTGTACAACACAACTGTTATGGGTTTTGTTCAATGGTACACAAGGAATCTAAAATCCTAGCATGCATTTTTTTTTTAATCCAGAAAACCGAGCCAGGAAGACCTTACATGTTTTATATTAAATACCCCAGTCACAGGATGTCCACAAAATTTTAAAAGATGTTTGCAAGCCAAGGACGTTATATCCAAAAGCAGGCCACACAAGTACAAAAATAAACGAAACTGAACCACATGCATCAATGAATGATCAAAATCATTTTGCTGTCTTACAGCCAACTTCTGTAATAGTCATCTATTTACAAGCTAAACCTCTGTCCTTCTGGTTGGGCTCTCTTCTCCCCAAGTATCTTCCAAACTTCATGGGGGGGGGGGGTAGATGTGTGTGTAGATAATTATAATGCACATCAAAAGCAATTTTTACACTCATGCACTGATTTCCTCAACTGGCATAAATCTCTGTTTTTAAAGTGCATATTCTCTCATTCATACTGAATGTACTGTCCATTTTTGCACTCAGATGTCTCTACTAACCAATTCATTCACAAAACAAGATACAGGTTAAACCTTTCCTTTACTACAATTCTTACCTGCTTTCCTTTGTAAAACACACAGATATTTACTACTAGTAAGGTTGTCTCAGCGGAACAAATTGGAAAAAAGAGAATAACCCACTAAGTATGAGACATTTCCACACTGAGACCAGAGAGCAGTTTTTACTCATTCCTCAAATATACTAACATATGACATTTTCTCAAATGTGTGTACAAAAGAACAGTGCCCTTTTATCTTTCCTGAGACTCACAACCATGTATTTGCTAGTATACAGGACAAAATCTAACTAGAGATCAGCAGGGAACAGGAAGGGCAGGAAATAAACCTAACAAATTGGTGGTTTAAATGTGTTTTTTGAATTTCACCCACAAGGACGCCCCCCCTATTTAATCAAAAGCACACCCCACTCA
Organism: Bradypodion ventrale; assembly: GCA_035047345.1. Lineage (NCBI taxonomy): Eukaryota > Metazoa > Chordata > Lepidosauria > Squamata > Chamaeleonidae > Bradypodion > Bradypodion ventrale. The sequence continues at coordinate 3,272,731 of JAWDJE010000017.1, read as the reverse complement.
TTCTGATTCACACCGATTCACAAGCAAACACACATCCTCCAGGAGTGCAAGGAAGAGAGAACTAGAAAGCAAATCCCAGAGATTTGCATTGCCCCTTTAATGCAGTGTACAGGAACAAAAGCCTGTTTCCTACCCATTTTTTTTTAAAGTCACATGTGCGATAACCACCAAACCAGATGTTTACACAGGCCCTTTTGCACACCCAACCATATACACAAACACAAAAAAAACAAACCTTTCTTCCTTTCACACCAGTGGGGGAGGGGAGGAAACGAGCCTTAAACAAAAGCAATCAAATAGGCAACTTAAAAGAGAGTTACTTACCTTTTCCTCACAAATCACACCATCAGGAGGATTTTTGTGTAGTAGTGGCAGGCAGGGAGGAGACCCCAAGTCAGGTCTAAGGAAGAAAGGGCAAAGGGGGAGGAGGCGGGTTGCAGTATAGATTTACATATAGTATGTGTATTGAGGATTTTTTTTTTCCGGATGGAGAAAGGAGGCAGAAAGGCAGCTATGGAAGCTTCAACTCCAAAACAAAATACTGAAAAATACTAATAGGAAGCCCTGCAGAAAGGCAGTTGTATGAGAGCTCCCGATTATTAATGGAGGGAAACAGAAGCAGCTCAGAACTGGATCCTTTGATGCTTTTTTTTAAGGGGGGGTGGGGGTCCGAGCTCTCCAGTATTTTAACACTGGTTGGGTGGGAGTCCCAAATAAGAGGAAGGGGGGCGAGGCTGCTGGAGGAGGAGGAGGAGACAATGTGCATTTAAAAGAGGGAAGAAGGGAGAGGACTCAGGCATAGGAGGAAGGAAAACAAGGAGGCCTGGAGGAGAAAATTCAGGGGTGTGTTGAAGAGTGGATATTATTACTATTATTATTTGGGGGGGGGGGTTCCTCTTAACCTCCTCAAATACAGCCCCCTCGCCTTTCCTCTCCCTCTGTGGGGTGATAATTGCCTAAAAAAGGGGGGGGGCAAAAGAGAAATTAAAGCCCCCCCTCAGCAAGGCCAGTCTATTTTTATAAAAAGGGGGGGTCTCTTAACTCGCCCCTTCCTCTCTTCCCTCCCCCTCTGTGGGGAGAAACAGTGGCCCAAAGAGGGTGGGGGGGGCAAAAGAGAAATTAAAGCCCCCCCTCAGCAAGGCCAGTCTATTTTTATAAAAAGGGGGGGTCTCTTAACTCGCCCCTTCCTCTCTTCCCTCCCCCTCTGTGGGGAGAAACAGTGGCCCAAAGAGGGTGGGGGGGCAAAAGAGAAATTAAAGCCCCCCCTCAGCAAGGCCAGTCTATTTTTATAAAAAGGGGGGGTCTCTTAACTCGCCCCTTCCTCTCTTCCCTCCCCCTCTGTGGGGAGAAACAGTGGCCCAAAGGGGGTGGGGGGGCAAAAGAGAAATTAAAGCTCCCCCTCAGCAAGGCGAGTCAGTCTCTCTTTTTGTGAGAGGGGGGGGTCTCCTACCCCCCTAAAATGGAGCCCCCTCTTTGCCCCCCACTCTGTGGGGAGATAATAATGACCCAAAGGGAGAGGGATAAAGGGAAAAGCTCCCCACTCAGTAAACCGAGTCAGTCTCTCTTTTTTTTTTATGCCCCCCACCCGCCCTCTTTCTCTGCCCCCTTCCTCCTTTCCCTTCTTCCTCCTCCTCCTCCTCCTCCTCCTCCTCACACAACACCCAGCAACCACCCTCTCCGCTCCTCCGCCAGGCCAGCCCCACATGCCAGTATCGCGCCTCCTCATTGGCTCCTTTCAAGACCCGGTCGGGCACACACGTGTGGGAGGAGGGAAAAGGGCGGTTGGAAAGAGGAGGAGAGGGAAAGGAGCTACCCCGGGCCACGTGACGCCGGGGGAAAGCCGCGGACCAATCAGCGCGGAGGATAGAAAGGACCATTCGGCCAGGTCCAGGATGGGAGGGGCCTTCGGATTGGGCAGTAGGGGGCGCGCGCGGCCGTCCTCGCTCGCGCCTGCGCGACGGTTGGGCGCGCTCCCGAGAGGGGCGGGGGCGTTTGTATGAGGAGCGAGTAGTCCTTACTTGCGGGAGGCAAGTACTATGGTTTTGGGACCCTCGGGGCGTTGATCCGAGTATAAGTCGAGTCCCCTTTCTGGACCTCATCTTGGGGGCTAAAAAAACTAGACTTGTACTCGAGTATATACAATAAACAGTGTTCTGTGCACTTCAGACCCTTGGGTATATGCCTATGTAAATAACTGCATATAGTTGAAGACAGTAGATAGAATGGCTAGCACATCGTACCGATCCCACCCACCCCCTTGGAGGCTAAGGGGGAGAAATCAAGAAAAGCCATCCCATCAAATTAAAAAGAGCATCAAAATTTATTCTGCAATCAGGAAATTGCAACTCCCGTCTCTGATTGTGATTGATGAGTCACAGCCTTTCCTCAACCCGCTGTAAAAGCAGAATGGAAGGCTAATTAAACTGGCAAATGTCAATATGGTGATTAACTCGCCGTAGAATATTCTGATTGGGTTTTACAGATGACCTTCTTTCCCTCCTACAATTTTCAGCGCGCACGTACTCACACACACACACACTCGCACCCTGGTCTTCCTTTTGGTAATCACTGTGTTTCAAGACGAGCAGGCAGGAAGAAAGAGCCGCTCAATTCCGATTCCGCTGCAACATTATCCGTGTTTGAACATGTCCAACACACCCACACGTTTTATGAATGTACGTAGCTGCCACTTCCCCTAGAGACCGTTTGCCGTTACGCCAACAGCAGCGCTACTACTTGTACTCATTTTATTTCCCACTTTATCCACACCCTGAAGTGGAGAGACAAGACTCTACCTTCTGGCTGGTTTTTGCGCTGCAACTTTTTGCACCCTGGTAATGAGTCCCCTGGACAGCAAAGAGAACAAATAGGTCAATATTAGAAGAAATCAACCCTGACTGTTCATTGGAGGGACAAATAGTGAAGATGAAGTACTTTGGACATCAAATAAGAAGGGAGGACTCACTTGAGAAGGCCTTGATGCTGGGAAAGGTGGAGGGTAAGAGAAGGTGGCACCCAAAGATGAGATTGTGGACGCAATGGGCAGAGCTGGGTGGGCTGAGGAGGGTGGAGAACAGAGGGGCCTGGAGGACAATGGTCCATGGGGTTGCAAAGGGTCGGAATCGACTTGTGCAACTGAACAAAACGAGCCCTGGTGGGCATAGTGGTTAAACTGCAGTACTGCAACCAAAAGGTGAGTTTGATCCTGACCAGGAATTAAGTTTGACTCAACCTTCCATCCCTACCATGAGTATCCAGAATGTTGGGGACAAAATGCTAATTAACTTGTGAACTGCCCAAAGCAGGGGTCAGCAAACTTGGCTCTCCAGGTGTCCTTAGACTTCAATTACCAGAAGCCCAAGTCAGCACATCTGCTGATCAGGAGTTCTGGTAACTGAAGTCCAAGAACATCTGGAGAACCATGTTTGCTGACCCCTGGCCCAGAGGGTACTAAGCACTATGGGGTGATGAATAGAAGTGTGATTGCTTTGCTTCTCTTATCACTTCGTTATGCCATCTAGAACTCTTGCTAATTGCAAGTTGTCCACACAAACTTATACTATGGAAGGCAAAGTTGTGGCATCAGCAAGCTGAGTTTGTGACAAACAAAATGGAGTTTCCTCTCTCTCTCTCTCTCTGTAGGCAGAAATTAAAATCACATCATGTGGGACCGCAAATGGCAATGCAGTGGTGCATAAAGCATCAATTTTTTAAAAAATATGGCAACCTTATATATATATTTTCCAGTGCTGCACATAATCCACAAGAGGGCAATGAGAGCACCTTATTTTCAAATTTACCATTGCATTTGCTACCTTAAACTACAACCTGGACCATAACACAGCTGTAAGCATGCCTCTTTAGATACGTATCAAATCATACCCTTGGAAATCACTGGTCAGTGTCTAAAGCACAGAGCATGACTCCCGCCACTTCTTCCCTACAACGATGCAAACTGGGGGTGGGCAAATCACAGCACCTTGATATCACCTCCTCCTTTGGATGAAAAGTATTGCAAAAAGTATAACTTTCCTAAAAACCTCCAGGCATAGTGGAGTGCAAGTTAGCCGAGTTTGGGCACAAAGTTATGCTGCCAATATTAGATGTTGGCGGTTTTACACATCACATTGGGCTCAACAGCAAAATGAGCAGAGGAGGAACTCTGATTCTCAACTGGCATGGAGGTAGAAGAGGCCATGCCAGATGAACTGGCTGTGAAAGTGCACCTTGTCCATATCCTCAAGGCTGCGGTAGTCCCGGTGTTAAATCCTGCATGACTCATTTCACATGTGCCGCAGGAGATGGCTCTGTGATCACTTTATGGCAAGCTGGGAATCCACCTTTAAAAAAAATCCACGCCCATGACATTTTTCCTGCTTCAGGGGGAAAATGCATTCTCAGATATGAGTTGCAGTTGACAACAACAACATCTGGCCTAGACACAGAAGCAGCAGCACTGTGTGCCATCGTAACCTCAGACTGCACAAAATACACACACCATTAATAAGTCCAGTCTACACAAACATTTCTTCCATTTTATTCACTTCATACAAGAACTACCATCATCTGTGTGCAGGTATCTCAGAGCTGCACAGGGAGTTTATACAGCTTCCACACATGATTCTAGGGAAAGGATTTTCTTGGGTGTTTTGTGAGTGAAGGTTTAGAGCAGAGGATGGAGAATCTCTACTTGTTCCCTTTAGCAAGGGGTTGGCAAACAAATGAGGCACAATAGCAGCAGATTTTCAACTTCAGACCAGCTTTAGCACATTATAACCACAAGCTTACGAACCGTTGCACCAGCAGGACTGCGACTCTTTTAATTCTTGCCCTCCCTAGCTTCATTCAGGTGACTCAAACAATCTGTAAGCAAGGCAGGGTAGGACATGGAGATGCCACAAAACACAGCCAAGCACTCGTGTGGTAAGAGAGAAGAGAATTAGAAGGACGCGCACTAAATGAGCCGTAGGTGCCGAGGAGGAGCGGACCTGCCACACAGATCGGTTTCCATCAATCAGCTGCCCTTCCTTCTGGAGTACGTAGAGGCACAAAAGGGTTTCTGCATTTCTTTCTAAAGAGACGGACTAGCTAGCGCTTTCAGCCACAACCGGCGGGTGGGGGTCTTGTGGCCAAAGCGGACCTCCCCGGGAGCAAAAAGCTGCTTAGTTGATTCGCGGGTTTCTGAAGTTCCTGCCGGCAAAACGGGCCTTGCTTCCCAGTTCTTCTTCAATCCTAAGTAAGGGTGGGAGAGAAAGAAAATACATATTTTTCAATCAAACATTTATTACAGTCATAGTTACAGATATAATTATGTCTTTACACAAAATACAAGGCCTAAGCTATGCTATCTCGTCCATCTAAGAGAATGACAGTTTGAAGGTTGGCGGGTCAAGGCCCATGCACTGCGCAACGGAGTCTGTCCCAGCTCTTGCCAACTTAAGCAGTTCAAAAACAAGAAATTACATATTTTCATTTTTTGTCCTCGTCCTCCACCCCCCGGTTGTTTTGCTTATTCTCAGATAGACGTATTTTTGAGCAAGAACAGTCTGCCTGATGGTATGATTGATTGATTGATTCGATTTGTATGCCGCCCACTTTGCATACGCCGAATCATGGCGGCTCACAAAAATCACAACATAAATCAACAATATACAAAGCAAATATACAATAATACAAAATTCAATCTACAAAACAACACATTAGTAAACATAATACAACATACAATAATTATACCATATTCATCCTACAAATGCACATACTCTATCATAATACCCCTTCTTCTGTCGTATCTGAATCCGAATTTTGGCAATCCTTATGGAAATCAGCCATGAAGATTGTCCTGAGAATATAATGCAGTGGTCTTTCATCTGCCTTCTGCATTGAAGCATGGCACCCATAGTACCATTGATCCAGTTTCCTTGAGTCATTTTCTGGGCCTGAGCAATTTGGGCACGCAAAGACCTCATCATCGGCCCAAGGCCAGGACGGATGAAGCTGCTGCCCTCCATCAAGAGGGATTCAAGTGGGATTTAATCCACTTGGGGACCATCACCCTTCCCTGTAGACTTCAGCACCCAAGGATGTTAGTCCTCAGGGTGGTCAGGCTAGATAACCGTCGCCTGACACTTGGTGTTGAGTCACTGGTAGTAGGGTCTACTCTATGATCATAGCACAGCAATGGCTAACCTTGGCACTCCAGCTGTTCAGTTCCCAGAATCCCTGATCATCAGGTATGCCGACTTGAGATTCTGAGAATTGAAGTTCAAGAACATAGCAAGATAACACCCTCCACCACCACCCTCTCTCTCTCTCACACACACACATACTAAGGCTACTCATGACAGATGGTGGATCAAAATGCTCCATTAGTTCCAATCCTGTAGCTGTATCCTTACCTCAGAAGTTGGTTATACTTGGCTAGACGTTCAGATCGGCAAGGAGCACCAGTCTTGATCTGGAAGAAGCAACAGATTAAGTGAAAAATATAGTATACGTTACACTGGTGATATGGTACATGCACACACACACACCCCTCGCTGGTTTATACAATGATGGCTGCTTGTAATTTTAGGTTTTAATCTCAATTTTTAATTATTTTTAGCAACAGGTTTTAATGGTTTTAAGCGCTAAAGATTTCTGTAATTTTTAACGTTTTAAGAGTTCGTAATTTTCTGAGTGTTGGGATATTAACATTGTGAGCCGCCCAGAGTTGTTCTGGCGAGCGGGGCGGCTATATAAGTTTGAGCAATAAATAAATAAATTCCGTTTATGACAAGAGAGAAGACTTTCTCCCATATACTTGCTAGACATACTTCTGTGTGTTTGGCAATCTTTAAAGCTCCCCGTTTCCTATGATAGTCTTAAATGAGCATAGAGGAGTTTGCTTCTAGTCCTATAGCTAAGCTGAGAGTATCAAAAACAGCATCCTCTTCTGGTCATCACTCATTCGCTTGGATTTATTATCCAGGCTCAAAGAGCCATTTTGCTTTGTCTTTATTTCACACTGTGGGTGGAAAGGCAGGAATAGCCAAAAATAAAAATAAAAATTCTGCTACACAATATTCCAGGCCAGATTTGTCTGAGACAACATTTATTCATTGCTGTGCTGTGCCATTTTATCACAAACGTGGTGGCTCAGTGGTTAAGAATCTCGCTATGTTAGCTGGAAGGCCGGCAAATCAGCAGCTCTAGACCCGAGTACCACATGAAGGAATGAGCGCCCATCTCTGTCCCAGCTGCCAACTTAGCAGTTGGAAGAAATTGCAAGTACCACTTTGGTGGGAAAAAAGATCTTGGGGACATGAAAGGAGCCTCATTCGGGTGTCCTGAGCGGAGATCCTCCAGCAAAAATCCTTTCAACCCAGAAATAACCTTTATGTGCTTTTAACACAAGTTCTTAAAAATGGTGCATATTTAACCCGAATTGGGATTCCTTCAGCTGTCCAGCCACTTCACTTGGCCACTCCTCCAGCCTAGGCTATATGCTAATCAACAAACATCTCAGCAACCTTTCTGACCAGTTTCCACCTACCTGCCCAGTGGACAGCCCCACCACCAGATCAGCAATGAAGGTGTCCTCGGTCTCTCCGGAACGGTGGCTCACCATCACGCCCCAGCCGTTGGACTGGGCAAGCTTGCAGCTGGAGCAAGAAGAGACACAATGGAGTGTGAGGTCTGGCAGACATAAAATTCCCTCTCTCCACCACACACACACACTCAGTCTACCGATTTTTCAAGTGAACTTCTAGATACTGTACTTTTTATCTTGCCTTTTGAATTGGAGACAGGTTTTCTGATAGTAGGAGGTCTAGGACTACCACAAAAAAAGAGGCTTCTGTGGGAAGTCTCAAGGGCTGATTTGTATTTGATGTGACTTAGTGGTTAAGACATTCAAGCTTAATGACCGGATGACTGGCAGATCAGCAGTTTTTTTGAGACCAGAGTACTGCATGTCGGAGTGAACTCCCAGCTCCTGCCAACCTAGCAGTTCAAAAGCAAGAAATTGCAAGTAGATAAATAGGCTTTTGCTTCAGCGGGAAAGGTAACAGTGTTCAGCGCACTTTGGTGACATCATGCCTGCCACAGACAGGATCACAGAAACGTCTGTAAACACAGACAGTGCTGGTTCTATGGCTGTAAATGGAGATTTAATTTAGTTTAATTCTATGCCGCCCACTCGGGGTATAACTGGCTTTCGAGCAAGGGAGACTTTTAGTTACCTTTTAAAGAGTAGAATGGTTAATCAATCAAAACCTTTCTAATCATGCTTGCACAAAGTCAGGAGCAACTTCAGATTCAGGAGAGCTGTGAATCTACTCCAGATTTTCCTACATACTTTATAGGATAATTTACTGCCTTTAGGAAGTCTCAGGAGCAGAAAATCCTGGCCTGGCACCCAGTGATCAGAGATAATACAAAGTGAAGACCCACAACCTTCAGACATTTCACACCCCTATTTTAAAAGCTCCCTAGTCCGGCCTCAGCCACCCCACCATCTGCCCTCCCCAAATGACAACAGACTTACGCCTGGAGTGACTCCGTGACGGAGCCAATCTGGTTCACTTTGAGCAACAAGCAGTTGCAGGCTTTCTCTTCCACTGCTTTCGCGATGCGCTTCGGGTTGGTCACCGTCAGATCGTCGCCCACCACCTGGATGCTGGTACTGGCCGTGAACTTCTTCCAAGCAGTCCAGTCATCTTGGTCAAAGGGGTCTTCGATGGACACCACTGAGAAATGGAGATTTTTTTTAAAAAAAAAAAAACAGATGTTGGGATAAGACCTTGACATTTTCATTCCTTGGCGCCCTCGTAGAGGGTTTTTTGCGGTGGGGTCAATTCTAGGCTGCCGAATTGAAGGCATTCGATTCATACCTGGGTAGTTTGTGACAAAGCCCTTGTAGATGTCAGCCAGTTTGTCGTGGGAGATGTATCTGCTCGAATCATCAGGAGACTTGAAATCCAGGTCATACTTGCCGTCGCGATAGAATTCGGAAGCCGCCACATCCATCCCAATGACCACCTTGTCAGTGTACCCAGCCTTCCCAATAGCAGTCTTCAGCAATTCCAAAGCTAGAAGGAATCATAATGCATTTTATGATCAAAAGATGCGATTACCTTTTTTTTAAATCTGAAAACTGTCTTGAGGTAGGAATGTGCCCTTAGGTTTTTCCAGACTCCAAAATTTACCATTCTACAGAGCCACAGAAGCCCACCCTACGTGTACTTGCGTCTCCAAAAACAGCCACCAAATAAACAGTCTATTTATTTGTTTGCTCTTACACCAAAAGGGACAGTTTAGACCAGGGGTTCCCAACCTAAGGTCCGTGGGCCAGATCCGGCCCATGGCACAATTTAATGTGGTCCCCCCACCCCTCCAAGGGCATTTGAGAAAAACAACCACCCCCATGGTGCAGTCATGACAAAATGGCCATCCGGACCTCAAAGCTGACTGAGAGAGCGTGATCTGGCCTCTGGCTTGAAAAGGATGAGAACCCCTGGTTTAGAGCCCCCAAGTTATGTCGGGTTGCAGAATCTGCATGCAACAAAACCTATACGTTTGGTTTCTCGTGACAATGTCATCTGCAAAGTTGCAATTAACGTCTCCAAGTTTCAACCATTCATCATGTTATGTAAATGTGTCTTAACAATTTAGGACAAATACAACTTTCCTACAGTTTCTTATTAAGTCTAAATATACAGCCATGTCCATGAGCCCTGGCGGCACAGCGATTAAACTGCTGTACTGCAGCCAAAAGATTGTGAGTTTGATCCTGACCAGGGTTGGGGGGGCAGGATGTTAATTTAACTTGTGAACTGCCCAGAGAGGGCACTAAGCGCTTATATGGGGCGGGATAGAAGTGATATTACTATTGCTATATCCTTGTTAAATATAACAATGTTCTAATTATCGGCTATCTGCAATGTCTCTTTCTGCCCTTGCGCTCTATCATGTTCTCTGTGAATCCACATGAATGAATCACTACCCATTTGTGTGGACTTACAAGGGACCACGAAGTAGAACAGTAACAGAGCCCTAGTGGCACAGGGGTTAAACGAGGGATTCTCAACCTGTGGAACATGGTGCCATTTCATGTGGGGCCCCCAACTGCCTCCACCACACCAGGAAGTGCCATGTGGTGGAGGCAGGGCAAAATGGCCATCCGGCCCCCAAAGCTGTCAGAGGAGAGGGAGCGTGACCTGGCCCCCAGCTTAAAAAGGTTGAGAACTCTTGTGTCAAACTAACGCACTGCAGCCAAAATATTGTGAGTTCAATCCTGATGGGGTGTCAAGGTCAGCTCACCTTTCCATCCTTCCAAGGTCAGTAAAGTGAGTCCCCAGCATGTTGGGAGCAAAATGCTAATTAACTTACAAACCACCCGGAGAGTGCACTAAGCACTATGGAGCGGTATAAGAGTGTGATTGCTTTGTAAATGTATAGTATAAAGTAAAACAAGCCTTCATATTTTCCTTTTACCTTCTTTGTTTTCCAAGATGTTGGGTGCAAAGCCACCCTCGTCACCAACATTGGTGGCATCCTGGCCATATTTTGCCTTGATGACATTCTTGAGGTTGTGGTACACCTCGGCCCCAATCCGCATGGCTTCCTTGAAGTTCTCGGCACCCACCGGCAGGATCATGAACTCTTGCATGGCGAGCTTGTTGCCGGCGTGGGAACCACCATTGATCACGTTGAAAGCCTGGAAAGCAGGAACAAAGGTAAGAAAAAAGTTGGACCCAATTCCTAAGTCACTCACTTCTATCTCTACTTGTTATATATAACACCCTACAACTGGGAACTGCAGAGGCTCAAGTTGCTAAGACGCTGACTAGGAGGTGGAAGGTCAGCAGTTCGATTCCCGAGTACTGCAGGACGGAGTGAGCTCCCGTCGTCTGTCTCAACTCCTGACAACCTAGCAGTTCGAAAGCAAGAAATTGCAAGTCGATAAATAGGGACCACTTTACTGGGAAGGCAAACAGCGTTCTGTGCACTCCGGTATCTAGTCATGCCTGCCACATGACCAGAGATTCTTCAGAAGCAGACAGCGATGGCTTTTCAGCTTTGAAACAGAGATGAGCACTGAACCCTGCAGTTGGATATGACTGGCTTTTGAGCAAGGGGAACCTTTACCTTTACAACTGGGAAATCTCTGAAGAGGATGCATAGCTATAATTTAAAAGGTAACACAGTCCCTACCTTTGGGCTTGTGACCGAAAGATCACAGCATCAATGAAAAGGGGGAGGAGGGGGGAAAAGGAAAAATAAGAAAAACCATGCAGAAGGCTATATCAAACTTTTAATAGATTTACCTGCATAAAATACAACATTTCAAAGCCATTTATATCACTAGGCCTTAAAGTTGCTGGATAGCTGGATAAGTTGGGCATCTGGTTAACTAACCAGAGGTTGGGGATTCAATTCCCCACCGTATATCACCGGAAGAGGCAGCCTGTGTTGCCTTAAGTCAGTGGTGGTGAACCTATGGCACGCAGGCCAGAGGGGGCACTCTGAGCCCTCTGTGGGCATGCACACCATTGTCCCAGCAGAGTTCACCCTGCCCCTCTGCCCAATGGGAGCGCTTCCTCCCACCCCAGCATAGGGTTCACCCCATCCCTCTGGTGAATGAATGAGTGAGTGAGTGAATGAATGAATCCCTTAGGCAAGCTGTACAGCCCCAGGATATCCCCAGAAGAAAGGAATAGCAGATCGTTTCAGAGTACTCTAAAGGTATCTAGAAGGAATTAATTTTGCACATAAAGGATTACAGCTTCCAGAATGGGAATTCTCCATAGCTCTCTCTCTCTCACACACACACACACACAGAGAGAGAGAGAGAGAGAGAGAGAGAAGAGAGATGAGCCTTCAACACGTGCTCAGCTGGTCAAAGGAAACTTACAGGGACAGGCAGGATGACGTCCTTGTTCCCAGCAAGGTCAGCAATGTGACGGTAGAGGGGAACCCCCTTCTCAGCAGCGCCAGCCTTGCAGACCGCGAGGGAGACCCCCAGGATAGCATTGGCCCCAAACTTGGCTGTAATATAAAAGCAGTGAGGGGGAAAACATTATTTGCTTGCAAATGCCCGATTTCTTCCGATCTTACCTGCCACCATCCCAGGAGAAGGAAATAAGCAACAGCTATTACACTTATGTCCCACCCCACAATACTCTCTGGGCAGTTCAAGTGGTAATTAGCATCCCCTACACACACAAAGAAATATTTGGTACCCATTTTACCATCTCGGAAGGCTGAGTCGACCTTGATCCCATCAGGATTGAACTCAGATCGTGAGCAAAATGGCCATGCAGGGCCATTCTGACCACAGCCCTGCAGCTTAGTTCACTGTGCCCTTCGCGGGGAATGTGTTATCCTGCCCCACTGTGCGGCTTTACATTTACAAATAAACTCGCTCACAAACCTGAGAGAAGGGGCAAGACTGGTACGCAATCCCAGGGCACCCGATGCGTCCCATGAAAAATGCCTTTCTCCTAGGATTTACTTACACTTGTTCTCTGACCCATCCATCTCCAGCATCAGCTTGTCTATCTTCTCTTGCTCTACCACGTTTACGTTCTGAATGGGGTGAGAGAAAGAAGAAGGCCACGCAAGCCATAAGTTTCAGGTATCTCCACTAGGTCTCAGAATGGGTCCCCTGAGATCAATAGGACTTGTACCATACATCCTTCAGCCTCTGCCGATTGGTGGAAAACAATTAAACTACCAAATGAGGAGGGATTGTGACTCTGCAGATCCCAGTGGACTAAAGTCCCCATCAGCCCCAGCTAGCACAGACAATAACTGAAGCTAAAGTCCAAAAACATCTGGGAAGTTGTTGGTTCCACTCACCAAAGACCATCAACTTGTAAGCTTTCTTGCATTTTTGCGATTTCTCCAATGTCTAGATCAGGGATTCACAAACTTTTCAAGCTGGGCACCAGGTCAGCTCTTTCAGTCAGCGTCGAGGGCCGGACGGCCATTTTGCCCTGCCTGCATGGCCATTTTGTCCCAACAGCCTCAAGAGGGGTGGCCATTTTGTTTCTCAAATGCCTTTGGGGGGGCACATGAAATGGCATCACAGGCCAGTTCCGTCCCACAGGCCTTAGGTTGGGAATCGCTGGTCTAGTTAACTACAGGGCTGAGCATTCATTCTGCCCACAAACAAAACTTCTCAAGGGATACTAGACCTTGCAAGAATTACATGACCCATATGACTGGTGGGACTGTGCAGTGGGAAGAAAACTCGAGAGACGTCAAAGGAAGGGTACACACTTGCTAGACCTAGCAAGAATTTTAACAACAGTTAAAAGGGCCAACAACACACAATTAAACTGGAAAGGCTATAAAGGTACAATTATTGGAAGTTCAAATTTACACCACCTTTTTTATAGCATTACTTCCCGTACCCATCAGGCAATTATATACTTTAATAAGTCCTCAACTGTCACAGTGTAAAGGCTTTTCAATACTATCTGCTACGTGGAAAGTTTCTTACAGTTGTCAAGCACCGCAAAAGTAGCCTGTGCTTAATTCTACCTTATAACGGATCTAACCCTTATACGCCGTAAACTAATTGATATTGCTCCTTTGGCTAAACGTAATAAAAGTGGGCGTAAAAAAAACGAACAGAAGTGCAAAAAAACGGGCAAAAGAGTTTCTTCCATATGCTGGTGTTATTTCGTGCATCAATTTTTACCATTCATATCCCATGCATGCCTAAAAATAATAATTTCCCAAAACACACAATGCATTTGCATTCTTATTCATGCGCAGAAAAAGCTAACAAATTTGCCAATGGGACAATACTTTGCAAAAATAAATAAATTATTTTTATTTTTAAACACTTATGCAAAACCCCTATTTTAAGCAAGGTGTGGGTAACTAAGTTTGCATGAAAGGGTTAGTGAAATAAGGAATGCTCCTACCTTGTTAACCAGTGCAGGTGCAATTGTTTTATTGACGTGCTCAACAGCCTTTGAGACACCTGGAAGGAACAAGCAAATCCATCACTAATCCAACTCAGGCATTAGTAGAGGATCACTGTGAAACACAGGTTAAAAAGCCCCACCACCTGGACCTCAAGACAAGACACTAAAGACGGCCAAGCTGTTTAATATATTACTTTATTTATCCAAGGGCTGGTCTGCGTCAGGGGAAAATAGCCATTCTCTAGGAACGCCTGCCAAAAAGTTAGTTCTGAAGGACCATGCGCAGTAGGAACCAACGCTTGCCTGAAGTGACAGGCCCACACTGCAACCAACCCATCTGTTACCTGAGTACACATCGCTGGAGCCAGGAATTGGTTAACGTACTTAACAGCTCGAGAGACACCTGCTCCAAGCAGAGTCGATCAGGGGAGAGAAAGAGAGAGAAAGGGGAAAAGGAAGAAAGATGAACGTCCACCCAATTACACAGAAGCTGTCCATGCAAAGAAGGGGAGAAAGAAAAGCAGACGGGGAAATGCAGAGGAGAGACGGAAGACCATCCTAGGGTGGGACCAAAAAAATCAGGGGAAAAAGTGGGGAAAGCAGGCAAGACTCAAGGGACACGCAAACGGATGATGGCCCTGGCATAGTTTGGCTACTAGTCCTCAAGAACAGCAGAATTTGGCTCCTTTTCTAGATGGGGTGGGAGTATGTTGATAATTTTGTATACTTGTATTTTGTTTAGGTTTTGTTGGGTTGATACGTTTTTTTTCTCCCCAATCTCTTTGTTCTGTGCAGGACAATGACAATAAAGATTTATTTATCTATCTATCATATTCAAGTATCCCGTATTGGCCGGGAAACTTCCGTATTTTACCCTCTTTCCCGCCGTCCTCCTGTATTAGTTAGACTGCAATGCCCTAATGCTGCCAACTGGAGGTTTGCACAGGATAAGCATAGCTGTCAAGTTTCCCGTTTTGGCCAGGAAATTTCCCTTATTTTCAAATCCAAAACTTGACAGATATGCTGTAGACAGGCAGTTTGAGAAGAGAACCTACATTTCCTTTTTAATGAAGCATATCACCATCAGAGCCTCATTCAGGCATGTCGTAAGCAGTTTCCCGAGCAAAACTCCTTTCAACCCAGAGTAATCTCTGACATGAAATTATTATCATTATTATTATCATTATTACCCTTGTCCTCCATGAACTTGCCTAATCCTTTCTTAAAGCTGTTGAGACTGACAGCTGTCACCCGTCTTCTGTCAGGGAGTTCCATAGACCAGTAATCCTCTGGGTGAAAAAGTACTTTCTCTTATTTGTTTCAGAACTAGTACCCAAAAGTTTCATGGAGTGTCCCCTAGTTCTAGTGTTGTGCGATAGGGAAAACAGTTTTTCCTTATCTACTTTGTCCACACCGTGCATGATTTTGTAAACTTCAATCAGGTCACCTCTTAGACGCCATCATCCAAGAGTGAAGAGGCCCAACCGCTGCAGCCTCAGATGGTAATGAAGGTGTTCCAGTCCCCTAAACATGTTCATTGCCCTCCTCTGCACTTTTTCCATCTCCATAATGTCCTTCTGGAGGTATGGTGACCAGAACTGTACACAGTATTCCAGATGTGGCCTCACCATAGATTTATAGAGGTAAAATGACACTTGCTGACTTATTTTCTATACCCTTCCTAATGATCCCTAACATTGAGTTTGCTTTTTTCACTGCTGAGGCACACTGGGTTGACACCTTCATTGAGCTCTCGTCCACCAGGACACCAAGGTCCCTTTCCTGGTTTGTCGCATAGAGTTCAGACCCCATCAGTTTATAAATGTAATTGGGGTTTTTTGCCCCAACATGCATCACTCTGCACTTACTAATGTTGCAGCTCATTTGCCACTGTTTTGCCCACTCCCCCAGTGTCAAGAGATCCCTCTGGATAAAAGTGGGTATCTTGTAAGAAAGCTTTCCCGGGCCTAGTGAACCTTCTGTGGCTTTCTCTTCAACCAGAAATATATTTTCCAGGCTAACCTGACCAGAACAATTTCTTAAGGAAGTTTTTTGTACGAACGGAGCAAAGCATCCTTCAATCGTGACCCTTCCGCAACAGTTGGAGGAAGCCGGTGTACAGACAGACTGGTACAAAAGGAAGCCTTTTGCACAACAGAGCCTAGATTCCCAGGGAACAGAGGGGGTACAGTTAGCACACCATGCTTTACCTTTTCCCAGGAAGCGGGTCTTGTCATTATCACGAAGTTCCAGGGCTTCGTAGATTCCTGTAGAAGCTCCACTTGGAACAGCAGCCCGGAAGAGACCTGAATGAGAGAGAGAACAGAGAAAATCAGAAACGGCAGAGAGATTTGCAAAATGTTTCCTTTATACATGCAGATTTTACTCCCAAGGGTTTCAAGTGCATACGTAGGTTTCCTCCATCTTAACTAGGGGGATGCAGTGGCTTAAGTGGTTAAAAAGCTCGTCTTGTTAGGTGGAAGGCCGGCAAGTTGGCAGTCCCTTTCTGGAGGAGTTACTCTAAAGCCGTGTTTCCCAACCTTTGGTATTTTTGGACTTCCAATTCCCAGAAGCCCAATTCCCCCAAAGCACTGATCAGCCAATGTATTGACTTTTCTGGGCCCCACCATGTGGGGAAACACTGCTCTAAGGCCATTTCAAACAAGTTTCCCCCTAAAAATTAACACAAAAAACTTGACGGTTTTGCCTTCTTTATCTCCGAAGAATTAGCTAAAAGACCATGAAGCTCCAAGACATAAAGTATTAAGAGGAAATGCTGAAAGATCTTTGCAAAACATGAACCATTGGTAAGGCTTGGGAACCTAAGAAAAGACCGAGATACCCCAATGCTTATCACCACCGCTAACTCTGAATGGGTTGAACCAAAATCCCAGGTTCTTAAATTGGGACAGCTTGGCAATATATCTTGCACGACCGCATTCGTCTGAACATCTTTAAAAGTTACGGTCTTGAAGACACGGGAGAACGCCACTGCATTTCCATTCGTGAGAAAGTTTGCTGTCCTTCTGAAGAATGTGCGCTCGCCACAGACCGTTTGGGAACGAAGCCCTCAGTTGTGGCAAACCGGATCCCCTTCCTTTCTGATTCATAAGCCAAAAAAATTAAAAGGCAAACACACACCCCCTTTGCCTAGTTCTGCGGGAGACTCATTAGGAAGGCAGCAACTATTTTTTTAATAGAGAAACACTGTTTGCTCATATCTCCGGTTCTTGCTTTACACAAAGGTGGGAGCGGATTCTTTTTCAGGCACAGAGCCATGAATTAACAAATGACAGTGGCGAAATGAAAAATAAAAGTACAAACAAGCAGTCTTGCAGGGAAAGAAGCCGGGATATACAATATGCTTTATATATTATTATTTTTTATAAAGGGCAAGCCCAATTATAGCGGAATGGCTAGCGGGAAAGTTTACAGATACAAGTTGCACAGTCAATGTGCCAGAAATGACAAAAAAGAAGAGGAATGCTATCATTAGGAAATGGGGTTATAAAAGGGGAAAGGAGATATTTGATGAGCTTCTGTTTAAACAAGGGAGACATCAGCCATTGACTGCCATAGTTGAACTAGTGGAAGCACCAGCGCTGGGTGCTGGAGTTAAGATATAGGACAGCAAACTGGAGAGATATGGAAGGGAATTCTAATTGGGTTGGCGAAGCCTGTTTTGGAAGAGCACCCAAAAATGGATGCATTGATGCCAAGTCAAGAGAGACAATAACCCATTCATTTAGAAAGCTGGCTCAGTCTGTCTCTTGGTTTGGAGCTCTGGAAAGGTTCTGTGACCCTATGAAAGCAAGGGGGGGGGGGGCATGCATAAAACCTTCCTGGCTGAAATGAAGGGAGAGGCAGGCCAGAAAGCACCCCAAAAGGGGCAGGTTATGCAAACTACTCTGGCAAAAAAAGACCCTAAATCAGTGATGGTGAACCTTTGCACTCCAGGTGTTCTTGGGACTTCAATTCCCAGAAGCCCAAGTCTCTGTGAATCAACACGAATGGGTTTACTGGCACTCCAGGTGTTCTTGGACTTCAATTCCCAGAAGCCCAAGTCTCTGTGAATCAACACGAATGGGTTTACTGGCACTCCATGTGTTCTTGGACTTTAATTCCCAGAAGCCCAAGTCTCTGTGAAGCCACATGAATGGGTTTACTGGCACTCCAAGTGTTCTTGGACTACAATTCCCAGAAGCCCAAGTCTCTGGGAATCCACACAAATAGGTTTACTGGCACTCCAGGTGTTCTTGGACTTCAATTTCCAGAAGCCCAAGTCTCTGTGAAGCCACATGAATGGGTTTACTGGCACTCCAGGTGTTCTTGGACTTCAATTCCCAGAAGCCCAAGTCTCTGTGAAGCCACATGAATGGTTTTACTGGCACTCCAAGTGTTCCTGGACTTCAATTCCCAGAAGCCCAAGTCTCTGGGACTCCACACAAATGGGTGTACTGTGTGTACAGACTTGGGCTTCTGGGAATTGAAGTCCAAGAACATCTGGAGTGCCAAGGTTCGCCATGACTGCCCTAGATGAACGACTTTCACCAGCTGCCTATAGCCACTTCCTAGCCACAGATCTCTAGATATTGTACAAAAGTAGAGATGAGTCCCAGAAAAGCTGTATTAATGGGCTTCGGAAAGACTC
This sequence comes from Bradypodion ventrale, assembly GCA_035047345.1. Classification (NCBI taxonomy): domain Eukaryota; kingdom Metazoa; phylum Chordata; class Lepidosauria; order Squamata; family Chamaeleonidae; genus Bradypodion; species Bradypodion ventrale. Next base: position 3,254,161 of record JAWDJE010000017.1, on the reverse strand, counting down.
TGTTAGAAAGAAATGATTATTGTAAGGGTAACAGTGATCAGTGATGAGATTACTTATTGTTAAAACGATGGAAAAGCAGACTGTAAATTTGACTGGTTTAAAGAACTATGGGATACAGCAATAACTGATAGGCTGGCATGTAAATTAAAGTTAAAGGGATTAGCAAAAGCAAATGATTTTAAAGAGGTTTGGGTATAATTTATTGAATATGTTGCATCTAGTAAATAGCGATAGCAATTACAACGGAACCTCAGTTAACAAATGGCTGTTAACACAAAAATCACATAACAAAAGGAAATCCATAGAAAATAGATAGACCTATACACCTACACGCAGTCTCAAAAAGGGGCAAAATTACACAAATGCTCAGTCTACCACCTGTAAGCCATACCAGGGCTCTTTCTAATCAGGGATTTTTTTATTCCTTCCCTGGTTTCCACCCTCCAATCTGTAAAGGTCCTGCCTCCTCATTTAGTCCCAGAGTATCAGGTTGCCAGCCAGGCTATCAAACTAGAAGCAACTGACTGTAACCTATCAAAGACTTACACTAACATGCTACTATATGGGTAGAAACAGCTGAGCTAATTTATTTTTACCATGAGGCTTCCAGAGGCTATTTCGTGACAGCCATGTAATTACAGATGGATTCCTTCCCCAACCCACCCTCGTTTGAACAAACCAACCACTCGGTCGTCTCATGCACCAGTTCATTCTATCCGAAACCCTGTGGAAAATTATTTAGACCTCTGATTATGAGCCACTTCCCCCTGCTAAAGATGCTTGGTGCAATGAACCCTCCCTTATGCTTTCCGAATCCCAGAGAATTCAGAAAGGCAAGCAAAACCCACATGTCCTCTGCTTCAAATATTTAAAAAATATGTTCACTATGAATTGCTTAGTTCCACCTTCCCTGCTGCAAACCCATGGCGAGCGGGTGGCGATAGAAGTCTAAATAAATATCAGAATGAATTTATTAGTCTGGTCAGGTTATCCTGCTATGGTCATAGAGTAGACCCTACTGCCAGTGACTCAACACCAAGTGTCAGGCGGCGGTTAACTAACCTGACAATCCTGAGGACTAACGGCCTTGGGTGGCAAAGTCCACAGGGAAGGCTGATGGTCCCCACATGGATTAGAACCCTCTTGAATCCATCTTGATGGAGGGCAGCGGCTTCATCCATCCTGGCCTGGGGCCGAGGAGGACTTTGCGTGCCAAAAGGGATCCGGGCCAGAAAGTGACTCACGAAACTGGATCAGTTGTGTAGTTTGAGTCGGCAGTTCGAGACCCAGGTGTTGGATGACAGATGGAGCACCCGTCTCTGTCCCAGCTCTTGGGAACATGAAAGGAGCCTCATTTGGGTGTTCCATGAGCGGAATTTCTTCCGCAAAAATCCTTTCAACCAAGAATAATTTCTGACACAAAACTATTATTATTAGTGGTGCTATAGTTGTCATGCTGCGATGCGGAAGGCAGATGAAAGTCCACTGCGACAGGCATGACTAGACACTGGAGTGCACAGAACATTGTTTACCTCCCCCACCAAAGTGGTACTTATTTATTTACTTGCAATTTTTTGCTTTCAAACCGATAGGTCAGCAGGAGCTGGGACAGAGATGGGTGGTCACTCTGTCGTGCAGCACTCAGGTCTCAAACTGCTGACCTTCCAGTCATCAACTTCAGCATCTTAACCCACTAAGCCACCGCTGTCCCTTAGTAAAGCCATCTTTATTAGGACTAATCAAAACGAGGTGAACTGAAACCCCAAAGAAGTGGGTAGATGTGTTTAATTTGAAAATTGATTTTTTTTGTAGTTGTCTCATGCCATCATGTGTCAAGAAGAGAGCGCACATCGATTGGGGCTGATCCAAGACTGAAACCCACCCACCCCCATCGCAGGCAACCTGAAAGTGACGGGAACTGCAGCACATCTGGAAGGCCACCCACCCCTCACCATTGAGCCAAGCCCAGGGGGAGATCTCAAGAGTGGCATCCCGACTTCTTGCCAGATGTTGGAAGAAAGTCCCAGGAAGGCCGTAAGGACCCCATGCAGCTGATCTCACCTTTGCTAGTGTAAAGGTCGACTTCAACAGTGGGATTCCCACGGGAGTCAAAAATTTCACGAGCACACATCTTGAGGATGGACATTTTGTCAGTCTGGAGAAAAAGAGGAAACAAGACATTGTTAAAAGCTTAAAATACTACTAAACCCACTAAAATACTAACCCATCATGCTCACAGCTTAGAGACCCCAAAGAAACTACCTTGCATAGATTTTAAACCTAGTATTGCCTGCAAGAGGCTTTCCCAACCTCCTCGCTGTATTTGACTAGGTAAAGGTCGACTTTGCTCGAAAGCCAGTCGTATCCGACTCTAGGGTTCAGTGCTCGTTCATTTTCATGTCAGAGATTACTCTGGGTTGAAATGATTATTACAAGGGATGCCTGGATGAGGCTTCTTTCATGTCCCTCATTGTGCAGTCTCAGGACTTGAACTTGTCCTTCCGGTCTCCAAGCCTAGCGCCTTAAACCACTAAGAGAGCTGCAGGCAGGGCCGGCATCAGAAATTTCCAGGCCTGATAAGCGGCCCTCCCCCATTTTTGCCACACCTGTGGTTTTCTGCGCATGCGTGTTTGTTTGCGCATGCGCACATCAGTGGTTTCCCGGCGGCACCGGGGCCTCATCATCTCCAGGACAGGACAGGAGTCCTGATGGTCCCCCCCACCTTATGGCAGCCCTGGCTGCGGGTTCATTGCTCATCTCTGTTTATAGCCAAAGAGTCAGCGTTGTCTGCATTTGCAGACATTTCCATGGACATGCGGCAGGCATGACTCGACCGGAGTGCACTACATGCTGTTTACCTACCCACCAAAGTGGTATTGTACCTATTTATCTACTTGCAATTTCTTGCTTTCGAACTGCTAGGTGGGCAGGCAGCCGAGACAGACGGGAGCTCACTCCGTTGTGCAGTTCTCCAGTCTCCAACTCCTGACCTTCCATTTGTCAGGTTCAGCGTCTTAACCACTAAGCAACTGCAGTCCCTCATATCTGACTACAAATCCCATTACTCCAGGATGGCTAACTGCGATGGAGAATTGTAGTCCAATATATCTAACTGACACCAGCTTGTGGGGAAGAGAGGCTACTTGACAGCACTGGAAAATGTCCTTTTAGATCCAGCCTTGTCAGCAAATTTCTAGCTCACAGGATGTTGGTAGAGGAACTTAAGCTGCTGGAAGGACAGAGAACAGAAAACTCATTATCATTACATTCATGCCTGTCTGGAATGCAGTCTGTATGCTTTGTTCTTATTTTGCTTAACCAACTCTCTCACAGCTTGCTGTTCTGTATTTTGATTTTAATCTTTTCGGTGCATTACACCTGCACATCTTTTGTGCAGAACACACGCAGCTTTAAATACAATGGGTGTAAAAGATAAGAGAAGCTGGTAGGGAGGAAACTTCCACCCAAACTCCATAATTTAGGTTGCTCATTCATTCCGCTAATGGCCAACGACCTTCAAAGCAAGAAAGCCAGAAGGATTTTGCCAAGGCCAGTATTTAATTCAATACTCAGCTTATCAAATTCTAAGTATACATCACTTTGTGCTTTCCAGATGTCATTTTCTCTCTCTCCTGGAAGCATATTATTACAGAAAAGCATCCAGCCTCTCGCATAGGAAAACTCACTGGATAGGAACACAACAGATAAATTTAATTTTTCTGTTGGAAAGGGTACTTACGGCATGTCTGTTCAACTGCCTAACTAAACTAAGAGGCTGCATTACTTAGGTCTGGCTCAGGATGTCCTTGAAAGTAACCTTCCCTTCCTTCACCACCTGGCAAGTGAAAAATCCTGCAACTATTTGGATTTCTTTTTTAACCTTCCTTGTTCAATCTCCCAGTTAAAACTATTTAAGAAACAGTGAGTTGCTTTCCATTCAGAATCAAGGACCGAAAACACACACCCCCCCCGCGTTTCAACAGGAGTTAAATAAATACTAACTTTTGTGCAATCTTTTAATTCCTTAAATCAGGGGTTCCCAACCTTTTCAAGCCAGGGTCTGGGTCACGCTCCCGCACTCAGCTTCGAGGGCTGGACGGCCATTTTGCCCTGATGGAGTGGCCATTTTGTCCCAACAGCTTCAAAGGGGTGGCCATTTTATTTCTCAAAAGACCTTGCAGGGGTGGGGACTCACATGAGATGGTGCCATGGGACGTATCCGGATACGTCCCATGGGTCTGAGGTTGGGAACCCCTGCTTTAGATGAACAGATCAAAATAATAATAATAATAATAATAATAATAAGAAGAAGAAGAAGAAGAAGAAGAAGAAGAAGAATATGAACAGTTTTATGGATGTTTTAGAGTTTTATAGTATTTGGTTTTAACTGGTATCGGGTATGAGTTTTAATTGATGTTGTGAGCCGCCTTGGGTCGCTTAGGTGAAAAAGGCAAATCCAACAAATAATAAATAAATAAAATATAAAAGCTAACAAATAGAAAGAAGTAAAGAAGAAATTATTGTTGTAATGCTAACCGCTTTGAGACTACCTATTGTTAAAAAATGGGAAATAAGATTGTGAATTGGGAGTTGGATGGTTTTTAAAACTATGGAAGGTAAAGGTTTCCCTTGCTCGAAAGCCAGTCATATCCGACTCTAGGGTACAGTGCTCCTCCCTGTTTTGAAGCCAAAGAGCCCAGCGCTGTCTGCTTCTGCAGACGTTACCATGGTCATGTGGCAGGCATAACTGGACACCGAGCGCACAGAACGCTGTTAAACTATGTAAAACTATGGAACATCGCAATAAATGATAAGATTGACATGTGCACTTAAAGAAAGGAATAACAAAAAGCAATGGTTTTAAAGAGATTTGGGGGGAATTTATCAAGTATGTTCTAGTGAGAGTGAAAGAAGCTAGACTGGGACAATACTACACATCTTTTTGGAAAGAAGGGACAAACATTTAAAATAAATGTTCTATAATAACAGGTTTTGAAGGTATATAGCAAAGCCATCAATCATACTTATATACCAACCCATAGGCCTTAGTGCAGTTAAATGAAATGGCAATGGTGGGTCAGATCCGGCCCACGCCCCTTAGGTTGGGAACCCCTGGGTTAGAAGGCTGGAGAAAATGGAGGGCAGAGCACGTGGGTAGCTTGATTGGGAATCTGAATCAAATGGAGACGCCCGTTCTCCTTCTATCCTCAGTTCTCCTTCTATCCTCACGTGTGGTTTGGCAAAAAAGGACAGCAGACTGCAATTTCCTGCCAGCCTCAAGACGTCTTATCTTGCTTTGTGACTCAGCATTTCATGCAACTGAATTATTCCACTTTTTTTTAAAAAATGCACAGAAAAATTCCAACACTGAAATGCAGATGAATCCTTTCCCTCCTGCCTCCCCAGCCCCAAAACCACATATCTCTAAATTCCCAAATATTTCTTCTTTCTCCTTCTCCCTTCAGGTCTAAACTGTGTATGCTTTTCTTTGGAACAAGTCTACAATTCCTCCCCACCTGCCCTGGCATCTTCCAGAGAGGATAGTCGACTCTGGTTTCACTCTTTTCAATCAGTATGGGTGTGTGTGTGTGGGGAGACTGGACACTGTAGTCCAATGGAGAGATGCTTAGGGAAAGCAGGTTTCCAAGCAGCTAAAAGGAGTGAAATTTTTAGTTTAAACAAAGGATCCCCTGCAAGCCAGTCTTCTTTACATTTCCTTTCCATATTGTTCACCTTGGCTATTTCTATATTTCTCCCTAATTCCTGGAAAAGCTTCCCCCTCCTTTACTCATCAAAATTATTTAATTTTTTCCCCCTCCAGTCCTGGCCCTACACAGGCAGCAGGATGAACTAATGGGAAAATTTGAGCTCGCGGGAATGCTGCTTTTTCTTGTCGGAGATCACCTGTTTCATTAGTACCTGAGGCCAGGAAAGCCCAATCCAACCATTTTCATAGGTTTCTTGTAAGGATGAAATGGGGGAAAGGGTAGAGAAATAGCAAGCCTCTTTGAATTCCCCTAGTTGAGAATTCCCTGCAAGCAGAAATCTAGCACACAGCAAAGCGTGCAAATCTCTCCTTGATGTGCTAGCTAATGGAAGGATTTAAAACAGTGATGTCTAACTTCTGCAATCCTCATATTTTCAATGCTGTCGACATCTGCATCCTTTCATTAGAAAGCTAGCACATCAAGGCAGGGCTTATACAAATCTTCATCTATTATCTTTCTTCTACCTTATTTCCCACCCTATTCATGATTGTACCAACTCATCAATATTTTACTGGCTTATCACTCACCACATAATTTCATTATTAGAGGGAGTGATTTATGAGTCAAGAATTTGATTAAACCATGGGAAGCTTTTTAGGTGGCCACTATAGACCCCAAAATCATGATGAATTGTAATGATGCACTGAAACCAACTCATTCATTACATCCTCCCTAGTTACTACTAATTCCTTTGATTTCACAAATAAGAAATGCATCCTTCCAGAATATATTTGAGGCAGTCAACCATTCTCAGGTATGTTTTTTTTTTTAAAAGGTGACCTAAAAAGATCAAAGTCTTTAACATTAAATATTTGGGAACAGGCAAATGAAGGACAGCTGCTGTTGAAAGAGAGGAAAGGTCAAAGGGTAACATACTATCCATTAGTAAATCATTAGATCAGAACACGTAGGTTTCATCATTAGTGATCAAAGTTTGAAGAGGTGCCATGAAAAATTTAAGACACATGACAGCGTTTTGCTGCAGCTGTGATGAATCTTTCTACATTTTTTGGCAAAGGTTCTACCAATTAATTCTGCTCCAATTAAACCTTACATCAGGCTGCTGTTAAACTTAAGCAGTTAATTCTTCTGCCATATCTGAATCCGAATATTGGCGATCCTCATGGAGGCTTAGTAGTTAAAGCGCTGAGTTTGGAAGGTTGGGTTTCGATACCAGAGTCCAGCAAAAATCCTTTCAACCCAGAGTAATCTCTGACACGAAATTATTATATTATGGTGATCAGCTACGAAGACTATCCTGAGAACATAATGCAGTGGCCGTTCATCTCTGCCTTCCGCATCGCAGCATGACACCCATAGTACCACAGATCCAGTTCTACGAGTCATTTGCTTGTCCTGAGCCCTTTTGGTACACAAAGTCATCATCATCATCCCCAAGCCGGGATGGACGAAGCTGCTGCCCTCCATCAAGAGGGATTCAAGTGGGATTTAATCCATTTGGGGACCATCACCCTTCCCTGTGGACTTCGCCACCCAAAGCAGTTAGTCCTCAGGGTGGTCAGGTTCGTTAATCACTGCCTGACACAGCGTTGAGTCACTGGCAGTAGGGTCTGCTCTATTACTATAGCAGGATAACCTGGCCAGACTAATTCATTCTGATTTTTATTTATACTTATATCGCCACCCGCTCGCCATGAGTTTGCAGCAGGGAAGGTGAAAATAAGAAATCTTTCCTTGCCAAGAGAAAATTTCCCCCACCTCCAGAAACTATGGCTACACCAAGAGCAAGCCATTCAGCTGCAATGAAGCCATGATGCAGATATTCCCACCCATAGCAATGCATCATCCAGCAGTAGTGAGGTGCATCATCTACTAAAGGAGGGGTAGGTTCAGGCTCTCGATGTGAGTCACAATTTATTTTTTAAAAAACTCCCTTCCTGTACATTGCGCTGCAAATGTTCTACAAAACCTTGCCGCCTGCATAAATCGATGCACCTCCTCCCAGACAGAAGTCATGCAAACTAGTGCCAACTTCTCCGAATCTGCTTGCTACACTCTCATTTCTCTTCTTCCTACCCTCTTTCATCTTCAATTTTTCTACATTGACGCCTATATTCTTAATACTATTACCAGATACAGGAGTTGCAGAACTCCAATAGTGTTTCTGGCTACTCAGTTGCTAAGAAGGAATCAGTTACATCTGAACAAGGAAGTGATTAGCAACCTGTTAGATAAGACACATTTTTTCCTTCTTACGCAATACATTTTTTTAAAAAATCAGAAAATAAACAGGTCTTGGTCCACAAAAGCTAACATTAAAATATAAGTGACACTATCAAAGATATCACCTCCGTTATGCATTTGTTTGAATTTATGGATGGGTCTCACGGCTTATTTTTTGCAATAAGTTAGTCTTCAAAGTGTTTTTGTTGTTATTCTCTGATATGCTTGAAACACAAACTAACACAGCTACTATTTTAAAAAAAACACAATTAAAAACCTCTTCTTTGCAGAGGTTTCATTCTGTACTGTTAAATCACCCTATGATTTATTTATTTATTTCTGATAGTTATTTAGTTATTTGTAAGATGAGGAATAAAGGGCTTCTAATGGAGTGAAAGGAAAAGGGGACCACATCCATCCTTACAAATTGTTTTAAAAATACCCCATCTCTGCTTTTTTCTTGCTCTCCACCCCCTGCTTTGGGAAGACCAGTAAGCAACAGGGCTTCCTGGTTTCCAACAGGCGGATGCAATTCCACCTCCATAGATGACTGGAGCCGCCTTTTTCCAGGGGGAAAACTGCCAAGAGAAAAATCAGGGTGTCAAATATGTTTTTTTGGGTTGTTGTTGTTTTTTTAGAAAGGTCTAAAAGGACTATACTGACTCCATTCCTTTCCTTGCATAACCTTTGAAAAGAAGAGGGATTGAAAAGCAAAGAGAACAAACCGGGTGGAAGGAGAGGAGGGATGTAGAGGGCAGCAGCACCCCAATACTTGCACCCCATTTCCCTACATTTTTCCTCCCCAGCCAGCAATGCATCAGCACCAGCCCACCCACCCACGCTTGCAAGTCCATTTAAATATAGATTGCAAAATTGCACATCGCATGAGGGGGGGCGAGCTAAGAAACATCGCACTGCATTTAAGGGGGCCCTCCGCTCCTTAAGGGGAAGATCGCCCCATCTCCCTGGGAAACGATCCACGCTTTGCAAGGACCCAGATTTTTTGGGGGGGGGGGTGTTGTTCACGTGCCCTTGGTTCACCCCGACAGAGATCCAAGGGCAGGCGGATACGCGCCACCCCTTCTTTTGCAAGTGCCGATGGCCTCCCAGGCCTCTCGCTTTGCTATTTTCAGCCGAGGCTCCGGTTGCAACATGGTTACAACCCATTTCCGTTCGGCTCTAGTCTCTTAGCGAGGTTTGCAGCGCTAGGGCTCCGAGTTATCCCTCTCCCGACCATGCACAGACTTCTGCCTTGCACAACCCCCCGCCCTTCCCTTCAAAAGTTTTTTAAAAAACCGAAAGCTTTGCAAAGATATTACATAATGAATTACCAGCTAAAGCGGCGCAGCTACACTCAGACGCGAACCGGTGACGACTGGGGAAGAGCGCGCGGCATCTCGCGCCGGGCTATATAGTCCCGGGCAAATGCAAATGAGACGCCCTCGCCGCGGCTTCTCATTGGCTGGCCCGCGCCGTTCGGTGTGCCCTGATTGGCCGCGACGGGCCTTCGCGGTCCAGTGTGCCTGGGCGCGCGTGCGCTACGTGCTCACACGAGGTTTCCCCCTTTATGCTCTGCCCAGGAGGTTTTTTTTCAGCACCTCTCTTTTTCGTTTGCAAAGGTGGAAATTCCCCATTTTGCTCCTGGATGCTCGGCGCTGCATCTTCGGTCTTTTCTTATGTGGGGAAACAGCACAAAATCCAATCCTGGACCAAAAAGTGAACAGAAAACTAGAGTTTAGCCTTTTTAATTGCATAATAAAAGTACAAATAAAGACCAACAAGTGGATCCTGGAGCAAATCAAACCTGGAACTTTTTCGGGGGTGGGTGGGGTGGAATGATAAAACATTTTTGCACTATTTTGGACACATCAAGATTCTCTGGGGGGAGGGGGAGGAACCAATTATGTTCAGAAAAGGTGGCAGGAAGCAGGGGAATAGAAAGAACAAATGTGAGATGGATTCACTTCCTACAGGAATCCACAGGCTTGAGTCTATAAGAGCAGAGAAGGGCTTTGGAGGCAAGGACATTGTGAAGGTTACCCATTCATAGGGCTGCCATAAATAGGAGACAATGGCAGGTAGTAATACAGTAAAAACCCCACTTACGAAAAAAAAGTCCATTCCGTAGGCTTTTGCTTAAATCAGGTTTTTATGTAACTCGAAGCAAACCTATAGGAAAAATTATTTTTTACGTAACTCGAAGCAAACCCATAGGAAAAAATGAAATTTTTATGTAAATCAAAGCAAACCCATAGAAAAAAGAATCTTTATGTAACTCGAAGCAAACCCATAGGAAAAATAATCTTTATGTAACCCGAAGCAAACCCATAGGAAAAAGAATCTTTATGTAACTCAAAGCAAACCCATAGGAAATCGTGTAAATCGGGACATGGTTTTAGCACAAAATCATTATGCAAGTCAAATTGTATGTAACTCAAGACATTTGTAAGTCGGGGTTTTACTATAACAACAAATGGAGTGGCTCAGTGGTGAAGAAGCTTGCTTTGTTTATAAATTAATGTTTAGTTTCAAATGATTTTTATTTATTTTCTTTCTTGTGTGTTGATTCAATGTGTACAGATGCCATACGCTAAATAAATAAATGTATCTACAATAAATAAGTATCTACAACTTTGCAAGTTATTACTATTAGTGTTATTATCATTTCCCTAAACAGGGTGGTTTTCTGTGGGAATCTAGAAGCATAGTTAATAAACTACCTTGGCTTCTTCTTCTTCTGCCATATCCGAATCTGAATACTGGCGATCCTCGTGGCGATCAGCAATGAAGACTGTCCTGAGAATATAATGCAGTGGCCTTTCATCTGCCTTCTGCATCACAGCGTGACACCTGTACTATTGATCCAAGGCAAAACCATGTTTGTGTTTTCTTAACCTTTTAAAAAACCGGGACTGCGGTGGTTCAAGTGGTTAAGATGCTGAACTTGCTGACTGGAAGGTCAGAGTTCGACGGAGTGAATTCCCACCTCTGTCCCAGCTCCTGGCAACCTAGTGGTTTGAAAGCAGGAAATTGCAAGTAGATAAATAGTGACCACTTCGGAGGGAAGGTAAACAGTGTTCTGTGCACTTTGGTGTCTAGGCATGCCTGCCATATGACCTTGGAAACATCTGCAAATGCAGACTGGCTTTCTTTTATGGCCCCCTTTGCCAGAGAAAGGCACAGATTGTCCTTGAAGAGAGGGACATTTTGAACTCATCTACCAAAATCAAGGTTGCCCTTGCTCGAAAGCCAGTTGTATCCGACTCTAGGGTTCAGTGCTCATCTCTGTTTACAGCCAAAGAGCCAGCACTGTCTGCATTTGGCAGGCATGACTAATCACCAGAGTGCACGGAATGCTGTTCACCTTCCCACTAAAGTGGTACCTATTTATTGACTTGCAATTTCTTGCTTTTGAACTGCTAGGCTGGCAGGAGCTGGGACAGAGACGGGAGCTCACTCCGTCGTGCAGCTCTCGGGTCTTAAACTGCTGACCTGCCGACCTTCCAGTCATCAAGTTCAGCATCTTAACCACTAAGCCAACAAAGAAAAGCTCACACTAAAATAAATCTGTTAGTCCTCAAAGTGAAACAATAATTTGCTCTCCCCCTCCTCCCGACTTTAATTTTGCCATTTATGGCCTCCATGGTGGTTTCATCCAAAATCTTCCTTCCTTCCTTCCATTCTTTCTTTCTTTCTTTCTTTCTTCCTTTCTTCCTTCCTTCCTTCCTCCCTCACTATGCTTTAAATAGAAATACAGCGTTCTGTTATTTATTTTGAAATCTAAAAGCGAAGGCAGCCTTCAAGATCCCAATCCCATTGTCATGGCCAAGAAATTACTTCAGGGTTTGAGGTGAAAAGAAATTACCTCAGGGTTGAGGTAAAAGAAATTACTTCAAAGTTTGAGGTAAAAGAAATTACCTCAGGTTTGAGGTAAAAAAAAAATTACTTCAGAGTTTGAGGTGAAAGAAATTACCTCAGGGTTGAAGTGAAAGAAATTACTTCAGAGTTTGAGGTAAAAGAAATTACCTCAGGGTTTTAGGTGAAAAGAAATTACCTCAGAGTTTGAGATAATAATAATAATTTTGTGTCAGAAATTATTCTGGGTTGAAAGGATTTTTGCAGAAGAAACTCCGCTCAAGGGACGCCCAAATGAGGCTCCTTTTGTGTCCCCAAGAGCAGGGACAGAAACAGGCGCTCAATCCGTCATGCAGTACCCGGGTCTCGAACTACCGACTTGCCAGCCTTCCTGCTAACAAGGCGAGCTTCTTAACCACAGAGCCACCACATCTCGCCGCACGGTTTGAGAGACCCTGAAAAAAATTCCTTTCTTGGAAAATGGGGTCCTTTTAGGCCCTTCTCTCAAAGATCTCCCTTTCCCTATCATGGAGACCTTTTAGGTCTTTTAAGGGACATGAAGGTGTAATTTTAATTTAATTTAATTTAATTCTTGGATTTTTATGCAACCCATTCAGGCAAACCCAACTCAATTAATCAATTAATTGGCTTGGAAAGTGATTGGAGACCATTATTCTGACTAGTTCCCCTCAGGTTTCAGGAAGACCGATGACACCTGATTGCAAAAAGATCTATTCTGATGGACATTTCGCTTAATGTAATAACAGGGTCTATCATCATCCATTAGGTGCATGTAAGACTTCAGAATAAGCTCCAAGGCTCAAGAGCAGGGGTGCCCAAACCTTTCGGGCTGTGGGCCAGTCATGTGATTCAGGGGGCCAGTCACTATGGCCCAGGGGCCAGATCCGGCTCCCGACGTCAATTCATCTGGCCCACAAAGCCCTTGTCACTCCTGAAAGTGGAAGTAAAATGCACCCGTATGGGCGCGTTTTACTTCCACTTCCAGGAGTGACAAGGGCTTTGTGGGCCAGATGAATTGGCACCGGGGGCCAGATTTGGCCCCCGGGCCGTAGTTTGGGCACCCCTGCTCAAGAGCCCACCACTAAAAGTGCCTGCTTTTCTGTTGCCTAATGTGATAGAGCCAGCCTATATCTTGTAGGACTGGATTAGAGGAGTTCATAGAAAGAGATCTGATGGGAACGAGTGGTTAAGATGCTGACTGGAAGGCGGCAGGTCAGCAGTTTGGTACCCGAGTACTGCAGGACGGAATGAGCTCCCGTCTTTGTCCCAGCTCCTGACAACCTAGTAGTTCGAAAGTAAGAAATTGCAAGGAGATAAATAGGGACCACTTTGGTGGGAAGGTAAGTAGCGTTCCGTGCCCGCCGGTGTCTAGTCATGCCTGCCACATGACCATGGAAACATCTGCAGAAGCAAACAGCGCTGGATCTTCGGCTTTGAAACAGAGATGAGCACTGAACCTTAGAGTTGGATATGACTGGCTTTCGCGCATGAGAACTCACTGCTATTTATGATGTCATAGACACACGCAATGCACAGAGAATTGTCACCAGAGGACAGAATGAGGAGGGAAAATATCTGTGGGTCTCAACAGCTATTACAATTTTAACTTCCTGACTTTCACGTCGAACCCCTCCAAAGCCACCCCCAGAATTTTTGCTGCCTGAGGGTGGAGCATCAGGTAGCATTGCCATGGCAAGGTAGTCAAGGTCTCCCTTGCTTGAAAGCTGGTCGTATCCGACTCTAGGGGGTAGTGTTCATCTCCATTTACAGTCAAATAACCAGTGCTGTCTGTGTCTGCAGATGTTTCCTTGGTCATCATGTGGCAGGGATGACTAGAGCTCACAGAACACTGTTACCTTTTCCCTGCCAAAGCAGCACCTATATTTCTCTACTTGCAATTTCTTGCTTTTGACCTGCTAGGTTGGCAGGAGCTGGGTCAGATGACTGGCGCTCACTCCGTTGTGCAGCACTCGGGTCTTGAACTGCTGACCTGCCGATTCTGGTCACCACGCTCGGCGTCTTAACCACTAAGCCAGTGGTGGCAAATCTTTTAGGGACTGAGTGCCCAAACTGCAATCCAAAACCCACTTATTTATCACAATGTGCCAACCCAGCAACAGGGGAGGATTAAAACACTCCCATTGGGCTGCTGGGCAGTGGGGAGGTGCAAACTCTTTGCTGGGGGGAGGGAGGAAGCACTTTCATTGGGCTGCTGGGCAGAGGGGCGGGGCAAACTCTTTGCTGGCGGGGAGGGAGGAAGCGCTTCCATTGGGCTGCTGGGCAGGGCAAACTATGTGCTGGGAAGACTGCACGGGTGCCCACAGAGAGAGCTCTAAGTGCCACCTCTGGCACACATGCCACAGGTTCGCCACCACTGCACTAAGCCATCACAGTCCCAGCATTGGGTCTAAAGCCAGCCCTCTTTTGGGGCATGTTTGAAGTAGAAAATACCCTCCCTTTAGAGTTTAAAGGCGCATTTGCGGGGGCTCAAGACACATGAGTTGGCAAAAGCCGAAAGACTGCCATTGCCGTCCCCCCCCCCAATCTGCCGCCTGAGCCAGTTGCCTCCAAACAGAAGGGCCGGCCCTTCTCAGCAAGGTTGCTACACCGCCCACCTTTGGACCACAGCCTGACCCGCCATGTACGATGGGGGGGAGCATTAATCATTCATGCTTCCAGGAGGCTGGGTAAAGGAAGCAAATACTGTAATGGAAAGGTACAAACTGCGATAATCGCTTGAGTGCCGCGTTGACCTTGCAATCTTTTCCTGGCTTTGGTGGTGTGGCTATTTTGCTCATCCATTAGATCTCCTCCCAGGTGGGTCAATAAGATATCATTAGGGTTTCTCTCATCTGTCGGCGGTGGATAAGAGGGAGAAACTAAAGAGCAAAACGGCATTAACGGCTTTGTTTTGACAGGGATACGGGCAAAGTGGGCCGGATTTAGGGTAAATTGTTATTTACTCTTTCCAAAACTCTCTGGGACGAAAACGAGATACTCTCTGACTTCAGATCTCCTGCAACCATGAAGGCGGTCGGCTGGACTCTTTCTTGGCTACTGCTACAGCTAGGGTCTTCTCATGTCCTTGAATGGACATACAAAGGTAAGCAGGAGATCTCTTTTAAACTCTTTTGCTAATGATGTCAGGATTTGGCAAGCTTAGATAGAGTCTGAAACCTGCCTTAGGTAGGGTTAGTAAAAGTAAAGGTTTCCCTTGCTCGAAAGCCAGTCGTATCCGACTCTAGGGTGCAGTGCTCATCTCTGTTTCCAAGCCGAAGAGCCAGCGCTGTCTGCTTCTGCAGATGTTTCCGTGGTCATGTGGCAGGCATGACTAGACACCGGAGCGCACGGAACGCTGTTTCCTTCCCACCGAAGTGGTCCCTATTTATCTACTTGCAATTTCTTGCTTTCAAACTGCTAGGTTGGCAGGAGCTGGGACAAAGACAGGAGCTCATTCCGTCCTGCAGTACTCGGGAATTGAACTGCTGACCTTCCGCTTCCCAGTCAGCTTCTTATCCACTTGATTCGGAAATAAAATCAAACCTCTACATACGAATTTAATCAATTCCTCGGGGTTGGTTTTACGGCATCTCGAAGAAGTTCTTATCTTGAATTTCCCATAGGAATGCATTGAATGCAATTTTCCATAGGAATGCATTGAATTACTTATCTTGAAAAAATCCTATTAAAAAATTGAACCTGATTTTTTTCCTGAGATTTCTGAATGTATTTTGAGGGTTTTTTAAAAATGTTGAACCATTCTTATCGCAAGGTTTGACTGTAAAACCAATTTATTTTAGTTGGGAATTTCACTATCCCACCCACCCCCACTCCCCGAAAGGAATAATTATGTTGGGTTGTTGCATGGAAGCGATAGACTATTGCATGTCAACTTTAAAATTAATGGTTTTATCATAGCACAAGTGTTGATGGAATACAGTTAAAGTTGCCACATTATCTTTGATTATTTTACAGGGTAGGGTTATTCGGAAATAAAACCAATTTATTTTAGTTGGGAATTCCACCATCCACAAAATCTTTTTAGAAAGGAATAATTCTGTTGGGTTGTTGCATGGAAGCGACAGACTATTGCATGCCTACTTTGGTATTAATGGGCACAAGCGTTCATGGAATTCAGTTATATTGCCACATTATCTTTGATTATTTTGCAATAAATGTGGCTGTTCTTTTGGACATTGCCATACCTGATTGATCGGGAAGAAACCACCGTGTGACTGAGAACCAGGCAAAATTTCACAAAAGTTTGTGGTATAATAAATCTGTAAGGCTTATTAACTATTGTACTTTTAAATCACAGCCTTGGAGAATAACCGTATTTCTGTGATGTAAATCCGTCCAGCTTATATATGCAATAGAACAGGGGTTCCCAACCTTTTCAAGCTGGGGGCCAGGTCATGCTTTCTCAGTCAGCTTCGAGGGCTGAATGGCCCTTTTGCCTGCCTGCACAATCATTTTGTCCCACCAGCTTCAAAGGAGTGGCCATTTTGTTTCTCGAATGTCCTTGGAGGGGTGGGGGTGGGGCCACATGAAATGGCACCGCAGGCCTTCGGTTGGGAACCCCCCTGCAATAGAATGATGAAGTAGAAACCTGGTCTGTTATAAAGCCTGGAATCTGATTTGTTAAAATTATTGTGATTCATAAGTAAAATACTGTATATGTGCTTTTTGATGGGCTGGGAAGTGTCATAGACATACCTGTCAAGTTTTGGATTTGGAAATAAGGGAAATTTCCCAGCAAATACGGGATACTTGACAGCTATGCTTATCCTGTGCTGCCCTCCAATGGCGGCAATAGGGCATTGCAGTCTAATTAATAAGGGATGACAGCAGGAAAGAGGGTAAAATAAGGGGTTTTCCTGCCCAATAAGGGATACTTGACAGTTATGCTTATCCTGTGCTGCCCTCCAATGGTGGCAATAGGACATTGCAGTCTAATTAATAAGGGATGAGGCGGGAAAGAGGGTAAAATAAGGGGTTTTCCTGGCCAATAAGGGATACTTGACAGTTATGCTTATCCTGTGCTGCCCTCCAATGGCAGCAATAGAGCACTGCAGTCTAATTAATAAGGGATGACAGTGGGAAATAGGGTAAAATAAGGGGTTTTCCTGGCCAATAAGGGATACTTGACAGCTATGGTCATAGATAGTTAAGAAAAAGCGATAGGTTTCTATTGTGTTGAATGAAAGCCTTTCACCTTGTTTAGAGGCTGCTGCAAATGACGTCAAAGTTTATTTGGCTGTTATCGAGGTGACCTGTTGAACAGATCAACAACTCTCTCCGGTAATGGTGAATAGAACAGCCAAAATGTAGGTGTGTTGCTGAAAGGGGGCAAATCACAGCTTAGGTTGGCTGTGAGCGCCAAAAGGAACACGTGTACCAAACGTAGGAGAAAGAGAAAGACTTTATTAAAAAAATTCATTCCAAAGGCTCCTTTTCTCTCCACCCTCTCCTTCAAGAGACAAATAGAGAAACAAAAGAGGAGCAGTTCAGGAGTACAGGCAGCTTTATAGACTAAATACAAAAGGCAGATTTAGAACCTCTGGCGGGGATTAATCTTTGACGCCTGGAAGCCTCCAAGAATGCCAGAAAGTCCCCTCAAAACTTCTGTTTTGTTTTCTTAATTTCTGTTCACTGGGGAGGTTTATGTGCTCACCCAAGTCTTGTGGGTGGAAAGACAGCTCCTAGATTTAGGGTACTCAACCATTCTGGAAACCATGGGCATTTGCATCAAGTGTGCATAAAACTTGCCATGGCTAATTGTAGCTGCCGTATATACTCAAATACAAGTCGAGGTACCTAAGTTGGACCTCTAAAACTAGGAAAATAGATTGACCTGAATATAAGTCGGGGGTGGAAAATGCACTGAATAAATTAATAGTTATTTGTAACTAGTTATTCTCAAGTTCTAGTGCAGGGGTTCCCAACCATTTGTAGCAGAGGGCCATGTCACGCTCTCTCAGTCAGTTTTAAGGGCCGGGCAGCCATTTTGCCCTGCCTGCATGATAGGGGTGTCCATTTTGTCCCAACAGCTTCAAAGGGGTGTCCATTTTGTTTCTCAAATGCCCTTTGAGGGGTGGGAGGCCACATGAAATGGTGCATGGGCTAGATCTGGCCCACGGGCCATAGGTTGGGAACCCCTGTTCTAGGCAAAGCTTGCGGCAGGAAACCAACCATTGGTACCAAGACCGTTGGGTTTCATGGACCATCTCTCCTTTTTCTTCTCTTCCTCCTTCCGGCGTTGCCAAAGGGGAAGTGGATGAGGAACACTGGGGGACGCACTTTGTGAACTGCCTGGGGAAGCACCAGTCCCCGATCGACATTCGGAGGAAGAACGTCCTGTACAACTCGGAACTGGAAGTCCTGGAACTCCACGGCTATGACGTACCTCTGCAAGGAAACTTCACCATGACCAACAACGGGCATTCAGGTGAGGCGCGCACACATCGGTCAAGAGGCCGTGCCCCTCTTTGCATTGAGAGTTGCATTTCCATCCTGATTTTCAGAATCGCAGGATCATAAAATAATCGAGTTGGGAGGCCATCGACTCCAACCCCCTGCTCAATGCACGAATCCAAACCAAAGCAGATCCCCCTTGAACACTTCCAGTGTGGGAGCGCTCACCACCTTCCAAGGTCATGGCCTCTGTCATTGTACTGTTCTAGCAGTTAAGAAGTATTTCCTGATACAGTAGTCAGCCTATATCTGGCTTCCTGTAGTTTGGGCCCGTTATTACGTGCCCAGTACTCTGAGATGATGGATAACAGATCCTACCCTTCCTCTTTATGATTAGGTAAAGAGAAAGGTCACCATTGCTTGAAAGCCAGTCGTACCCGACTCTAGGGTTCAGTGCTCATCTAATGTTTATAGCCAAAGAGCTAGCATTGTCTGCATCTGCAGATTTTTCCGTGGACATGTGGCAGGCATGCTTCAACACTGTTACCTTTTCCACCGAAGTGGAAAAATAGACTCTTATGTGTTCAAAACTTTGAGCAGGGTTAAACCAGAGTCTCAGACAGATATATAATAATTAAGGAATAAACTACCTCTGACTGTAAGATTGACCTGGATGAACAGGTGGACTCAGCATCTGCGGGTAAAGAATTTTCAGCAATTCAGTTAAGGAAGGAAGGAAGGAAGAAACCCTTTTTTGAGTTGTTGCTCTTGTTAGACAATTAGAACTCGGAAAATCACCCGCAGATCTCAAAGATCTACCTTTGTTACGTTCCATTTTTTAAAAATGGACTTTCATCACAACAAAGTGCTTAACTCCATAACCTTCCAGTCCCTCCAAAATTCAGTGCACAGTACTTTGTTTTCCTGTGGTGTTCCTATGGAAAGAGTAAACAAGAGGCAATGTCAATTAGGAAACAACAGGTCAACGCATAATTACACATTAAAAAAATACAAATTACAGATGATGCCAGACATGGGTTGTGGATTTTCTCTGCTTGTTTTGGCTTGGTATTCTTTCTTTCTTTCTTTCTTTCTTTCCTTCTCTCTCTCTCTTTCTTTTTCTTCCTTCCTTCCTAAAGCACAACCTTCAAAACAAACAATCCCCCACCCACCCACTGTGTTCAACAGAGAGCTTTTTGAGCAAAAGCACCCTTCTCCTACCTCTGAAACGGGAAGAAAAAAATCTTTATAGGTTTACAGCAAAGGAATATCATGTTCTTTTCACATTCTTGGCAGCGTATTTTATAGTCGGGACGAACCAGGCCTCGTTCTCCCCTTTTCTGGAATTGTTCCAAAGCTTCTCAAATAAAAACAGCAGCAACATTTTAATATTTTATGACCAGCCTGTAAATGGCAGCTACTCAATGCAAATGGAAAGACTCCTCTTCTTCACTCTCTTTAAAATGCATCCTCATCTTATATTCATCCTGAAGCTTTTCAAAACAAAAGATCATAGGCTAAAAGCAGGGTTTTTGCAAGGTCCTGGCCTTGTGTTCCAATTTTTAAGTATTTTCAAACCCTTATACCCAAATGAGTTTGAATGCAGGAGATTTAGACTCTAGACACTTATACCCAATTATGCCTAGATAAAGATTTTAGTTTCTAAGTACTTATGCCCAATGCCCTTAAAAAGAGGTTAGGGCTTTGGTGAGTTCTGTTTTCACCCACCTTAAGCCACTGGTCATGTGCCAATCGCGAACGGCACTTCTCCGCTTTTTCAAACCCTCATGATCCAATTGAGTTAGAAAGCAATCAAGGAGAAAGGTTAGTTCAAATCTTAGCCTTTTATTGTCGATCGATATTAAAGAAGCCCTTGGTAGTCACTCTACAAACCGAACTGTTTGTCAGAATGCATACCTGTCAAATATCCCGGATTGGCCGAGATTTCCCGTATTTCCGCGTCGATTTTCTCCATTTCCCGCCCGGAGCTGTCGCTACCCCGTAATTTGGCAGCAGGGGGAAAGGAGATACCGTGCATCCCTTCTGCGCAGGTCCATTCTACACATGCATAAAAGCCTTCTACGCATGCGTAGAAGCGACCTGCGCAGAACGTTTCTACGCAGGTCGCTTCTGTGCATGCGTAGAAGGCTTTTACGCATGGGTAGAATGTCATCTACAGGGAATCGGATATGGCACAAGAAGAAGATGAAAAAAGAATGGTTTAGGTGTCTGCCCCTGATTGTAAGCTAACCATGTCACTGTCGCCCTTTGCCATTTCTGGCTGACATCTTGCTCCTTTCCCCCTTCTTCTGTCTTCCAGTTCAGATCCACCTCCCTCCAACCTTGACCATCACCAAAGGTCTCCCAGGCACCTTCACCGCTGTCCAGCTCCATCTTCACTGGGGAGGCGTGAATCTGGAGACAAGCGGCTCAGAACATACCATAGATGGGATGAGATACATCGCTGAGGTAAGCAAGAGGTCTTCCACCTTGGGAACACAGACCCCAGGGAGAAA
Source organism: Bradypodion ventrale (assembly GCA_035047345.1). Taxonomy (NCBI): domain Eukaryota; kingdom Metazoa; phylum Chordata; class Lepidosauria; order Squamata; family Chamaeleonidae; genus Bradypodion; species Bradypodion ventrale. Next base: position 3,233,403 of record JAWDJE010000017.1, on the reverse strand, counting down.
ATAGGATCAACTAACTTATACTTTACCGTCTGCAATGTGTTATGTTTGGAGAAGGGTGTGTCATTGTTGTTTATGGGGGGGGGGTTTGCCCCTAATTTATTCTGTTTGGTTGTCCTCTATGTTTAATTGTATATGTTACTTGTAAAAACCTTTTAATCTGTTGTACAGTACCCAGAGTAGGAGGATATCTCAGATAGGTTTACCTTCCCACCAAAGTGGTACCTATTAATCTACTTGCAATGTCTTGCTTTCGAACGGCTAGGTTGGCAGGAGCTGGGACAGAGATTGGAACTCACTCCATTGTGCACTGCTCGGGTCTCAAACTGCTGGCCTGCTGACCTCCAGCGTCTTAACCACTAAGCCGCCATAGTCTCTATATCTCAGATGGGCAGAGTATGGATGAAGGGAGGGAGCGAGGAATAAACGATGGATCTTGGGGACATGAAAAGAGCCTCATTCGGGCATCCGCTGAGCAGAGTTTCTCCGGAAAAAGCCTTTCAATCCAGAGTAATTTCTGACACAAAATTTATTTATTAATAAATAAAAAATTACTAGTACAACAGAGATCAGCAGCTATATGTAGTTTGGTGCCTAAATCCGCAATAGCCATCCTAATCTTTTCCCTTGCAAAAACTGGGTGTTGTTTTTTTAAAAAAAAACTCATAAAATGCCCTGTGTGTTTTAGTGTCTCAGACAGAGAGCACTTGGACACTAAAGGATTCAAGGATGAATGAATGAATAGGGGAGGATTGCGTAGGGAGATGCTGAAGGGGGCTGCATCCTGCTTACAAGAGAGATACCTTGATATTGACCTGTGATGGTCCCTCTCCACCTTTTAATCACCCCTCTCTCCTTTGGCAGCTTCACATTGTCCATTACAACTCAGGAGCTTACAAGAGTTTCGAAGAAGCAAAAAGCAAACCAGATGGCTTGGCTGTCCTGGCTTTCCTCTATGAGGTAGGTAGCTCTCGTGAGAACTAATGGGTCAAGTGGTGGGCTGGGATGCAAAAAGACCTCAGGTTCAAAACCCTGCTCCTCCATGGAGACTTCTTGGGGGTAAGTTTATTATTATTATTATTTTGCAATGATAAACCAATCATTTTCAGTGCAAGGTGCATTTGAAACTATTTTCCTTGTGAAAAATACAGTTAAAGACAGATAGATCTGCATGAAAAGGTTGCATCCTGAAGGCTTGGAGAATCTGATTTTTTAAAAATAATAATTATTATTATACGAGTCTGGCCAGATTATCCTGCTATGGTAATAGAGTAGACCCTACTGCAAGCAACTCAATACCGAGTGTCAGGTGGTGGCTAACTAACCTGACAACCCTGAGGACAAATGGCCTTGGGTGCCAAAGTCAACAGGGAAGGGTAATGGTCCCCAAGTGGATTGAATTCCACTTGAATCCCTCTTGATGGAGGGCAGCAGCTTCATCCAACCTGGCCTGGGGCTGAGGAGGACTTTGCATGGCAAAAGGACTCAGGACCAGAAAGTGATGCATGGAACTGGATCAGTGGTACTATGGGTGTCATCCTGCAATGCGGAAGGCAGATGAAAGGCCACTGCATTGTATTCTCAGGATAGTTGTCATGGCTGATTGCCATGAGGATCGCCAATACTGTATTCGGATTCAGAAGAAGAAGAAGGAAAATGTATTTGAAGCAGACACTAGAGGGCATCCCCGGCCACAGAATTGCAGTTGGCTTTAACATGTCCCAGTGTCCATAACTCTTAAAAGTGGCTCTTCTGAATGCTACCAAGTAAAAAGCCTGTTGATAGAAGTCTACAATGTGCCTTGGGTTGTCATGGAGAACTTGTGAAGCCTATGAGAGAGGACCTAAACTTTTCAACGCTCCTGTGCTTAGTTAATCTATTTGGGAAGAGTTAATACCTGTTTATTGCCTTAGTAGTCCTTTTCCTCACATTAATAGTCTTCCACTGCTTCCCATGCGTTACCTTGCAACAAGGCATCGTTTTCTCCAGTTCTCATTTACATTCATCCTTCTGTCTTGCAGGACAGCAACTTTGAAAATACCTACTACAGCAATTTCATTGCCAGCTTGGCCAAAATCAGATTTGCAGGTATGTTTCTGGGGTCTCTCCCCAATCTTTGCATGGTATACTATTCCTTAGTCAAAAAACAGAATTGTCCCCATCTTTGGTACAAATTCAAAGTCTGAAATAATTCCTTTTAATGAGCCACAACTTCCTGAGCTTGCTACTGGAACCAGTATCCATGGGATCAGCATCCATGGTTTCAGTTATCTACAGTTCTAAAAATATTCAGTAAAGTCTTGAAATTATATATACAGTGGTACCTCAAACAACGATTTTAATCCTTTCCATGGGGCTCGTTGTTGTATGAAACAATTGCTATACAATGCATGCATCGTATAGCGATTTTCCCTATCGGATGCATCATACGATTTTTTTCGCTAAGTGGTTTTTCCCATTGAAAAATTGTTGTACGATTTTTTTCCATAGGGAAAATTTTTATACAGGACACCAATTCCCCCAAAACCTAATTGTTATAAAATTTCATTGCTATACGGGGTGATTGTTGTATGAGGTTCCACTGCATATATATAATTTTAAAATTATAAACTAAAATTATAATTCCAACCAACCAACCAGCCAGCCAGCCAGCCAGCCAGCCAGCCAGCCAACCAGCCAACCAACCAACCAACTAACCAACCAATCAATATATCAATCAATATATCAATCAATGATTGATTGGTTGGTTGAATTTCTTTCTATGCCTCCCATCTGGGATTTTAATTTAATTTAAATCTGGGTGGTGTACAATAGTTAAAACCATAAACATACAAACAAATATACAGAGAAGTCTGCAGAGACTGAATTTGTTAGAATCCCAACTTGTGAACCAACAGTAAAATGCTAAACCAGCCCAAGTGGTCTGTAAATAATTGTTAAACAGATCTCATTTTGCACTCATTTTCTGTATTTCTATGGTACATTATCAGAGCTGGCTACTAGAGGCCACTGTCTGCAATGTAAACTATTGGGTTTACTGTTATCCACAGTTTCAGGCATCTGCACCATGTCGCAGAACATATCCCCCATAAGAGCAGCCTGTGTATATATTCTTCTTTCCTTCTATCCTTCCTAGGGCAATCAACCACAATCACCAGCCTCGACATCCTTTCCATGCTTCCGGAAAACCTTTCCAAATTCTACCGCTACCACGGCTCCCTGACGACCCCTCCATGCACAGAGAATGTGATCTGGACTGTGTTTGACTCCCCTATCAAGCTGTCCCATGTGCAGGTGAATATTAGGAAGGCAACTTTCTCAACTTCTCACCCCTCACCTAAGTATCTTAGAGAACATCTTAGTAACATCATTCTTGAGAATTTATGGCTAAGTACTAAAAGCAGGACGATAGTGGGGGGGGGGGGGATGGTTTTCCCATAGGTTACGATCTTTTGTGGGTCAACAAAACCCACAAGCCATAGGAACTGCAAGTTAATTATGCCACTTTGAGATTAGTTCATTGTAATAATAATAATTTCATGTCAGAAATTATTTTGAGTTGAAAGGATTTTTGCTGGAGGAACTCCATTCAGGAGACGCCCGCATGAGGCTCCTTTCATGTCCCCAAGATCTTTCCCCACCGAAGTAGTCTCTATTTATCTACTTACAATTTCTTGCTTTCAAGCTGCTAGGTTGGCAGGAGCTGGGGCAGAGGCAGGCGTTCAATCCGTCATGCAGTACTTGGGTATCGAACTGCCGACTTGCCGGCTTTCCACCTAACAAGGCGAACTTCTTAACCACAGTGCCAACACAGCCCCCTAGTTCATAGTTACTATAGCTCTTTGTTTCCAAAGAGGTGAACACAGTCCTTCTCAGTGTGTTCCATGCTAGTTGTAAGCCAAAACATGTCCTGTTTCCAATCACGGGTTCTAGCCATTGTCATCGCCACAAAAGAAAGGTCTTTTCTAAAGTCAATGGAGCCTAACTACCAAAAATGTTATGTATGGCTGGCTGGCTGGCTGGCTTCTGGGAATTGAATTCCAAGAACATCTGGGGGCCCAAGGTTGAGAATATAATTACCTATTGGATTGCGGTGGCTTAGTGGTGAAGACGCTGAACTTGCCGACTGGATGGTCGGCAGATTGAGACCTGAGTGCTGCACGTCCGAGTGAGCTGTCATCTCTGTCCCAGTTTAAAAGCAAGAGATTGCAAGTAGATAAAAAGGTACCACGTTGATGGGAAAGGTTACTACATTCTGTGCTTTCAAGTGTCCAGTCATTCCTGCCACATGACCATGGAAACGTCAGCAGATGCAGACAGCTGTAAACTGAGATGACCACCAAACCCTAGGGTTGGATACAGCTGGCTTTTGAGCAAGGGAGACCTTTTATTGTTGTACATGAGCAACTTTCTTAGACCTACTCCTTTTCTTTTTTAAAAGCAGCGGCAATTTATTCTTTGTTTTCTAGATTAATTTGCTAGAGAATGCCTTACTGGACTGGGAGAACAAGAGCCTGAAGAACGACTACCGCCAAGCACAGCCCCTCAACGACAGGGTGGTGGAAGCCTCTTTCAAGGCCAAGCCAGCTCTAGGTTTGTGCAGCTTTGTGATCCAACACGGCAAGTAGATAAAGAAAATTGTAAGCAGATAAAGAGGTACCGCTTCGGCGGGAAAGGTAACAGCATTCTGTTGGACTCAACACCAATCGTCAGGTGGTGGTTAAATAACCTAACAACCGTGAAGTCTACAGGGAAGGGTGATGGTCCCCAAGTGGATTGAATCCCACTTGAACCCATCTTGGTGGAGGGCATCAGCTTCGTCCATCCTAGCCTGGGGCTCATGAGGACTTTGCTTGCCAAAATCAGGACCAGAATGTGACTCACGGATCAATGCTACTATGGGTGTCACGCTGCGATGTGGAAGGCAGATGAAAGGCCACGGCATTATATGGCACCCAGGACAACCTTTATGGCTGATCGCCTTGAAAGATAGCCAATATTTGGAATCGGATACAGCACAAGAAGAAGAAAAAGACCCAGTTGTAGATAAGAGAGGCCCGTCTTATGTTCCTAGGAAAGGTCGAGCCCTTGTTTGTACTCGCCATGCTTTAGTTGTTGAGTTTACTGAGCCTGCAATTATTTCTTTCCTTTGTGCAATTGAAATGCATTCTAGTCAAAACATGCCCCATCAAGTGGACGCTGCAAAACTGAAGTCGAGCCGCCCGTCTCCAGCGCACCATAAGCTTATTTCTAATCCACCCTTACTGCAGGGACGAATAACAACCCTAACAGGAGTCGATCAAAACACGACAGTTTTGAATCCACCCAAGTGATCCTCCCCGAGGAGGACATGGAAAACTGGAAGGGGTTCAACAAGAAATATAGGGTCACGGTCATGTGAATAAAGGGCGACCTTACGGAAATAGCCCGGAGAGGTTCGCAAGCTATTCCATGTAGCTAAGAAGCATTTGAAGTTTCCGCGATGATGTGCATCAGATGGCTAAGATGCCAGAGGAAGGATGTAGCCCAGGAGTACAGATTTGCTGACTTCCAACCAGTGATTAAGTAGGAACTGTTGCTCACCGGGTTGTCTCTCCAGAACTTCCCAGTCTTCACAGTAATAATAATACATTCCCCAGGAATAATATATTGTTGAAAGCTAGCAGAAAATATGGATAATTGTTTAGTCTTGGATGGACAATGAAGAGCCGTTAGCTGTACAAAGCACCCACTTTCCTCACATTCTAGATTGATTGCACACAAAAAATATTGATCTAGAAATCAGTCTATTTGGTTCATTGACTTTTTTTACTGCATTGGCCATCCATCACTGAAATAACAATTGCAATTACACCTTATATACACCAAACGTTTCAGGGACTGCAGTGGCTTAGTGGTTAAGACGTTGATGACTGGAAGGTCATCAAGTCAGTAGTTCCAGACCCGAGTGTTGCACGACGAAGTGAGCCCCCGCCTCTGTCCCAGCTCCTGCCAACCTCAAAGCTTGAAAGCAAGAAGTTGCGAGTAAGTAAATAGGTACCACTTTGGTGGGAAGGCCGACAGCGTTCCGTGTTTAGTCATGCCTGCCACATATCCACAGAAACATCTGGAGACAGCGCTGTCTCTTTGGCTATAACCAGAGATGAGCACTGAACCCTAGAGTCAGATACAACTGGCTTTTGAGCAAGGGTGACCTTTACATTTACCTTAGCACAGATTTCAACCAGCATAGGTAAAACCAGTGATAATTTCTTTCCAATCAATTCCCTAACCTTTTAACGTTGTTGTTACCTCCTCCGCAGTTGAAATTTAGGTCGTCTCCTCCTTGGAAGCAGAACTTTGTTTGCTTATGTTACTGTGCAAAGTACCAGTGGTTCTATAGCAGTGAATGGCCAACCTTGGCACTCCAGGTGTTCTGGAACTTCAGTTACCAGAAGCCCTGATCAGCAGAAGTGATGACTTGAGCTTCTGATAATTGTAGTCCAAGAACAGCTGGAGTGCCAAGGTAGGCCATCATGGGTCTAGAACAGTGATGGTGAACCTTGGCACTCCAGGTGTTCCGGAACTTCAATTCCCAGAAGCCCTGATCAGCAGGAGTGATGACTTGGGCTTCTGGGAATTGTAGTCCAAGAACACCTGGAGCGCCAAGATTGGCCACCACTGTTCTATAGGAACAAAGCCAGGTACCAAACTAATTCCTGCGATCTTTGCCTTGATCTAGATTTTTGCCAGCCGGAAACCTTCACTTCCAAACTGGATGAAATACAGACCCAACTGCAGGAGATGCGGAAATATCTTCTGGACACAATGGGGAAACCAGGTAAAAATCTTTATTTTTTATTTTTTGCACCTGCTGTTTGTGTCCCTGCTGAAAGCCCCACACTGAAAGTGGATTGTCAACCTTGGCCCTCCAGGTATTCTTGGACTTTAACTCCCCAAAGCCCTGATCAGGTATTTGAAGTCCAAGAACACCTGGAATGCCAAGGTTGACCATCACTGACCTAGAAGAACCCAACTTATAATACATTATCATTCATAACACCTAGAAGAACAATGTAATTCATTATAAGTGTGGAGAAGTTACATTTCGGACGACTTGTCAATAATTGTAGTTGTACAAGGAAAGGGCCGGCCTGTAGGCAGAGCAATTCTGGTTAGCTCTCCTAAGTGTCAATTCAGATTAGGATCTGTTTTGACTATGGTGTTCTGATTGGTTGTTTCAGGCCACAAAACGGGTCATTCTCAAGCTCTCTACTTCTCCCAAAAATACATTGAGGGTCACGCCGCGATCCACCCGCTAAAAACTATGGCCCTCCAAACCTTCACGCTCTGTTTCTGGAGCCAGAATCTCAACCAAGGGAAGCAAACCGTCTTCTCCTACTCCACCTTGGAACGAGACGATGAGCTGGTGGTCACCGTGGGCGCCGAAGTGGGCATACGGATCGGTGGGTACTTTGTCCAGTTTGAGCTCCAACACTGGACGGAGGATTGGACCCATTACTGCGTCACCTGGGGCTCCCACTCCGGCACCGTCCACTTGTTCGTCAATGGCGCGGTGGGGGCGGTCAAGAACGTCCAGAAAGGCTACGAGATCCAAAACGGAGGGGAACCCGTTCTGGGGAAGCACAAGAACGTCTTGTTCAACGTCTTCTCGGACCCGTTTTCCGGCTGGCTAAGCCATGTCAACTTGTGGAGCCGCCACCTTGGGCACAACGAAGTCCAGGAACTCACACTTTGCCAACACAACGACCGGAAGGGGGACGTCATCGCTTGGGGTGAGACCCGCATGGCCTTGTTTGGAGGAGTAATTCTGGATGCAGACACTAACTGTAGGTGAGGCCACCCTTTTAAAGCCAACAGGCAAGCTTGGAAAGCCACACAGAATTGGAAGGTGGTGATCGGCTCTTAAAAACATCATATTAAGATATATATATATATATATATATATATATATATATATATATATATATATATATATATATATATATATATATATATATATATATATATATATATATATATAAACCAAAAATATATATATATATATATAAAACCAAATATATATATATATATATATATTCTTCAAGCTGTACAGCATGCAAGCGGTTGATCTTCTGACGCGGAATGCTGCTATTAATCATTTGCAGACCGTGCCCAAGCTTTACTAGGGTTTGCGTAGTAATCAGATGGCGGGGGGGGGGGGGGGGGATTCACTACTAGATGATATAAATATCCTGGCTTCCATTGGTCTCTTAACATGTAACGTGCAAAATGAGCGGAAAGAGGGACGGGGAAAAAAGGCATTAATTGCCTTTGTAGCTCCATTTGAGGCCATGATTCCAAGAAGAAGAAAATTATGCACGGCAGATATCCCTACTCTTATTGCAGGGGTGCCCAACCTTTTCAAGCTAGGGGCCAGGCCATGATCTCTCAGTCAACTTTGAGAGCCGGATGCCCATTTTGCCCTGCTTGCACGATGGGGGTGGCCATTTTGTCCCAACAGCTTCAACAGGGGCAGTCATTTTGTTTCTTGAATGCCCTTGGAGGGGTGGGAGTGCCACATGAGATTGGTGCCACATCCAGCCCACAGGCCTTAGGTTGGGAACCCTTGTCTTATGGTTTGATTTCCTGGTGGAACCTGGGAAATAGTAAAAGAAGACTCCCATGTGAATGCAATCTGGTTTGTCCCGTCCCCCGTCCCCCGCTCCCTTTCATTGAGAGGCAGGTCTAGGCTTGCGTGGGTAGGTTGAAATAAACGATAGGCTACCTATTTACTTTTCTCAGGCTTTATCTCACAAACCCTGTGCATGCCTAGAGAATCCAAGCCAGGCTTGAGTCTGCAGCTTCCCCATATAACAGTGGTGGCTAACCTTGGCACTCCAGGTGTCCTGGAACTTCAATTCCAAGAAGCCCTGGTCAGTAGGTGTGCTGACTTGGGCTTCTGGGAATTGAGGTCCAAGAACAGCTGGAGTGCCAGGGTTAGCCACCAGTGTCACATAACTTTCAGAAGGTTAGGCTTTTCCCAGATCTCCATGGATGTTATACATATTCCAACTGTGTTCCTCGGCGTCTCAATTTGTTGTTGTTGTTTTTGCGATGGGGCTTGCTTGTGCATGCCTGAGAAACATTCCTATATATGGAGCACATAACCACCCTGATGTGTATTCAAAGGCTGTTTCTTGGAATGACCTTAGCCTGCATGATGCTAATAAAAACCCTCCTGCATTGAAATCATGGTTTGTGATCTTCTGTGGTCTGAATGTGTTGCTGACGTAGTTCGGTTTATATAGTGGCTCACAAAGTTGTATCATAACGATAATAAAGTCTTCACCAGTTCAACCAGTGGTTTTTCTCCGCACTTCTGTGTTTTAAAACATTGCTTGATAAGCAAGAGAACGACTCTTGACATCCTCCAAAAGGATATGAGCCTCAAGTCCACCGGCTTTATGGCAAAAACAAACATTCTTGAGGGTAAGTTATAAATGTCACCCTTGCTCAAAAGCTAGTCGTATCTGACTCTAGGGTGCATTGCTCATCTCTCTTTACAGCCAGACAGCCCAGAGCTGTCTGTGTCTGCAGACGTTTCCATGGACACGTGGCAGGCATGCCTCGTGCATGGAATGCTGTTTACCTTCCCACATATTTAGCTACATGCAATTTTTTTTGCTTTTGAATTGCTAGGTTGGCAGGAGCCGGGACAAATGACGGGAGCTCACTCCGTCATGCAGTACTCAGGAATCGAACTCCAACCTTCCAGTCATCGAGTTCAGTGTCTTAACCACTCGAGCCACTGCAGTTCTGCAAGAGCAAAACCAAATTAAAAGATAGAGGAAGGAGCTCACTGGACAAAAAATGTCATTAAAGGAGGGCTCCAAATCAAAGCGGATCTGAGAGGTTAAGGAAGAACAGGATGATGGACCAATAAAGAGCCGAAAGTAGTATGCTTGGTTTCTACTCTCTGACCTCCAGAACGACCCTGCAAAGTAGGCGCCCGGATATCTTTTCAAGCTTTAACAAAGGATTTTATTTACAAGTCCAGCTTCATTCTGCATTAAAAAAATACACCTTGATCCTTTTCATGCAAAACATTACTCCTCATGTGCAAACTCACAAAGAATGAATATATATATATATATATTGTTTTGTTGTTTTGTTATAAAAATACTGTTTTGTTGCTGTTCTTCTTCCGTGTCTAAGCCAGGCATGAAACTGCCCAAACCAAGGCACATTTGGGTGAGTTCATTCTGCAGTTCCTTTCGCCCGACCTAGTGTGAGAAAGATTAGCCTCCTTTACAAGGAGGTAGCACTTTGGGAATGAGAAAGGCTTATCAATGACAAGAAATGGACTTTGAAACTGCACTCCGAAAGGTAACTCCATGTTTTAACAGACGCTGTTGCTTCTGTGGCTAGCAGTGCTATTTATACACACTGATACGCACTTGCTCTTTGAATGCATATCTACACACTCAGCAAAGAATTCAAGACTATTCCGGGTCAGTTGTGCCATCTGCGATTCTGCCAGCAGTCTCATCAAATTTGTCTCTCTGTGTGTTTAAAGCTCAGAAGTCACTGGAGAGATTGAGTTTCCTAATTTTCCATCTATAGCATCTTCCCCAGTGGAAAGGTGTGTGTGTGTGTTACCACGTGGAAGCTAAATAAAGGAGATGATACGATTGCAATGGGCAGAACTATGACAAACACTGGGTTGTAGATCTCTGCTAAATGTTGTCGACTGCAACTCGTATCCGAGAATGGATTCCCCCCCCCCCCCCCAAAAAAAAAAGCAGGAAAAATGTCATTGGCGTGAATTTGTTTTAAGGTGGATTCCCAGCTTGCCATGAAGTGACCCACACACTAGGATTTCGGAGCCTTCTCCTGCGGCACACACAAAATGAGACATGCAGGATCCAACACCAGGACTGCAATGGACTGCCGCAGCTTTGAGGACATGGACAAGGTGCGCCTTTACAGCCAGTCCATCTGGCATGGCCTCTTCTGCCTCCATGACTGTTGGGAATCAAAGTTCCTTATCCGCTCATTTTGCCATTAGGCCCAATCCAGTGGCGACCATCACCCCATCTGAAGGCGCTCATCGGCCCATAGCCATTGGCCCCTTTAGGGAGTCAGGTTAGTTAATCGCCACCTGACACTCGGTGTTGAGTCGCTGGCTATATGGTCTACTCCATTACCGTAGCGGGACGTCCAGCCAGACATGCTCTGCTAAATATTGTACAATAAAAATTATCATCACGCATTCTTAAGCCAATTCTAGCTTAACTGCTAAGTTGGCAAAATAATAATAATAATAATAATCAAACCAGTGCCTACATTCCTGAGTTTTCATGCAACTTGGGGGATATCTTTTGCTCCATTTCCGGAGCTGAAATGCTTTTTTGCGCATTGGCGTCCTTTATATCTCAAGAACATCTCTGGGACATATGAGTAATGCCTATTGCCGGGGTTCCCAACCTTTCCAAGCCAGGGTCTGGGTCACGCTTTTTCAGTCAGCTTCGAGGGCCGGATGGCCATATTTTGCCCTGCCTGCACCACAGCTTCAAAGGGGCATCCATTCCATTTCTCGAATGCCCGTGGAGGGGTGGGGGGTCCACATGAAATGGCACTGGGGGCTGAATCCGACCCATGGGCCTTAGGTTGGGAACCGCTGGCCTATTGCCTTCTATTAAGAGACATCTGCAAGTTAAGTTTCTAAAAGGACAGATGTCATGATAGAAGAAGCCAAAATGTCCCCAGAATCACCCCAGCAGATTCTTTGGCGGTTATTCCAGAATGGGATCACTTTTCCTTTCCATCAGATGTAGAGAGAAGCAAAACAGTCCCTCCAATGGCCTTATCTGAAAGCCTCCGCTTAATTATATGTGAATTTTCTCCGGTTGGCGTGAGGTTCCATCAAAATTTGTATTGTAGCAATGGCTCATGGACAGTTTAATGAGACAATTAGAATCGGAGGATCAATGCAAGAATCCAAATCAAAGTAGATCCAGCAGATGGTTGACCAACTTTCTCTTCAATGGCTCCCTGCCTCCCCAAACAGCCCATCAGCTCATGGAAAGCTCATTCTTATCAGGCTGGGTTGCTCAGTGGTTTAGATAGCTAGTTGCCGAGCATTAGGTTGGAAGTTTGATTCTCCCACTGTGCTTTCCAGAAGAGCCAAGCCTGGGAAACCAAGTCAAACTTTCAGAATGAATGATGTTCTTCAAGAAAATATTCCCGAACCAAGTGAACATCCTTTTGCAAGTATCCAGAGATTGCAAAACCTACACTGCTAGGGGGAGAGCAGAGAGAGGGAAGGAGGCAATTTTTGTCCACATGGGTGTAAAATATACAAGGAGGGTCCTTTTATAGAGAAGACAAAGTGTTGGACCTACTTGGATTTTCTCACAGCTCAACACACCACAAGATGAATTATAATCCAAGCAACGGCAAACGCCATAAAGCCCGCTTGGCCCCAAAACCCAAATACAATGATGGACTCCCCCAAATCATGGGTCCACCATGTCCCCATCTCAGAGGGCACTGTTTCTCTCAAACTCTGCTTTCTTGAAGTTGGGTGTCGAAACTTGGGTGAAATCCATCAATTCTCCTTTGTTGCCTTCCTGAATGCCGTTCCGTTTGGCCATGATCTGGTAAATTTCCATGAAGGTTTTGTTCTTGGTCTCGGGGACTACAAGGAAGATGTAGATGAACGTGACCAAGCAGATGCCGCAGAAAATCAGGAAGCAATAAGCCTTCAGTCCTTGCTGGAAGACAAAAAGAAACAGTTTGGGAACAGATGGGATGGAGACACTTGCCGTAGAAAAAACTACTGAACTACCTGCTACTACTAACTGTGCAGTCAACTTGAATCTGACTTATGGTGACCCTTTCCAGATGTGGTTTGCCCTTCCTTTCCTCTAGGCCAGTTATGGCGAACCTTGGCACTCCAGGTGTTCTTGGACTTCAATTCCCAGAAGCCCAAGTCTCTGTGAATCCACACAAATGGGTTTACTCCGCGTGTCCTTGGACTTCAATGGTTTGTTAAGCTAAGTCTTGTTGTTATGGCTGAAACCGAAACTGGTTTGTCCTTGGCTTGTTTCCCCAGCTCCTAGTAGGAACTGACCAACAGTTTGGGAAAGAGGTAGTTCCTAAAGCAACAAACCATGGCTAACAGAAACTAGGGTTTCACAAGCAACAAACGAAAGCCAGTCATATATCCGACTCTAGGGTACTTTTCCCACCGAAGTGGTACCTCTTTCTCTACTTGCAATGCCTTGCTTTCGAACTGCTAGGGTTTGGCATGAGCTGGGACAGACGATGGACGTTCACTCCATTGTGCAGGACTTGGGTCTCAAATGGCCCAACCTGCTGAACAATGTCCATCTTAACCACTAAGCCACCGCGGCCCCCTTGGTTTCCTTACCTCCATATATTTGAAGACCAGTCCCACGGTGAAATTGCAAAGCCAGTGAACTGAGCCTCCCACCATGAAGGCAGCGGGCCGGGATGACTGGAGGAACATCTCTATGATCATCACACTGGGAATGGCACCTGAGAGGAAGGGGAAATGGGTTTTGCAATCTCTGGGAACAATAACAGCTGGGCATAAGGGAGCAGAGAGGAGACCCACGTGGACTTACTTGCTCCGACGGCGTGGCCAATGACGTAGGCGATTACGCAGGCAATACTGATGTATGGCATCCATGAGACAGACTGCTGTGGAATTGGGTTAGAATTTAGAAGGATGTCCCAAAGTTAAGGTGTCAATGTACAACAAAAGGAGCCACCAAAGACCACCTGAAGGCTCTTGATGATGCCAGACTTCGGTCATCATCAGCCCTCCGTCACCATGGCCAATGGGCCAAGGAGGGTGAGAGTTGTAGTCCCTTCCAAGAGGCATAATGGTTTCTCAGCCGTTGATCACCAGGTGTTCTTAGACTTCAGCTCCCAGACACCCATGTGCAAATAATAATTTTATTATTATTTTATCCACCTGGCACGCTGCACTTTAGATTAAGCCTTTGCTCCAAGCTCCCTCCTTCAGCTTGGAGCAATGCTTTGTTCTAAAGGGCCACGCGCCGGGTGGAGCAAGTGAGGGGCGGTGACCAAGCGGTTCCGGGGGGCAGCCTTCTCCCCTGTCCACCACCCGCCCCCCTGGTGCCCAGCACACCCCTGCTAGGTTGGCAGGAGCTGGGGCAGAAACGGGAGCTCACTCCGTCGTGCAGTACTTGGGTATCAGACTCCAACCTTCCAGTCTTCAAATTCAGCGTCTTAACCACTAAACCACCACAGTCCTAGGAGCCTGTTACAGACCTGGAAATTCAGAGCCACCGTCAGGATAGCGCAACCGCCGCAGCAGAGCCCAAAACCAATGAGAAGCAAAATCCTCCGTCCCAAAGCGTCAACTATAACAACCTGGAAGACGGGAAAAGGGAAAAGAGAAACTAAAACTCTTCATGCAGGCATTGGTTCACATGGTAAAGCTGCATTTGAGTCATTCCTACCTGCTCGTTGTGAAATTGGTTGTACCAGTTTGACAGCTGAAACCTTTTATGGCAATCTCACCCTGTTTATTTATTTATTTATTTACAGTATTTATACCCTGCCTTCCTCATCATAAGATGACCCAAGGCGGCTCCTACACACCAAACGCTATTCTACATACATTAAAATCAAAGCCTTCCTATGACGCAAAACCAGCTTATATGACTATACTGTACTGTATATCAGGAGTTCCCAAACCTTTCAAACTGGGGGCCAGGTCACACTTGCTCAGGCAGCTTCAAGGGCCAGATGACCATTTTGCCCTTCCTGCATGATGGGGGTGCCCATTTTGTCCCAACAGCTTCAAAGGGGTGGCCATTTTGATTCTTGGATGTCCTTGGAGGGGTGGGGAACACACGAAATGGTGCCATGGGCTGGATCTGGCCCATAGGCCTTAGGTTGGGAACCCCCCTCTCTCTCCTTGGCCCATGGTGATTGTATTTTGTCTATCTCTGTTCTTCTGCTTTCCTTCTTTGGTTTCTCTCCATGCATTTCAAATTTTAAAAATCCAATAAAGAAATTAAAAGGAGAGAGAAGGGGAAAAAAAAGAAATCAAAACGTTTAATAATACCGCTAGCAAAGTCATGACGACGTTGACGGCTCCGGTCCCCGCTGTGACAAACTGCACATCGTTTTCTTTCACTCCAGCATGCCGGTAAATATCATCCGCATAGTAGTAAACCTGAAATTGGATGCAAACAGCCATGTGGTCATGCATCACTGCAAACTTGCTTGCCTTTCATTTACTGTAACTTCATTATTCACAAATGGGGAACTGTGGTGGCCTTGTTAGCTGGAAGGCTGGCAAGTCGGCAGTTTGAGGCCTGAGTACTGCATTACGGAATGAGCGCCCGCCTCTGCCCCAGCTTCTGCCAACCTAGCAGTTCAAAAGCAAGAAATGGCAAGTCGATAAATAGGGACCACTTTTGTGGGGAAAAGGATCTTGGGGACATGAAAGGAGCCTCATTCGGGCGTCCCCTGAGCAGAGTTTCTCCAGCAAAAATCCTTTCAACCCAGACTTACAGGACTGGCCCTCCTAGGAGGTACTGCAAGGCATTGACAAGCATAGCCTGCCCTGGGCTCCTAAACTATCCTGCTGCTCAAACTCTCTAGATAGTTTCTGAATATAAAATGGAAAGACGGCAACATCTTGCCCTTAACTGCATGCACCAAAATTCCTAGACCAGTGATGGCGAACCTTTTAGAGACTGAGTGCCCAAACTGCAACCCAAACCCCATTTATTTATTGCAAAGTGCCAACACAGCAACAGGGGAGGAAGGAAACGCTCCCATTGGGCTGCTGGGCAGAGGGGCGGGGCGAACTCTGTGCTGGGGGGAAGGAGGAAGCGCTCCCATTGGGCTGCTGGGCAGAGGGGCGGGGCAAACTCTGTGCTGGGGTGGCAGCACAGGTGCCCGCAGAGAGGGCACCGGGTGCCACCTCTGTCCTCCATGGTTCGAGGCTGGGCTAGATGAGCTCTAAGACATCCCCCTCCCCATGAGGTCTAAAATGTGCCAGTTCTCATTTACCGCATTAACGCCAGAGAGCTGCTGCCCCATCATCATCACAATGATCGAGATAAGTTGCCACCGGAGGGGGCGGTAAGTAAACAAGGTGAGAATGGACATCCGCCCTTCAGCTTTCTCTGCCTCGTCCTCCCTCTGCATCTCCTCGATCTCATCTTCCACATCATCCCAGCCTCTCAGCCTCCTCAGAGCTGGAGGGGAAAGGAAAGGAAATTAAACCACAGGAAGCGGAGAAGTCAGGACTCGGTTCTACCCCGGCCCTGGCGGGTTTCGATCCGAAATGTTTTGCTTCTTAGCATCTTTTGCTCTGTGAGTCCTGGACACCCAAAGCCAGGAGTTTTCAACCTTTTAAAGCCAGGGACCAGGTCATGCTCCCTCAGACAGCTTCGAGGGCCAGATGGCCATTTTACCCTTCCTCCACCACATGGCACTTCCTGGTGTGGTGGAAACAGTGATGGTGGTGGGCACATGAAATGGTGCCGTGGGCCACATTCGGCCCACGGGCCACAGGTTGAGAATCCCTGCCCTAAGTCAAAGGGATGCATCCCTCCTCGGACACTTTTGTAGCCTAGACCAGTGATGGCAAACCTTGTCTCTCCAGGTGTTCATGGACTTCAATTACCAGACATCAAATATGGCACTTCTGCCCCTCCCAAACCACCTTTTTCTCCTCCACTCTCTGGGACTACGGTGGCTTAGTGGTTAATACGCCAAACTTGATGACTGGAAGGTTGGCAGGTCAGCAGTTCGAGATCTTGAATGCTGCGTGACAAGAGTGAGCTTCCGTGTCTGCCCCAGCTCCGGCCAACCTAGCAGTTCGAAAGCAAGAGATTGCAAGTAGATGAATACGTACCCCTTTGACAGGAAAGGTAACAGCGTTCTGTGCACCCCAGCGTCTTGCCATGCCTGCCACATGTTCACGGAAATGGGTGCAGACACATGCGGCGCTGGCTCTTGGGCTGTAAACAGATGAGCACCGAACCCTAGAGTCAGATACGGCTGGCTTTCGAGCAAGGGTGTTCTTTACTTTTACCTATCTGAGAATATTTTTTACCATGGGAACAGTACCTGCTCTGGCACCTTCTTCATCTCCTTTCTGGATCAACAGGTACCGGGGGCTCTCCGGGAAAAATGGTAGCAGAAGGAGCTGAAGTGCCGCCGGAACCCCTGTAAGGCCCAGCATTATTGGCCAACCTGCAACAAGAATGAAAGAGGATCAAAATCTCTCTATCTGCACACTGGCTCTCCGGAAACCATTGTACAGACCGGCCTCACCATGTATCTATGGCTGGCTGGGGGTATAGGTTCTGCCTTATTGCAATATCTGATTTCATCCAAAGATCACTTGTTAAACAAATTGTAGTCAGTTCCAAACCATGGTTTACATAAAACCATAGTCAACGGTTAGTTGCCAGTTTAGAGACTGTGGTTTGTTTAAGCTAGGTCTTGCTGTTATGGCTGAATCCCAAACTGTTTTGCCCTTGGCTTGTTTCCCCAGCTCCTAGTAGGAACTGACCAACAGTTTGGGAAAGAGGCAGTTCCTAAAGCAACAAACCATGGCTAACAGAAACTAGGGCTTGACAAGCAACAAACCATGGCTTACAGGGACTATGGCATAATTAGCAACAAACCATGGCTAACAGAGAACATGGCGTAACAAGCAACGAACCACGGCTAACTGAAGCCATGGCTTAACAAGGAACAAACCATGGCTAACAGAAACCATGGTTTAATAAGCAACAAGCCATGGCTAACAGAAACCATGGTTCAATAAGCAACAAACCATGGCTAACAGGGACCATAGATTAACACTAACAAACCATGGCTAACATAAACCATGGTTTAATAAGCAACAAACCATGGCTTACAGCAAGGGTTCACAACCTAAAGACCACAGGCCATATCTGGCTTGCGCTGCTATTTCATGTGCCCCTCAGCCCTCCAAGGTCACTCGAGAAACAAAATGGCCACCTCTTTGAAGCTGTTGGGACAAAATGGCCACACCCATCGTGCAGGCAGGGCAAAACGGCCATCCGGCTCTTGAAGCTGACTGAGAGAGCGTGACCTGGTCCCCCAGCTTGAAAAGGTTGGGAACCCCTGGCTTACATGGATCACTTATCAGCCCTAATTTACCTTCATCGCTTCCTAAAATCATCCGCATTCCAAGAATTTGGGCGACCAAGATTCCGATGGTGATGAAAAGCTGGGGTATGACCCCAGAGGCTCCCCTTAGGTTTTTGGGGGACATCTCTCCAAGATACATAGGAACAACATTCGAAGACAGACCTGGTCAAAGTGGAATAAAATCAAGTGAGACAAATAGGTTGCACCCAAATAAGCCAAAAAAAATTGCCAGGATCTAGTGGTAAGCACAATTTACTTATTTATTTGATTTATATCCCACCCAATTGGTGCAAGGATAGACAGCAGGGGTTCCCAACCTATGGTCCATGGGCCAGATCAGGCCCATGACACCATTTCATGTGACCTGGCCCCCAGCTTGAAAAAGTTGGGTACCCCTGATATACAGTACTTTATACTATACGTTTTACTATGGTGCATTACCAGAGCTGGACACTAGAGGCCACTGTAATGTAAAATATTGGGTTTACTGTTATCAATGGTTTCAGGTATTTGCAATACGTCTTGGGACATATCCCCCGAGAATATGAGGGTGAGCTGTATGAGATCTTTCTGGGCTCAGCCGTTGAGCTGCTAGACTTTCCCGTTAAAAACAAGATAAAACTCTAGTCCTCATGGGTAAAAAGAGGATTTAAACAGCAAGGCAGGAACCCAAACCCGCCCTGGGGGGTTGTATTGGGTATCCACCGCCATTCACCTTCCCTTCTTGCTACTCACCTGCACACACGCCAATGATGATCCGGCAAATGATGATGATTTCAAAGGTCTTTGCCATTTTGGCGGTTCCCATGAGGATGGCTGGGATGATGGAGAAGACGTTGTTGATCAGCAAAGTACCTTTTCTGGAAAAGAAGTTTAGGAGGGTCAATCGTCTCCTCCGCCATCTCTCCTCCTCCTCCTCCTTGGACTTTAGCTGCAGTTCTCAAAGTAGCTGAGAGACAAATGGCTTTGCTCGACACCTCCAGAAATACCCCGAGAACTCCAGAAATATGCAAAGGTCCCCCCTGGATGATGGACTGTCAGTCTGTCACACCTAAAAGTAACTCTCGCCTACATCCATTTTCTACTTGCAATTCTAGAAAGGTTGATACAGAAGGCAACTTAAAGGTCATATTCATATCTATCTATCTATCTATCTATCTATCTATCTATCTATCTGAGGGACTGCAGTGGCTCAAGTGGCTAAGACGCTGACTGGAAGGTGAGAGGTCAGCAGTTTGATTCCAGAGAACTGCAGGACAGAATGAGCGCCCATCTCTGTCTCAGTTCCTGCCAACCTAGCAGTTCAAAAGCAAGAAATTGCAAGTAGAGAAATAGGGACCACTTCGGTGGGAAGGTAAACAGCGTTCCGTGTGCTCAGGTGCCAAGGCATGCCTGCCACATGTTTCAAAGCCGAAGAGCCAGCGCAGTCTGCTTCTGCAGATGTTTCCGTGGACATGTGGCAGGCATGCCTAGACACCGGAGCGCATGGAACGCTGTTACCTTCCCTATTTATCTACTTGCAATTTCTTACTTTTGAACTGGTAGTTTGGCAGGAGCTGGGACAGACGACGGGAGCTCACTCTGTCATGTAGCACTCGGGTCTCGAACTGCTGATCTGCTAACCTTCCAGGCATCAAGTTCAGCGTCTTAACCACTAAGCCGCCGCAGTCCTCATCACATTATTTTATGTTGATTAACGTTGAGCGAAAATTGCTGTTGTAGACAAGACAGCCACCTTACCTGCCACATCGGTTCACCATGGGTCCCACCATAAGAGACCCAAAGAAGCCTCCGAGAGGGAAAAATGAGACTGTGAGAGACCAGAGGGCTGTCTGTAAGCCAGAGTCTAAGTATCTGCCGTATCTTCCATAGTAGGTTTCATTGTAAAACTCTTGCATAAACTTGGAAAAGGAAAGTAGGGGTGGGGGAGAAGACACATTAAAAGCTCACATTGAGCATGCAAATGAACCAAATTGTAGCCGAAGGTAAAAAACATTCTGAATTTTAAGTGCACTAAAGGTCCCCTCCCCCTCCTCCTCGTGTTTCTCCTTACGTCCCCCTTGCTCAAAAGCCAGTCGTATCTGAGTCTGTTTACAGCCAAAGAACCAGCACCATCTGCATCCGGTGCATGGAATGATGATTACCTTTCACACCAAAGCAGCACCTATTTCTCAACTTGCAATGTCTTGCTTTCGAGCTGCTAGGTTAGCAGGAGCTAGGACAGAGACGGGAGCTCATTCCGTCATGCAAGGACTCAGGTCGCAAACTGCTGACATGCCAGCCTTCCAGTCAGCACCTTAACCACCTGAGCCACCGCAGTCCCTCGTTTAAGTGCCAGGAAGCAGGGGAAAGATCTCAGTCATTATGCAAAACACCTTGGTACAAGATAAGGGAGCCTGGTCAGACCACTTCTGGCCTACTGTGAATTTTGTGTTTTGGGATGTCTGATGTCTGCCTCAGCCTTGTTTATAGAAAGAGGTTTTGTCCCTTTGCTGCCAGGTAGAGAACCCGTATGCATACATACAATAAAGCCTTTCTCTCTCTCTCTCTCCTACTTTTGGTGAATGTATTCCTTTTGGTACCCACAGCCACACAAGCTGAGATTTTACCATTATTACCAACAATATATCAAGGCTTATTGCCTCTGGTAGATATTCGCGTCCTCTTCTGCAGAGCTTTGGAAATGTCCCTCTTTTAGGGGGATAATGCCCAGAATCTCTGACTAGAGGATTCTGGGGTTGGTAGTCCCCACAAAAAACCCAGACCTTTTCAAGCTCTGCTCATCCAACAAGAATAGACTCTCCCTTTATTATCTATTTATTCCTGGCTTTCAAACGTGTTAATGTTTCAACAGCTCGGCACTGCTGTGGGAGCATGTAGAATATATCTAATCAAAACAAAAACTGTCAATTTATTTCACCTCTCTATCCGCTGGATTCTGTACATTTTTCTTTTACAATCGCCTTCTGTCCCCTTTTTTTTGAGGCAGGGAGTTTTTTGTGGATTTGACTTACCACAGAGGGGGAATTGATCACAGAGACATTATACCCGTATTGAAAAGAGGATCCAAAGGCAGCAATCAATGTTACCAGAGCGAGAACAAGAGTCATTCGCTAAAAGGAAAGAAAAGTTAGAAGGGCAGGTGTTATCAAAAAGCCAAATGATTCCAGATAATTTCTTTAATGCAGGGGTTCCCAACCTAAGGCCCGCAGGCCAGATCTGGCCCCTGGTGCTATTTCATGTGGGGGCCCCACCCCTCCAAGGGCATTTGAGAAACAAAATGGCTGCCCCTTTGAAGCTGTTGGGACAAAATGGCCACCCCCATCGTGCAGGCAGGGCAAAATGACCATCCGGCCTTCGAACCTGACTGAGAGAGCATGACCCGACCCCCTGGCTTGAAAATGTTGGGGACCCCTGCTTTAATATCCTGGGGGAAAAGTATTTGGATGAGAATCTACAATGCCCAGGAGAGTATCGACCCTGGGGACCCTAACCATGGATCTTACCCTTTCAATGAATATGTTTAGACAGCCTCAGTCTTCCAATCTCACATATGGATATACAGTAATAGCAATGTGGGATAGAGTTATGACAAAGGCAGCATAGCTGTCAAGTATCCCTTATTGGCCGGCAAAACCCCTTATTTTACCCTCTTTCCCACCGTCATCCCTTATTAATTAGACTGCAATGCCCTATTGCCGCCATTGGAGGGCAGCACAGGACAAGCATAGCTGTCAAGTATCCCGTATTGGCTGGGAAAACCCCTTATTTTACCCTCTTTCCTGCCATCATCCCTTATTAATTAGACTGCAATGCCCTATTGCCGCCATTGGAGGGCAGCGCAGGATAAGCATAGCTGTCAAGTATCCCTTATTTGCTGGGAAATTTCCCTTATTTCCAAATTCAAAACTTGACAGGTATGAAAGGCAGGGACAAGAAACTATAATCAAAAATACCTTGGACAAGTACTCTGTACAAAAGCTAGATAAAGTATTATTTTAATGTTTTGTTCAGGCATGTTGCAATTTATATAACAAGAGAGAATTGACCTCAAAACTCCCAGAACATTGCTACCTATATTCCAAAAATCTATGTCACAAAGAGGCACGGAAACCAATTTATTGGCTATTTTTTTTAAAAAAATTTTTTTGCAAATTTGTTTCCGGGCAGCTTGTAAATCTAAATGGTCCGTGGTTCATAGGTCATTATGGGGAGAAAGGCAGCGGGTAAAATTAATTGTTTAATTAACTCGATAATCCGAACCCTTATTCTCTGTCAGATTATTTTTTGCAGATAAGGGGCAGGAGACAAGAAAGGGCGACTCTGTAACAGTTAAAGAACCAAGTTATGGCAAACGTATAAGATCAATGTTTGGAAAAGAAACTTCTCAGACCACTGGTAATGCTGGCTGCAAGATGATAGGATTCTAGTGCCAAAGAAAGTAACTTTTTGAAGTTGTGATAGATCTCCATATCGGAGAAAGAAAGAATGAATGAATGAAAGACAGACAGACAGCTGTGTCAATCTGTTCAACGGCTCCACCAAAGGGAAAGAAAGATCAAGAAATGATTCCCCCATTCCTTCCATCTCAACCCCTGCTTCTGTCTGGATTGCAACGCTTGTCCACAACATCCTTTGCTTTGTAGCTGCCCAAAGTTCCCACAAAAAAATTGCATAATCCATCTTGCCTCTCACAAACATCCTGTGGGGGAAGAAATCTCTCCGCATCATGAGATACCAGCCTATATAAACCACACGATGTTCTTGTGCTGGGCTGAATTCCTCAAGCTGCAAACCCTCATCACCACCGATCAAGAGCAACAGGGCCTCCCCATTCATCCCTGTTGACCTCAATGTTGGCTCTGTTTCTCCCCTCCTCTTTTGACATTCATGTCTGCTGACCAAAGACAAATTTATCTCTGGCATTTCACCAGGAGCTCCTCAGTTTCTCCGAAGCGTCCAATGCTTTGTGGAAGGCTTTTTACAGGCAGCAGGTCCCGACAGTTCAAGAGGGGATCCTAGAGACCATTTAGTCCAACCCCTTGCTAGAAAATTTGCAGCAAATGTGGGTTGGAAGGGAAGGGAGGAATTCTAAAATCTGGGAGGGGATTCCTAGAGACCGTCTAGCCCAGTGATGGTGAACCTTGACACTCGAGATGTTCTTGAACTTCAATTCCCAGAAGCCCTGAGCAGCAGGAGTGCTGACTTGGGCTTCTGGGAATTGCAGTCCAAGAACACCTGGTGTGCCAAGGTTGGCCATCACTGATCTAGAGCACTAAAGTTGGCCACTCCTGCTCTAGGGACTGTGCAGTTTACCTAAGGCTATATAGCATGGGGCGACTGAGCATCGTTTTATAATGTTAAAGGGGATTTTGTAAAAGTGGGAAGGGAGATTAAACTCTAGTTTCCCCTAATAACCACTCGCCACTTTATCTTTACTCTTTCTCTTATTTAATGTGTGATGTTTTCCTGCATTCGCCAGCAACATTTATCTTTCTCCCGAGATCTATGTTGGATCACAGTGGGTGTGAAATCCCTCTTGGGCTAATAGGATCCACGCCTTCCCAATCCACAGCTTGTTACTAAATGCTCAGACTTCTCAGGGCATGCGCGCTATCTCACTACAACAAATGTCTCCGAATCCAGCTGCAAACAGACTGACTGAAGACAGAGTTTGACCTTCTGGTCTTATTTCCCTGCATTTTCCACCAACTCTCAAAGAGGCAGATTTAAGCACATTGAAGCATGAGAAAGACAGGCGCTTACTCAGTATGACGAAAGACCACACAATCCTTTCAGTGTATGAACTTGTCAAATAAAGAACAGTGCATATTTCACCATCTGGCCATCTTCCCTTGAAAGCGGTGCACAAAATATCTTTTTTAAAAATGCATTCTCACTTTATTAAAGGTAAAGCCAGTCAAAGCCAGTCGTATCTGACTCTAGGGTTTGGTACTCATCTCCGTTCACAGCCAAAGACCCAGCGCTGTTTGCATCTGCAGATATTTCCGTGGTCATGGTAGCAGATACTGGCCCCCCAAGGCACGCTGTTACCTTTCCTGCTCTTTATCTACTTGCAATTTCTGACTTGCGAACTGCTAGGTTGGCAGGAGCTGGGAAAGACAGGCGCTCACTCCGTTGTGCAGCACTTGGGTCTCCAAGTGCTGACCTGCGGACCTTCCAGTCGTCAAGTGCAGCGTCTTAACCATTACGCCACCGCCGTCCCTTCTGACTTCATTACCTGCCTGCATATACTTTTAGTACTAATCTCCTATTTTATTACTTCTCTCCATTTCGGCATGATTTTTCTTGGATGACAGCAACAACGATACAGTGGAACCTCATACAACAATCACCATGTATAGCAATGAAATTGTATAACAATAAGGTTTGTGGGGGGAATGGCATCTCGCATAACAATTTTCCCTATGGAAAAAAATGCACAACAATTTTTCAATGGGAAAAACCACTTATTAGAAAAAAAATCGTTGTACGATGTATCCCATAAGGGAAATCGCTATACGATGCATGCATCATATAGCAATTGTTTTGTACAACAACGAGCCCCATGGAACGGATTAAAATCGTTGTATGGGATACCACTGTACTTGGAAAAGGCAGAGGCAAACTGAATTAAATCGGCAAACAAAGATGTGCCATGTGACCCATCCATAGATTGAAACAAACGCAGGATGGGAGATGATACCTTTCATAGGTCAAATCAAAACTTTGCAAGCTTTCGTAACTCGTGGTTACTTCCTCAGGCTTCTACATGGCATGGTGTACAAGTGTGCAAGCCAGGTTTTACTCTTAGATTGTTAAATGGGGAAATTGTACATCTTTTTACAATCCAAAGGAAGGAAGCTAGGGATTTGTATATTACCTGCCCCAAAGCCTGAGAAAGTAACCATGCGTTACGAAAGCTTGCAAAGTTTTGAATTTTTTGAAGTGACATACAAAATGCATCATCTCCCTTCCGGTATTTGTTTGAGTTAAATCGGGGACTCACCCCTTTCTTGACTTCCCCGTATTCAGGCTCTTTGAGTTCTTCGTTGGTCTTCATTGTAAATTCTCTGCTGCCCAGATCTTACTTCTGTACAACGGTTCTCTTTGCAGCCGAATGGAAAGAGAAGGGGCGCGCATCTGTAGATATATATATATACATCTATCTACGTCTCAGACACACCCGGCAATATATTTTATAACCTGATAATGTGCCAAGCTTGTCCTCTGAACTTTTTTCTTGAACCCCAGCATGACTCTCGCGTGATTGCTGTGTGGTCCAAGGCCTTGGATCCATGCAAGACGACAGTCTTTAGGAACAATGTGGGACTGATGCCAAGCACTTTGGTAGCGGGTTCAGTTTGCAGGCAGAAATGCTCACCACGGCCGCCCCTGGCTGAAAAAGGATCTCCGGTTATAAAGCCATAGATTTCTCCTCTATGCTTCTCCAAATCTGGAGCCAAAATGGATCATAGATGCTCACATTTGAGATTTTCTTTCTGTCTCTTCCCTGCCTCCTTCTCTCTGGCCTCTCCTTCTCTCGGTGTGCGTAGCCTGCTTTTAAAGCCTCTGCTGAAATAACAGTTCCTGCCAATGCCTGTCTCGCCTTTCAACTAAGCTGGGTTGAACAATAAAAAGGATATGAATTAAATGCAGCGGTAGACATGGAATAACACAATGCTCAGAGAGTCGTCTGGTCAGAAATAATCATTTGGTTCTGGCGCTTCCAATGTCCCTGCTATTATAGATTTCCCTCTAGAAATGAACATTGGATACACAATATTAAAACTAAAATCCCAGAGTTCCTTAGATGAAGTCAACTGGTGGAAGAGGGATTTCAAACTATAGCAATTGCACTGCCCCGTTCAGGAGCAGTCTACCAGTTTGTGGCTAGACTCCTCATGAGGTCCACATAAGATCCGTATAAGCTATCATGGCTAACTGCAGCTAATTGAGGAGATGCCTGGTCATTTGCCCACTGGCACCACTGTTTTCACCTTGTTGGTTACCTGCAATTAGCAAGATGCACATACTCTGTATAATAATTTCGTGCCAGAAATTATTCTGGGTTGAAAGGATGTTTGCGGATGAAACGCCGCTCAGGGGACGCCCAAATGAGGCTCCTTTCGTGTCCCCAAAAGCTGGGACAGAAACGGGTGCTCAATCCGTCATGCAGTACCCAGGTCTCGAACTACTGACTTGCCAGCCTTCTAGCTAACAAGGCAAGCTTCTTAATCACTGAGCCACCGCTGCTCCTATAAACTCTGTAGAAACCCAAATAGAAGATGATGATGATGATGATGATGATGATGATGATGATGATTATGGTTTGGGATTAGCCTCTTTCTTGGCTCTTCTGCTAGACATACAACCACGATGGTTCAAAATTCTTTCTCCCTGCAAATTCACTTCCTTTAATATCAAGGCATCACCTTAGCAAAAGCTGAAGATGTTTAATTGCAGATGATTGATATGAAGATGATAATTAGTTGCAGTAATGAAGTCAATAAGTTATTTTGCCTTTTTTTAAAAGCTGCACCTTCTTTTTGAAGTGAATTTCTTTATATTGCAGCCCAGGTATTATCCGGCTTCCTGGTTAGAAATCCTGGAACACTCCCTATTATTGCTTAACTGCTATATTCATTCTGGCTTATGCTCCACTTTTTCACACATTAAATCAGGTCACAATTAAACATGTTAATTGCCCAACAAGGATTGCTCCATTTATAACATGAAACAGCACATCCTTTTAGAATCACAGAACGGCAGAGCTGGAAGATCTTTCAAGGGTCATCTAGTCTGACCCGCTGGCCCAGGAAGGAAAGCCTAAGCGGTGGCTTAGTGGTTAAGATGCTGAACTTGACGACTGGAAGGTCGGCAGGTCAGCAGTTCGAGACCCGAGTGCTGCACGACGGAGTGAGCTCCCGTCTCTGTCCCAGGACCTGCAGTTCGAAAGAAAGACATTGCAAGTACAGGAATGCATTCTTATCCAAAACAAACCACCCTCCGGGCCTCTGGTGGGAGAATTGGCCACGCGTTTGGCCGCTTTTCTCCCCGGAAGGTGAGGGCAATGTCGCGTATGTTTTTCCCCTGAAAAGTCACCTGGCGCACAACGACGTGGCTTAACAAAAAAAAAAGTTGTGCACAAGGAGACTTTGGAGGAAAAAACGCGTCGTTAGGCGAAAATGTCGTTCATCGAACGCCTCTTCATTTCCTTGTGAGTGGCTGGTGTAAATCCATGCGGGTGGCTCAGAACAGGGCCGGCCCTACCCTTGTGGCAAACTGGACACTTGTCCAAGGCCATGTTGAGAAACAGCTAAAGACTGTTTAGATGCATCGGTGCAGGGAACGGGCAAGAAAGTTACTTAGAGGGACACAACAAAAGTTCTTTTCATTTGCACCCACTGTAGACTTGAGGCGTAACCCTCTGTCAAATAGGACGCACCCCTTCTACTGTGCCTCTGAGCATGTGCAAAGTGCCAGAAAATGTGGAACGTAAACATAGTAAAGGTAAAGGTTTCCCTGGCTCAAAAAGGGGTGCTGCTCATCCCTGCTTACAGCCAAAGAACCAGCACTGTCTGTGTCTGTAGACGTTTCCATGGTCACGTGGCAGGCATGCCTAGACATGGAACACTGTAACCTTTCTTGCCGAAGTGGTACCTATTTATCTACTTACAATTTCTTGCTTTTGAACCGCTAGGTTGACAGGAGCAGGGGCAGATGACGGGAGCTCGCTCCATTACACTCGTACTCAATATATAAATAAATGGTGTGATATTTTTATGTTCTTTACAATAAGACACAAGCAGGGGGGAAATTAAGTTGTCTGGTCTGGGAGGTGGGGGGCAGAAATTGCAGGGAGGTACAGTAAATGTCTCTTTCTCATACCAAACACTGGAGTAAAAGAACACGTTGTACAGAATCCTGTATGTTTTCCCAGTGGTTTGCGTTAATGCTACTGGTATTCTTGTATTGATTTTGCTTATTCCTCTCCGTGCCCCTGTGTTAAACAGCCCTAATGCAAAATAAAATAAGACAAGCTTTGTGTTTGTATTTTGCACTTCAATACTGATCCATGTTTGCTTAAAAGGACCTGCTCTAATTTCAGGCTGGGCACGTGAGACCTAATGTTTGCTCCAAGACCTATTCATGCCACGTTGTCATGTAAAAAAAAAAATACCATTCATGCCAGCTGGGATTAAAATATCCTGCCCAACCCTCCTTTAATACTGGTGTAGGGTGCACTCGTTATTGAATATAAGTATATTAGTAAATTTAGTAATGAATAACTATAATTAATGCAGGGATTCTCCACTTGTGGGCCAGATGTGGCTTGCAGCACCATTTCATGTGCCCTCCCCTCCATCACACCAGGAAGTGCCATGTGGCGGAGGAAGGGCAAAATGGCTGTGCCAGAAAATGTGGAATATAAACATAGTAAAGGTAAAGGTTTCCCTGGCTCAAAAAGGGGTGCTACTCATCTCTGCTTACAGCCAAAGAACCAGCACTGTCTGTGTCTGTAGACGTTTCCATGGTCACGCGGCAGGCATGCCTAGACATGGAACACTGTAACCTTTCCTGCCGAAGTGGTACCTTGCAATCTACTTGCAATTTCTTGCTTTCGATCTGCTAGGTCGGCAGAAGCTGGGGAAGAGATGGGAGCTCACTCTGTCGTGCAGTACTCATGAATCAAACGTCGACCTTCTAGTCATTGAGTTCAGCATCTTAACCACCTCGAGTCACCACTGCTTGGGTGGAAAAAAAAACATGATGCTAGAGGAGTGCGACTGTTCAAAGGTGGAAAACAATGACGGGGCGAGAGGCTGGTTTAGATGCAGAGAAATAGAAGTGGATGGAGAGCAGGCAAAGTTCATCTGGATAAGAAGAGGGGAAGTGGATAATTGGGATGTCAGGTGGCTAGTTGTTTGTTTACAATAAAAGTAGCAGAAATGGCAGGATTCCCCAATCTGATTGGTGGATAATGGGATATATATATATATAGTGTGTGTGCCACCACCACCACCACCACTAGCTGAATTCACACTTGAATGAATGAGTCAGTGGGGAGCAACAAAAAGAGCTGAAATCACTTAAAAAGTCCTCTGGTCTCCCCACTGTGAAGAAAGGGAAGAAGCGGAAAAAAGCACCCTTCAAAGGATGGAATGAATTGCATCCCATGGGAAGAAGCCAGTGGGGAATCTGCAGTGACCGCCATGACTGGACCAGAAGGACGATTTTGGGATTAAGTTGACACAGGTACTGGGGTACAGATGGAAGGAGGAGTTAAGAGAGAGAAAAACTGACTTTTTAACATTGCCATCTGAAAAAAAAGAAACTACCCAAGTAAATATAGGGGCTTAAATCTTTATTGGCCAAGTGTGCTATAACACACCAGGAATTTGTCTTTGGTACATATGCTCCCCCTAATGATAAAATGCACTCTTGACACAATAATTGTGTTAAAGGGTATAAGGGAGGTGTAACAGAAGTGCCATTTCTCCACAAAAGTTGGACTATAAACAGGCACAGGTTTAAATTTGAGATTATATATTCAGAAAGTGGAAAGAGGTGGCCTTGAGGAAGTTTCAAATAAAAATAACCCCAACATTTGAAGTTTTGGGATTGGGGGCCTTCCTGCGCCTGGGAGGGAATTCGAATTAACTTTTGAAGTAAAACCGGCGTTAATATTGCGGATCCTAGAAGTTGGAAGGAAGCCCTACGTGCCAAAAGCGGGCCTAATTTGGAGGGGAAATTTAAGATTTGGGCCTCGGAATCGAAACTGAACTGGCGTTGACAGGAGAAAAAAAAGGACTTTTGAGGCGGCCTGAGGGGAAAACGGATTCGAAGGAAAACGGAGCGGGCGGCGATTTTGAGCTGGCGAGGAATTGAAAAACCGACGCGCCACATTCATGCTGATATACGGATATATTTCTAAATAGTTTTGGCGGTTAAATTTTATTTTTCTCCTCAGGGGAAAAACCAAAAAGAGCTGAAACATAATAAAATAAAGGTGAAATTGTGTTTTTCTTTGGCGTGTAAGGGGGGAAGCTACTAACAGCTGAGGTATTTTTCCCCCCTCAGGGAAACCAAAAAGAGATAAAATAAAATAAAGGTGAAATTGTGGTTTTTTGGGGGGCGTGTAAGGGGGGGAAGCCACTAACAGCTGAGGTATTTTCCCCCCTTAGGGAAACCAAAAAGAGCTGAAATATAATAAAGGTGAAATTGTGTTTTTCTTTGGTTTGTGTGCGTGAGGGAGGAAGGGGCGACCCGCTGTCAGCTGAGGTATTTTCTTCCCCTGATGGAAACCAAAAAGAGCTGAAACATTAAAAAATAAAAGTGAAGTTGTGTTTTTCTTTGACATGTGAGGGAGGAAGAAAGGGGGGGGGAAGCCGCTGACAGCTGAGGTAACGACGGGCATTTGAATCCCTTCGCTTCCCGCCTTTTTTTTGTCTCGAGGTCGTTGAGCGAAAATTCATTGAAGAGGAGGGGGGCGGGGGACATTTCGCGCGCAGGTCACGTGGGCACGGCGGGCGGGGGGAGAAGAGGAGTCACCCTGTAGCCCTCCGCCGGGATTGGCTGCCTCGCCCTGCGGGTGGGGAGGTGGGGCGAGGAAGCAGCCAATCCCGGTGGAGGGCTACAGGGTGGTTCCGCCTCGGGCAGGCGGGCGGAGTTTCCTTTGAGGGCGTGAGTTGCTCGGAGGAGGGCGCTTCGGCGGCGGCGTCCGTCCTTCCCTCCCTCCCGTCTCTGGGCCGGCCATGGCGCCGAGTCCGGTCTACTCGCCCTTCTACCGCCTCGACATCGACGAGAACCGCTTCGTGGAGGAGCCCGACGGGGCGGACGGCGGGAGCGGAGCCGGCGAGGCAGGGCCTGGCCCTGAAGTGGAAGCGGCGCTGCGGCAATATGCTTCCCTCACACCCTCCGGAACCCCCTTCTCCGGCCAGAGCCAGGCCTCTCTCGCTTCCTCCTGCCCTAGGGGGTTGTTAGGGCGCCCTTTGACCCCCTTCGCCCCCTGTGGTGTGTGTGTGTGTGTGACTGCGAAACCCTCTCCGACCCCTAGCTTCACACGGAGAGCCCGTAGCCCCATAGAGAGCGATCCCTTCCTTTTATGGAGCAGGGCAGGGGGTTCAGCTCCCACCAGACCCCGTTTTTAAGGTCCATGGGGCTCTTGATGTCCGTAATTGGAAGATGTTCTGTGGGCAGTGGTAATGCTGGTTCCAGCAAGGGATGTGGGGCAAGACATCGCTCCCTATGTCAACTGGCTCTGCGAATTATTTGGGGCATGTTGCTAGAAGCAAAGCCACCTTCCGTGTATGGTTTGTGCAGTGGCTCAATGGTTATGCTCACCTTGTTAGCTGGAAAGCCAGCAGGTCAATTCCTGGGTACTGCAGGACAGAATGAGTGCCCGTCTGTCCCAGCTCCTGCCAACCTAGCAGTTTGAAAGCAAGAAATTGCAAATAGATAAACAGGGACCACTTGGGTGGGGAAGGATCTTGGGGACATGAAAGGAGCCTCATTGGGGCGCCCCCTGAGCAGAGTTTCTCCAACCAAAATCCTTTCAAACCATAATTTCTGATACAAAATTATTATAAGGCAGTGATCCTGGGAGGATGATTAAGGGCAGGTCACCTTCACAGTGAGGTGAGCCCTGCCCTGAGGCTGGCCATGGTTTGTCATCAGTGGGGACTGTGATGCATGCATGTGTGGAATCAGGTTCAACAGGAAAACATTCTTGTCTTGCCACATCCCAAGAGCAAAAGGGACAAGGGTGTGTCCTGGGGGCTGGGAATACTGCCTCAGCTATACCTCCTGGTGAAGCAAGAGGAGCGCATGAGCATTTTCAGAGTATGGAGCAGAAAGCACACTTCAGGGCCTGTAGGTTGTTTCTTCCAGAGGGAAAATTCTTTATTTTACAAAAGTATGTTGTTAGCTAGGGAAGAAAAAAGATGCATAGATGTAACTAGGGCAAGCTTTTCAAGGAGGTAGTTTCAGCACACATGCACACAAAAGAATCTTGTGGCAGCTTTTAAGACGATTTTGCCATGAGCCACATAGCTCTCCTTGGAGCAGACTTGATGCACCTCTGTCTCGCCAGGTAACACACTTATAAAGAAGGCATTTACTGCATGGGTCATTTCATGTTTCCAGGGACTGTCCCCCGGGAGCAGACTTAAAATTCTGAAGAAATCCATTGCACAAATCCAAGGTCATAACTCATGTGTGGATGAAAGTGGAGGCCACTTGGCTCAAAGCTTGGTTTTGGTTCCTGGTAGTTGGACTCTGGGTATATATCCGGCCAGAACAACCCCATAGGTCAGGGTTGGTTGAAGCCCAGCTCCGACTCAGCATAGCAAACAGTGAGGCTTATGGAGCATAGCAGCCTACTTGTCCATTGTTTCATTTCATCTCTATTTTTTAGAACAAACAGATTGGCATGGGCCGCATGAATTGGTGTTGGGCCGGATCTGTCCTGTGAGCCGTAGTTTGTGCACCCCTGGTTCAAGCGGAGGAAAAGGTAGCTTAAAATCTATCTCATCCTGTTGCAAAACATTGCAAGGTGTATTCTGCTTCTGGTGGGAGGAACCATATGACTGGCCCGCTGAACCACTTGTCCGGCCTGCAGGCTGAAAAGTTTGGGTACCCCTGAGCTATATTGTAGCTCTTTCTACGGTCTCCCTGTAAAATTATCACTGGACACACAGTTGAGAGATAGTTTATTAGAAACCTTCCCTTATGATCTTCAACCTCCAGAATTGGTCCAAGGTTAATGCAAACACTCTTACACGATTGATTGTACCCTGGATTTCTCTGCCATGTGCAGATTATGCTGCAGGCATGTGTCCATGTGGGTCAAAATTGAGATACAGATTTCAGATTTGCTGAAAAGCCAGGTTGTAGGTGCTTCAATTCCTGGGCATTTCTTCTCAAATTTCCCCACTGCTAAAAATGTCGATTGTTACTGAATGTAAGCAAAACCAGTTAGAGTTCATGCCACACAGAGTCTCATTCCTGTAAGCTGTTTTTCTTCTCCTTTTGGTACAACTTCTAATACAGCGTGCAGTGGGCAAGCAAAGCTAAACTGATGCCAGGATGATGCTCAAAATAACTGCCCGCTTCCTTGGGACATAAGGGCTCTTCTGGGAGACTGTTTCGATGCATCCGTGCAGGGAGCGGGCAAGAAAGTTACTTAGAGGGACACAACAAAAGTTCTTTTCATTTGCATCCAGTGTTGACTTGAGGCGTAGCCCTCTGGCAAATAGGACGCACCCCTTCTACTGTGCCTCTGAGCATATGTAAAGTGCCAGAAAATGTGGAATATAAACATAGTAAAAGTAAAGGTTTCCCTGGCTCAAAAAGGGGTGCTGCTCATCTCTGCTTACAGTCAAAGAAACAGCTCTCTGTAGACGTTTCCATGGTCACATGGCAGGCATGCCTAGGCATGGAACACTAACCTTTCCTGCCGAAGTGGTACCTATTTATCTACTTACAATTTCTTGCTTTCGATCTGCTAGGTTAGTAGGGGCAGATGATGGGAGCTCGCTCTGTTACACTCGTACTCAATATATAAATAAATGGTGTGATATTTTTACGTTCTTTACAATAAGACACAAGCAAGGGGGAAATTAAGTTGTATGGTCTGGGAGGTGGGGGGCAGATATTGCAGGGAGGTACAAATGTCTTGTCTCTTTCTCGTACCAAACACTGGAGTAAAAGAACATGTACAGAATCCTGTATGTTTTCCCAGTGGTTTGCGTTAATGCTACTGGTATTCTTGTATTGATTTTGCTGGTTCCTCTCCAGGCCCGTGTTTAAACAGCCCTAGTGCTAAATAAAATAAGACAAGCTTTGTGCTTGTATTTTGCACTTCATTACTGATCCATGTTTGCTTAAAAGGACCTGCTCTAATTTCAGGCTGGGCACGTGAGACCTAATGTTTGCTCAAAGACCTATTCATGCCACGTTGTCATGTAAAAAAAAAACACCATTCATGCCAGCTGGAATTAAAATATCCTCCCAACCCTCCTTTAATACTGGTGTAGAGTAGAGTGCACTCGTTATTGAATATAAATATATTAATAAATTTAGTAATGAATAACTATAATTAATGCAGGGATTCTCCACCTGTGGGCCAGATGTGGCTTGCAGCACCATTTCACGCCCCCCCCCCTCCATCACACCAGGAAGTGCCATGTGGTGGAGGAAGGGCAAAATGGCTGTCCGGCCCCCGAAGCTATCTGAGGGAACGTGACTCGGCCCCCGGCTTTTAAAGGTTGAGAACTCCTGGCTTGTTGAATATTTACTAATAATGATTGATTAAACTTATAAGAAACTATTAACTACTTAAACAGCAACTGCAGAAGCCGGGAAAAGTAAACAACATAAAAGCACTAGAATATAGATATTCAACTATGGCGGTACTTTGCTTTACGAACTCTTGGGTTAACGTAATTTTTGCCTTACAAATGAAAATCCATTGGAAAATAATGACTCGCTTTACAAAAAAAATTCAGAACGGATTAATTGGTTTTCAATGCGTTCCTAATGAGAAACCACGTTTTGCTTTACGGATTTTGGTTTCCTATGGGAAATTGCATGTGATGCATTCCTATGTGGAAACCGCTTTATGAATTTTTCATAATATGAGACATCCCAAGGAATGCATTAATTTCATAAAGCAAGGTACCACTGTATTCCGAATGTGGTCGTGAGCTGTTAACCACTATATTTGTATTTTTAAACCAGTTTTTTTGTTCTATCTTTTCTATTTTACTTTATTTTACTCTATTGTATGCACAGTAAACCCATTCGTGTGGATTCACAGAGACTCTGGCTTCTGGGAATTGAAGTCCAAGAACACCTGGAGTGCTAAGATTGGCCATCACGATCCTAGAATGCCAAGGTTGGCTGTCACTGCCCTACTGCATTGTATTACCTTCACCAGGTGTTCTACAGATGCCGTGTTACCTGGTTAGCCATGTTTTACACAAATTCAAGACCCTCGTCTTGTCTTTTGACATCACAAGAACCCCTGATGTTTGTCCCTGAAATCTCTGGGAATAGGTTGCATTATTATCTAAAGCAATCAAAGCCCGGCATGGCTCCATCTCTCATCCCTATGTGCAGCACGTGAGAAAACTCACAGAAAGCAGCCTCGAAGAGAGAATAAAGGTCTTGTTGAGGTCAATTGCTACAGAGTCCCTCTGATAAAGCAGGACTTTCTGAATCCATGCTTGGATCTTTGCCCTCTTGGTAGCACTTCACATACACACACACCCAATAAAAGAATTCAGGTGTTGGTTATCAAGTGGAGTTTGTAGCATAAGTGGGACATGTTATCTTGGTTCCCAGTTACTCCGGTATCCCCCCCCCCCTCTAGAATCCTGGGTGGAAGTCTTAGTCAATCTTAATTCTGGTCAGGATTGAACTCACAACCTTTTGGTTGCAATACAGCAGTTTATTCCCCGTGCCCAATGGTATGTTATAATTTACCTCTTTCCTGGCCACGGAAGCCAATGTCTGCTTGGACCCTTGTTCCATTTCCACACACTGGAGAGATGGGGGTGGAATTGAAATGGCCCCGGAGGGTTTTTTGGGTTGAGAAAGAAACCGGGAAGTGCTAAAATGAGGGAATCACAGCAGGACAATTTTCTTCTCTTCTGGATTTTGACTTTGCCCAAGACTGCGGTTTCTTAATAACCCGTTTGGACCTTGAAACAGCGGTCTTCTCCCTCGGTAATGATTTTTCCAAGATGATGCAACTTTGTGCATCTCAGCAAATTTGGAAATAAAAGGTTGAAAGGGGGTTTTTGTGGCACTTTGCAACTGGAATCAAGGGTGGTTTTTTCAACATACATTTTTTAGAGGCTCAGAGGTTACACAATACAGTTGTGAATCCTGTGAAAAGAAACCATGCATACCTGTCAAGTATCCCGTATTGGCCGGGATTTCCCGTAAGTTAGTGCTCGTTCCTCCCCTTTCCCGTCACCCTGCATTTTGAATGGCAGGGAAAGGGGTTACTGCGCATGCACACCCATCGTAAAGGGGTTCTGCATATACACAGAGGTTTGCGCATGCGCAAACAGGTTACTGAGCATGCGCAACCACGTGTGCAGTAATTTCCTGTATTTTTCCAGAGTCGTGCTTGATGGGTATGACTATGACCTTAACAGACCCTGCTTGGACATTTATGAGTATCTTAGGACACGTGAGGAATGATTGCAAACAACAGAGTAAAACTACGAAAGCCTCAGGCTTCAATCCTGTTTGCCTAGTTCTCCTTGCTTGGCACCAGCAGGGCAGAGAAAGGGAGACCACAACAGAGAAATGGGTGGGTGTATTGCATAGAAACGCATGAAAAAGATTTAAAACTGTTGATGTTGGCAGAGTACCTCAAGGTACGCCAAGCCAGGAACAGCCATCCCATAAACATGGATCTCTCATCTTTTGGCTTCTTTCTCTAAAGCAAGGGTTCCCAACCTTTTCAAGCCGGGGTCCGGGTCACACTCTCTCAGTCAACTTCAAGGGCCATTTTGCACTTCCTGCACAATGGGGGGTGGCCATTTCGTCCCAACAGCTTCAAAGGGGTGGCTATTTTGTTTCTCAAATGCCTTTGGAGAGGTGGGGGACACATGAAATGGTGCCATGGGCCGAACCTGGCCCACTGGCCTTAGGTTGGGAACCTTTGCTCTAGAGTTGCATCACCTCTGTTTGGCATTTGCTAGGTTGTGGTAAAGTAGACGAGAAAGGCTACTTAAACTCTTTGTTGTACCCAATCAGAATCCTAGTTGTACCCAGAATGGGTTAATTCCATTGAGCATGCTCCTTTTTGGAGTATCAGACTTTCCCATTATAGGTCCTGTTCTCTGGGCCTCTGGCTCCCTCTAGAGGTGCCTCAGAGCTACAACTACATCTGATTTTTGAAACCAGCTTTGGAAAAATTACCCGTCTGGAAATGGGATATACAATAATACCCTGGACAACGTTAAAACTTGGTTCCATTAGTCTTAACGTTATGCAGTTTTTAACATGTGATACATGCACCGCGCAATGTTGAAATCCTATGGGATGTATCGCACAATGCCAAACTCCATAGAGATACATTGTAACCATCACAGACTCCAGTAGACGTTGTGCAATACATCCCATAGGGTTTTAACGTGCGGTGCATATTTGTTGTTCAGATTACTTAACGTTATGCGGTTTTAACGTTGTGTGGTGCAAACGTTATCTGGGGTATTACTGTATACAGGATTTGGGGAAAATGTCACTATCAGCAGAAGGAGCGGTAGATTTTTAAACTCTATGTGTTGGAAATGAATCACGGGGAAGGAATTGCTACTTTTTTGTCCTAGACGTGGGGTTTGAAAGCTAGGAGTACAAGAAGAGTCTACGTGGACTTTGATTTGACTCAAGAGGGCAGTTTTAGCGTTCTTAGTCCATGCTTGGATCATGCGTGGGGCTTGCTAGCCAACACTGAGTTTCATGTTCTTCAGATGCTTGCCAAGAAGTTAGTAAATAATTGCTGACAGCTGTCGAACAAAGAATGCAGGATTGAGGTGCTATGGTTTAATAAGAAAGCGCATAAACTGCAGGGTTCCTGAAGCATTTCCAGCCATCGTAAAAGAGGAGTGGTTCTGAGAAAGCAACTCGTTGAGTTAAAGCCAAATTAAATGAGATCAAGGCCTCGTCTCCTTCTGAATTTACCTTGAACATTCAGAGTATCTGGCCGAGAAATTTTCCTAACCATGACATGTTGTTGAGGACTGCGGTGACTTAAGTAGCTAAGACACTGAACTTGACAACTGGAAGGTCAGAGTTGGAGACCCAAGTACTGCATGATGGAGTGAGCTTCCATTGCCTGTCCCAGCTCCTGCCAACCTAGCAGTTCAAAAGCAAGAAATTGCAAGTAGATAAAGAGGGACCACTTCGGTGGGAAGGTAAACAGTGTTCCGTGCACTCCTTACAAAAGTCCTGTTTTTGGAGGAGATGAAAGCTTTCTAAAGCTAGTTTTGTCAATAGGCATCAAGACAGCTACCTGTACCTTTGGACACTTCAGGGCCATAGCTGTCAAGTATCCCGTATTGACCGGGAAAACCCCTTATTTTACCCTCTTTCCTGCCGTCATCCCATATTAATTAGACTGCAATGCTCTGTTGCTGCCATTGGAGGGCAGCAAAGGATAAGCATAACTGTCAAGTATCCCATTTTGGCCAGGAAATTTCCCTTATTTCCAAATCCAAAACTTGACAGGTATGTTCAGGGCACCAGATCTATGGGGCTGTTAGGATCCCTGCCACCACCTCAAAATTTACTGGTTGTTGTACCATTATCCTTACATAATACTGTACCAAGCTTCATGGGAAGAAGAGACTTTATAAAACAAAACAGGGATGATCATCAGTATTCACAAACAACTCTCAAGACCCACAAGATAAGGGAAGCTAAAATAAGAGGTAGATCTTTTGCTTTCTTGACATGCTCTGGTTCCTGGGCAAGGCTGCCAAACGTTGAAGCATGAAAAGTGTTCTTTCCCGCCCAAAAGGCATGCCAACTGCAGCTGCGTTTGAGCAGAGCTCACGACAGCCTCCCAGAAGTTGTCTGAGGAGCCTTGCCCTGTGATTAAAGTATTCAATCCAACTCTAACGTGGATGGCTCCACATCTTCCTTTGGGCCTGGCTGCACGTTGAAGGCATGACTGTTGCTTGCGAAGCTAGGCATGGATTTCCTGATCTCCAGAAAAGTCAGGCCGTGCGTTTCAGGGATCATCTTGTGGATGTAGTAGCAAGTGGCGATGCATATCAGGAAGCAGATAAGGAACATGTAGGCACCAACGTATGGCTGAAAATGGAAAGGGACAGAAGAAGAAATAGGTATGGGTACAAGGTGAAATTTTATCCATCCATCCAACCAGCTATCCAGCTAACCATCTATCCGTCCATCCAATCTGTCCATCCAACTGACCGACCGACCAAACATCCATTCATCCATACAACCAACCAACTTGTCCATCCGTCTGACTGACCAACCTACTTACCTACCTACCAACCATCTTATCAACCAGCCAACCAATTTACTTGTACGTCTGTCCAGCCACCCTCCCACCCCTTCCTTATTTCTGCTCACATCAATGATATCTAATTTTGACTTTGTCTTGACTTCATATCCATTTATATGCATGAATCTAACTTGTACACTTTAAAAACACTCTGAGATCTACAGTATTTTTAAAATGCATTATTGTTCTTTGTTTAAACTGCTACTACTATGACAAATAATAATAATAATAATAATAATAATAATAATAATAATAATACCTATGCTAGCAAAGTGTTATTTTAAGCCACTTAGGCCCATCCTATAGCTCCGGGTTCCAGAGTGTGTTTGGAGTAAGCCAGGGTTTGTGTTTTGAGCGTGCTTTCACCTTTGCCTCTCAATAAACTCAACTCACCTGAATTTGCAGGAACACAAGTACTGTAAAGAAGTGTATGGTCCAGTGCACAAATCCTCCGACTACATAAGCCGATGAGCGAGATGACTGTAGGAAGAGTTCTGCTATCAAGAGAACAGGCAGTGTGCCTGTGGTTAAGGAAAAGAAAGAGTTCAAATCTATCAGGCTCTGTTATGGCTTTTAAACAGATACATAAACGGAGGAAAGCTATGGCAATCAGATGCTTTCAACCCTTAAGGCAGGGGTTCCCAACCTTTTCAAGCCGGGGGGCCGAGTCACGCGCTCTCAGTCAGCTTCGAGGGCTGGATGGCCATTTTGCCCTGCCTTGCACGATGGGGGCGGCCATTTAGTCCCAACAGCTTCAAAGGGGTAGCTATTTTGTTTCTCAAATGCCCTTGGGAGGGGTGATGGGGGCCCCGGCTTTAAAAGGTTGAGAACTTTCCAAGAATTATAACAATTTTTAGTTACTTTCCAAGAATTATAACAAGCAATGACAATTCTAATTCCACCACAAGCCACAGGAACAAATTAATATTTATTTATTTATTTACAAAAATAACTTTCCAAAGTTTTCTCTAAAGCACTTACTAGGGCCGATGCCATGTACTGAGAGGAAAACATTGAGGAGAATGGAGTTGATGATAGCCAGCGAGACTCTGGACTGTGGGAGAAATTGGGTTACAGTTATCACCCGAATCAATTTTTGCAGAAAGGAGAAATCTCACCACCCCATTGAATTCCCGGTGGCAAAACCAACCTGAAGATTTGGATGGATGAAGGAGGAAGGGGTATAACGCACTGGTAAAGTAAAGCCATCCAGAGTGGGTGGGATATAAATATAATAAGTAAATAAAAATTCCTATTTCTGGTGCTTACCCTGAATCGAACTCTCGGTTTCAGGACCCTCTACCAAACAGAAGGTTTTTGCCAGGAACAATATTGTGAGGATTATAACAGGCACAAGTTGGGGTGCCCAAACACAGAGAGTTAAGAACTTCTGCGCTAGCTTTATGTTACTCTGCAGGAGAGTATGCTAGTCCAGTTATGGTGTAGATCCATGCAAAGCAAGTGGATGTGGCCCTAAATGGAACAGCGAGATTGTTCACAGGGTGCATGCCAGGGTAGGAAGATCCAGGGCTAATCTGAGAAAGTGGGGTTTCCCTGTAGATGCAGGCAGGGCCGGCATTTCCAGGCCCGGTACGTGCCCCCCCTTTTTGGCCACGCCCCTGCGGTTTTCTGCGCATGCGTGGTTTGTTTGCGCATGCGTACATCAGTGGTTTCCCGGCACCGCCACACCCCTGTGGTTTTCTGTGCATGCGTGGTTTGTTTGTGCATGCGCACATCAGTGGTTTTCTGGCGCTGCCAGGCCCCCGTCATCTCTGATGGTCCCTCCCTGATGGTGGCCCTGTGTAGATGGTAGCCTGTGTGAATGCAGAGAAGTACAAACGATCTCCCATATGATACACTGCACATGACACCCTTCAATGTGCACTGAGGAGGACCTTATGTTGGTTAAGAGGAAATGTCATTGAGGTGGCTCAATATTGGGTGGATGCCATCTAGTCCTTTTAATTCCTTTTTGTTTTAGATACAGAAAAACCCCGATTTATGTGCACCTCGAGTTACGTAAAATTCGCCTTACGTAATGATTTTGTGCTAAAACCATGTCCTGATTTACATAAATGTCCCGATTTATGTAATGCAATTTCCTATGGGTTTGCCTTGAGTTATGTAAAAAATACAACTTTCCTATGGGTTTGCTTCAAGTTACGTAAAATTCATTTTTTTCTATGGGTTTGCTTTGAGTTATGTAAAAGCCTAAAGATACAGACTTTTTAAGTAAGTCGTGGTTTTTGCTGCATTTTAATTTTAGCCTTGTATTTTATTATATGCTGGGGATGCCTCTGACAAGAATAAAGAAAGAAAGTAAATAAAACAAAATAAATCACTGCAGACTTTGCTAAACGGGAGACCTGCGGAAATTCATTTGGTCCAAATTCACACCCCACACCTCTGAGGTTTCCCTATTTACCCACCTGATGTGCAATAGTTATGCCTAACACAACACACAGCACAGCGGACACCCCAAAGCCGATAAGAAGGAGACACTTCCGCCCTTTCGAATCAACAAATTGCATCTGAAGAACATAATGGAGAAGGAAGGCATGAATGAAAGGGAAAGAGAAAGAGAGTTACGGAGAAAAAACACACGGTTATTTCTACTCCTCAGCTTAATTTATTTTAAAGCCCCCCCAAAAATAATAATAATAATAATCAATCAACAGTTAACACATTATTAGAAACGGAACTCCCTAAAGAAAGATTTTGCTTTGTCACAGCCTCTGAACAACCTCATGGCGCAAATTAAAGAGGTCCCAACATTGGGTCTCCAGATGTCTTTGGATTACTGCTCCCAGAAGTCTTTGCCAGAACAGCCAAAGGTGAAGGTTTCTGGGAGTTTTAGTCCAAAAACATCTGGAGACCCAAGATGACATCTCAGAATTCACAGGTATCCCCATAAGCGTTTGTGATAAAATGGGTCACAAGTTATTCAACATAGAGTTCCTTCGGTTTTTAAACTGTCTGAGAATGTAGCTTTGCTTCTTTGCAAAGGCCTCGTAATTCTTTTTGCTGCGCTTATCTAGCAGATGGGCTTAGAAGAAGCTTCTCCAGCTTCAGGCCCATGTTTTGTCTTCTTCCCCAGGTCTGGAATGTCCATTCACGTCAACACCCAGAGCCTGGGAACGCCAGACCTGGGCTCTAATTGGCTGTATGCTAATTAGGAGGGCCAAGCTCATGTCTTTCCTATTGGCACATGTGTTTTGTGGAGTTA
Organism: Bradypodion ventrale; assembly: GCA_035047345.1. NCBI lineage: Eukaryota > Metazoa > Chordata > Lepidosauria > Squamata > Chamaeleonidae > Bradypodion > Bradypodion ventrale. Next base: position 3,190,939 of record JAWDJE010000017.1, on the reverse strand, counting down.
GTTTTTGGGGTTTCTGAGAGTTACACCTCAGAAGGGGGAGGGGGACTCAAACACCGAGTCCGGACTCCAATCCAAGCTTAGTCATGATTACCTAGATTAGTCAGGTTTTCCTTTTGTTTCTGGGGAAAAGCCTGAGTATGGATTTCCCTAACTGTCCTTTTTGATTAGTCTTTTTGTATGCTGTACTTCTGTATCCTGAACCAACGGAAGAACTGTTATTTCTACAATATGCTTCGAGAACAATAAACATCTTTACTTCATCAACTGTTCTTTGGGAGAAGGGGGTAAGACAAGAGTTAAGCCATAAGCCACACGCTACCACTTTTAATACAATACTCTCCATAATACTTGCTGGGCTCTGTTAATACAGGTAAGCCCCAGGTTGCTGCGGAAGGATCTGCAGGATGGCATCTAGGCCTCCTGGGCCCCGGGAGTCTTTGGGGAAGTTCCATAGGGCAGGCTGGTAAAAGTCGCTTGCCAGGAACAGGAGAGCCCCAATGGCAAGGGTCAAGTCAAAGCCTATCTATATTTCAGTTTCCTCTGACTCGAATGATTCCAACCCTCACCACTTAACTATTTCTAGGAATGTATCAATAGAGTCCACACTCCGCGCATGTAGCTTGCAGTCCATACTTGATCGAGCATACATCTGATACAATACGCTAGTATTTCAAGGTACTCTAGTATAGGGGTCTACAAACTTGGTTCTCCAGATGTTCTTGGACTTCAATTCCCAGAAGTCCTGATCAGCAGGTGTGCTGACTTGAGCTTCTGGTAACTTAAGTTCAAGAACACCTGGAGAGCCAAGTTAGAGGACCCCTGGTCTAGTATATTAGCTTGTTTTCCCCCACAATGAGAAAGTGGAATCAAGATAGTATAGGAGTTCAATAATGGAGTTAGTTGTCTTGGAGCAGAATGGCCATCGAGACATAAGAGATGAAGAAACGGCGGGTGGATCAGAATCTTACCGCAAGTAACATTGAGGCAAAGATTAAAACGGTGGAGACTATGCTGATGTATCGGATATTATCATCCCCTATCTTTGTTGCCTGGTATGTTTTCTCAGTAAAGTAGTACACCTGAAATGAAGCAAGAAGAGGAGACCTTTTTAAAGGAATGGAAGTGCATAGACCAGTGATGGCCAACCTTGGTACTCCAGGTGTTCTTGGACCAAATCAGCACTCCTACTGACAGGGCCTATGGGAAATGAAGTTCAAGAACACCCAGAGTGCCAAAGTTAGCCATCATAGTTATAGATCATCAAGCCTAGCTCCTGTCAAGGTGATACATCAGGGATTCGAACTCCCAGCTTCTGGTTTCCACAGCCAGACATCTAAACCACTAAGCTATCCAGCCATTCTTCTAGACCAAGGTTCCTCAAACCTGGCTCTACAGGTGTTTTTGGACTTCAGTTCCCAGAAGGCCAAGTCAGCACACCTGCTGATCAAGGTTTCTGGGAATTGAAGTGTGGGAACATCTGGAGAGCCACGCTGGCTGACCCCTACTCTAGTCCAGTGATCGCTAACCTTGGCACTCCAGGTGTTCTTGGACTTCAATTACCAGAAGCCAAAGTCAGCACTCCTGCTGATCAGGGCTTCTGGGAATTGAAATTCAAGAATACTTGGAATGCCAAGGTTCGCCATCACTGCTCAAGTCCATAGGTCTTCAAACCTGGCTCTCCAAGTGTTCCTGGATTTCCATTTCCAGAAGTCCAGGTCAGCACACTTGCTATCAGGGCTTCTGGGAATTGAGGTCCAAGAACATCTGGAGAACCAGGTTTGAGGAACCTTAATCTAGACCAGTGATGGCCAACCTAGGCACTCTAGGTGTTCTTGGACTTCAATTCCCAGAAGCCCAAGTCAACACACCTGCTGATCAGGGCTTCCGGGAACTGAGGTCCAAGAACATCTGGAGAGCCAGGTTTGAGGGACCTTGATCTAGATCAGTGATGGCCAACCTTGACACTCCAGGTGTTCTTGGACTTCAGTTCCCAGAAGCCCAAGTCAACACACCTGCTGATCAGGGCATCTGGGAATTGAGGTCCAAGAACATCTGGAGAGCCAGGTTTGACGAACCCTGTACTAGAGAATTTAATGCAATTAAATTCTGCATCTGCTGTTGAGTCAATTCTGATTTACGGTGACCCTTGGGAAAACCCAACTCTGATGCTGACTTTTCTCCAGTACACTCCACCTCTGAATTGCTTGAGTTCTAATCATCCTCACCGCGTTGATACCAGAGAACTGTTGGCCACTCATGAGGATGAGGATGCAGAAAACCTGCCGCCGCAGGTGTGGATAGCAGAGTATATAAAGGGCATTCATGTTCTTCTCTTTGGCAGGTTCATACAGGCCTTCCTCCTGGATCTCCTTGATTTCATCCTCCACATCCTGTTGTGCTCTCAGCATTCTCAAGGCTGGGTGAGAGGCAAGGAGAGAAAAGGTGTGCATGTGGGGCCAGAAAGGCCTAAATCTGCTTGGCAGATGAACTAAACCAGGGCTGTCCTACTTGGGTCCCTGGAGAAGATGACAATGTTGAGGGATGTTGAAAGCAGCAGAAAAAGAGGAGGTCCACATGTGAGATAGACTCCACAAGAGAAGCCACAGCCTTGGGTCTAACAAAAAGCTGCCCCGGGCTATTGAGGCCAGAAATTTAGGAGATCACTTGTTGATCAGTGCTTTGGGGAATTGACTTAGGCTTCTGGGAATTGAAATCCAAAAACGGTCGCCTCTTGTTGCCAGCTAATCTTTCTCACACCAGGTTTGGGCAGAAGGAAACTGCAGAACGAACTCTGGCTTTGGTTTGACCATTCCACATCGGGCTAAGACAGATGTGGAAAAAGAAGAATATGCTAACCCAGTTTCACATGCCCGGATAGTATAAGCTTGGACCTATGGCTTTGATATGACAACGGGGTCCTCTTATATCAGGGGTTTCCAACCTATGTCCCATGGGCAAAATCTGGGCCCTGGGCCATTTCATGTGCCCACCCCCACCCCTACAATGGCATTCAAGAAACAAAATGTCCACCCTCATGCAGGCAGGGCAAAATGGCCATCCGGCCGTCGAAGCTGACAGAGAGCGTGACCCAGCCCCCGGCTTGAAAAGGTTGGGAACCCCCGCCTTATATTGTATTTTTTAAATAAATCCTCTTGGTGCAGAGGATTGCTAATAAGACTTATCACAACAGCCACACTCCTGTGGAGTTTGCACCTTTCCTTGCTTTTTCTTCTTGTTTCTGCTGGATGACGAGGTACCTTGGACTTTCCGGGAACGTCGGCATGATGACGACTTGAAACATAGCCAGTATGCCTGAGAGGCTCATAATGATCGGCCAACCTGACAAGGTAGACGCAGTGGGTTTACTGTGAGGATACACCTCCTTTTCCTATCAACGGAAGGAAGGTCAGGTCTCACGGTTACCTTCTAGGGTCCCCAGGACTTCCCGGAGAGCAAGGATCTGAGCCAGCAGGACACCCAAGCTTACGAAGAGTTGGGGGAACATCCCAATTAATCCCCTCGAGTTCACTGGGGAGATCTCTGCGAGGTATATCGGGACCGCGCTGGAAAAAATCCCTGGTTAGATAGGAAACCAAGAGGTTATTTTTATAGGAGCGGCACCAGTGATGGCGAACCTTTTAGAGACCAAATGCCCAAACTCAACAGGCGGGGTGAACTCTGTGCTGGGGGAGGGAGGGAGGGAGGGGCACAGAGGGGCAAGGCAAGCTCTGTGCTGGCGCTAAGTGCCAAAACACCAGACTTACCGATGGTGATTCCGATGAGCAGGCGGGAGAACATGATAAATCCGAAGGAGCGGGCCAGATTGGCAAAAAACATGAGCAAACAAGCCACCATGGAGAAGAAGCTGTTGATCAGCAAAGCACCTTTTCTGGAAAGAGAAGGAAATGGAGGGAGATGGTGGAGATGTTGGGCGGAGAACGAAGATGATGAACGGAGGACTTCCTTCTGCCTTCCGCATCGCAGCGTGACACCCATCGTACCACTGATCCAGTTCCACGAGTCACTTTCTGGTCCAGAGCCCTTTTGGAACGCAAAGTCTTCAACGGCCCCAGGCCAGGATGGATGAAGCTTCTGCCCTCCATCAAGATGGATTCAAGTGGGATCTAATCCATTTGGGGACCACCATCCTTCCATATGGACTTGACCACACAAGACCACTAGTCCTCAGCAATATCAAGTCAGTTAACCACCAGCTGATGCTCGGCATTGAGTCACTGGCAGTAGGGTCTACTCTATGACCATAGCAGGATAGCTGGGCCAGACCTGGGCATTCTATTTGGGTCCTTCGAATTGTGTGGGTCAGGGTTTCTCAACCTATGGCCCATGGGCTGGGGCTGGCTCATGGTGCCATTTCATTGCTGGCACCGCCTTTTTACCTTCCGCCTGGCTTGATGTGTCCTTAACACCGCTCCACAGTAGGCGGTGGTGGGAGACACCAGTCCGGCCTACCAACAGTCTGAGGGAGAATGATCTGGCCCCTGGCCTTAAAAGGTTGAGAACCCCTGGTATGGGCAGTTCATTATGATGCTTCCCAGACCCTTTTAATTTCAGCAGGTGGCATGATCAAAGAGCAGAGGTGGATTTTGGGAAAGAAAAATTGCCCCATCCCCTCGAAAAAACCCCCAAATTGCTTCTCCATTCTAACCACCGCAACATGTATATTCTTAATGGAATGAATGTCGCATTCAAGGTGACGAAACTGCATGCAACTTTTACCGGTTATTTCCGTAGAAGGTGTGGTGGAAGCTGGGGATGCATGAAATCTTGCATATGAGAATGGTTGTCAGTCAGGGTCAACCATACTGGGCTAACTGGAAAAGGCGGCACAATACAGTTTTAAGGCAGCTACTTAGATTCCAATTATTTACCTGCCAAATTGATCCACCATGTTCCCTGCCAGAAGAGAACCAGCCATGCCGCCAATGGCAAACATGCTCAAGGAAACGGCCATCATTAGCATCAGGTTCTGCTTGTTGGTGTCACTGTCTTCCACTTGTTGGGACTCCGGATTGTAAAAATCTTGCACAAGCTAGGAGGGAAATGTAAAATGAGTGGGTTTAAGAGTTTCCCCTACTGAGTCCTGCATGACGAGTGACCTCCCGCCATCTGTCCTAGCTCCTGCCAACCTAGTATTTCAAAAGCAAGACATTGCAAGGAGATAAAGAGGTACCTTTCAATGCGCTCCATTGTCTAGTCATGCCTGTCACATGACCATGGAAATGTCTGCACTGGCTCTTTGGCTGTAAACAGACATGAGCACTGCACTCTAGAGTCGGATACGACTGACCTTCGAGCAAGGGTGACCTTTACCTATTTGTATACAACGTTTTTTGTTTTGCATGGGTTGTAATATTGGATGGATGGATGGATGGATAGATAGATAATCAAATTAGATAGATAGATGGATAGATGGATAGATAGATAGATAGATAGATAGATAGATAGATAGATAATCAAATTAGATAGGTAAGTAGGCAAACAAATAGATAGATAGATAGATAGGTGGAAAGATTAAGAAATGAACAAAGCTCAAAACTCCCTAGTATCAATCCATCAATTTTTTTTATTACAGTTATAGACCAGAACAGAATAGAGATAAAACATTTCTCCCTGGTAAAATAGTGGGGAAATGTACTAGCGAAGCATTTTCAATGGAAGGCCCTCTCTTACCACAGATGGAGAGTAGACCACCCATAGGTTGTAACCATACTGGAGGGATCCTAAGGCAGAAATCACCGCTACCTGGAGCAGGTTGTCCGTCAGCTTCTGTAGGAAAGCATATATGGTGCAGTTTTACCACATATATTTCAGCCACTGAGTAAACCCTGCAAAGTAATAGTGTACAAAATAATGTTTGGCAAAATGCAGATTAAGATTAGATATCATAACCACCTAAAGCAGGGATTCTCAGCCTACAGCATGCGGTACTATTTCATGTGCCGCCACCCCCCAGTGCCTCCACCACACCCAGAAGTGCCATGGGGTGGAGGAAGGGCAAAATGGCTCTCCAGCTCCCGAAGCTGTCTGAGGAAGCGTGACCTGGCCCCCGGCTTTAAAAGGTTGAGAACTCCTGACCTAAAGCACATGAATTGGGCAATTCCTTAAATTACTGTATTTGCTGGCATATAAGACGCATTAGAGTACTGTATAAGATGCACCCCGTTATTACCAAAATAGCCCACTTATGGCCACTATATACAGCACTCCATTTTTCCAGTGTATTTTAAGAAGGGGAAGTGGGTCTTATATGCCAGAAAATACGGTAAATACATTTTGGCTAGAATGGAGCCCAGAATATTAAAAAGTCTGTGATGTTTCTGCATCTTTTACGACCTTCCTCTGTGCTCCACTATGCCACGTGATAGAGCCGGCCCATTCAGCGCCACTCACCTTGTCTTTGGCATTCATGTCCTTGCTACTTTCCCCAAATTGTTTTTTTCACGTGGTGCGATGATTCGGAAATCATGAGTGCGCTTTCAAAGAAAGAAGAGCAAGGGTCAGATTTTGGTAGGAAGGTAGCGATGCTTTCACGTGGTGAAACATACAAAACAGAGCCAAACAATATTATAAAAGCATTGGCTGGTATCTACAACAGATACTAGTTTTAATTTTTTAAAAACCCTCCTCCTCCTCTTCCTACTCCTCCTCTTCTTCTTGTGTCGTATCCAAATCTGAATATTGGCAATCCTCATGGCGATCAGCCATGATGACTGTCCTGTGAATATAACGCAGCGGCCAGATTTCTGTATTTTCGATAAATTCTTCCTCTTCAACTCCGGCGGCCCCTAGAATGGCCGTGTCAATTATTCAAACACTTCTTGTTCTGTTACTGTTACTTCTGGGGTATTATACTCAAGGGGTCTGTCAGCCTGGATCCAAAAATCCCACAATAACCTGGTCATTCCCTAACACCTTCTCTACTTGATCTGTCCATAAATTATTAAATGCTGGCAGGTTAGACTTTTTTTAAAAAAATATTATGACCCTTGTATTAATTTTGCAACTCGATTGTGCCTTGCTTTGTGGTCGCATCATCATCATGAAAAACCTTTTATAATCCCTTCTCCTTATCATCCTTAACCGCTGGAATGTAATAGGTAAAGTTTGCCTTTGCTCGAATGCCAGTCGTATCCAACTCTGTTTATAGCCAAAGAGCCAGCGTTGTCTGCGCCTGCAGACATTACCATGGACATGTGGCAGGCATGCCTAGACACCGGAGTGCATGGAATGCTGTTGCCTTCCCAAGAAACTGGTACCTATTTAACTACTTGCACTTTCTTGTTTTCGAACTGCTAGGTTGGCAGGAGCTAATACAGAGATGGGAGCTCACTCCATCACACAGCACTTAGGTCTTGAACTGCTGACCTGCCAGCCTCCCAGTTCAGCGTCTTCACTAAATAACTAATACTGCGCCTGATGCTCATAATGCTCCAGATCTGGTGCCAGAGGCAGGACGGAGGCTGCCCCACTATACCTGTTGATAGGACTGACCCAATAACAAGCTACAGAGGAGAAATTGGCTGTTGCTTGTCGATCGTTTAAACTACAGCTTCCAGAATTCCCTACCACGGCAGCCAATCACTGGGCTGCCTGAGGAATCCTGGGAGTTGTAGTATAATTCCTGGGTTCCAGTATTAAAGAGGTCTCATGAGACGATAGCTATGGAAGGGTTGTCTTCTTGGCTGCCACCGTCTCCAAGTCAGGCCCGTCCCTTGAAGACGTTTTAGAGAAAAACCGAAAAAGATGCCAACTTAGCCACAGTTTTCGGGACCAGTGAATGTAGGGGGAGGAAACCCTGACCCTATAGATGTAATTTGGTCCCAAAAGAAATATGTCCATATGGATGGAGCCAAGGGGAATGTTGCGGGGGAAAAACTGTTGACAGTTGGTAACCAAGATGGGAATATCCTTTTAACAAGAAAAGATACCATACTGTGTTATTTTTGCCACCCACTTAGAAAGCTGCCGTATCCAAATCCGAATCCAGTACTATAGGCGATCAAGACTTTGGGGAAACACCTTTCAAAATGTAATTTGCTCCACTGTAACTTTGGCGGCGGCGGTAACACTTAAGTCAGCCATCCCAGAGTTTTAAAAAGTAACTTGTTTTGTGAGTTCTTGTGTTGTCTTATTGTGATTCCGCTGTTTCTTGGTGTGTGTGTTTTTAAGGGGGTTGCTTTAGGGCTAAAAGGGCTACATGCATTTTCATCGTTCTTTAGTGCCCATAGTGCCACCTCAAGAAATTCCGCTGCCTGAAACGGATCCATATACAGAAGTCAAGAGGCTGGCAGCTAAATCTTCAAATGCTGATTTTCGGGAAGTCAGAGCTTCGTTCATTTGCCTTTCCAGTTTTAAAAATTAAGGTTCCTGTTCTGTCTTAAGGAGTCTGGCCAGGTTATCCTGCTATGGTCATAGAGTAGACCCTACTGCAAGCAACTCAATACCGAGTGTCAAGCAGTGGTTAAACTAACCTGACAACCCGGAGGACTAATGGCCTTGGGTGCCAAAGTCAACAGGGAAGGGTGATGGTCCCCAAGTGGATTGAATCCCTCTTGACGGAGGGCAGCAGCTTCATCCATCCTGGACTGGGGCTGAGGAGGACTTGGTGTGCCAAAAGGGCTCAGGACCAGAAAGTGACGCATGTGGAATTGGACCGGTGGTACGGGTGTCACGTCGCGATGTGGAAGGCAGATGAAAGGCCGCTGCGTTATATTCTCAGGACAGTCTTCATGGCTGATCACCATGAGGATCGCCAATGTTCGGATTTGGATATGGCAGAACAAGAAGAAGAAAGACGTTCTCTCTTAAACCCATGTTAATTTTGTGCAGTGCAAGCGTTGAACCTATTTGAGGGGAGCAGGGTTCAGCACATTGGACAGCAACCCGTGCAAGGTATTGCAGGGAAATCTGGAGTAAATTCGCAGCTCCCCTGAACCTGGAGTTGCCCCTGTTTATATGTGCATTCATGCTTGGAAAGGTTTTGATTAGCCATTCTAATCCCTTTAAAACAGGGGTTCCCAACCTAAGCTGGATCCAGCTCACGGTGACATTTCATGCGCCCCCAGCCAACCCCTCTAAGGGCAATCAAGAAACAAAATGGCTGCCCCTTTGAAGCTGTTGGGATAAAATGGCCACCCCCATTGTGCAGGCAGGGCAAAATGGCCATCCGGCCCTCGAAGCTGACTGAGAGAGCGTGACCCGGCCCCCGGCTTTAAAGGGTTACCTTTAAAAGGTAACAGTAAAAGTATCCCTCGCTCACAAGCCAGTCGTGTCTGACTCTAGGGTCCGGTGCGCATCTGTTTACAGCCAAAGAGCCAGTGCTGTCCACATCTGCAGGCGTTTCTGTGGTTATATGGTAGGCATGACAGCTCACGGAACACTGTTACCTTTCTCGCTGATGTGGTCCCTGTTTATCTACTTGCAATTTTTTGTTTTTCAAATAATATATCTTAACCTATAAAATGATACCCAAGCCTGTCGGGGGGCTTAATGCTAATTAACTTGTGAACCGCTCAGAGAGTGCACTCGGTGCGATGGGGCAGTTATAGAAGTGTCATCGCTATTCCGATGTGGCTATGAACTCAAACTGCGATCTCGCTGCAATTGACGTGGGACACAGAGACGGCACTCCATGGGATAATTAATTTTTTTTTCCAATTTTAAAAATATGATTGTGAATAGTAGTGGGGGGTCAAAAAGGGAGGCTGGTGGGGAGGTGAGAACTGGAATAACAAAGTCAATCGTAGGTGAGCCAAGGCAGACGGAGAGTCGGGTTTAGATTAGTTTCGTGGCAGCTTTTCTTTTCTTCTTTTTAGCGGTCTGTTGCAAAGACTCTTTCCTTGAACTGTAATCCGTGGAGCCTTTCCTTGAAGACTGAGTGGATTTCCCCTTCCCGTTATGTTGGGCTTTGCTCCTTTGAGAGGCCTTGGGGCGAACCCTTCTCGCTATGTGGACTTGCATCAGCCTTCTGATCTCCAGGAAACTTTTGTTTTTGGTTTCAGGGATAATCTTGAAGAGGAAGAGGAAGGAGCCGAAACAGAACGGCCAGAAGACGAGGAAGCAGTAGGACCCTAGTTTCTCCTAGTGATGGAAAAGCCAACAGAGAGATACAGGAGAGAGGGAGAAGAGGGTGGGTTTTAGACCAGTTGCTTTTTATCTGCATGTACTACCTGCCCAGGTTGCTGTGACCAAGGGGGGGAAATACTGATTTATCTGATCTATGTGTCCCAGCAGCCAAAACACTAGATCAGGGGTTCTCAACCTAAGGCCTGGCAGCCAGATGCGGCCAATGACACCATTTCATGTGCGCCACCACCACCACCGCTACACCCAGAAGTGTCATGTGTGGCAGGTAGGGCAAAATGGCCATCTGGCCCCCAAAGCTGTCTGAAGGAGTGTGACCTGGCCCTCGGCTTGAAAATCTATCTATCTATCTATCTGTCTGTCTGTCTGTCTACTGTATCTATCTATCTATCTACTGTATCTATATCTACTGTATCTATCTATCTACTGTATCTATCTATCTGTCTGTCTGTCTACTGTATCTATATCTACTTATCTATCTATCTACTGTATCTATCTATCTACTGTATCTATCTATCTGTCTGTCTGTCTACTGCATCTATATCTACTTATCTATCTATCTTTCTGTCTGTCTGTCTACTGTATCTATATCTACTTATCTATCTATCTACTGTATCTATCTATCTACTGTATCTATCTATCTATCTGTCTGTCTGTTGTATCTATATCTACTGTATCTATCTATCTACTGTATCTATCTATCTGTCTGTCTGTCTGTCTACTGTATCTATCTATCTACTGTATCTATATCTACTTATCTATCTATCTACTGTATCTATCTATCTGTCTGTCTGTCTACTGTATCTATATCTACTTATCTATCTATCTACTGTATCTATCTATCTGTCTGTCTGTCTACTGCATCTATATCTACTTATCTATCTATCTACTGTATCTATCTATCTGTCTGTCTGTCTGTCTACTGTATCTATATCTACTTATCTATCTATCTACTGTATCTATCTATCTATCTGTCTGTCTGTTGTATCTATATCTACTGTATCTATCTATCTACTGTATCTATCTATCTGTCTGTCTGTCTGTCTACTGTATCTATCTATCTATCTACTGTATCTATATCTACTTATCTATCTATCTACTGTATTTATCTATCTGTCTGTCTGTCTGTCTACTCTATCTATCTATCTATCTATCTATCTATCTATCTATCTATCTATCTATCTATCTATCTATCTATCTATCTATCTGCGGTGGCTAAGTGCCTAAGACGCTGACTGGGAGGTGGAAGGTCAGCAGTTCGATTCCCGAGTACTGCAGGATGGAATGAGCTCCCGTCGTCTGTCCCAGCTCCTGCCAACCTAGCAGTTCGAAAGCAAGAAATTGCAAGTAGATAAATAGGGACCACTTCGGTGGGAAGGTAACAGCGTTCCGTGCGCTTCGGTGTCTAGTCATGCCTGCCACATGACCACAGAAACGTCTGCAGCAGCAGACAGTGCTGGCTCTTCGGCTATGAAACAGAGATGAGCACTGCACCCTAGAGTCAGATACAAATGGCTTTCGAGCAAGGGAAACCTTTACCTTTACCTATCTCTATCTATCTATCTATCTACCTATTTATCTACCTATCTATCATTAATTTTTTAATGTTAAGGTTTTGTAGATTTTATATTTGTTTTTAGATAGTAAATGGCCCATGGGGGGGTGGGGGATATTGCTATGTTTTTAAGGTTTTTTAAAATTGTTTTATATTGGTTTTAACTTGTGTACACCACCCAGAGTCCATTGGATAGGGCGGTAGAGTAGAACCTCGGATAACGTCCAAACTCCATCCCAGAAGTTTGGTCTTTATCCGATTTTGGACTTTATCCGAATCAAATGGGTGATGCATCGGATAACATCCAAAAAATGGATGTTATCCGAGGTTCCTATACCAAATACCTCGGGTAACATCCATTTTTTAGCAGTTTGGGACTTTATGTGATGCATCATTTGTGCGTGAATACCGTGACTTTATCTGATTTGGACTTTATCCGAATCGGACTTTATCCGAGGTACCACTGTATATAAATCTATTAAATTAAATTAAATTAAATCTATCTGTCTATGAATGACCTGGCTATGGGTTAGGCAGGTGTTTACTACTGGGCTTCATCCATCCACCCACCCACCCATCCATAATTTGGATGTGAAGCCTTCTTGGTGTACAGGGTTAGTGGTTCCACAGAACATCCATCCATCCATCGCTGCCTCTTTCCCATCCATCCATCCATCCACCCACCCACCCACCTGTCTGTCTGTCCATCCATCCATCCATCCATCCACCCATCCATCCACCCAATTTATATCCCACCCATCTGCCATGTTCTCCCATTCTGGTTGATGAACAACATCTAGGGGTGGGGGGGAATCACATGCAATACCAACCAAACATAATACCCTATAAAAAGCCATGAAACTATGGCAATAGCAACGACAACAATGACCATTGGCCGTTGGTAGAGATGGCCTGCTGAAATGACTTCACCTCTGTCATTTGGAAAACAACCCCTATGAGACAATTCAACAGCCAGTGGACAAGTCCTCCCAGGGCCATGGCTGTAGACCGTGAGGACTGGAGGAATAATTCGGTGATGAGCACATTCGGCATCGGGCCTGGAGAGAAAGAGAAACCAAAAGGTTGATGGACTCTTAGAGGTGGGGTGGGCCCAATCGATCCCCAAGACCCACAACCAGAATGTGGGCCTTGGATAGGTCACCATTGAAAGAATGCAGCTCTTATGGGGCGGGTATACATTGAATTATTATCCTCCCCATCTGTTTTCTGCACCTCTTTGGAGGAGTTCCGTCCCGTCCCCGGAAGGCTCACCTGGACCAACTGCATGTCCAAGGATGAAGGCAAAGATGAAACTGGAACTGATATAAGACATCCAAGGCATGATAATCTGTGAGACAGAAGGTGGTTTGGGAAAGGGAACGGTCAAGGTCTCCCATGCTCAAAAGCTAGTCGTATCCGACTCTAGGGTTCAGTGCTCATCTCCAATTATAGTCAAAGAGCCACTGCTGTCTGCGGCTGCAGGCGTTTCCACGAACACGTGGCAGGCAGGACTAAACACCGGAGTTGACGGGGCGCTGTTACCTTTCCCATCAAAGTGGTACCTCTTTATCTACTTGCTTTCGAACGACTAGGTGACACGTGCACTCACTCCATCGGGGGTCCCAAACTGCTGACCTGCCGACCTTCCAGTCATCAAATTCAGCATCTTAACCACAAAGCCACTGCAGTCCCTCGGTTTGGGTATTAACCTGCAAAGCCTTAACCTGTTTTGGGGCCTTGCTACCTATCCGAGCATCTCTTTCCAAGGTGTCCTACCCACCCTTCCCACTTCTCTCAGGCATTACGTCTGCGGCTCTTGACACCTGGAGAGGCGCGTAAAGTAGTGATTAGAAACAGGGCCTTCTCTGTGGTAGCCCCTTCATTGTGGAATGCCTTCCTGCCAGGGATTCATTGGGGGTGGGGGGGTGGGTTGCTTTTCTTTAGCCCTTTGGAAAGGTATTAGGAATGAAACCCAGGCCTTAGTTATGCCAGTTTATTGCTGACATTAGTATTTTTGTCTCTGTTATTCTACCTTTTTTTATTCTGCTTTTATGATGCGTTTATATTGGGTTTCCCTTTGTTTTTGTATTTTATGGTATATTACATTGTAAACCAAACAGAGTGGCTGTTTGCTAGATGGGCAGTGCAGAAATTCATTCATTCATTCATTCTAGCTATCTAGCTATCACAAATTGATTCAGTTGTTTGAAATAACGGCAACGTAAACCTGAAGTACCTTTCCCCACTACTTTACTGGGGATTCCTTAGCCTTGTTAATCTTGACAAACTGAGGGTAAAGTTGTCTTCTCAAAACACATGTATGTAGAAGTCTGTCTGTCCATCCATCCATCCATCCATCCACCCCACCCAACCCAAACCAAACCAACCCAACCCAACTCAACTCAACGCAACTCAACGCAACGCAATGCAACGCAACTCAACTCAACTCAACTCAGCCCTACCCATCGCAATTGAATCAGTGTTTTAAAAATGACAATGCCAACCTGAATTTCAAGGGTCATGGTTAATAGGACACACAGAATGCCACAGATCCCAAATCCAATGAGAATCAAAACTCTTCGCCCCACACTGTCAATTATATAAACCTAGAAGACATAAGCAAATGTGAGATAGTTTGACACCCTAAACAAGGGGTTCCCAACCTTTTCAAGCCGGGGGACAGGTCACGCTCTCTCAGTCAGATACGAGGGCCAGACAGCCATTTTGCCCTGCCTGCATATGGGGGCAGCCATTTTGTCCCAACAGCTTCAAAGGGGTGACCATTTTGTTTCTCGAATGCCCTTAGAGGGGTGGGGGAACCACATGAAAGGGTACTGTGGGCCAAATATGGCCCACGGGCCTTAGGTTGGGAACCCCTGCCCTAAAGGAAGCCACAGGGCTGTAGAGGATGGGAGATTTTGGAGTTCTCTCATTCATAGGGTCGCCATAGGTCAGAAGCAACTTGACATCAGGTGAGAAGAACCAAAACCATTTGCTAGACATTTTACCACATGTGGGAAAATCACACACACACAAACACACAAAATGGCACTTCTGCCATTTAATTTACAGAAGTCAACTGGATTTGTAATTGATCTTAGTTGGTTTCTGATGGTTCGCTTAGAACTGGAGTTCTCAACCTTTTAAAGCCAGGGGCCGGGTCACGCTCCCTCAGACAGCTTGGGGGGGCCGGATGGCAATTTTACTCTTCCTCTACCACATGGCATTTCCTAGTGTGGTGGAGGTGATGGTGGGCCACATGAAATGGTGCTGTGGGCCACGGGCCTCAGGTCGTAGCTGTCAAGTATCCCTTATTGGCCAGGAAAACCCCTTATTTTACGCTCTTTCCCGCCGTCATCCCTTATTAATTAGACTGCAATGCCCTATTGCCACCATTGGAGGGCAGCAAAGGATAAGCATAACTGTCAAGTATCCCTTATTTGCCGGGAAATTTCACTTATTTCCAAATCCAAAACTTGACAGGTATGCCGCAGGTTGAGAATCCCTGGCTTAGAACAATCCGAGTGGAAGCAATGTTTGTGTTGTGAACAGGGATCTCCGGAACAGATGGGAACTTGAAAAGTAAGAGACAAAACGGTGGAGTAATGCTTACCACAATCAACAGCATCAGTATGCGGGAAAGGTTTGACATCATAATGAGATACCGCGCATCCTTTTTGCTGAGCCACGTCATCACATAGATTCTCTCTGCATAATAATTTGCCTAAAAGGAAATCCCAGGAACCAATGTGATTGCTAATTAATTCTTAGTGAGTTGGACCGACCGGATTAGAGCAAGGGTTACTATAACCTTTAGGGTTACAGAGGATTTTTCAGGATTATTCCAGAGCTACACTAGAAACTAGTTCACATAATAATACAGTATTGTGTAACGTCTTTCTAATGCCATTTCTTTGTGGCACACTTAAGGTTAGGGTTAGGTCTTCGGCTCGGATTAGAGTAACGGGGTGGATAGCAGCCTGTATAACTGAAAGTGCTCTTAAATCTAGAAAGCTGGATAAACCGCTGCTTGAGAGTTATTTTTTAAAAAGTAACTAGTTACATTTCAAATGCCCCCAGAGTTTTAGAACTTTTTTTAAACAAGTAACTATTTTAGTGTCCCACGCTAGAGTCAGGTCTGATTCTAGGAGCCGCTGCTCATTTCTGTGAATAGCCAAAAAGCCAGATGTCTGCAGATGTTTTCAAGGTCAAGTGGCATGACTAGAGACGTTGGAACACAAGGAGTGCTGTCACCTATCCTGCCGAAGTGGTCCCTATTTATCTACTTGCAGTTTCTTGCTTTCGAATGGCAGGAACTGGGACAGAGACGGGAGCTCACTCCGTCGTGCGGTACTCGGTTCTCGAACTGCTGATCTGCCGACCTTCGGGTCATCGAGTTCAGCGTCTTAACCACAAAGCCAAACTTGCATTTCTTTCCAACCTGGATTTAAAGCAAGCTCCAAAGAGTGTCAGCACCTTAAAAGGTAAAGGTTTCCCTTGCTCGAAAGCCAGTCGTATCTGACTCTAGGGTGCAGTGCTCATCTCTGTTTCTAAGCCGAAGAGCCAGCGCTATCTGCTTCTGCAGACGTTTCCGTGGTCATGTGGCAGGCATGACTAGACACCAGCGTGCACGGAACGCTGTTACCTTCCCACCGAAGTGGTCCCTATTTATCTACTTGCAGTTTCTTGCTTTCGAACTGCTAGGTTGTCAGGAGCTGGGACGAAGACAGGAGCTCATTTCCATCCTGCAGTACTTGGGAATCGAACTGCTGACCTTAGACCAGGGGTTACCAACCTTTTCAAGCCAGGGGCTGGGTCATGCTCTCTCAGTCAGCTTTGAGAGCCTGCACAATGCGGGTGGCCATTTTGTCTCAACATAGGGTTGCCATATGTCCCGGAAAACCGGGATTGTCCCGGATTCAAGGTTGGAAAAATAGCTATCATTATATTATGTTTGTTTTTTAAAAAGGCTATTTTGTACTTCTGTTCCGGTTTTATGAGAAAGAATGATGGCAACTCTATCTCAACAGTTTCAAAGGGGGTGGCCATTTTGTTTCTTGAATGCCCCTGGTAGGCCGGATCAGGCCCACATGAAACAGGACTGTGGGCCTGACCTGGCCCACGGGCCTTAGGTTGGGATCCCCTGCCGTAGACAGTTAGGCTATCGCCGTCCTTACCGCATTGATGCCGGAGAGTTGCTGCCCACCCATCAGCACCAAGACCAAGGCCACCTGCCACCAGAAGCCACGGTTGTAGAGAATTTTGAGGCCACCTATCACTTTCTCAGATTTCTCGAAGGCATCTTCTTGGCAAATCTCTTCTATCTCCCGTTCGACATTCTCCTGGCATCTCAGCTTCTGCAAGGCTGGGTGGAAGAGTGAGGTCTTGGGGTTTGAGACCAGGACCTCAGTAACGATCATCACAGTAGCTAGGACAGAAATGGATTTCCCTAGCCTGCCGCTGTCAGCTATGCTGCTGAAGGTAACGCAAAACATTTGAGAGTGGCTTGATTCTTAGAGAAACCATCAGGAGCCATTAACCTTACTAAAGACCCGCTCCCCCTTTGTCAATACAACCTAATTTTTTTAACTCTTAAAGCAGGGGTTCCCAACCTTTTCAAGCCAGTGGCTGGGTCACGCTCTCTCAGCCAGCTTCAAGGGCCGGACGGCCGTTTTGCCCTGTCTGCACGATGGGGGTGGCCATTTTGTCCCAGCAGCTTCAAAGGGGTGGCCATTTTGTTTCTCGAATGCCCTTGGAGAGGTTGAGGCCAACATGAAATGGTGCCACAGCCCGTATCCGGCCCATGGGCCATAGCTCATAGCCTCAAAGGGATTTTTTTTTTTAACCAATGACCATGTGCACTTTCAAACTGACCCTTATTCCACTGGCCATAGGAACAAAACATGTCCATTTAGGGCAACATTAGCAATTAGCCCTCTCTTGAACCAGTGGCTCCCAACGTGAGGCCCGGGCCCCACCGGTGGATTGCAATTCCCAATTCTGGGGAATTGAAGAGTCTACAAACCAAAGGTTGGCGAACACTGGTTTCAACATTCCTGGACTTGGGACCATCATTTTGGCGCAGTCTATCAACCCCAGTCGACATGCAAAATTTTAAAATGTTGTGGTGTACCTTGCCTTGCCTTGTCTTGGTTCCCCTTCTGTATCAGGAGATACCGGGGGCTTTCCGGAAAGCACGGCAACACGAGTAATTGGAACAGAGCCAGGACCCCCATGAGACTCATCAAAATGGGATATCCTGTGCAGGAGAGAAGAGGGGCGTCAAGGGATGATGCCCCCATCCCACCCCCACCCCAAGCTGGGGCTGCAAGCCAAAGGAAGCCAGTCTCCCAGGACATTGATGGCAAACCTTTTAGAGACCGAGTGCCCACCCTGCATTGGGATGGGTGAACTCTGTGCTGGGGGGGGGGGTGAGTGAAGAACCGCTCCCATTGGGCAGAGGGGCGGAGCAAATTCTGTGCTGGGGAGAAGAAGGAGGCACTCCCATTGGGCTGCTGGGCAGGGGCGGGGTGAACTCTGTGCTGAGGGGAGGGAGGAAGGGCTCCCATTGGGCTGCTGGGCAGAAGGGCAGGGCAGACTCTGTGCTGGGGCAATGGTACACGTGCCCACAGAGAGGGCTCCGAGTGCCCCCCTCTGGCACCCGTGCCATAGGTTCACGCCACTGCCCTTGGGTTTACCTTTCTTAGTCCCCAGCACTTCAGTAAGGCTAAGGATCTGCGCCAGTAGGATTCCTACAGCAACAAAGACCGTAGACACCGAAATGACAGTTCCCCTCAACATTTTGGGAGCCACCTCGCCGAGATACATTGGAATGGCACAGGAGAATATGCCTGGTTAGGCAATTAAAAAGAGAGAGAGAGAGAGATCATTAATAGCATTTATTTATCTACTTGCAATTCCTTGCAATTTTCGAACTGCTAGATTGGCAGGAGCTGGGACAGACGGCGGGCGCTCCCTCCGTCCGGGTCTTGAACTGCTGACCTGCTGACATTCTGGCCGTCAAGGTCAGCGTCCTAACCACTAAGCCACCACAGTTTATAGGTAGCTACTTATAGGTACCAGTTTGCATCTCTGGATGGTGGCCCTAGCTCTTCCATTTCTCCATTGAGCACTGCAGCATGTGTGGAAGGATACAATTCCTCTGGGCATGTGTAGAGGCCTTTCCCCCATTGCTGTAGGGTAGCTCTCCTAGGGCTAAAGTATAGCCAAAAACTCTGCTCACAATCAGAGTTTGGATCCCAACTGGATCAAGGTCGACTCAGCTTTCCATCCTTCTGAGGTCAGTAAAACTGGTCTCCACCATGTTGGGGGCAAAATGCTAATTACCTTGCGAATCGCCCAACATGTGCTCTAAGCACTATCGGGTGGTAAGGTCGCCCTTGTTTGAAAGCCAGTCATATACGACTCTAGGGTTCGGCCATCTCTGTTTACAGCCAAAAAGCCAGTGCTGTCTGTATCTGTAGACATTTCCATGGACATGTGGCAGTCATGACTAAACACCGGCGTGCACGAAACGTTGTTTACCTTCCCACCGAACTGGTACCTATTTATCGACGGGCACTCACTCCTTCATGCGGTACCCGGGTCTCGAACGGCTGACCTCCCAACCTTCCAGTTGTCATGTTTATTTAGCGTCTTAACCACTAAGCCATGCATAAGTGTAACTGACAATTGTGGTTGAGATTATGAAACAAAACCGCCATCCAATGAGTCTTAATTCAGGGCAGAGCATGAAACATTTCGGATCTCAATTTCTTAGCAGGGGTGTGTGTGGGAGGAATGAATTAATGGAACGCAAGAGCTTTTTCTTTTTTCACCTGCACATATCCCGGTCAGCAAGCGAATGACGATGATGTATTCCACAGCAGTTATGATGGAGGAAAGCCCCATGAGCACAGAAGCGACCATAGACAAACAGTTGTTCAGGATCAAAATGCCTCTTCTGAAAAAAATGAATAGCAAGTGTGGATAAACCAGGAGAAACCTACACTAGGTAAAGGTAAAGGGCGCCCCTGCTCGAAAGCCAGTCGTATCCGACTCTAGGGTTCAGTGCTCATCTCTGTCTGCTTCTGCAGACGTTTCCGTGGACATGTGGCAGGCATGTTCTGGAGCGCACGGAACACTGTTTACCTTCCCACCAAAGTGGTCCCTATTGATCTACTTGCAATTTCTTTCGAACTGATAGGTTGGCAGGAGCTGGGGCAGAGACGGGAGCTCATTCCGTCGGAGCTCATTCCGTCCTGCCGCACTCGGGAACGAAACGGCTGACCTCCCACCTTCCAGCCAGCGTCTCAGCTAGCCACTTGAGCCACTGCATTCCCAAACAACTCAAATTCCCGGGACAGAGACAGGGGAGCTCACCCCGTCATGCAGAACTACTGACGTGCCAACCTTCCAGCCGTCAAGTTCAGCATCTTAACCACTAAGACACCATGGTCCATACAAGCCCGTAATTTGGTATCCTGTATTTCTGGGATGTCCGAGAATTGATCCTGCCCCTCCTGTTTAGGACTATATTTCAAGTGTTTAAAAAGTGCTAGCCTATATCCCCTTTCAGTCTCCTTTTTCCTCCAGTTCAACAAAGTGACTTTCCGTATCCTCAGGCTGGTCCTAACCGCCTCCCTCCCAGACTGGAAATAGGGACAATTTTTTCCTAGCCACCGCCGCGATGGCTGTACCTGCCAAATCGATCCACAAGGCAGTAAGTCAAGAGACACCCGATCAGGCCTCCGAGAAAGAAGATCAAGATGGTCAAATTGTGCAGTAAGGTGAGGACAGCTTCGCTGACGGCGTTCTTCTTCCCCGCTTGATACGTGGTGTTGTAGATCTCTTGTATGAGCTGCGAAAGAAGAGCAATGGCAAACGAAAGGAATTCACACGATACAGTAAAGGTCGCCCTGGCTCGAAAGCCAGTCGTATCCAACTCTAGGCTTCGGTGATCATCTCCGTTTACAGCCAAAGTGCCAGGGCTGTCTGCGTCTGCCGACGTTGCCGCAGACATGTGGCAGGCAGGACTAGACGCTGGAGTGCACGGAACACTGTTATCTTTCCGGCCAAAGTGGGACCTCTTGATCTACATGCAATTTATTTCTTTTGAACTGCTAGGTCGGCAGGAGCTAGGACAGATGATGGGCACTCACTCGGTCCTGCAGCACTCAAGTATCGAACTGTTGACCTGCCAACCTTGAGTGCAGAAGGGCGCCATTTCCTGTTGTGCCTCAGGGAGGCAGAGTATCTGGTGATGGCCTTGTTCACACCCAAGTTCAAGTTGACAAGGATAAATGCCATTGCAATCATGCCTGAATTACACTTATCTTTCTCTGATTCATACATTAGATTTTCAAGGTCCAACCCAGCCTCTCATCAACTACACATTTGGACTCTCTGTATATTTTCTCCCTCCGCAATCAGCTTTTGTCATTGGTCTTAGGTTTTGGTCTGAATTTTGGGTGGCCCATCTAGGGTGGCGAACCCTATCCTTCAAAACAAGTTCAGCACCTTATCTAGTTCGGACTAAAACCTAGAAAGGATAGGCACCCTCCACCATGAAATTGTGTTGCAACACAAGGCATCTAGGGTAGGGGTTCTTAACCTATGACCAATGGTCTGGATCCGGCCTGTGGCACCATTTCACATGGCCTGCCACCGCCACCACCCCTGGAAGTGTATACGTTTACGTCAGCCATAAAATGCGCCTGTGCGGGCGTAAACGTTCCCACGGCTGTCATATGTGTGGAAGTGGGTGCATTTACGGCTGTCATAAACATGCCTGCTTCCGCTTCTGGTGAGCATGTTCAGGGCTGCTCAGCTGTCCGTAGGGCGTGGTTGTGAACCCCTGATCTAGGGCATTGATGGCAAACCTTTTAGAGACTGAGTGCCCAAATTCACCTTCGCCACAGACTCAACAGGTTTCTGTCCATGCCGTGCCCTCACACCGCATGTGAGCCACCCGCCTTACCCCAGACATGGGAGAGAGGAAGCGCTCCCATTAGGCTGCTGGGCAGAGGGGCGGGGTGAACTCTGTGCTGGGGGGAGGGAGGAAGCGCTCCCATTGGGCTGCTGGGCAGAGGGGTGGGTTGAACTCTGTGTTGGGGGAGGGAGGAAGCACTCCCATTGGGCTGCTGGGCAGAGGGGCGGGGTGAACTCTGTGCTAGGGTGATGGCACGCGTGCCCACAGAGAGGGCTCTGAGTGTCCCCTCTGGCACGTGTGCCATAGGTTCACCACTACTGATCTAGGGCATCTTCGGAAATGAAAATGACTTTTAAGTAGGTCAGTCTTCAGCAGGATCTTACCACAACCGGGTGGTTCACCATCCAGAGGTTATAACCATATTGGAGAGATGAACCGAAGGACGTAATCACGGTTACCATGACCAGAGGTTTAGTTAGCTGTGCCTGTTGAAGAGAACAGTAAAAGCTATGGAAGAGCATTGATGAACAACGTAACTTAATTAAACAACTTACAGGCTTCTGTAAAAGAGCCGCCCTGAGTATGCATAATTTTTTTCCCTAGAGGGGCGGGATATAAGTATAAATAATAAATAAAATAAACACATACACGGTCACTTGAGCTCTCTTTGCTTCCAGGAGGAAAGAAAAGTAGCAGAAAGCCATGAGGTGAAACGAAATAAGGGGAATGTTGCATTGATGATATACTAACAATACCTCTGCAGAACATATCGGGAAACAAATTCTCTGACGAGAAAAGCCACTATTACATTGTCCACATTGGGATGTATGTTCATTTGCCCAGGAGTGGGTGCAATTGATTAATGATATGCACTTGCCCAAAGGCCCTCCTGGCCACAGCCGTAACCTGTTCCTGGAGCAGAAGCCGCGACTCCAGGAGGACCCCCCCAGGTTGCACACCTGATCGGAATGGGGCAACGATGCCCCATCCCAAACTAGCAGTGATAACTCCTTATGAGGACCAGGTCCCCTCACCCACAGCCACTCACTCTTGCCGGGATTCAACTGTAATCCGTTGTCCCCCATCCAGACCCTAACTGCCTCCAAGCAACTGGTTAGGACTTTGACCACAGCATACTGATATCTCACCCCATGGGATCGGATGATCTCACCCAGCGGTTTAACGTAGATGTTAAAGAGTAGGGGCGAGAGGACAGAGCCGTGAGGCACCCCCACACATGGTCTTTTTATGTATTTGTTAACTACCAAGAGCAAATGCATAGTTAGATGGTTGCGATATGAATGAATGAATGAGTGAGTGAATGAATGAATGAATTCTTTCATGTCCATATCAAACGTGGCACTGCCAAAATGAAGCCACTTTCTTGGCTTTGTCATTAGCCAAAACTAAATCTTCATCAGTACATGTTTCTTGTAGTAATCGGGAGGCCAGTAAATGAGCCGGATTCTGTGTCTCTCCAACAACTGAATTCTTCTTTTGTGTCCAGATCAAACTTTGGACTGCCAAAATGAAGCCACTTTCTTGGCTTTGTCGTTGGCCAAAGTCAAGTCTTCATCAGTGCATGTTTCTGGTAGTAATTGGCAGACCAGTAAATGAGCCGGATTCTGTATCTCTCCAATGAATGAATGAATTAATTATATGAATGAATTCGTTCATGTCCATATCAAACTTGGAACTGCCCTAATTAAGCCACTTTCTTGGCTTTGTCAGATCAAACTTTGCACTGCCAAAATGAAGCCACTTTCTTGGCTTTGTCGTTGGCCAAAGTCAAGTCTTCATTAGTGCATGTTTCTGGTAGTAATTGGCAGACCAGTAAATGAGCTGGATTCTGTATCTCTCCAATGAATGAATGAATGAATGAATGATATGAATGATATGAATGAATGCATGAATTCTTTCATGTCCATATCAAACTTGGAACTGCCCTAATTAAGCCACTTTCTTGGCTTTGTCAGATCAAACTTTGCACTGCCAAAATGAAGCCACTTTCTTGGCTTTGTCGTTGGCCAAAGTCAGGTATTCATCAGTGCATGTTTCTGGTAGTAATCGGCAGACCAGTAAATGAGCTGGATTCTGTATCTCTCCAATGAATGAATGAATGAATGAATGATATGAATGAATGCATGAATTCTTTCATGTCCATATCAAACTTGGAACTGCCATAATTAAGCCTCTTTCTTGGCTTTGTCAGATCAAATTTTGCACTGCCAAAATGAAGCCACTTTCTTGGCTTTGTCATTGGCCAAAGTCAAGTCTTCTTCAGTTCATGTTTCTGGTAGTAACTGGCAGACCAGAAAATGAGCCGGATTCTGTATCTCTCCAATGAATGAATGAATGAATTATATGAATGAATTCGTTCATGTCCATATCGATCTTGGAAGTGCCCTAATTAAGCCACTTTCTTGGCTTTGTCAGATCAAACTTTGCACTGCCAAAATGAAGCCACTTTCTTGGCTTTGTCGTTGGCCAAAGTCAAGTCTTCATCAGTTCATGTTTCTGGTAGTAATTGGCAGACCAGTAAATGAGCTGGATTCTGTATCTCTCCAATGAATGAATGAATGAATGAATGAATGACAATCAGTTAGTCAGTCTTTCAATCTCTTAGTCAATCAGTCAATCAGTCAGGCAGGCAGTCATTTACTCAGTCAGTCAGTTGGTCGGTCAGTCCATCCATCCATCCATCCACCCATCCAACCACCCACCCCCGACCAACCGACCGACCGACCGACCGATCTTCAGCTTAGCATAGCACAACTAACCTGCCAAACTTACCCATTTAGGAACGGTTTTCTTTTCAACTTCCACTGATTTCTTCCTGCTGCTCTTGATGCTCACAATTGATCTGTGTTGATCTGAATGGCCTTGGACTTCGAGCAGTTTGGTAATGCTCCCCGCAGGGGTGTTGACTGTCGACCAGGGTCCTTTCTGAGCTTTCTCAAATTCCATAGAGTACCTCCCCGTGCGGCTCATTGATGAACTGCGTCGTTCCGTTCTGGCCACCTTCAGTTCTCTCACACTGCTTCTCCTGCTGCCAGATCTTGGTTTTGGGGGTTCTGCCTCCTCTACTTGAATCTCATTTGTAGTGTTTCTTTTGGGGTTCTCTTCGGAAGGAAGGTCATCTGTTTTTCCTTCATCAAGCTCTTTCGTGGTGCTCTCCAGGTCCACAACATCGTGGTCCATGGTCGCTAGGCAGAGATCAAACAATGGGGCTCCAACTATAGAAAAACAATGGGGAAATATTCAGTAGTGGGCTCCCAATAATGTTACTACCACACTGTGGGCGTTGTATGGTGGATGTGGCCAGGGGGAAAGCCTTGCGTTGCACCCAAATTAGGACTACTTTATTTCAAAACTTGGATGGGAAGGGCCAGCCAGAATTTCTGCTACCGGTTCTGGCGAACTGGTGCGAACCTGCTGATGCCCACCATTGGAAATATCCAATATTCATGCAAGCAGAGCGCAGTTTCTCCTGAACACAAGTACTGCACTCCAGAAATTCATGATTGATTAAAAGATAAAGGAAATCAATGTTAGTCGCTTCTGGAAATTAATCCAGGGACAGTGCAAAGAAAGAGCCTTAAACTTAGGTACAAAAGCCCCTCAAAATAGCTTGAATGTGTATAGACCAGTGATGGCGAACCTTTTAGAGACTGTGTGCCCAAACAGAGGGGCAGGGCGAAGTCTGTGCTGGGGGGAAGGGAGGGAATGCTCCCATTGGGCTGCTGGGCAGAGGGGCGGGGCGAACTCTGTGCTGGAGGAAGGAGAAAGTGCTCCCATTGGGCTGCTGGGCAGAGGGGCGGGGCAAACTCTGCGCTGGACAACGGACTCTGAGTGCCTCCTCTGGCATGTGTGCCATAGGTTCGCAACCACTGGTATAGGCCTTATTCAGCCACTATGGAGGTGAGAGCACTAGTAGTAAGCCACCAAATATTTCTTTAAAACTCACGAGCAACATCAGAGAATAATCACTAGTCCATGTTGTTTTTTCACAGGTACTCGGCTTGTTTGGCTAGCATGGATAGGTAAAGGTAAAGGTCACTCTTGCTTGAAAGCCAGTTGTATCTGATTCTAGGGTTTGGTGCTCATTTCTGTTTATAGCCAAAGAGCCAGCGCTCTCTGCGTAGGCCAGGGATGCAATCTTGTATGCAGAACCCCTTGAATCTGCAGCCGCTGGGAGCTGCCCCATTCTGTCCCTTGACAGGGCCGGCCTCGTATGCACCACCATTGCCCCCTAGAGCTATAAGGAGGGCCAAACAAAGAACATATAAACCAGGAGTTCTCAACCTTTTAAAGCCAGGGGCCGGATCACGATCCCTCATAGCTTTGGGGGTGGGGGTTGCCATTTTGCCCTTCCTCCACCACATGGCACTTCTTGATGTGGTGGAGGCAGTGGGGGGAGGCACATGAAATGGCGGCATGGGCCGCATCCGTCCCACAGGCTGCAGGTTGAGAATCCCTGATTATAAACTTACCACTGTGTCTTGCGCTGGTAGGAAGAGGGGAAATGCCACCACGCTTATTTTCTCTTGAAACAAATCCATCAGAAGGTTAGCAGTGTTCTAGGAGCCAATCAGGGAAAGGAGAGGTTGGAAGGTTCTAGAAAAGAACTTGCTGACTGTTGGAAGACAATGTGATGTTTGATGCCCGCAAGAATGGAGAACAACTTAGAAGCAGAGCCTCTCAATAGTTTAATGGGTATAATAGATGGTTAAGACTGCGGTGGCTTAGCGGTTAAGATGCTGAACCTGACGGCTGGAAGGTTGGCAGGTCAGCAGTTTGAGACCTGAGTACTGCAAGACGGAGTGAGCACCCGTCTCTGTCCCAGCTCCTGCCAACCTAGCAGTTCGAAAGGAAGTAATTGCAAGTAGATAAATAGGGACCACTTTAGTGGGAAGGTGAACAGTGTTCCGTGCACTCGGGTGTCTGACCATTGATAATGGAAGGATTCGTGGCTTAGGTTTCCCTACCTGAGGGCCATTGATTCACTGTTGTAAAATAAATCTAATGAAGAAGTGGCCCAGGTGACTGAGAGAGCGTGACCTGGCCCCCGTCTTGAAAAGGTTGGGAACCCCTGCTCTACACCCATGCCAACAACCTTTTCAGCATTTTCTTAAAATCCATGCCGTCTTTTCTTTGGGTTGATGTGCCGGACTGTGTGTCAAAATCTTTGCTTTGGTGAAGAGGAGGTGTGGGAAGAAAAAGCCAAACAACCCAATATAAAGGCAACACTTTGAGATGTGCCCTCCAAAAGGATGGCGATTTTTATTGTTTTATACCAAGAAAACCAAAAGTCCTTACAGGCAATCACCTCTGACCTCCAACGATATTGCAAGCACGTCAGAACAAAGCAACACTCATAGATGCACAACATTTGAAAACAAAAGGCCTTTGACATAGGTGTTTTTACATGAGATCATATTGTAGAGCAGTGATGGCCAACCTTGGCACTCCAGATGTTCTTGGACTTCAATTCCCAGAAACGCTGACCAGCAGGTGTGTTAACCTGGGCTTCTGGGAATTGAAGTCCAAGAACACCTGGCGTGCCAAGGTTGACTATCACTGTTGTAGAGTATGCGGTTCAGCACTCTGGACAGCGCCTTTGGTACATCTATACTGTATGTGGTCTGGACTTGACCCTGGGTGGGTTTTCATGCAGTTTAATGCAATGCTTACTCTTCATGGTTTGCCAGATATTGGTTGTCAGTGGATGTTCCAGAGGAGAGACAACTGCGTGCCAACCCAAATATGCCTCTTCCCATTTCTCAGTTTTCATCAATGGAGTTGGGCAGGAACACAGCTTAACTGTTGACCCATGATACTACAATGATCCTAAAACCCTACAGAAGTTTCTTCCTGACCCGGAAGCTGGTGTAGTGGCTTAGAGATTAATGGACTTTTTTTTACATTTTCCTGCCCAATCTGATGGGCGCTAGAGGTTCGGCCCAAATTGGGCACGTCCGTTCCAAAGCCCAAAGACAGCCTTCCATAGACTTGGCTTGAATTCCACGTGTATTTTAAGATTTCATAAGTTAAAAGACATTTCAAGGCAGGAGCAAACGGTGCTTGTATGAAAAAGATAGGAAGGGAGGGAGAGAAGGCTGGGAAAGGACGACTGGTAATACGTTAAAAAATAGAAACTGGAAAAGTTACTTTTCCTCCACAGACTGAAACTTCCAGAATGCTAGCTAGATTCAGGGAGTTGAAGTCGAAGCAACGGAAATGGAGCGCACAAGCACTCTGTTTGACAGGCCCAAGGCAACCTGAAGATTCGTTGGAAAAGGTGGTAGCTGGATTTTCCGCTGCCTTTTCTAACTGCCCGATGCCCCACCCAGCTCCCTGATCAAGATGTTCCTGGTCATTTGAAGAACCATCATCTCCCTGACCTCCAGGAAAGTTTTGTTCCTCGTGTCCGGAATCATCTTGGAGAGGTAGATGAAGCTGGTGACACACAGAGGCCAGAAGAAGAGAAAACTGTAGGGCTCGATGGTCGTCTGAGAGCAGAAATCACAAGAGGAAGCAAGAGGAAGAGAGGCATTAATCGCACATGGAAATTGTATTTGGTTATTATGTGTCATGTCCTATGGGGCTTTTTCCACCTCTCCCACAGGACATGGTTGGGAGGGACCCTATGGATCTTGGTCCAGGATGTTGTGGGATATCAAGTCCCACAACATCCTGCACCAGGCTGAATCACTAGCGGTAAGAGTTCATGGGAATAATATAGGAATGTGGATGATTAAAGGCATTGGTCATATCCAGCCATAAACATCCATCCATCCATCTAAACCAACCAACCCAACAAGCCCAACTCACCAACCTAACCCTCCATCCATCCCAACAAACCCAACAAACCTAAACCACCAACCAACCAACAAACCCAACCCAACCCCCAACCCAACCCACCAACCCAACCCAACATCCATCTCAACAAACCCAACAAACCTAACCCATCAACCAACAAACAAACCCAACCCAACTCACCAACCCAACCCAACCCCCAACCCCCAACCCAACCCACCATCCACCCACCCATCCTAAACACCCCAAACCACCCAAAAAAAAAAAGCCAACCCACCAACCCAACCCAAACACAACTGAATTGGCTCTTTAAATAAAAGAATAATTTCACTAGAACTCTGCTTCTGTTATTATCTGCCATCAAATGGCAATGTGGTGACCCTAATAAGAGTTTTGGAGGGACATCAGATCTTCCAGGACTGTTTTCGCTGCCACCGCCTGCCAGATAGTTTCCAGGGCCGAGCAAGGATTCAAAGCCAAGTGCCATGAGGCTTAGCTCAAAACTCAATCTCTCCACCACACGGGTTGTCTAATCCTGGTGATTTGGAAGAGTAACTCCCCGAGGATGTCCTAACAAAAGCAAGAGTCAATCGTGTGGTCCAGAAGCCAGCTTTAAAGGGGGAAATGTGCATTGACCTTGGAGTACTCGTTTATTGTAGGTTGAGTCTCTTCAGATCTACAGCTGGGAATTAATGGCCTATCTCAAACTACCTACCTCTACATGAAGGTATGCTATCGCAATCAGAAATCTGAAGAGCCAGTGTACGCATCCTGTAATCACAAAGGCTGAGGATCGGGAGGATTGGAGGAATAGTTCCGATATAATCACACTGGAGACTGAATCTGGGCAGAGAGAAAAGGGTTTCACTGTGTGTAATGCCATTTTCATTCAAGCCAACTTAGGGGACTGCAGTGGCTTAGTGGTTAAGACCCTGAACTTGATGACTGGAAGGTCGGAAGGTCAGCAGATCAAGACCCGAGTGCTGCATGGCAGAGTGAGCTCCCGTCATCTCCTGCCACCCTAGCAGTTTAAATAGGTATCACTTCAGTGGGAGAGGTAACAGTGTCCTGTGCACTCCAGCATCTAGTCATGTCTCCCACATGACCAGAGGAATGTCTGCAGATGCTAGCTCTTTGGCTATAAACAGAAATGAGGACTGGACCCTAGAGGCGGATACGACTGGCTTTCGAGCCAGGGCGACCTTTACTTTTAATGTAGCTGTGCTCCAGAGCTCAGAAATAGTGCATTAGATTTAATGGATAGCTCACCTGGCCCAATGCTTTGCCCAGCGAGAAAGAGAGAGACAAATGTTCCGCTGAAGTAAGACATCCAGAAGACCCTTTTCTGTTGGAGAAAAGTGATCATGCTCCACATCAGGCTCAAGTGTAAGATGCAGAAACGGTGTAAGATGCAGAAACTTAAATTCCCACCCATTCATCCCCTTCGGGCCGGCCCTTCCTTTAGGCCAGAGAGTTTCAACCTGTGGCCCACAGGCCAGATGCTGCCCACGGCACCATTTCATGTGTCCCCCCACTGCCTCCACCACACCAGGAAGTGCCATGTGGTGGAGGAAGGGGAAAATGGCCACCCAGCCCCCAAAGCTGTCTGAGAACTACTTCTTTAGGCCACTGGTTCCCCCCTTCTTCTTCTTGTTCGGCCGTATCTGAATCCGAATATTAGTGATCCTCATGGCGATCAGTCATGAAGACAGTCGTGTGAATATAATGCATCTACCTTCCGCATGACACCCATTGTACCACTGATCCAGTTCCTTTGAGTCATTTTCTGGTCCTGAGCCCTTTTGGCACGCATAGTCCTCATCCTCATCCCCAGGCCAGGATGGACGAAGCTGCTGCCCTCCATCAAGAGGGATTCAAGTGGGATTTAATCCACTTGGGGACCATCACCCTTCGCTGTGGACTTCGCCACCCAAAGCCGTTAGTCCTCAGGGCTGTCAGGTTAGTTAACCACCGCTTGACACATGGTGTTGAGTAAGGTCTACTCTATGACTATAACCTGGCCAGAATTAACCCCCTGGTTCCTCTAAAGGGGTTAATTCTGGAGTGGTCTTCATCAAAGATTAGGATTGAGAGAATAAGTACCACAGAAGCTATGACTTGGTTGGAGTTGACCGCTGGGGCTGAGTGATCAGTATAATAATGATTTCGTGTCGGAAATTATTCTGGGTTGAAAGGATGTTGCGGAAGAAACTCCACTCAGGGAACTCCCAAATGAGGCTCCTTTCATGTCCCCAAGAGCTGGGACAGAGACAGGTGCTCAACCCGTCATGCAGTCCCCGGGTCTCAAACTGCCAACTTGCCAGCCTTCCAGCTTACAAGGTGAGCGTCTTAACCACTGAGCCACCGCGGCCCCTTTGAGAGATAAATAAGGAAAATGGAAGTTCTCTTAAGGTCATTGGTCTCCAGTTCTCATTACTCTTGGGTGGCCCAATCTATGGGGAAGGGTGATGGGATACGTAGTCTAGCAACATTGGGAAAGCCGTCCCCTTCCAACTCTCGGAAGCATTTGCCGCACAAAGATTAGAACCTGCAAACCTGGATTTCCAGGGACATGGTGAGAAGTATGCAGGTTATGCTGCACATCCCAAAGCCGGTAAGAAGGACATTCTTCAGCCCATAGGTTTCCACCATGCACATCTAGAGAACATAAAAAGGGAGGGAAGGGGGCATTGGAGAGGAAGAGGTTATTTTGGGGTAACGGGCTATAGTGAATACAGCAGAGGATAGATCACATGCCTTTCCACCCTGCTTTGAAAAAGTAAGGGTGAAAGTCGCCCTTGCTCGAAAGCCAGTCGTATCCGACTCTAGGGTTCAGTGCTCATCTCTGCTTATAGCCAAAGAGCCAGTGCTGTCTGCGTTTGCAGACGTTTCCGTGGACGTGTGGCAGGCATGCCTAGACACTGAAAGTACCCACAACCCTGTTTACCTTTCCACCGAAGTGGTCCCTATTTATCCTGCTTTCGAACTGCTAGGTTGGCAGGAGCTGGGACAGAGACGGGCGCTCATTCCACCACACAGCACTCGGGTCTCAAACTCTGACCTTCCACCTCCCAGTCAATGTCTTGACCACTTGAGCCACTTCAGTTCCTTAAAAATAGTCCACTAGAGGCCATTATATACAGTGACTACTGTATTTGCCGGCGCACAAGACATTCTGGTGTATTTTAAGGGGGGGAAGTGGGTCTTATACACCAGCAAATACGGTATGCAGTAAAACCTCGCATGAAGAGCGCCTCGCTTAGAGACTAACTTGCTTAAAGAGCAGAATTTTCTCTGAACGGTCGCTTCGCTTAACAACTAAAACCAACCCAAAACTCGCTTAACAACTAAATTGAGGTTCTCAATCCCCCCCCTCGCCAGAAGTCACAATTGGTCACTTACAACGGTGTTTTGCTTAAAGAGCAAACTCACTTAAAAAGCCATTCCGTGGAACGCATTATGCTCTTTAAGCGAGGTATCACTGTATAAGAATCTAGTCCTCACACACTCAAAACTAATATAATGTATATTTCCGGTCTAGGGCCAAACCCAGATATTTTTTTAATCCCAAAACAGAGCAGCAAGTGACCCCTTCCTGCTACCAAAATCACATAATATGCTAATTAAACAGACCCAGCAGCTTCGAAGGACTGCAGTCTTTGGGGGGAAAACGTTTTCTCAGGAAGCTGGTGTGAGAGAGAGAGAGAGGCACTTACCGTT
Source organism: Bradypodion ventrale (assembly GCA_035047345.1). Classification (NCBI taxonomy): domain Eukaryota; kingdom Metazoa; phylum Chordata; class Lepidosauria; order Squamata; family Chamaeleonidae; genus Bradypodion; species Bradypodion ventrale. The sequence continues at coordinate 3,158,810 of JAWDJE010000017.1, read as the reverse complement.
AGCGCAACTGTGAACAAAAGGAGAATGTAAATTATTATGGTGACAAATGGAAGGGCCATGTCTTCGATGCCCATAGACAAGAAGATTCTCTCCATATAATACTGTGCCTGGAACGAGACCAGAAAGGTTTACATGGATTAGAAGGGCGATGGCTTCCCTCCGCCTAATGGCAGAGCCGGCTCTGGACTGCCATACTTACTGCATTGATGCCAGAGAGCTGCTGGCCGCCCATCAAGATGATGCTACAGATGACATGCCACCGTAGGTCCTTATACAGTAAGAGCTTGGCCACCTCCATGTCCTTCTCAGCCTTCTCTGCCATATCTTCTTGGCGTAGTTCCTCAATTTCTTCCTCCACGTCATTCTGGTTCCTAAGTAACTTTAAGGCTGAGTGTAAAACAGGAGGAAACATTTCAATGGAAGGGAAGGAAGGAAGGAATGTCCAGCTCTGCTTTTCTCTCTCTTCTGCTTTGTATTCACAGAAATGTAGTCCGGTGACTCTGATTTTGCAGGATTGGCACATCTGTTCCGGGTTTTGGTCCAATGCAGCATTTGGGTGACATATTTAGAATTGCAATTTCTCTGCTCTCATTGTAAGTGCAGTGGTGGCGAACCTCTGGCACATGTGCCAGAGGTGGCACTCGGAGCCCTCTCTATGGGCACCCATGCAGTCACCCCAGCACAGAGTTCGTCCCACCCCTCTGCCCAGCAGCCCAATGGGAGAGCTTCCTCCCTCCCCCAGCACAGAGTTTGCCCCGCCCCTCTGCCCAGCAGCCTAATGGGAGTGCTTCCTCCTTCCCCCAGCACAGAGTTCACTCTGCCCCACTGCCCAGCAGCCCAATGGGAGTGCTTCCTCCTTCCCCCCAGCACAGAGTTCGCCCTGCCCCTCTGTTTGGGCACTCAGTCTCTGAAAGGTTCGCCAACACTGTCCTAGAAGGTGGGTCAAAGAGAGAAGGAGAAAGAGATGGTTCCACAGTTAAGTGGTAAACTTAATGCCTCATTGAGGGAATCAGAATCCAGATGTTGTTATATTCAAAGCAAAAAGGCAAAAGTAAAGCAATCACACTTATATCCCATAGCACTTAATGCACTCTTTGGGTGGTTCACAAGTTAATTAGCATTTTGCCCCCAACACGCTGGTGACTCATTTTACCCATCTTGGAAAGATGGAAGACTGAGTCAACCTTGAGTCCTGGTCAGGATCGAACGCACATCATTTTACCTTGCCTAGCTTTTTCTTCTTGCTGCCGCTGAATCAGCAGGTATCTTGGACTTTCGGGTAAGAAGGGCAGAGTGATGAGTTGAAATAATGCCGGGAGGGCGACGAAGGCCAGCGATATTGGCCAACCTGCGCAAAAAAGATCCAGAAATGAACAGGGCCGTCCCCAAAACCCTGGGCCGCCTGAGGCCGGCCAAATGGCATACTCTCCCCCAAAGTCATGCTAAGCAAAACTCAAGACCAAGCAAGGAATTTTGACACTGAAAGTAAAAAAACAACAACCCTCAATTGTAAATGGATTTTATGATCTATATGCCTAACGTCAGGGCCGGCCACGGGCACAGGTCATGGTGGCACAAGGAATCGGATCAGGGCCAAAGGTAGTGATGGCAGATTTCACCTTTTGGGTTCCCGAAGGTTTGAGGAAGGGTGAAGATGTTGGCCAGCAGGCCACCGAAGACGATGAAGAGGTAAGCCATCATGCCGAGGGCCGGCCTCAGGTTTGTAGGGGCCAACTCCGTGATATACATGGGCACGATGTTGAAGGCGACACCTGGGTGGACAATAAATGCAGAGATGCATGTGCAGGACTTGAAGGGAAGCATGAATGCACACGGATAGAGCCTTCTCGGTGGTGGTGAGAAAGGAAAAAACATTGCTATTCTGAACTAAAACTCCCAATAGCCCACTGCGGTGGCTTAGTGGTTAAGACGCTGAACTTGACAACTGGAAGGTCGGCAGATCAGCAGTTCGAGACCCGAGTGCTGCATGACAGAGCAAGCTCCTGTCGTCTGCCCCAGCTCCTGCCAACCTAGCAGTTCGAAAGCAAGTAGAGAAACAGGGACCACTTCGGTGGGAAGGTAAACAGTGTTCCGTGCGCTCCGGTGTCTAGTCATGCCTGCCACATGTCTATGGAAATGTCTGCCTCTCACTCACCTGCACACATGCCAATGAACAGACGTGCCATGATGAGGAACTCGTAGGAACCGATCAATTTGGAAACAGCCATGAGGAAGGCGGAGGCGATGACCAACACATTGTTGGCCACCAAAGAACATTTCCTGCCGGAGAAAGGAATGCAAGTAGAAATGGGAGCGATTGAGAGAGAGCAGAAGCAGCTTAGCAGTGAGGTGTGAAAGAGGCTTGGGTGCTCCTCAAAATTTGCTGCCTGAGGACCCTTGCTTCTCTTTGCAAAGTGGGAGGGCAGGTAGATTCCCTCTCTCTGCTCCATATGCCATTGAAGGCCCTGGGAGATAAGAATCATCTCCATCAAACAAAACGGGTGCGCATAGACCAGCAGTCTTTCCCAACCTTTGGTTTTTGGACTTTGATTCCCAGAAGCCTAAGTCGATCCGCCAAAGCAACCATCAGCCAGACTTCAATTCCCAGAAGCCCTGATCAGCAGGTGTGCTGACTTGGGCTTCTGGGAATTGAAGTCCAAGCACACCTGGAGTGCCAAGGTTGGCCATTACAGTCCTAGAGGAAATCAAACTTGAATTCTCTCTCTGGAGGCAAAGATGACCAAGTTGAGACTGTCTGTCTTTGGGGCACCTCAGGAGAAGGGAAGATTATTTGGCTGAGAAAGGTGGGAAACGAGAAAGCCGTCCGAGGCAAAAATATATAGTCTCTATAATAATTGTTGAAATAAAATAGGATACTTCTCCATAATCTAATAAGTATTTAATGGTTCAAAAACGACTCATAAATTTAATCTTCAAAATACAGTCTCAGTTCTTTTATGAATCCAAATATATGTCGAATAAATAAAATGGATGAGATAACGTCTCTCGAAATTGTTCCAAAGCCATTTCCTGGATAAATACAGCTTTTCATATAGAAATTCTTCAACAATTATTATAGAGACGATATAATAGTCGGCCGTGGTCGAGTGGACGGTATAGAAATCTAACAATAAATAAAAATAAATAAATAATATATATATATATATTTGCCTCGGACGACTTTCTCATTTCCTGCTATTTCATCGTCTGGCCGCTCATTCTCCCTGAGAAAGGTGGGAGGCAGTAGGACAAGAGGGAGACCAAATGTCAGATGGATTAACTCAGTAAAGGAAGCGATGGGATCGAGTTTGCAAGAGCTGAGCAGGATTGTGGAGGACAGGACATTTTAGAGATCTCTCATTCATAGGGTCACCATAGGTCGGAGATGACGTGATGGCACATCATAATCCAGTAGAACCCCGTATAATGAAAATAATTGGTTCCACTAGGATTTTTTGCATCGTACAATGAAAATCCCTATGGGGGAAAAATCATATAACGAAAATGTCTATGGGATGCATCATGCAACAAAAAGTTTTTCGTTGTACAATTCCCATAGGAATGCATTGCATCGTACAACGAAGATTTTCGTTGTACAATGCACCGTTGATGTCCCGCCCACCGCCCCCCCAAAAAACCACACAATCCCTGCGTTCAATGTACCTGCCACAACGATCTGCCATTGGACTGACCAGAAGAGATCCGATGATCCCTCCGAGTGGAAAGAAAGAAACTGTCAGCCCCCAACGGAACTTCAACAGGCTTTGGTCTATGTTTATCCCGTTTCGCTCTTGGTAGGTCTCATTGTAGAAATTCTTAATGTGCTAGCAAAGAGAAGAGTAAAATTACTACTGGCTGTGCTGGTTCGGGAATTCTGGAAGTAGAAGCCCCTCCCCTGCCCCCGAACTTGATCACTGGAAGGTCAACAGGCCAGCAGGTCAGGACCCGAGTGCTGCACGACGGAGTGAGCACCTGTCATCTGTCCCAGCTCCTGCCAACCTAGCAGTTCGAAAGCAAGAAATTTCAAGTAGATAAATAGGTGCCAATTCGGCGGGAAGGTAACAGCGTTCTATGCGTTCCGGTGTCTAGTCATACCTGCCACATGTCCATGGAGACATCTGCAGACAATGCTGGCTCTTTGGCTATAAGCAGAGATGAGTACTGAACCCTAGCGTTGGATACGACTGGCTTTCAAGAAAGGGAGACCTTGTGTGCCCGTTGTGTTTTACTTCTGCTTCTGGGAGCGACGAGGGCAGTACTGGCTGTCTGAATTGGTGTTGGGGGCCAGATCTGGCCTATGGGCCGTAGTTTGAGCACCCCTGGTTTAAGCAGAGAAAATGGCAGCTTAAAACATACCTGTCAAGTTTTGGATTTGGAAATAAGGGAAATTTACCGGCAAATAAGGGATACTTGACAGTTATGCTTATCCTTTGCTGCCCTCCAATGGCGGCAATAGGGCATTGCAGTCTAATTAATATGGGATGACGGCGGGAAAGAGGGTAAAATAAGGGGTTTTCCTGGCCAATAAGGGATACTTGACAGCTATGCTTATCCTGTGCTGCCCTCCCATGGCGGCAATAGGGCATTGCAGTCTAATTAATATGGGATGACGGCAGGGAAGAGGGTAAAATAAGGGGTTTTCCCGGCCAATAAGGGATACTTGACAGCTATGCTTATCCTGTGCTGCCCTCCCATGGCGGCAATAGGGCATTGCAGTCTAATTAATATGGGATGACGGTGGGAAAGAGGGTAAAATAAGGGGTTTTCCAGGCCAATATGGGATACTTGACAGCTATGCTTATCCTGTGCTGCCCTCCAATGGCGGCAATAGGACATTGCAGTCTAATCAATACGGGATGACGGCAGGGAAGAGGGTAAAATAAGGGGTTTTCCCGGTCAATACAGGATACTTGACAGCTATGGATTAAAATCTATCTCATCCTGTTGCAAAACAGATTGCAAGGCGTGTTTTACTTCTGCTTCCAGTGGGAGGAACCATGTGACCGGCCCGCTGAACCACATGACTGGCCTATGGCCCGAAAAGTTTGGACACCCCTGGTTTAAGACCTTCATTGTTTTGTACATAAAAACAGTCTTCCACAAAAAGCAAATGATGGTGCTATTAGTTTTGATTAGGAAAGGCTACTTTTTCAAGCAGGGGTGGGTGGTGAGGACCACAGACCAAAGTCATCATTCCCAATGTGAATCATACTTCAGATACGTAGTTGATCACAGAGTGGTTGTAGCCATACTGAAGAGACGACCCGGCGGCAGAAATCAACGTAGCCAGGAAAAGCGTTCCTGTCAGGCGCTACAAAGGAAAAGCAGAACACATGGTGATGTTTGGGGGGGGAGGGTGAGAAACTGGGCCGAAACAGATGGGAGGTCAGCTTTGCCATTAGAGACGGAGCTGACTTAAGAAATAAAAAAAGTACGATTCTCCTCCGACATGATTTCTTCAAATCGACTGCTAGTTTCGGCTCGGTTCTGACCAGTGTGCCAATCCTAATCAATGACTCACAGTACAATGGCTAGGGGAGTCTGCTGAGCCCGAAAAGTAACTTTTCCATGCTGTGAAAAGCCCTGGGAGAATGTGCTATTCAACCAAACATAGTCTTTCCCTTGATGTAAGGCCAGATTGTACAAGCTGTTGGCTTTGCAACTAAAGTGAGAAGCATAACATGGATGGATGGATGGATGGATGGATGGATGGATGGATGGGTAGGTGGGTGGGTGGGTGGGTGGGAAAGAGGGAGCTAATGGATGGATGGCTTTCAAACTCACCCCTGGATTTGATGTATTTTCTTCTTCTGATTCCATGCTGTTTCAGACAACATCAGAATTGCAGCTCAGCTGTGGAGGTCTAAATACAATTTAAAATTATTTACAGTGTTCGTTACACATCTATCATGTGTAGCGTTTGCACAGCTCCACATGTTCTCTTCAAATAAAGCCGGGGTTCCCAACCTTTTCATGCCGGGGGCCGGGTCACGCTCTCTCAGTCAGCTTCGAGGTCCGGAGGGCCATTTTACCCTGCCTTCACAATGGGGGTGGCCATTTTGTCCCAACAGCTTCAAAAGGGGTGGCCATTTTGTTTCTCAAATGCCCTTGGAGGGGTGGGGGCACATGAAACGGTGCCATGGGCCACATCCGGCCCACAGGCCTTAGGTTGGGAACCCCTGAAATAAGGCCACATCCCGCTGATTTTTATCTAGAATAAAGCCTTAGCGAAGCTTGGACATCATTAGCTATAAAAACTAGCTTTTTACCTATGTTGCCGTGGTCATGTGGCAGGCATGACTAGACACCCGAGCGCATAGAACACTGTTACTTGAGCAATTACTTGCCGTTAACTTTAGGGATTTGTTATTTCTGAGACACGTAGAAGAACGTCTGTTTTAAAATTTACACACTTGTGGTAACTAGATGATCAATGTGAAAATAAATTGGACATCTAGTTACCATAGTAGGCACCGGTAATTTTTAATTTAGTGATAACTAGCTTAGTGCCTGGCTTCGCCCGGGGATGGTTGGGGTGGTGGCGGCACGGCCGCCGGGGTTGCCTCGGTGCATCCTGTGGGTGTGTCGGTGTTGCCCTGTGTTTTTGGTGCTCTGCTCCATGTGGGGGTTATGTGCCTGCAACACTACATAAAATTACTCTTCTGAGGGCTTTCTGAGTTACTTTTAAGAAATAACTTTCTAAGTTCCGAATAACTACTGAGTTCAGTCGTCGGATTTTCCTTCCCGAAAAAGTCTTCTGGCAACATAAAAGCCCATTAGGGTTCAACATGCCTAATTCGAAAGACCCTGCTACATAAATTCGCTTAGCTTAGGTAAAGGTCACACTTGCTCGAAAGCCAGTCGTATCTGACTCTAGGGTCCAGTGCTCATCTCTGTTTCAAAGCCAAAGAGCCAGCGCTGTTTGTGTTTGCAGACGTTGCCGTGGTCATGTGGCAGGCGTGACTAGACACCGGAGCGCACGGAACGCTGTTTACCTTTCCCTATTTATCTACTTGCAATTTCTTGCTTTCGAACTGCTAAGTTGGCGGGAGCTGGGACAGAGGACGGGAGCGCATTCATGTGCGTACTCGGGAATCGAACTGCTGACCTCCCGCCTCCCAGTCAGCGTCCTAGCCACTGCAGTCCTTGTAGATGTGTAAACTAAGGCTAAGCTTAGTTTAGCTCAAATTCATTTAGCCCAGTTCTTGTATCATAACAGGCCTGGTTGTCGGCTAGCTTCACCTACAATCCCAAGCTGTTCTTGAATGGGCAGTTAAGACCCGTTGGCTTTACAAAAGCCCCGCTTCTAGTGGAGATGAGAACAGCGAGAACAGGTTTGTCAATACAGCGGACTGATTTTGCGGGGAGCCATTCTCCGTTACCCCTAAACTAAGGATAAAGGAATGAAGAACACATAAACTAACCACAGTTTCTCGAACCAGTGAATAAGAGAAAAGCCAGCCACATATTGCATTTTTTTTTCCTTTAAGGCTAACTGATTTAGCGAGAGCCAATCGGGGAAAGATGGAAGATTCTAAAGGAATCTTTGACAGTTGGGAAGGGGAAGCCAACGCCATTCTTGGAAGGTAGGAAAGGCTGGGGAAACTTCCCATTTTTGGAGTACAGGTCGCAGGAGATCCGAGCCAAATTGGGATTACGAGAACTTAGCCCCAAATGTCACTTGCTCAACTTCCCTGGAAAAGAAGGACAGGTCGTTTGCTGTTGTATTGCAACCCCCATTGTCTCTCTGCACCATAGACAAAGGAGGATGGGAGTTGTAGTCCAGCAGTACCAGGAATCAGAACAGATAATTTCCCGCTGATTCAGGGAGAGGGTTGGCCCGACACATAGATAAAGTCGAATTATTAACCAGGCGTCCTGGCCAGGAGGGAGGTGTCGTTCAAAACATCTGGAAAGAAGTTGCTTGCCTGGAAGGAGGGAGGCTAAACTAGATAAAATCAAGAAGGCCTTCCACACGTTCAACCCTGGGGTGTGTTATTAAACGTAAAGGTCACACGTGCTCGAAAGCCGGCTGTATCCAACTCTAGGGCTCAGTGCTTATCTCTGTTTACAGCCAAAGAGCCAGCGCTGTGTCTGCTTCTGCAGATGTTTCCGTGGACATGTGGCAGGCATGACTAGACACCGGAGTGCACAGAACATACCTGTCAAGTTTTGGATTTGGAAATAAGGGAAATTTCCTGGCAAATACAGGATACTTGACGGCTATGCTTATCCTGTGCTGCCCTCCAATGGCGGCAATAGGGCATTGCAGTCTAATTAATAAGGGATGATGGCAGGAAAGAGGGTAAAATAAGGGGTTTTCCCGGCCAATAAGGGATACTTGACAGCTATGCTTATCCTGTGCTGCCCTCCAATGGTGGCAATAGGGCATTGCAGTCTAATTAATATGGGATGACGGCAGGGAAGAGGGTAAAATAAGGGGTTTTCCCGGCCAATAAGGGATACTTGACAGCTATGCTTATCCTGTGCTGCCCTCCAATGGTGGCAATAGGGCATTGCAGTCTAATTAATATGGGATGACGGCAGGGAAGAGGGTAAAATAAGGGGTTTTCATGGCAAATAAGGGATACTTGACAGCTATGGCACTGAACATTGTTTACCTTCCCACCAAAGTGGTCCCTATTTATCTACTTGCAATGTTTTGCTTTCGAACGACTAACCGGGGCAGAGACGGGGAGCTTCACTCCGTCATGCAGCCCTCGGGTCTCAACCTCCGACCTCCCAGCCTTCAAGTTCAGCATCTTGAACCACTAAGCCAGCACAGTCCCACTGCGTTGTTTTTCACACACCATAATTTAATTGGAAAAGTAAAATAAAAACAGACGATGTATAGAAAAGTTTACAAGGGTAGAATACAGCCAGTCTTCTCTGCTGGACCGGGAACCCCATCGACAGGTTTACTCGAGCTTTACACAGCATAGTAAGACTTTGTTGTTGTTGTTGTTGCATCATCTCCTTGTATTTAATCCCCCACCCTCCCAAAAGGAGGAAATCCCTGCAAAGAAGAGATCCCTAGTTTTCTATTTCGTTCTCTTTTTCCTATAGTGTTTCTTCTGCAGGCGGAGATCTGCGGCCTTCCGGATCTCCAAAAAGGTCTTGCTTTCCGTTTCCGGGACGAACTTAAAAATGTAAATAAAGACGGCGGTGCAAGCTGGCCAGAAGAGAAGCAAGCATAAGGGTCCTATCCGGGGCTGGAGTAGAAAGCAAAGACGAGCGGAAAAATGGGAGAGAAAAAACAAAAAGAAACTGTGATCAGACTAGAAAGCTCACGTCAGCTCACTAACTTGCCAAGCCGCTGCTGGAACATGCATACCACCAGGGGACGTGATTCAGCGGAGGTGACAGCAGGCATAGCGGTAGCTGCAACAGTTATAATGTCCCCATGTAAAAATACATTACCCAATACCATTTGAACAGCTATAGCACGCCTATAAGTTAAAATCTGTACACGATAGGCAATCACGTACAACACACTCGATATCATGTAAATCAGCCCACTTGATATCATGTAACTCACGTGTGTTAATCCCAGTAGCAAAAACATTTTTGTGCAGTGTTATTATAGTCGTCTTATTATTATTCCGTGTCTCAGCCAGACGTGAAACTGCCAAAATGAAGGCACCCTTTGTCGAGTTCGTTCTGCAGCTCCCTTTGCCTGGCTTAGTGTGAGAAAGATTAGCCGGCAACACAAGTTTACCGCTACCAGGGTACGCCCGATTGTGGTTCAAGAATATCACAATCTTCCAGGAGGCTCTTTCTGTGTACCCCTATTATTACAGTCAAAGACCAGAACAGATCACACATAAAACATTTACAACAAAAATTAAATATATCATGGTGAGATTATAAAACAAATTGCAGAATGGTCTAGCTCCGTGATGGCAAACCTTGGCACTCCAGATGTTCTTGGACTTCAATTCCCAGAAGCCCCCGTGAATCCACATGAATGGGTTTACTCTGATTTATCCTGCCCACGCCGCCCTCGTCGCTCCTGGAAGCGGAAGTAAAATGCGCCCATACAGAGGAAGGGTTAACCCGGAAGAGCCTTAACCGTACGGGCGCGTTTTACTTCCACTTCCGGGAGTGACGAGGGCAGTGTGGGCAGGATGAATCGGAGTAAACCCATTCGTGTGGATTCACGGGGGGGTTCTAGGAATTGAAGTCCAAGAACATCTGGCGTGCCAAGATTCGCCATCACGGCTCTAGCTCAATTCGGATAAATAAGATCTAGTGCAGTCATGGCCAACCTTGGCATGCCAAGTTCAGTGTCTTAACCACTAAGCCACCACAGTCCCTCATCTAAGATTACAGTGTATAAAAATGTGAAGGCTATTGCCATTTCTAATTCTCTTCCCTTGAAGAAAGGCTGTGGAGTGAGATATAACATGTATATTCACCCCTTCCGAAGATATTCAGAATTACCCAGTAGAGCAAGGCTGGGCCGCTAATGACCATCTCAGGTGATGTCGGATGACAAAACCCATAATCCGCCATTCTTAGCACTGAAGGCAAGATACGACGGGTGATACTTTGCTCGACGCGCCGTCCAGAGAAGTATTGACTTATTTAGTCATTTGATGTATTCATCCCCCACCTATCTAGGTACCTGGGGACTGCGGTGGCTTAGCGATTATGAAGCTGAACTTGACGACAGGACGGTCGGCAGTTCGATACCCGAGCACTGCATGACGGAGTGAACTCCCACCTCTGTCCTAGCTTCTGCCAACCTAGCAGTTCCAAAGCGAGAAATTGCAAGTACCACTTCGGTGGGGAAGGTAGACAGCGTTCTGTGCACTCTGGTGTCTAGTCATGCCTGCCACATGACCACGGAAATGTTGGCTCTTTGGCTATAAACACAGTTGAGCACTGAGCCCTAGAGTCAGATACGACTGGTTCTCGAGCAAGGAGGACCGTTACCCTTTACCTATCTACTCGAGTTCTGACACTAGGCAGCTTGCAAAATGTATACAATCTCCATCTCCTTTAAAAACAGGACAGTGGACAATTGGATTTTCGTTAGGGACTCGGGGCTGGGTGTATGTGCACACTCACCTCAATATAAATATACATGCACAGTATAAGAAACCGAGCCATCCAGTTCATAGATACCCCAATCACGTATGCCGAACCCCGGGATGACTGCAGGAATAGCTCTCCGGTAAGCAGGTAAGGAATGGGGCCTATGAACAGAGGCACATATCTGGAGTTAGATCCTGCTTCGTTTAATTAACAATTTACTGAGGCTAGCGATACATTTAATCGCTAAAACCTGTCTGGCCAGGTTATCCTGCTATGGTCATAGAGTAGACCCTACTGCCAGAGACTCCATGCCGCATGTCAAGTGGCAGTTAATTAACTTGACCACCCTGAGGACTAGCGGCCTTGCATGCTGATGCTCACAGGGAAAGGGGAGCGTCCCCCAAGTGAAATTGGATCAGTGGTACTGTGGGTGTCACACTGCGATGCAGAAGGCAGATGAAAGGCCGTTGCATTATATTCTCAGGACAGGCTTTGTGGCTGATCACCATGATGATCGCCTATATTTGGATTCGGATATGGCAGAAGAAGAAGATGGTGATGATGATCTTGAGCCCGTGGGCCATCAGAAAACTCTTTGGGTCCACCATTATCACTTGAACCATAGTTAAGCTTGACCACTGACCCAAATCTCCTCATGGCTTCCAGACGGTGGTCCAGGAACATCCCTGTCTGGACTGCATGTTCTAGTATCATCCAGGTTAGACCATACCTGTCAAGTTTTGGATTTGGAAATAAGGGAAATTTCCCGGCAAATATGGGATACTTGACAGCTATGCTTATCCTGTGCTGCCCTCCAATGGTGGCAATAGGGCATTGCAGTCTAATTAATAAGGGGTTTTCCCGGCCAATAAGGGATACTTGACAGTTATGCTTATCCTTTGCTGCCCTCCAATGGTGGCAATAGGGCATTGCAGTCTAATTAATAAGGGATGACGGCAGGAAAGAGTGTAAAATAAGGGGTTTTCCTGGCCAATAAGGGATACTTGACAGCTATGGGTTAGACTGCTACAACGCCTTATACATGGGGCTGCCCTTGAAGGCTCTTTTTCTTTAAAAAAAAATTTGGGGGGAAACTCTGGGCTGATTTACGTTTCCTTTTGACTCATGTAGGCGTTACTGTGGGGATGTGCGTGTGTGTGGCAAATCATCACATCTCCATCCTGGTGCATTTCTAGAATTATCTACCAGGGCAGTCGTCTGCTAACTTGGCTGCTTTCCCGAAATACTTTGCCGAGAAAGGAATGCTAAGACTAGCAATGAGAAATCACATACCAGTCCCGATCGCATGCATAGCGAGATAAATAATGATGATTAGTCCATTGAGATAAACCAGAGATGGATGATGGTCGGCCTGTGAGATAGAGTTGATTGTGAGATGGCAAGGTGTCATTTGTCTTCATATATACAATGGAACCTCATACAACAATTGCCCCATATGGCAACGAAATCACATAATTAGGTTTTTTTGGGGGGAATAGTGTCCCGCATAACACTTTTCCCTATGGAAAAAAAAATCATACAACAATTTTTCAATGGGAAAAACCACTTAGCAAAAAAATTATCATTGTGCGATGCATCCCATAGGGAAAATCGCTATACGATGCATGTATCATATAGCAATTGTTTCGTACAATAACAAGCCCCGTGGAATGGATTAAAATTGTTGTATGAGGTACCACTGTATACTGTATGTATAAAAAGTCCCTCCTCCCCTTCATTATTTTTGCAGCGGTTTCCCATAATCCAGATCTCCAAAATCCAACAAATGCTACCGCGCATCAAAACAAGCAAGAACAGAAGGCAGCATCTAAATCAGGAGTTCCCAACCTATGGCCCAGCCCAAGCCCGCGGCACCATTTCATGTGTCCTGCCGCTGCACCCAGAAGTGGAAGAGGATGTGTTTACATCAGCCGCAAATGTGCCCATGGCTGTCGTAAATGCAGAAGTGGGCATATTTAAGATAGATGTAAGTGCGCCCGCTTACAGGGTGTGTGGTCTGGCCCTCTCAACTATCCTGGGGGGCATGGTCCAGCCCACAGAGAAAAAAGGTTGGGAACCCCTGATCGAAATAGATCCTTGTAGACTAGGACATAGGCTTTGATCCTCTTTTGAACCTTTCGCACAGGACAGACGGGGATCGACTCACTTCCAAACTGGCTGGATTGTTTCTGGAGACCTCTTTTAACCCAAGCATGGGATTTGATGTCTCAGAACATCTCATGGGGTAGGGGAGAATCTCGTTGCCGGGACTGAGAGTCCCCCCACTCCCCCAAAACTATCAGCAAAGTTTAGCTGTAATCTCCTACTGGCATTCAGATTTTGGCTTGCAATTTCCCTTTGTCTTTGTGACTGGGAAGTGTCGTCCCTTACATCAATGGATGCCCTTTCCATGACACCGGGGTGCATAAAGTTATGAGTCACAAACCTTGAGTTCAAGGCTGAGCGATAACAGAATGGACATCATGCTGCTACTGATGAGGCTGCCCAGGAGGAGAACCCTATGCCCCACAGAATCGATGGAAAACATCTGGAGGACAGAGGGGGAGGGGGAGAGAGAGGAGGATGGATCAAACCAGATGTTAAGTAGGCCACCCATTTTCCTATAATCCATCTGCCAGGGGCATAGGAACTATTTTTGATTGGGGGGGGGGCAACCTTGAAAAGGGCCTGGGGCAAAGTAGATACTGTGCATCCCCTTCTGCGCAGGTCCCTTCTACGCATGTGTAGAAGCTTTCTGCGCATGCGTAGAAGGGACCTGCGCAAAAGGCTTCTGCGCATGCGTAGAAGCCTTCTGCGCATGCGTAGAAGGGACCTGCGCAGAAGGTCCTGGATTGCCACCTTCCAAAAGGGCCAGGGTCAAATTCGGGGGGGGGGGGGCTTTGGCACTCCCTAACCCCCCCCCCCCCCCCCAGTTCTGACGCCGCTGCCCATCAAACAAAGCCCGCGTTAACTTTGATTGGAACAATCAGAAAAGGGAGTTTATTGAATGCAAGAGACACAAGGGAGGGAAATCTTCCACTGGGCTGGACACGGAAGTGTCACTCCTTGAGAAACATGGGAAATGTTGAGCATGTTGAAAAGAACAGGTGACAGATAACATCTTGTAAATTATTTCTAAGTTTTAGTGTTTGGGAATCAAGACAATTCAATACACAACAAAGTCTTTCTCCCTTGCCATTGGCTCCTGTTCCCCTGTGATAAGAGGAGTTTTCAGGTGACACCTCAAGGAATCCCATAATCTCGTCTATGCTTTACTTGTTTAAGAGCATGATAGTAAAACAGAAGAAGCTTACCGTTACAAAGGTCATCAGGAGAAGTCCGCCGGTCAGCCCTATAAGCAGAAAACGAATATCTTTAGCGTTTACTCCAAGGGCTATGTAGATTCCCTCTGCATAAAAGTATACCTAGGATTAGATCACAGGAAGTAAGGACATTAGCTGCATAAAGTATTTTTTGTACATTGTATCTCTGGCGATCTTATTTACTGTTACTGTGATATTGATATATTGATTGTATGAATTATGCTGTATTACTATGGATTTATTTACTTTGTACATTGACGATTACTGTATTGCTATTGCTGCTGCTGCTTGTTTAGATTTTGTATTTCTGTATTTTGTTTTTTATTGTGCACTTTATTATCGTGAACCGCCTTGAGTTGCCCACAGGGTAAGAAAGGCAGTATAGAAATAAAACTTCTATTCTATACTATTCTACTCTATAAAGTAAGTCTTGGTAAACCAGAATTTGGAAGTCATCTGCAGAGCAAATCAATTTAAAGTTGCATGGAGAGCTATAGCATCTTATCCTCAGTTCTAAATACAGGTCACACTTTCCATAGCCATAGGTTCTGTTTCTGTGGTTCAGTTATCTGCGGGGTCTAAACACTTTCAAATGAAAAAAAAAAAATCCTTGAAATACATATGTATTTCTATGGTGTATTACCAGAGCTGGCCACTAGAGACCACTGTCTGCAAGGTAATGATTACAAGGAATGGAGGCAGACATTTTGTCAGCTCTCGTGTAGAACGATGGAGGCATTTGAAACCCGGCCCCTGCTTCTACGACTCAAGCCGTACATACAGTATATGAAATACAAGATTTGTTGTTAGCCACAGTTTCAAGTATCCACAGAACGTCTCAGATCAT
Source organism: Bradypodion ventrale (assembly GCA_035047345.1). Classification (NCBI taxonomy): domain Eukaryota; kingdom Metazoa; phylum Chordata; class Lepidosauria; order Squamata; family Chamaeleonidae; genus Bradypodion; species Bradypodion ventrale. Next base: position 3,143,600 of record JAWDJE010000017.1, on the reverse strand, counting down.
ATCCCTTTGTGGATGTGATGTGTGTGACCTATATCCTCCATGGTCAGTCTTGGGAGTTGTAGCTTATTTGGTAAACTTAGAGGTCTCCTCTTTCGTTCACGGTAATGTATTAAAGCAGGGTTTCCCAACCTTGGCCCCCCAGATGTTTTTGGACTTCAATTCCCAGTAGCCCTGATCAGTGGGTGTGCTGACTTGGGCTTCTGGGAATTGAAGTCCAAGAACACTTGGTTGGAAAACCCTTTACTAGAGTGCTGTAGCAAAGAAGACTTGAGTTCGTCACCAAACTACAAATCCCAGAATTGCATAGGGTGGAGCCATGGCAGTTTAAAGGCCATTACAGTATACTGCTATAAATGGCATAAGGAGCACTGATGCTAATATCCTGCTTACCACATTTACACCAGTTAATTGGTTGCCTGCCATCAAGATGACGGTAGTAATCACATATTGCCGGAGTTGTGGGAAGAACAGAAGTTTGTAGACTCTCATATTCTTCTCAGTTTTCTCGTAGTCAGCCTCCAGGTTCATCTCTTCAATCTCCTCCTCCACATCATCTGTTCCTCTCAGGAGCTTCAAGGCTGGGTGGAGAGGAAAAGTGGAATGTAAATACTGTAAAGATTTGAATTAGGTCTCTGGAGAGAAGAACTCCCAGATGGCTCAACCACTTCTTCTTCGTTCCTGTCCTGGTCAGACCCTGGACTGCCAAAATGAAGCCACTTTCTTTGCTTTGACGTTGCTCAGATGCAAGTCCTCATTGGCGCATGTCTCTGGCAGAAATTGGCAGACCAGCAAATGGGCCGGACTCTGTGTCTCTCGACATTCACACCATGTGTTGTTGTACGTCAGCAGTCCCCACTTGAGCATGTTGGTCTTGCATTGAGCGACTCCAACCCTCAGCCTGTTCAGGGTCCTCCAAGTGACGTAGGGGAGGTTGAGATCTTCAGCTATATCTACCTTTAATGATGTTCCTTTCCCAGTGAGGTCATTCCTCCATCTTCTAATTTGGTTTTGCTCTTGTGTACTCTCAAGAATGTTTGTTCCTGCCATAAAGCTCTTCCTGGATCTGAGCCAGCGGACTTGAAGCACATCTCCATTCATTCTATTGCTAAGTTCTCTCAGCATCTGCTGCTACTTCTCTCCTGATCTTAGGTGGAGCAATACCAGCAAGGGGGTGTATCTTCTCAACTGGTGTAGGTTTAAGGCATCCTGTCTGCTATCCGCATGGCTTCATTAACTGCCATGTCAACTTCTTTTGCGTGTGTGGATGCGTTCCATACTGGAGCAGCATCCTCTGCTGCAGAGACGCTCAGGGCCAAAGATGATGTATGCAGTGTGGATGGTTGAGTTCCCCATTTATAGTTTGTGAGTTTCCTGATGACATTGTTCCTTGTATGAACTTATGCTTAGGTATCCAGACTACGCAGCATGGATGGTTGAGTTCCCCATTTATAGCTTGTGAGTTTCCTGATGTTGTTGTTCCTTGTACTAACTTTGGCTTTGGTATTCAGGCAGTGCTGCTTAAAAGAGAGTGTCCAGTCAGGTGTCACACCAAGGTATTTTTTGGTGTTGAACAGCCCTATCATTGATTCTCTTGCCACATAACATTCAACTCAACCTTGTCTCTCGGTTTTGAAGGTGGAAAGCACATACTTGAGTCTTACTTGGATTACTCTTCAAACGGTTGATGTTGTAATCCTGTCCTAATTCTTCAAGTGTTCCAGAAGGTTTTCCAGCTAACTCATCAAAGCTTGACCCTTGAATGGCCATTGATGTGTCGTCCGCATAGATGGACAGTTTTATATTATCAGGAACTGGTTGATCATTTGTATATATATTATACAGTGTTGGCGACAATACACTTCCTTGAGGCAGACCATTCTTCTGTATGCTCCATCTGCTGTTCTTTTCCTTCATCGTCACATAGACTCTCCAGTTCTGAAGGAAGCTGCCAACACTGGGAAGTCCCTTCCCCTCCACCCTAAGGGCGCCCGGGACTTATTGACCATTTCAATACCTTGCCTGGCTTCCTGCTCCTTCCCTTTCTGGATCAGCAAAAACCTTGGACTTTCAGGGGGGAATTGCAGGAGAATTATATTAAATATAGCTATGATCCCAATGACGCTCATCAGGAATGGAAAACCTATGGAAGAAGAACGAGTTACCAATTAGGAGAGGGGTTCCCCCCGGTCATGCTCTCTCAGTCAGCTTTGAGGGCCAGATCATACCCGTCAAGCACAGCTCCGAAAAATGCGGGAAATTACTGCGCATGTGCGCGCGTATGTTCAGTAACACATTTGCGCATGGACAGAACCCCTTTGCGCATGCACAGAACCCCTTTGCAATGGGCGCGCATGCGCAGTAACTCCTTACCCCATCGTTCAAAATATGGGACGGCGCCGGGAAAGGGGAGGAACGAGCGCTAAAATACGGGAAATCCCGGCCAATACGGGATACTTGACAGGTATGGGCCGGATGGCCATTTTGCTCTGCCTGCACAATGGGGGTGGCCATTTTGTCACAACATCTTCAAAGGGGTGGACATTTTGTTTCTCAAATGCCCTTGGAGGGGGGGGGGAATGAAATGATGCCATGGGCCAGATCGGGCCAACAGGCCTTAGATTGGGAACACCTGAATTAGGAACACGCCTCTGTTCAATTTCATGAAGCTTTTTGGACAGAATGGCCACCCCCATCATGCAGGCAGGGCAAAATGACCGTCCGGCCCTCGAAGCTGACCCGGCCCCCGGCTTGAGAAGGTAGAGAACCCATGGGGGAGGGAAGAAGCGCTCCCATTGGGCTGCTGGGTAGAGTGGCAGGGCAAACTCTGTTCTGGGGGGAGGGAGGAAGCGCTCCCATTGGGCTGCTGGCCAGAGGGGGGTGAACTCTGTGCTGGGAGAGAGAGAGCAAGTGCTCCCATTGGGCTGTTGGGCAGAAGGGTGGGACGAACTCTGTGCTGGGGGAGGGAGACATACCTGTCAAGTATCCCGTTTTGGCCAGGATTTCCTGTTTTGCAGCGCTCGTTCCTCCCCTTTCCCGCCGCCGTCCCATATTTGAATGGCGGGGAAAGGGGTTACTGTGCATGCGGACCCATTGTGCGCATGTGCAAACAGGTTACTGTCCATGCATGCGCAGTAATTCCCTGTATTTTGCGGAGCCACGCTTGACGGGTATGGAAGGATGTAACGCTCCCATTGGGCTGCCGGGCAGAGGGAAGTGTGTGAACTCTATGCTGGGGTGATGGCTCGCTCACCCACAGAGAGGGCTCTGAGTGCACGCTCTGGCATGTGTCCCATAGGTTCGCTACCAATGCCCTAGAGCAGTTCTCAACCTTTTTAAGCCGAGGGCTGGGTCACGCTCCCTCAGACAGCTTCGGGGGACGGACGGCCATTTTGCCCTTCCTCCACCACATGGCACTTCCGGGTGTGGTGAAGGCGTTGGCGGCGCCTGAAATGGTGCCATGGGCCACAGGTTGAGAGAATCCCTGCCCTAGAGGTTATATTCATGTAGGGACTGAATGACATTTCGTACCTTATTCTTATTTACCTGTTTCGTTTCCCAGGGCTTCAGAAAGGTCGAGTGATTGCGCCAAGAGGAGACCAAGGCTTAGGCACAAGACAGGCAACATGTGGAGGGCACCCCGCAGATTGAGTGGGGAGATTTCCACAACGTACAGAAAAACAACACAGGTGAACGCACCTGGTGGGACAATAATTAGGTCAAGGTTAAGGCCTTCCTTGCGCAAAAGCCAGATATAGCTGACTCTAGGGTACAGTGCTCATCTCTTTATCTGCAGACGTTTCCATGATCATGTGGCACGCACGACTAGAGAACACGGAATGCTGTTACCTATTCCACCAAAACGGTACCTACTTGCAATTTATTTGCTTTCAAACTGCTAGGTTGGCAGGAGCTGGGGTAGATGACATGCAGCACTTCAGTCTTGAACTGCCAACCTGCCAGACTTCCGGACGTAAAGTTCAGTGTCTTAACCACTAAGCCACTGCAGTCCTTATAATTACAAGGACTAAATTTACCATCTGTGTAACTGGGTGTACAGGAACATGGGAACAGCTGGTGTAGTGGCATAGCTGTCAAGTATCCCTGATTGGCCAGGAAAACACCTTATTTTACCCTCTTTCCCGCCATCATCCCTTATTAATTAGACTGCAATGCCCTATTGCCACCATTGGAGGGCAGCACCCCTTATTGGCCATGAAAACCCCTTATTTTACCCTCTTTCCTGCCATCATCCCTTATTAATTAGACTGCAATGCCCTATTGCCGCCATTGGAGGGCAGCACAGGATAAGCATAACTGTCAAGTATCCCTTATTGGCCATGAAAACCCCTTATTTTACCCTCTTCCCTACCATCATCCCTTATTAATTAGACTGTAATGCCCTATTGCCGCCATTGGAGGGCAGCACAGGATAAGCATAGCTGTCAAGTATCCCTTATTTGCCGGGAAATTTCCTTTTATTTCCAAATCCAAAACTTGACAGGTACGTGTAGTGGTTAGAACAAAGGGGGGCCATTTGCAAGCCCAACACATGTTGGTTAGTCCATTGGGCCAGGAAGGGACGCAAACTACCCACCACCACCACCCGGATGAAACCTTGCTCCGGTCATGATTTCCAAGCTTGCCCTGTTGCGAGGCTAAAGGAGGGAACGGAAGCAAACCATGTAACCCTGTTTCTTTACATCAGGGGTTCTCAACCTTTTCAAGCCGGGAGCCGGGTCATGCTCTCTCAGTCAGCTGTGAGGGCCGGACAGCCATTTTGCCCTGCCTGCACGATGGGGGTGGCCATTTTCTCCCAAAAAAAGGGTGGAGATTTTGTTTCTTGAATGCCCTTGGAGTGGGGGGGACCACATGAAATGGCACCATGGGCCAGATCCGGCCCACAGGCATTAGGTTGGGAACCCCTGCTTTACACGCACACTTTTCATGGATTTAAATCCCCATTCCTGATGTTCTTAGCCAAAGCTGGAACATCTGGATCAAGGAGAAAACACCTTTAAGAAGCAGCATAGGATTTTTTTTTCTTTTTTGCTCCAGATTCCAGGCATCTGGGGTTACGCTAGCTTGATCTCAGCCCTGAACCTTTCCAAAAAATTCAAAACATTAAAATACTAAATTCTTGCCCACCTGAAGCCATCCCATTAACGAAACATCCAGTGATTCCAAAATTGTTTGATTTCACTATTCTCGAAAGGCCCGCCAGGACAGTTGCAACGATGTTGGCGCCGTTATTTAAGAGCAAGGCGCGTTTTCTAGAAGGCAACAGAATAGGAGAGGAGACATTTTTATTTTTATTTTGGGTCAAGGCAAAGTGGAACGATGGCCTTTGCCGAGGATTCTTGTCCATTCCATGAACAATCCCACCAAGAGGAGGGGAAAAAAACCAAATTAGAAGATGTAAAGTTGCTCACGCTGTGTGAATGTGGAGAGTAACAGAATCTGGTCATAGCTGTCAAGTATCCCTTATTGGCCATGAAAACCCCTTATTTTACCCTCTTTCCTGCCGTCATCCCTTATTAATTAGACTGCAATGCCCTATTGCCACCATTGGAGGGCAGCACAGGATAAGCATCGCTGTCAAGTATCCCTTATTGGCCAGGAAAACCCCTTATTTTACCCTCTTTCCCATTGTCATCCTGTATTAATTAGACTGCAATGCCCTATTGCCGCCATTGGAGGGCAGCACAGGATAAGCATCGCTGTCAAGTATCCCTTATTGGCCAGGAAAACCCCTTATTTTACCCTCTTTCCTGCCGTCATCCCTTATTAATTAGACTGCAATGCCCTATTGCCACCATTGGAGGGCAGCAAAGGAGAAGCATAACTGTCAAGTATCCCTTATTTGCCGGGAAATTTCCCTTATTTCCAAATCCAAAACTTGACAGGTATGAATCTGGTTCATTTACCAGTCTGCCAGTTACTGCCAGAAACATGTACCAATCAAGACTTGAGTTTGGCCAACGACAAAGCCAGGGGTTCCCAAACCTTTTCAAGCCAGGGGCCAGGTCACCGACTCTCAGTCAGCTTCGAAGGCCAGATGGCCATTTTGCCCTGCTACGTGATGGGGGTGGCCATTTTGTCCCAACAACTTCAAAGGGGTGGCCATTTTGTTTCTTGAATGCCACCACCCGCCCACCCCGCCCCGGGCTGTTGTTGAATGACAACTATAACACATTCTCCTTAACCATGCTGGCGATGTCGGATGGGATTTGCAGTCTGGGAACACACAGAAAGCCATGCACAGCCTGCATCTAGCTGACGGGGGACTGACTTTGACTCAACAATTACTTGGGGTTGCCTTTCTTCGCCCTCCGTGGAGTCTACGCAAAAGAGGTCACTCACCTGCCCCATCTATCCACATAGAAGCTGAGCAACAACACACCAGCAAGCGCTCCGAGTGGGAAAATGAAGGTGGTGAGATTCAAGAGCCGGTCATCAAACTGCAGGTTCAGGAGTTCCCCATCCACCCTTTTGAACGTCGAGTTGTAAAACGGTATTATAATCTAGGAGGAAAGATTATAACCTAGGAATATAACCTAGAACAGTGATGGCCAATCTCTTGGCACTCCAGGTGGTCTTAATGGACTTCAATTCCCAGAAGCCCAAGTCAGCACACCTGCTGATCAGGGCTTCTGGGAATCAAAGTTCAAGAACACCTGGAGCACCAAGGTTGGCCATAACTGGCCAAGCACCACAATGGCCAACCTTGGCACTCCAGGTGTTCTTGGACTTCAATTCTCAGAAGCCCAAGTCAACACACCTGCTGATCAGGGCTTCTTGGAATCGAAGTTCAAGAACACCTAGAGCACCAAGGTTGGTCATAACTGGCCTAGCACCACAATGGCCAACCTTGGCACTCCAGGTGTTCTTGGACTTCAATTCCCAGAAGCCCAAGTCAGCATTCCTGCTGGTCAGGGTGAAGTTCAAGAACACCTGGCGTGCCAAGGTTTGCCATCTCTGCCCTAGTAGATCTGTAAACCCAGGGATAAGAAAAGATGGGTTTTGGGTTCCAAAACTCAACAACGATGAAAGCCAGCGTGAATTGAGTTTCAAACCAGGACTCAAGAGAGTGAGTTTAAGTCCTTGCTTGGCTACAATCCCTCCATTATCAAGGGGCTGGACTAGATGACCCCTGATGTCCCATCAAACACTACCACTCTGTGGTACATTATTGTTTTTACTGACCGCTGGTTAAGTCCCTTGACCTCTCTACTGAGCCCCTATTATATGAAACTATCTATTAGGTAAAGGTCACCCTTGCACGAAAGCCAGTCGTATTCAACTCTAGGGTTTGGTGCTCATCTCTGTTCAAATCTAAAGAGCTAGTGATGTCTGTGTTTGCAGACATTTCCGCGGACATGTGGCAAGCATGACCAGACACACTGTTTACCTTCCCCACCAAAGTGGTCCCTATTTATCTACTTGCAATTTCTTACTTTCAAACTGCTAGGTTGGCAGGAGCTGGGACAGAGACGGGAGCTCATTCCGCCATGCAGTCTTGAACGGCTGGCTTGCCGAGCTTCCAGATAACAAGGCGAGCTTCTTAACCACTGAAGCTAGAGATAATGGTGGAGGAAAGCCCCTGACTGAAACTCTGGGGGAGATGCTTTCTGTTAGACTAGGCAGTAGTAAGCCAGATGTACCACTGGTTATGGTACTGGTTATGGCAGTTCTCATGTCCCCAAAAGTGTATCAGGAAGGTGGCCAAAGTGTTGCTAGATGAATTAGACCACAAACCAATTGTAATGCCAAAAGAAGCCCATCTCTGCGCTATATAATCATTTTGTGTCCCAAATTATTCTGGGTTGAAAAGATTTTGGCTGGAGAAACTCCACTCAGGGGAGGCCCGAATGAAGTCCCCAAGATCCTTTTCCCACCCAAGTGGTCCCTGTTTATCTATTTGCAATTGACAGCCCATAATACAAAATCCAAGCAGCGTCTCCATCACTATGGCATGCTAGCTAGCTAGCCTTTCGAGAGCCTGTGGGGCAATCGTTCCGTGCCACCCTGAGGTACGTCTCTTCTGCATGCGGGGGGTCACCTCTCACTTCTGCCCCCCATTCACACAACGAGAAAGCCAGCTTACTGCAGCTGGGCTGAAGACCAACCAAAAGCTGTATCCGCACTGGAACAACCCGAACGAGGAAGCCAGCGTAGCCAGGATGAGTTCCTTTGTCAGCTTCTACAGGAAAGAACAAAGGGGAGCAGAGGGGAGATTTGCAAAAATGTACAGGGTAAAAGCATGCCAAATTATTTATTTTTTTCTTGCATTTTCCTCGAGGCAAACTCACCGGTTCTTTGCAGTCGGGGCTAACTGTCTCTATCCTTTCAGCCGTGTCCATGGCTTTTTTAAGGATACACAAGAAGCCAGTCTTGGCTAAAGGAAATGAAAAAGACAGGAAATCGTGGACGTGGAAAATCCGTAGACAACCCACCTTCTATCTACACTGGTCTCCTGTTTCCATCAGTGGGCAGTCCAACGTGGAGGGATTCCCAAACCTCACGTTACTTATATGTACAAGGGAGGGTACATAAATCTGGCGCAAACAATACCTATAATCTAGGGCAGTGATGGCAAGCCTTGGCACTCCGGGTGTTCTTGAACTTCAAAGCCTAGAAGCCCTGATCAGCAGGAGTGCTGACTTGGGCTCCTGGGAATTGAAGTCCAAGGACACCTGGAGTGCCAAGGTTGGTCATCACTATGCTTTGTTGTTGTTCAGTCACACAGTCGATTCCGACCCTTTGCGACCCTATAGCCCGCCAGGCACCTCTGTCTTCTCCCATCCTCCTCAGCCCACCCAGCTTTGTGCCCATTGCATCTATAATACCATTTGTATTGTATTTTATATTTGTTTGATATATTGTACCGCAGAATTTGTATCTATTTGTAATAGCATTTTGAATATTGTATTTATTACTGTATTTTGAATTTTGTATTTCGTATGTAAACCCCTTGGGGTTATTTATATGTTGTTAGCCGCCCTGAGTCAGCCATGTGCTGAATAGGGTGGGATATAAATCGAATAAACATAACATAAACATCTCATTTTTTTGGCTGCCCCCTTCTTCTTTTGCCCTCCACCTTCCCCAGCATCAAGGCTTTCTCAAGTGAGTCCTCTCTTTCTCACTCGATGTCCAAAGTACTTTAGCTTCAACGTTACTATTTAACCTTCTAATGAGGAGTCAGGGTTGATTTCTTCTAAGATTGACATTATTTGTTCTCCTCGCTGTCCAAAACTCTCCTCCAACACCGGAGTGCACAAAACATCGTTTCCCTTCCCCCACCAAAGTGGTCCCTATTTATCTACTTGCAATGTCTTGCTTTTGAACTGCTAGGTTGGAAAGGGCTTGGACAGAGACGGGAGCTCACTCCGTCGTGCAGTACTCGGGTCTGGGGTGAAGCAGCAAAGACCGTGGGTGAACCTACCATCTCTTTCTCTTGGAGAACAGCCAGAATGGTAAGGAAAGTCTACTGACCTTATTTTCCATTGAAAGAACTCTGTCGGAAGGTCGCCGGCGTTCCAAGGACCAACGGGAGGAAGGAGACTCCAGAAGGTTCTAGAGTGAGAACCTATTGACAGTTGGAGGGGTGGTGGTGTCTATGTTCTCCATGGGACAGAAGGCTGATGTAGGAGCAGGCTTTTCCAGATAATTGAATGCGGCTTAACCACTGGTGTAATAGAAGCTACCTGGCTAAGAGCTCCTGGTTCTAATCTCATCCAACGTGTAAATGCGCCAGGTGGGCTTACAACAGGTCACAGGATAACTGAGTTGGAAAGGGGTCCCATGAGGCCATTCAGTGCAACCCCCTGTCCAGGCAGGAATAGCAATAGCAATCATACTTCTATACCACGCAGGGGTTCCCAACCTTTTCAATCTGGGGGCTGGTTCACGCTCTCTCAGTCAACTTCAAGGACCGGATGGCCATTTTGCCCTGCCTGCACAATGGGGGTGGCCATTTTGTCCCAACCATAGCTGTCAACTATCCCGTATTGGCCGAGGAAACCCCTTATTTTACTCTCTTTCCTGCCGTCATCCCTTATTAATTAGACTGCAATGCCCTATTGCCGCCATTGGAGGGCAGCACAGGATAAGCATCACTGTCAAGTATCCTGTATTTGCCAGGAAATTTCCCTTATTTCCAAATCCAAAACTTGACAGGTATGGTCCCAACAGTTTCAAAGGGGGTGGCCATTTTGTTTCTTGAATGCCCTTGGGTGCCATGGGCTGGATCCAGCCCATAGGCCTTAGGTTGGGAACCCCTAAGATAACACTTAGTGCACTCTATGGGCAGTTCACAATTAGTATTTTTGCTTTTTTTCCCCGCTACATGCTGGGTACACATTTGACTAATGTTAGGATGGATGGAAGGTGAGGTCAACCTTGATTCCCCATCAGGATGGAACTCACAATGTTTTGGCTGCAGGATAGCAGTTTAACCACTGTGCCACTGGGGCTCCTAATCCAAATCAAATCCAAATCAAAGTAGATCTGATAGATTGATTGATTGATTGATTGATTATTATTATTATTATTATTATTATTATTATTATTATTATTATTATTATTATTATTATTATTATTATTATTATTATTACTGTAAAAGAACAGAAAAAGAAATGACATACACAACTCTCAAAGACTGCCTGACAAAAAGGTGACAGGTTTATTATTTATTTAGAAAAAAATGTACATTTATAAGGGCGGAACCAACTTGCGCCTCCCTCTTCTTGTTTTAGAGGTACAATTTTTAAAAAGCACAATCTCATGAAATCTCACACACACACAAACACAAAATTAAGCCCCCAGTTGAGTAAGCTTTCACCATTCAAGAGGGTTTTCACAAGGGCGAGTCACCGGCTGCTCTATACGTATCGTCAGACATCAAGTCCTATCATGCCTCCACACTGTTCCTGCCTGCAGGGGATGGTGGGAATCGGAATCCGGCAGCCGCCAGAAGAGCCCGGATTTTCCTTCCCCTCTTATACGGGACGGGGAATTTTAGACGTCTCACCCAATCCTGAAAGACCTTCTCAAGATGACCGACTTCATCCCAGTTTCCAAACCAAAGTCCGAGCAAAACACACGCTTAACATTTTAAAATAATGAAAAATGAACATAATAATGAAATAATAATGCAAAATAAAATAATGAAAAAAGCCCTGAGAGAAGAGTTAAGTCCAAAACTTTTTTTCGTTTTGCAAAGCCGGTAGTTTCCTCTGCAGATAATTAATAGCATTTCTGTTCCTTGCTCAAAACTCAAAGAAGCAAGTAGAGAAAGCAAGTGATACGATACGGCAGGTAGTTTGTGTCCTGTAGCTTATTTTAACCTTCCACTACACTACAACTTTTATTTTCTACAGATTTCACGGAATAAGTTCTTGATGGTTTTCTGGTCACTTGAGCATTGGGCTCAAAGTCTAACATTCGCATTAAACTTCCAAACCAGGAGGGAAATGGATTATTATTTTCCCCCCGAGCAACATGTTACTGTGTACCTGGTCACCTAGAAGCGAACCTGATTCACCCATAGATTCCCAAGACCAAGTCCCCATTGGCTTGAGGAAGGGGTTCCCAACCTAAGGCCTGTGGGCCAAATCCAGCCCGCAGCGCCATTTCATGTGCAGGCCCCCACCCCTCCAAGGGCATTTGAGAAACAAAAAGGCCGCCTCTTTTAAGACGTTGGGACAGGCACGGCAAAAATGGTCATCCGGCCCTCGAAGCTGGCTGAGAGGGCGTGACCCGGCCCCCAGGTCGAAAAGGTTGGGAACTCCTGGCTTGAGGCAACAACGGGAAGCAATTTCTTCAACTGAGAGGGAAAGGGACTCACAGATAAAATTGTGCTTGTGAAATGGCACACATTTTTTTTTTTGTTATAAAGTGCACGCTAGCTTGGGCGTTCATCGGGTATTGGAAAATCCAGCTCTCGTTGGGTCTCTCTCGTCTGTTTGCCAGTCCTTCGGAGGTAAGGCGGGAGCCGGGAGAGGGGAGTCCACAGCCGGCAGAGAACTCTCCAGATCTTCATGCCACAAACAGCAGAGTGCTAGAAGTTTATTTCGCACCACCCGGGTACAAAAAACAAACATTATACAGTTTGCTCCCCCTTGGAATGTGTTCCCGATGCCCTGGGGAAGAGAAAGAGTACCGTGAGCTCATCAAAACTGCCCTCTCCACCACCAGAAACAAATTACACATTGTCAGGAGAGCATAGCTTGGAAGTAACTAGTTCCCCTGAACATTGTTACTCATAACTAGCTAGCTTTTGCACTGAGGTTACAATTCAAAAGTATTGGATGTAACTGATTCCCCTGAACATTGTTACTCATAACTAACTAGCTTTTGCACTGAGGTTACAATTCAAAAGTATTGGATGTAACTGATTCCCCTGAACATTGTTACTCATAACTAACTAGCTTTTGCACTGAGGTTACAATTCAAAAGTATTGGATGTAACTGATTCCCCTGAACATTGTTACTCATAACTTACTAGCTTTTGCACTGAGGTTACAATTCAAAAGTATTGGATGTAACTGATTCCCCTGAACATTGTTACTCATAACTTACTAGCTTTTGCACTGAGGTTACAATTCAAAAGTATTGGATGTAACTGATTCCCCTGAACATTGTTACTCATAACTAAATAGCTTTTGCACTGTGGTTACAATTCAAAAGTATTGAATGTAACTGATTCCCCTGAACATTGTTACTCATAACTTACTAGCTTTTGCACTGAGGTTACAATTCAAAAGTATTGGATGTAACTGATTCCCCTGAACATTGTTACTCATAACTAAATAGCTTTGGCACTGTGGTTACAATTCAAAAGTATTGGATGTAACTGATTCCCCTGAACATTGTTACTCATAACTAACTAGCTTTTGCACTGAGGTTACAATTCAAAAGTATTGGATGTAACTGATTCCCCTGAACATTGTTACTCATAACTTACTAGCTTTTGCACTGAGGTTACAATTCAAAAGTATTGGATGTAACTGATTCCCCTGAACATTGTTACTCATAACTTACTAGCTTTTGCACTGAGGTTACAATTCAAAAGTATTGGATGTAACTGATTCCCCTGAACATTGTTACTCATAACTAACTAGCTTTGGCACTGAGGTTACAATTCAAAAATAATGAAACAAACACACTTAACATGTACTGGGGACATGAGTGATTTTTCCCCTAGTTATTTTCAAAAGTTAATTTTAAAGGTTATTTTAAAGCATATGTTGAGCTGTGCAATTTTTCCAGGCTTTGTAACTCGTTCTTTTCACTCCTAAGAATTCCAGTAACACCAAGGCAAACGAGTCCATAATTCAACACAGGGGTTCTCAACCTATGGCCTGTGGGCCAGATCCAGCCCACAGCACCATTTCATGTGGCCCGCCATCCTCCGGTGGCGTCGGAAGCAGCTGAAGTGGCAAAAACAGCCACGTCCGTGTTTATGACAGCCGTAAATGCACCTGTGGCTGTCATAAATGCATTTACGACAGCTGCGTACGTGTTTTATGGCAGCATTTATGGTTGGGGGGGAACCACCAGTCTGGCCCACTCAGTTGCCTGAAGGAGCATGACCCCACCCATGGCTTGAAAAGGTTGAGCACCTTGGATCTAACACAATAAAAGGCAATATAATACAATGTAAATTTGTGCATTTTATTCTTCCTATCTGCTGCCTTGGAGAAGACTTTCCTGCTGCCTTATTTTACTCACATGAAGGATGACCAGGATGGGATTCTGAACTGCAGGAGAATTGCAGAGGGTCAGCACAAACCGGATGGTGCTCCACATTCGGAGAAAAATGAATATAACGGGGATCAGAATCAACTTTTTATCAGCAACAGATGTCCTTAGCTGGGAAGCTGGGGTCCTTGATAGGAGGGGACGGTACTCCGAGAGCGCAGTGTGCTATAGGAAGGAAGGAAGGAATAAAGAATGTAATACAACCTTCAATACACAGGAATGGGCAAAATCTATCGTCTCCTAAGCTAAAATACCATAAAATTGTAGAACAAGAAGGGATTTGAAAAACCATCTTGTCCTCCATCTGAATACTCAGAAACTCCAGCTAAAGTTGCATTAAGAATGCCCTTTACTTAGTACTAAATAAATAATGCAAACAGTTGCATGCCAATATAGGCAGCAAAAAACAAGATCAAGGGTTCCCGACCTAAGGCGTGTGGGCTGGATCCCCCCCATGGCACCATTTCATGTGGCCCCGTACCCCTCCAAGGGCATTCAAGAAACAAAATGGTCATCACCCCCTTTGAAGCTGTCGGGACAAAAAGACCGCCCCTAGAGCCATCCGGCCCTTGAAGCTGACTGAGAAAGCATGACCTGGCCCCCAGCTTGAAAAGGTTGGGAACCCCTGTTCTAGATTATTATTAGACCAAGGGAGCATGAACCTCAGGTGGCATGTGTTGGGGGGGGGGGCAGAGGTGAGCTACAAAATCTAAAATCTTCTGTCCAGTCTCCTAAACAGAAGAGACACTTTCTCCGAAACCCCCCTAATTAGCCTGATCTTTTTAGGGACATCAAAAGAGGCTGTTGCCTTTAGCTCGGAGCAAAACTCGGAGCGGATCCAGTTACCAAAGTGACACGACCACAGCTGTTCCCGTGCACAAATCCTGCCTTGTTCCTAGACAACCGACCAGAACAGCTGCCAGCCCAAGAGACGTCTGTCTCTAGCAACGCAGCCGAATGGAAGAGGGAAACAGACATCTATAGTTTCCTTCCTTCTTATAAAGCAAAGATAGTTTTAAATAACTCGACAACAAAAATTTGAGATCATCCGCATCTAATAAACGGAGGAAATGGCACAAAAATTAAGAACTCAGAGGCGAAAATGGAGACTCTTTTTTTCGCTCACAATCTCCAGTAAAATGGAAATGAAAGAACCCGAGACTTAGAATTAGTCATTTGGTGAGTTACATTAACTTGTTAAAACTATTCACCAATGTGAGATTTGGGCTCACCATAGGTGACTATCTTTAAGTTTGAAGACTAGAGTTTCCGTAATTGGGAGATGGAAGACCCCCCCCCCCAAAAAAAAAATACCAACCGCTCGGTTGACGTGCTTCTTAATGAGGAGGTAGAAGATCGGCAAAGTCACATAGGCCAGGATTTCCCACATCTTGCCCGCGAGTAGCATCCATAGAACCCGATCCTCGGCGCCGATGTCGATCCAACACCAGCCGACGGAGACGTCGGAGGCGTCGTAGCCGATCTTCTTCAGGCTGACGGCAGCGGCCGTAATCAGAAATGGGACCCCCCAGCTGGGAAAAGATAAGAGATTCTTATGGTCTCTAAGCCTGTTAATTTTTATTTATTTGTTATTATACATATACCCTGTCCTTGGAGATTTTCCTTCTCTGGGCAGCTAACAACATAAAACTCACACAATTAAAAGAGAAGAGCCAGCCTATTTAGCCCTGGGCAAACTGCACAGTCTCAAGCGCTCCCCCTAGACCCGTGATGGCAAACCTTGGCACTCCAGCTGTTCTTAGACTTCAATTCCCAGAAACCCAAGTCCCTGTGAATCCACACTGCGTACACACAGTAAACCCATTTGTGTGGATTCACAGGGAATTGAAGTCCAAGAACAGCTGGAGTGCCAAGGTTCGCCATCACTGCCCCAGAGGAAGGATATGTTAAGCCACTCCTATGTAACTCTCTACCTAGAAAACCCTTGAAAGGGTCACCATAATTAGGAACTGATTTGCTTGCACAGAATTATTATTTTAAGATTCCTCTCTATATTGCTTGGAAAGGGACGGCGGTGGCTTAGTGGTTAAGTCGGTGGACTTGATGACCAGGAAAGGCATCGGGTCAGAAGTTCGAGACCCGAGTGCCAACCTAGCGGTTCGAAAGCAAGAAATTGCAAGAAGATAAATAGATGCCACTTCAGTCCAAAGGTAACAGCGTTCTGTGAATTCCAGTGTCTAGTCATGCCTGCCATAAGACCATGGAAACATCTGCAGATGCAGACATGACTGCACATGATTATTATTTTAAGATTCTCTATATTACTTGGATCTAGGTAAAGGAGACTAAATTGGGTGGAACTCAGCTCATTAAGAGAAAGTGTAAGGAGAAATTAACATACATTTGAACACTTGAACATGAAATCATGCTCAACGTCAGCCAAGACTGATTTCATTTTAAAACATCTTTTAAGTCACACTCCCTGCCCATAGATTGTGGCTGGGGCACCACCCCGACACCATTTCCAGATAAACCAGTCAGTGCAATTGTGCGCCAGGTGCGCATGCCACCTTAAATTTGCATTTTTGCATACATAATTTGCTGGCCCAAGAGGCTGGAAACATTTTTCTCTGGCAGCTACACTTCTGCCTGATAAATAATTTTGCACATCGCCAGGGCAAAAAAGTCAAGAAATTATTTCTCCTGCCTTTCTTCTAATCCAGGAAGTCTCAACCTTTTAAAGCCGGGGTCGGGTCATGCTCCCTTTTGCCCTGCCTCCACCACATGGCACTTCTGGGTGTGGTGGAGGCAGCGGGGGGCCCACATGAAATGGCACCATAGGCCACATCCGGTCTGCAAGCCACAGGTTGAGCATCCCCGTTCTAATCTGTTTAGGAGCAACTGTTGACGACACAATATTTTTTTTGGACTTCCATTTCATAACTTTTTCCATGATGGCGGTTTTTAACTCTGATTTTTTGGACCGGTCAAAAACAACTGCTCAGTCCAGCCGAATGTTGAAACTATTTGACCTCGGTCATCTTTGGATGCTGAACATCATCTGGGTTTGTTTGGCGTCTGTGAAAAGCTATAAATACCAGTAAGTCACAAGGAAGGAGAGTGACCTCTGGCAAATGGCAAACACGCAGGTGACGCGACAGATAGTCTTTCATGCCGTGACCCGAGAGTTTCATGAAGACGTTGCCAAAGCCCTGGTAGCCCAATGCTCTGAGCATTTTCAGCAATGCAAATAAAGACCCTCCTCGAAGACTGCAGCATTTTTGGACCGCAATCGGGCATACTAACCTGGTAATGGCAGCTTTGTCTTGCCAGCTAATCTTTCTCACACTAGATCGGGTGAAAGGAACTGCAGTAGGAACTCACCCAAAGGTGCCTTGATTTTGGCAGCTTCACGTCTGGCATAGACATGGAAGCAGCAAATGCCAAAATAATGTTATCTCCATGTGTTTTTTGAAGAAATAAATCAAATGCAGTGGTACCTCGAGTGCCGAATGTGACAAAATTTTCGCGACACGCATGGAAATCCATTGGCAATAATGCCTCGAGTTACAGATTTCCCCTTTCCCCCAAATGGATTAATTGGTTTCCAGTGTATTCCTATGGGAAACCGCCTTTTGCATTACGAATTATTTCCGAAACGAAAATCAAGGTAAAGGTTTTCCTTGTTCGAAAGCCAGTCGTATCCGACTCTAGGGTTCAATACTCATCTCTGTTTCAAAGCCGAAGAGCCAGCGCTGTCTGCTTCTGCAGAAGTTTCCGTGGTCATGTGGCAGGCATGACTAGACACCAGGGTGCACGGAACACTGTTATCTTCCCACCGAAGTGGTCCCTATTTATCTACTTGCAATATCTTGCTTTGGAACTGCTAGGTTGGCAGGAGCTGGGACAAAGACGGGAGCTCGTTCCGTCCTGCAGTACTCGGGAATTGAACTGCTGACCTTCCGCCTCCCAGTCAGCGTCTTAGCCACTTGAGCCACTGCAGTCCTCATTTTCAATGTATTCCTGTGGGAAAACGCATTTCAGGCTACGAATTTTTCATAACACAAAACGTCCCAGGGAACGCATTAAATTCGTAACCCGAGGGACCGCTGGATTGTCTTTTAAAGTTAGAAATGTGTCACACAATAGCTTTTTTAGTGGGTTTTTGGAAATATAAAAGTATAAATAAAAAAGATGTTTGTTATTTATGGTAACAGCCATGAGATTATTCATAGCTTAAAAAATTGGAAAATGTATGTGGCGTTTGTAATGGAAGACTGGTATATAAAGAATTATGGGACATTGCTATAAATCTGGGGTTCTCAACATTTTTCAGCCATGCGCCGGACTAATCCCCCCTCGGACAGCTGAGCAGGCTGGACTGGTGACACACCACCACCACCCCGGTCGCCATAAATGCTGCCATAAAATGCATGTTGATACATTTACGCCGGCGCGCGGACTCATTTACGACTGTTGTAAATGCATTTACGATGGCCGTAAATGAGTTCACGGCTGATTCCGGCAGGGATGGCAATGGGGGCAGCTGGAGTGAGGTTAGGGGCCAGATTATTAGGCACCATGGGCCGGATCAGGCCTGCAGGCCATAGGTTGTGAACCCCTGTAAATGGTAAATTGACATGGGGATTTTTTATTGTGAACCGCCCTGAGTCGGCTTTGGCCGAGTGCGCGGTATATAAATGTGACAATTAAATTAAAATTAAATTAAAATTAAAACTAAAGAAAGGTTTGATAAAGAAAAAAATGGTTTTTGTTTTGGACATTTGGGGAGAATTTATTGGTTGTTTTCGAAATGGTAGCTGCGTTAGTCTGTGTTTCGAGCATATCAGAGTAAAACAGAACAAGACCAAAAAAAAAAAAGTTTTGGCACTTTAAAGACGAGCTGCTGCATTTTAATGTTAGTTTTTGTGGATCAAGTCGACGGATGGAGCAGACTTGATCCGCGAACGCTAACATTAAAAGACAGCAGTTCGTCTTTAAAGTGCCACAACCTTTTTTTTTTCTCTCGTTCTGATGAGGTTTCTGCCCACTAAACTTTTGGGGAGCGATGGGGAAATGATGCCTGGTCTGGTCCCTTAAACCACAGAAGGAAAAAAAGAAAAAAGTTTGAAAAAGTTTCATCTTGGGAACTATTAGAAGAAAATATATATATATTCTTCTAATAGTTCCCAAGATGAAACTTTTTCAAACTTTTTCAAACTTTTATATATATATATATATAAATAAAAACACATCAACAAGGACAAAGGAGAGGCGAGAGTTAACTTCAGAAGTTAGTCCTGGGTTGTCTAAAAACAAAATAAACCAGCCTTTGGGGGGGAAAAACATGAGATACAGTACTGTAATTCAGTTCCCAAACCTGAGCCACTCCTAGGCTGTTTGTTGGCCAGTTTCTTAAGGCAACCAAAAGAAACTTGGAAAAGTCAAATATAAACAGGGCGTAACTCTCCGAGGAAGGGCAAAGACCAAATTCCTTTCCGTGTCCTTTGGTTCTAGGACGACAGATCAAAGGCCCAGATGCACTGATTAGATACACCTCCTCATCAATCACTTAATTTTTCCACCTAAATTAAGATTAATTCCTCCCATGTATTAGAGCCACTCCTAGAAGAGGAGATGCACATTTTAAAAAATCCATTTCAAAGTATTTAAGCCAGGGGTTCCCAACCTTTTTCACGCCGGGGGCCGGATCATGCTCTCTCAGTCGGATGGTCATTTTGCCCTGCCTGCACGATGGGGGGTTGGGCATTTTGTCCCGACAGCTTCAAAGGGGTGGCCATTTTGTTTCTCAGGTGCCCTTGGAGGGGCGTGGGACTGCATGAAACGGCACCGTGGGTCAGATCTGGCCCTCAGGCCTTAGGTTGGGAACGCCTGATTGTAGCCCTGGTCCTAAGGGCCTGTGGTGGCTTTGTGTTTAAGACGCTGAACTTGATGACTGGAAGGCCGGCAGGTCAGCAGTTTGAGACCCGAGTCCTGCACAACGGAGCGCGTACCCGTCGTCTGTCCCAGCTTCTGACAACCTAACAGTTTGGAAATGGAGAAATTGCAAGTAGACAGGTAGGTAACAGCAGGAAAGGTAACAGCGTTTAGTGTGCCTCACTAAACACACGGCCACAGAAACATCGGCAAATGCAGACAGAGCTGGCTCTTTGGCTGTAAACGGAGATGAGGAAAACCTAGAGTTGGATACGACTGGCTTTCGAACAAGAGTGACCTTTACCTTTGCCTCAGTTCCTCATCTGTGAAATGGGCAGAGCTGGGATTGTTAGATAGACAGATAGATAGATAGATAGATAGGTAGACAGGTAGACAGGTAGACAGGTAGGTAGGTAGGTAGATAGATAGATAGATAGATAGATAGATAGATAGATAGATAGATAGATAGATAGATAGATAGTATGATTATTGTGTGAGCTGCCCTGAGTTGGGCTTCCTAGTTGGGCGGCATACAGGGGGGGACCATAAGGACTCCCATCCCAGGCCCGGAGATGACGGGGCCCCAGCGGCATCGGGAAACCACTGGTGTGCACATGCGCAAACAAATAACTCTCCCCTGCTCCCCCCCCCCCCATAGAAGCAGAAATTAAACACTAAACCCCACATCAGATAATTCATTTTGGTGTTATTTTGCGTAACGAAACCATTGCCCACAATAAAGACTTTCCTAAACCTGGCAGCCAAAACCGCCTGGGCATGTGATCGCATCATCTCAAGCTGGGCATAAGAAGGGTTGTTGTTTTTTTCAGCTGGAGCTGAGAAAACAAGTTTATTCCAGAGCAAAACAAATCAGAATTTAAAAAACAAGCACGCATACAAACATTGCGCAAGCTGGCTCGTTGTCTGATTGTCCTGAAATATCCTTATTAAATTGAGCTTATTATTGGCATTCTGACCCAGCCCTGTCCCAAAGAACTTACACTTGATTGTCAACACAACTCACACTAAACAGACAGACAGACAAAGGGAGAATTGTTTAGGGGGTGAGATATGTATACAAGGACTCGTGGGGAGATTAAAAGCTAATAAATATCACCTCGGGGTGTTTTTTTCAGTTGAGTGGCTTTACAATGCCCATAAAAGAAATCCTCAGTTTGCATAATTTATTATTTGATCGGCATACGGACGCTAACCCTCAATGTGCTTTGAGTTAGGCCAGGTTCAGAAAGGGAGTGACTTCAGAAGTCAGGCTGGATTTCCACTAGAGACCAGAACCCTGCATTGGCTAAATCAGGGGTTCCCAACCTAAGACCCATGGGCTGGATCCGGCCCATGGCACCATTTCATATGCCCACCCCCAAACCCCTCCAAGGCATAGCTGTCAAGTCTCCCGTATTGGCCGGGAAACGCCTGTTATTTACCCCCCTTTCCTGCCATCATCCCGTATTTGTATTTTCCCATAAATCTCCCGTATTCTATATTTTTTAAAAAAATGGGCTGGGAACTACAGCCCTCATGGTGCCTTGTGCAGAAGGAAAAGGCAAAACCTGTACTGCACATGCGCACTAGTGCAAAATGCGCCGGGAACTAGAGCCCCCATGGGGCTTTGTGTGGAAGGAAAAGGCAAAACCCGTACTGCGCATGCGCACTGGCGCAAAATGGGCCAGGAACTACAGCCCCCATGGTGCCTCCGCCAACTGGAACGTCTTGGAGGAAAGGTGGGAATAAAATAATCCATCTAAAAAGGGCGGCCAGGCCAGGCTATTTGGATGGAGGCTTAAAAGGGAGTTAAGGTTCTGGTCCTCAAGAAAGGTGTGGATTAAAGGAGGAGATAGGGGGGAACCGTTCAAGTCTGGCTAGTTTTAGGCAGGATTTTAGTCCACCCACCCATCCCAACTGGAGTACCAGTGCATGGGTTCGAGAAAGCCATAGCTGTGAAGTATCCCATTTTGGCCAGGAAAACCCCTTATTTTACCCTATTTCCTGCCGTCATCCCTCATTAATTAGACTGCAATGCCCTATTGCCGCCATTGGAGGGCAGCACAGGATAAGCATAGCTGTCAAGTATCCCGTATTTGCTGGGAAATTTCCCTTATTTCCAAATCCAAAACTCGACAGGTATGGAGAAAGCCTATCTCCCGTCCTGTAGGTCTCCGCCCCACTGCCGTACAATCTCCGTTAGTGCTCAACCTCTACTTAAATCTTTTGATGTCTGGGGCCTGCAGATAGAGTTTGTGAAAACTTCGTCTCTCTCTCTCTCCTCCCCAGAGATGCTCAGCACAGTAGGTGCAACCCGGCTGGGGATGATGGGCATTGCAGTCCCAGCCCGCAGGAGCAATAGGGTCTGTATTCCAGGAGGGGAACTTCCCACCCTCCCTGAGGCAAACAGTCACGGGATAAGGGGTGTTGCAGTCCCAACCCGCAGGAGCAATGGGGCTTGTAGTCCAGGAGGGGAACTTCTCACCCTCCCTGGGGCAAACAGGCAGGGGTGATAGGTGTTGCAGTCCCAACCCGCAGGAGCAATGGGGCTTGTAGTCTAGGAGGGGAACTTCCCACCCTCCCTGGGGCAATCAGGCAGGAGGCAATAGGCATTGTAGTCCTGGCTAGCAGGAGCGATGGGGCTTGTAGTCCAGGAGGGGAACTTCCCACCCTCCCTGGGCAAACAGGCAGGGGATGATGGGCGTTGCAATCTCAAACCACAGGAGCGATGGGGCTTGTAGTCCAGGAGGGGAACTTCCCACCCTCCCTGGGGCAAACAGGCAGGGGTGATAGGTGTTGCAGTCCCAACCCGCAGGAGCAATGGGGCTTGTAGCCTAGGAGGGGAACTTCCCACACTCCCTGAGGCAATCAGGCAGGAGGCAATAGGCATTGTAGTCCTGGCCAGCAGGAGCGATGGGGCTTGTAGTCCAGGAGGGGAACTTCCCACCCTCCCTGGGCAAACAGGCAGGGGATGATGGGCGTTGCAATCTCAAACCACAGGAGCAATGGGGCTTGTAGTCCAGGAGGGGAACTTCCCACCCTCCCTGGGCAAACAGGCAGGGGATGATGGGCGTTGCAATCTCAAACCACAGGAGCAATGGGGCTTGTAGTCCAGGAGGGGAACTTCCCAGCCTCCCTGGGGCAAACAGGCAAGGGGTGATGGGCGCTGCAGTCCCAGCCTACAGGAGCAATGGGGTTTGTAGTCCAGGAAAGAAACTTCCCTCCCTCCCTGGGGTTGGGCAGGGGAAGATGGTTCACCACGCACCTGACCACGTGGAAGAGGACCAGCAGCACCCCCCTGCTCCGTGGGGCCCGGCGGCGGACGATGCTGAGGTAGAGGTAGAGGGCGATGGCCAGGGTCCAGAAGAAGGAGCTGGTGTTGGCGAAGGTGGAGGCGGCCCCCTGGGCCACGCAGTCCCACGAGGTGGCCTGGTAGTCCCGGAGCGCCCCATAGAAGTAGGCGGCGGCCGAGAGGAGGTCGGCCAGCGACAGGTAGAGCAGCAGCTGCCGAGGCCGGGTCCGCAGCTCCGGCCACAGGGCGTGGGTGGCCACCAGCAGTGCGCAGCCCAGGCACGAGAGGGCGCACGAGAGCAGCACCGCCAGCCGCTCCCAGGGCAGGACCTGCGTGGCGGGGGGGAGCCCGGGGGCGGGGGGGGAGGAGGGGGCAGCGGCGGCGGCGGGGAACATCTGGGGGGCCAGAAAAGGGGGGGACCCACCTAGAAGGGGGGGCAAATCCCAGAAGATCAGGTCAGGGGGAAGGGGGTCCCAGCAGATCCAAACTGGGGGTCACGCAGGATTGGGGGGCGAGTAGGGGGCTCCTGGGGATGGAGGAAATTGGGGGTCGTCGGGGGAGGCGAAAGTGGTCCGGAAAAGTTGAAAAAGCAAAACTAAAAGAGGGGGGGCAGGCGAGGGGGGGCAGGCAGTGGGTCCCGAGGTACCGCTCGGTCTCGATCCTTCCCGGGTCGACCGCTCCGTCGGCGCTGGATGCGGCCCGCCCCGTCGTTCGTGGGAAGGAAGGAAAGGCGGACCGGAGCTCGTGGGTGGCTCCGCCTCGGACGGCCCAGGGAGGGGGGGTGGGTCATCGCTCCGAGGAGGGGTCCGGAGGCTGGCCTTGCAAACCCTCCCTCCCCTCAGTCTCAGAAGACGGCTGGGTCGGGCAGGAAAGGTCCCTTTCCCCCCTCCCTCCCTCCCTCCCTCTCTTTCCCCTGCGATGGCTCCTGAGCCTACGCAGAGTGCGCCGTGGTGGATGCCCCAGGTGGGTCTATGCAGTGGGACAGGCGGAGTGGCTGAAGGATCGGCTCAGAGCGCGGGGCTAAACCAGGTCCTCGGCAGCAATGGATCCCGCTTGGGTTGGCCCGACTGGCCTACCTCGCAAGGTTGCTGCTCAAATAAGTAGGAGACGGTGTGCGAAACAAAACAACAACAACCGCGGAGCTGGTTTCTCTTCGGCGTTTGTAGCTCACCTGCTCTGCAACTGGAGGTAACTTGGGGGAGCCTTCATTACTCGCGAGGAGGCCTTTCCTTCCACCCAAGGACTATGGGATGAGGTAGACAGACTCCTCGTGAAAGTATTTGTGTTTAACCTTCTTTTGACCTGTGAAGGATCAAAGTCAGCCAAAGAGTCAATTTTATTGTTCGGGGCAGAGTTTAGGAGCATTGGGGAGAACTCCAGCTCCCATCATGATGCTTAGAGGGTGATGGATGATGCAGTCAATTTTTTTATTATTATTATTTTAAGGATCTTTCCAGGTTCTTGAAAAAAGATCTCCAAAAGTTTTGGAAAATTTATATTTGGTGTTATATCCTCCTTCGGCCTCTAGAGGTCAGCATTGCTCCATCGCAGAATATTTCCTACTAGTTCTGTGGTTTTGGGCCATTTCACAGATTTCCTTCCTAAATTCAGCAGGAAGACTTTACAGTTAGGAAAATCTAAATGCGGGCAGGATAAAATCGATAGAGTCACTCAAGCAGGCAAGTGAGTTTTTAGCTTTTTACTCTGGAAAGTCTGGCTTTGAATCCCAGGGCAATTGTGTTGAGTTGACGTTGCCAACTTTATTCCTCTGAATGGGATCCTTTACCAAGTCTGCAAACAGCTGTTTCCTACAAACAAAGCATTTCTTTCTCAATAGAGAAAGCCAACATCATACTTTAAATTTTAAAAAAAACTGATAGAAGAAGACAAACCACTTCTGGTTTTACATCGCTCCCATCTTGTGGAAGGTAGTTCCACAGGTTTTAGCAATGGGACCTGGACATACACACTTTGGTGTCTAGGCATGCCTGCCGCATGTCCACGGAAACGTCTGCAAACGCAGACAGCACACTCTTCGGCTACAAACAGATATGAGCACTGAACCCTAGAGTCGGATACGACTGGCTTTCGAGCCAGGGCGACCCTCAGCTGTGCAGGGAAGTTCTTCAACCAGGATTGACTGCAGGACTTGAAAGAAATGAGTTACAAATAACACAATTACCCATAACATTATTATTTTTGTAAAGAGGGCTAACAAAGTAACATGCATTGATGTGTATTTATAAAAACACAAACTCATGCAAAAAAAGAGGTGTTGCTTGTTATTAAAGTACCAACATGTAACTCATTTCTTACATACAATGTATATCTCAAAACTAACATAGCAAATGGGAACACATTTTAGCAGCGTCATGACCAAACTTTTCTAGTCACTTTCAGGCACTACTTTTAAAAGGACATTTAAAATTATTTTTACCCCCTTCACTTTATCTATCTTAAGGGTTCCCAACATAAAGCCTGCGGGCTGTATCCGGCCTGCAGTGCCACTTCATGTGGCCCCCAAACCCCGCCAAGGGCATTTGAGAAACAAAATAGCCACCCCTTTGAAACTATTGGGACAAAATAGCAGGGCAAAAATGGTCGTCCGGCCCTCGAAGCTGACTGAGAGAGCGTGACCCGGCCCCTGGCTTGGAAAGGTTGGGAACCCCTGATCTATCCTAAATTTGCTTTTTCTTTAAAGCAACTTTCCAAGCAAACTTAGTCTCGTTTGAAAGATGCTTTTGAACCATGCAAAATCCGGCCGGTTTCTCTATAGTGTCCAGAGGAGTTGCAGGAAAGGGATGGGTACCAATTTCTGGGGAGCGAACAGATTTTTCTCCCGCTTTGGTCGAAGGAGGAAGAGTTCGTCTGGCCCGCCCGATAGCGTGGGGCATTTCTGGGGCAGTATTCCTGCTGATTGCTTCCTTAGCCCTGACGCACAACAACCAGCTAAGACACTGCCAGAGAAACACCCACAGCGGCAGCTTGGAGAAATTGCAAAAAAAGAAGAAGAAGAAGAAGAAGAAGAAGGGGTGTTTGTCTTCCTTCTCTCTCTTTCTTTCCTTCTCAAAGCTGAAAGGCCTAGGAACAAGAAGAGAGAGTAAATTAAATGAGAATATTGCAAAGCAACGCAATCACACTTCTATACCACCGCCATAGTGCGTCTGCAGTCATTCCCATGGAGTTTATTTATTTTATTTTATTTTATTCATTTTGTATAGCTGCCCCAATTGACATGCGATTCCGGGCGGCGTAGATAAAATCCCCAACGTTAAACATCGTGCAGCACTCGGGTCTCGAACTGCTGGCTTGCCAACCTTCCACTGGCCAAGCTCAGCATCTTAACCACTGAGCCACCGCAGACCCTTGGCTGAAGATAATACACAGATTACAATTCCTACAACCAACCACCCCAAACACAGGTCGATGGAGAGTTTACCTTATGGAGTGAAACGACTGTGCTTCAAAATACAGTGCTTCAAAATACAGCCTTCGTCTCTCTCTCTCTCTCTCTCTCTCTCTCTCTCAGTTTCTTAGGCAAGCCCAGGCAAGCCCAGTAGAAGAAAAGCCCAGTTTCCTATGCTTTCCCTTCTCAGACAGTCTGCAGATTATGCATCAGCTGGTCCGAGACTCAGAGCCAACATTTGCCTGGAGCCGGGTGGAGCACATATTTTGAGCTACACAGCATTCTTAGTCGGAAAAGAAAGAAGACATCAAAAGTCTGCTTTAGAAATAAAGCTATTGCTATTGCTATTTCAGGTAGAGGTTCAAGGAGACCTCTTTAACTAACGCACACACGTGCACGCGCGCACATGTGCACGCGCGCACACACATACACACCTGCCCCTAAACTAGTACGCAACTAAAAACAACTGCAACAACAGTTTTGATTACAGTTATTACAGCTGGCAGAGACTGCAGGGATTTAGTGGTTAATATGTTCAACGTGGGCAACAGTTCAAGACCCAAGTGCTGCGTGTTTGCCATCTGTCCCAGCTCCTGCCAACCTAGCAGTCTGAAATTGCAAGTGGAGGAACAGGTACCATTTCGGCAGGGAAGGTAAAAGCGTTCCGTGCACTCCGGTGTCCAGTCATGCCTGCCACATGACTGCAGAAACATCTGCCGACGCAGGCAGCGCTGGCTCGTTGGCTATAAACTGAGATGAGCGCCGAACCCTAGAGTCGGATGCGACTGGATTTCATGTACCTATTTACTAGCAATTTCTTGCTTTCGAACTGCTAGCTTGGCAGGAGCTGGAGCAGAGATGGGAGCTCACTTTGTCATGCAGCACTCGGGTCCCAAACTGCTGATCTGCCGACCTTCCAGTCCTCAAGTTCAGCGTCTCAACCACTTAGCCACTGCAATCCCAATGGGTAATGGTTAAGGTTTCCCTTGCTCGAAAGCCAGTCGTGTCCGACTCTAGGGTTCAGTGCTCATCTATTTTCAAAGCCGAAGAGCCAGCGTTGTCTGCTTCTGCAGACGTTTCCGTGGTCATGTGGCAGGCATGACTAGACACTGGAGCACACGGAACGCTAATGGTTAACCACAACATAAATTTAGAAGATCGTGAGTGCAAAAAAGACATTTCCCAATAGTAAGCTAATTAGATCAAGAAACTTGGAAAAGTTGCTGTTTGCAAGGATTCTTTTAATTTAATTTAACTTCCCCCCAGAGTCTCATACAGACCGGCACCAGGTATAAAACACAGAGGACTAACTCATCCTAAATACTATATAAAAAGGATATATAGGGTGCCCACAGCGACAATATTGGATCCATCTCTAGCACCCGTGGCTTTAGGAATACAAAACTCTGGAGTCCTTCAGAGAAGAGGAGAAAACCTACCGTCAGAATCGACCCTCCACGTTCCATGACAGTCTATCTGTGAGATTTGAAAGCCTTGGGCAATTAGGATCCGTGCAGCCTTTCAAAGCTCTGCTAGTGAGTAACTAAATGAAACTTCATGGTCTGAGCTTCAGTTATGTAAAGTTTAAGGAGTATTTTGGGCAGGGGTGGTCCCCCAGCCCACCCCCCTTCCCCTAAGAAAAGCCAGAATTTGCTTTGCCATTCCTTGCTCTGAGTAATTTGGAAAGTACGGCCAAAAGTACTGCAGCAATGACATCACAGACCACAAATTTGGACGGTCACGTCTTCACCCACTCCATTGATGCCTGCCACATGACCACGGAAACGTCTGCAGAAGCAGGCAACGCTGGCTCTTCGGCTTTGAAACAGAGATGAGCACTGGACCCTAGAGTCAGATACGACTAGCTTTCGAGCAAGGGAAACCTTTACACGTTGACGCACAGCAAAGTCGGTATCGAAATACATTCTCCTTCCAACCGTTCCAAAGGATAGTTAAACCGGCAAATCTAAATGTAACCGTAAAGTCACCCGGACCTGCCCAAATCACAGGGATATCCATAGTTTCCAAACTGCAGGATCAGTCCCGTCCGGAACCAGCAAGAGAAAGCATTCGACTGCATTTACTCGGGAGTAAAGGCTGTGGAGTCGAATGCATCTGGCTCCCTGCATAATCCAACCTGGTAAGCCAAACTCAACATTATCTGAGATCCACATCTACGAGAGAACATTAATGAAATACCAGCCATTGCGTTCCGACTACTACGAGTGGCCAGTTTCGCATCAAAACAACCCTGTTCAAGTTTCTAGACCTCATGCGCATGCCAGTCTTCAACGACAGCAATGAGAAAGGGTGCCTCCAGAAGGAGTTTGGCTGCAGGTGAAGGCCTGCATTTGATAAACAAGCCAGTGCACAAACACATGCCTGCCCATTTTCTTGGAAGCAAATATCACCCTAAAAGTGTGGCACTGTAGTTTTGTGCTATCGGAAGTACTGCAGGCGAAGGGATTTTGAGAGCCCTAGGAATGAGCTTCTGTCAAGATCAGTGGAGATAACCTTTCACGCACACATGCACACACGCACCATTTCTTCCTGGAAGTCTTGAGAACAGAAAGCCCCCGTGTACCCTAGGAGCCATACATTAAAAACCCTAATGGAGCCTGGAGTGTCATTATAACTTATCTTGGCACTAGTTTCTCCCTGCAGTAATCAAACTCCGCTCTTTGGAGTGGCAACCGGCAGAGAGAGAGAGAGAGAGAGAGAAAGTGCAATACTGTAAAGGAGGCGTAGGGTTTATTTTGCCCAACATCAAAATGCAACAACAACAATAATAATTGAAGCCACACCAACACCACCCATAGAAACTTAAGGAGCATCAAAAACCCTTCTGATCCCCCCAAAATCACAAAAAAAAATATGTGTATTACAGCATCTGTTCTTTTAAAGGTACTTATTTGCTCAGGAGTAAACCCTGCTAGTTGACTTGCTCCCAAGTAAATCTATGCACAATAGTACCCTTCAAATTATACACACTCATAACTCAATTTCTTATTATTGTGACTCTAATATGGGTCTCCATCAATTCTCCTTTTGATAGATAGATAGGTAGGTGGGTGGGTGGATGGATGGATGGATAGATGGGTGGATGGATAGATGGATGGATAGATGGGTGGATGGATAGATGGATGGATAGATGGGTGGATGGATAGATGGATGGATAGATGGATGGATGGATGGATAGATGGGTGGATGGATAGATGGATAAATAGATGGGTGGATGGATGGATGGATAGATAGATAGATGGGTGGATGGATGGATGGGTGGATGGATAGATGGGTGGATAGATAGATGGATGGATGGATAGATAGATAGATAGATGGGTGGATGGATGGATGGATAGATAGATGGGTGGATGGATAGATAGCTAGATAGATAGATAGATAGATAGATAGATAGATAGATAGATAGATAGATAGATAGATAGATAGATAGATAGATAGATAGATGCAGTAAGACAGACTATACATATACAAATCTAGCAATGCATCTCTGGATCTATAAAGCTACTCTGGACCTGTTTCTGAGAAATAAAAGAGGTTAATAAAAATAGAAATACTGTACATAGCAAAAATGGGGATGAGAGAGAAATGTGAAAAAAGGGAGAGAGGAATAAAATACAATTTATTCCATGCAGACACTAATTAAACTCCTACACTCCTTGATATTCAAAGGGGGGCTAGCCTTTGCTTAAATCTCTCTCTCTCTCTTTTAAAAAAGTGCTTCCTTTCGGCTTAAAAAGTCATGGGATTTTAGTTGCAATGGGACACACACACACACACCCCCCCTGCTGAATTGTCCAGCTTCGAGTGATGGCTAGGGATGCTAGAAGCCCAATGCTAGTTTTATTTTATTGTATTTCAATTTTTATTTTATTTTATTTTATGCCAGGCCAAAGAAGGAAAGAGAGATTTGGGGTGGGGGGGGCTTTGCAGCATCTTCCCTCCATACACCTGGCCACCAGGTAAACCCCCCTCCCCTCCCCCAAGAAGGTCACTTACTTGGTCCGGAGGGGAAAGCCACCCTGAATGACCTCCGAGACAGACTCCAAGCTCTAGAATGGTGTGAGGAAAGTTGACTGCAGTGCCTCTTCTTCCCCGGCACAATGACATTGTTCAGGATCTCTGTGAGCGGAGCATTGGGGGGGGGGGAATAGCTCAGCTCAGCACTCAGCTTCCCCCCACACTGCCGCAACACGGCCTGCAGGACTTCTGCATCTCTGCATGCGCTGGAAACTCTTAAAGGGAAATGCGTCTGGCAAGTCAGCAGCAGGCATTAAAATGAGCCGCCCAGGGGCGGAGGGTGTGTGTTGGTGGGTGTGTGCATGTTAGAAAGAGAGAGGAGATAAATTGTGCACAAGGAGCACTAGTGGATGAATCTCATGCGCTTGGTGGCCCGCACGCCTTCAAAGGCACATGGGAATGTCAGCAAGGTCACCTGGTGGAAAACCATCTCATTCTCCCAGCAGGCTTGACCGATGGAATGATATTTGTTCAGGGCACAAATAATAATAACACTGCACAACAACCATTTTGCTACATGTGATTTACATGATATTGTGTGTCCTGATTCCAAATCGGAACTTAGAATTTGCCTATCACGTACGGATTTTAAGTTACAGGCGCGCTATAACTGTTCAAATGGTTGATAATTGGCTCATGTATTTTTACATGGGAACATTATAACAGTTGCAGCTACAGCTAGGCCTGCTGATGCCTCAGCTGAATCACGTCCCCTGGTGGCATGCATATTCCAGCAGCAGACGGGCATGTCTGGACAAGTCAGTGAGCTGATGTCAGAAATCGGTTTAGAAGACGAGATGGACCAAGGGCTTGTCTCTAGTGCGAAACCATTTTATTGGATAGTACAGCTAGGCCATCGCGAGTCTGTTTTGCGCTAAAGATGAGTATCTTAATAAACCAGACAATTGCGTCTATACGCGTAATTAACTTAAGATCCTGACAATCCTAGGCAGAATCGGACTTCAGATTTGGATTCAGCACACTTGATTTAGTATAGGACAAATGGGTTAAACCAAGTAGCAGACCTAGTTATCTACTTGGCATTTCCTTGCTTTCGAACTGCTAGGTTGGCAGGAGCTGGGACAGACGACGGGCGCTCACTCTGTCGTGCAGTACTCGGGTCTCGAACTGCTGATCTGCTGACCTTCCAGCCGTCAAGTTCACTGATTGCAGCATGGAGAAACTTGCAGGTAGAGATCGGCAGATGGGGGAGGATGATGTTTCCAGCATCCTTTGGAGGGGGTGGGGGTGGGGAGGGCTGTGCATCAAAAGGATTTCCAAAACTTCCTATTCCATCTTAGTCACCGGAACTGTGTGGTCGAGATCAGAAACGCAGCATGCTCTCCCTGGTTACTCAGAGGTTACTCAAGCCACAGCAAAGAGTGGATAAGAGGTAATTGTGGGTAGGAAGTTGAAACTACCAGGAGATGAGCAGTCCCTGACTTATCTTCATTTTTCTCATTCGGCTGCAAAGTTTCCCCTTTTTGCAAATCAAAGCACGAATTTGGGGGAAAAAAGTTTGCCCTCTTCCCATGGATTAGGGCCAGCCCAAGAAAGTTCGACACCTGAGGCTGAGGCCAGGATTTTGCTACTGGGAATAACACATGTGATTAACATGATATCAAGTGAGCTGGTTCCAAATCTGAAGTTGGAATTTTTCTATCACATACAGATTTTAGGCTATAGAGCTGTTCAAATGGTCGGTAATAGGGTAATATGTTTTTACATGGGGACCTTGTAACAGTAGCAGCTACCACTAGGCCTGCTGCCGCCTCAGCTGAATCACGTCCCCTGGTGGCATGCATGTTCCAGCAGCAGCCAGGCATGTCTGGGCAAGTCAGTGAGCTGACGTCAGAAATAGGTCTATAAGGCGAGATGGACCAAGGGCTTGTCTCTAGTGTGAAACCATCTTATTGGATACTACAGCTAGGCCATAGTGAGCCTGTTTTGAGCTAAAGATGAGTAGGCGCAGCTGTGTTAATAAATTGGACAACCTAAGAGATTTGCTTATTTAAGATCCTGATGTCCTAGGCAGAATCGGACTTCAGATTTGGATTCAGTGCATATGATTTAGTATAGGACACATGGATTAGACCACGTAGCGGATAGTATTTAATTTTTATTATTATTATTTTGTGATGCAGTGTTGTTATTACTATTTGAAGAAAACTCTGGTCGTTTGGCATTTCAGGCAAAATCTTCAAAACAGAAAAGAAAGAATTGAAGGGAAACGTTGACCACGAAATGTAAATAAAAGTGGAAGTGAAGCATAAGGAGTGCAAGTTATGTATCAAGGTAAGGGATGCGTTAGAGAAAGCTGCATATCAATATGCGTACCTAAAGAAAAGTTGCAGACCAAGTGATATAATGTGGAAATGTGTAGACAATGTCACAAGAATAAATAAATACCAAAATATGTACATTGGGAAAGTAGGTTGTGGACGCAAATGTGCAGGTAAAGCAAAATCTGTGTGCCCAAGTCTATTTATATTAGAGGAAAGTATGCACAGGGCCCTTTTGGAAAGGCTCCGATGGGGAGAAAAAAGTGATTTTTTTTTGTGCATTTGAGTTAATGTTGTTTTTAAATTTGCAACAAAGTGGTGGAATTGGAAATGAAGAACAGATTTAAGGCCGACTACGTGCAAACCTGGCTTGGAGCGGCAATAGATTGATTTCGTTTGCAAAACCCTAGCTGCCACACCTGGCAAACTCTTTGCAAATGTGCAGAACGGGCTTTTGAAGGGCGGTTAAATTCCACCAAGGTGCTATTTAGACTCTCCAAATCCTGTTTTTAAAAGGTCTATAGCTAAAAGTTGGGACGTTTCT
Organism: Bradypodion ventrale; assembly: GCA_035047345.1. Lineage (NCBI taxonomy): Eukaryota > Metazoa > Chordata > Lepidosauria > Squamata > Chamaeleonidae > Bradypodion > Bradypodion ventrale. The sequence continues at coordinate 3,110,376 of JAWDJE010000017.1, read as the reverse complement.
GTGGACATGTGGCAGGCGTGACTAGACACCAGAGCGCACGGAATGCTCTTTACCTTCCCACCGAACTGGTACCTATTTATCTACTTGCAATTTCTTGCTTTCGAACTGCTAGGGACGGTTGTGCAGCGCCCAAGTCTCAAACTGCCGATCTGCTGACCTCCCAGTCGTCAAGTTCAGCGTCTTAACCACTAAAGCCACCGCAGTCCCTCTTGTGTGTAAATTTGCCACTGGGGATGCGTGCTTTTATGCCTGCAAATATATCATTGCATGTTTTTTTGTTTTTTTGCAATGGTTAGGTAGGTTGGCAAAACTGCAGGCAGGATCCGCCAATCTTCACGTGGCATTCAGAGCAACCGGCTGCGTGCGCTGACCTTTCTCAGCCTCCCGTCCTCCTGTGATTAACTATGCGCTCTGCAGAGATGCAGTTGGCCGGAAACCGCTGGCAATGCAAAATGCGATATTTTCCCCCTAACAGGAGTTGCATCAAATATGGACGAGGTTTCAGAGCAGGGATGTCAAGACGCTTCATACCGCACGATCCAGGCTTACAGGGCAGCAAAGAGGAATCCCATAGTTTTATATTACCTGGAGAAGTAATGCCAGTTATTTTGATTGTATGTGCTCACTGCCGTGTGGCCCAAAATCCAGTACTCACTTACTAAGAAATCAGGGTCTTGGTGGAGACGTGTAGCTCTGCATTGTAAAATAATGGGTATATTTCATTCATTTGTCTGGTCCATTTAATCCCACCTTTGAGCCCTTCTTCTTGCTGCGAAACAGAGAAAATGCCAAACGGTGTCCAGTGAGTTCCATGAATCAGTGGGAAATCAGAGCAAGATTTTCAGTGGAGAATTGGAGCAGGTCGTATGGCAGGCACTGTTAATTTCCAGGGTGCATGGAATGCTGTAACCTATTCCGCCGAAGCGGTACCTATTTATCTACTTGCAATTGTTTGCTTTAAAACTGCTAGCCAAAGACACACAAGGTTGGAAAAACCGAGGGTCTGTAGTTAAAAAGAACTTTTTCGAGAGTTTGCTGGTGACAAAGTGTGTGTTTTAATATTTCTGTCTGGTGGAAAGAGAAACTTTCTCTCCCCTTTTGAACCACCGCTTGTCAATTTCAGTGTAATGAAGACTGAGAGCAATTGTTTCAGGTCTGAGAGGAATTTGCCTGGATCCATCTTTCGGCTCTGTTTGTGCTATAATAAAACCTCTATCATCTTCTCATCCAAGGTCATCCCATGAGGTTTGGTCCCGAAACCACACTGGATCTGCAAGTTACGGGATGGACCTTACTGGTTTTCTATGCAGTGGCTCAGTGGTTAAGATGCTGAACCTGACAACCGGAAGGTCAGCAGTTTGAGACTCCTACCAATCTAGCTGTTTGAAGGCAAGAAACTGCAAATAGATAAATAGGTACTGCTTTGGGGGGGAGGTTACAGTGTTCAGTGTACTCCAGTATCTAGTCATACCTGCCACATGTCCACTGAAATGTCTGCAGATGCAGACAGCGCTCTCTCTTTGTCTGGAAACGGAGATCACTGAACCCTAGAACCGTGATGGCCAACCTTGGCACTCCAGGTGTTCTTGGACTACAATTCCCAGAAGCCCAAGACAGCACTCCTGCTGATCAGGGCTTCTGGGAATTGAAGTCCAAGAACACCTGGAGTGCCAAGGTTCACCATCAAGGCCCTAGAGTCAGATACGATTAGCCTTCGAACAAGGGGGACCTTTACCCTTCTGGGATGGGGCAGCCCAAACTCCATAAAGGAGTCCAAGCCCCACAAGTCTGAATTACAAATATGGGTGAGATGGTTTGAACCTCCCCATGGCTCAAGTGGCTAAGATGATAACTGGAAGGCGGCAGATCAGCAGTTCGATAACCAAATACTACAGGACAGAGTGAGTTCCCGTCTCTGTCCTAGATCCTGCCAACCTAGCAAGAAATTGCAAATAGACAAATAGGGACCACTTTGGTGGGAAGGTAAACAGCGTTCCGTGCACTCCGGTGTCTAGTCATGCCTGCCACATGACCACGGAAACGTCTGCAGAAGCAGACAATGCTGGTTCTTTGGCTGGAAACGGAGATGATCAACGAACCTTAGAGTCAGATATGGCTAGCCTTCGAACCAGGGAGACCTCTGCCCTTTACTCTTCTGGGATGGGGCGCACCCCAAACGGTGCATCAAGTCCCATAAAGGAGTCCAAATGCCCCAAGTTTGAATTACAAGTATGGGTGAGAGGGATTCCCTTCTCACTTCAGAGAAATCGAGGGGGAAAAAGATAAATTATACCCAAGAGAGAATTAATTAACTGGATTTGAGGCCGCAGCCGTCTGCAGGGTTTAATTGCTCTGTGCAATTCAGCCTGATCAAGGCCACGGGTCTTTATAATGCAGAAAGCAGGAGAGATGGGGGAGAAAAAGCAAGCAATAGATTAATTTTTGAGAGAGATTTCCTTCTCCTTGGCAAATGGTGCGCCTAGAAAAGGCATGTCCTCTAATGCATACTCTTTTTCTGCAGCAGAGAGAGAAGAGGGGGGGAGGAACTCTCTTCTGCAGTTTTCTCCTTCCCTGGAGTTGTCACTGCAGCAAGACTGCAACAGAATAAAGACAGCTGCACACAAAAAAATGTGGTGAAAGGGGGGGGGGAACAATGCCATGCATGGGTACCACTTGCATTTGTCAGCCACGTCCCATGGGGTGCCAAAATGCAGAGCAAGAATTCCCAGTAAGGGGGGAGAAAACACAGGGACATCAAACCAGAACATACATACATACATACATACATACATACATACATACATACATACATACATACATACATACATACATACATACATACATACATACATACATACCATCTTTCTGAGATCTCGGCCCCACACTTGGAAACCGAGACGCTGGATACACGTCTCTCTGCACCCGTGCGCATGGATGCTTTATTATTTAAATAATCGGTGAGCAGTCAATGAAATTGAGCAACCTGCAAACACTTTCCCTTCAATCTTTTGGCACTCACCTGGATTTCCTAGGCTAGAGATAGAAATTCTTTTAAAAATCAGGTTATTTGCCCGTGTCAGAGCCAAGTGGGTTAAAAAAATTTCTCCCTTCACACAGTAAGATACGGACGTTACCTGTAACATGGAAGTTACCTGCCTCCTCTGGACTCCGCTCTGGTCCTGTTTCTGTTCCCTGGTTAGAATGAGGATCATTTTATATAAAAAAAAACAAAGTTATTGAGGCTTTTTTTTTTTTGGTGAGGAGGCTGGGCTAGAAAGAGCAGGTCGCTTCAGTGATAGGATACAGCCGGAAGAGTTTGAAGAAGCTGTTTTAAGGCAGGGAGAGAGAAAGGGTGAAGGAGGGAAGGACGTTAAATATAAACCTCTTACTTTGCAAAAAAAAAATTTGCTATTTCCTATGATAGGGCATAGAAGAATCCACAATATTTCCCTTTTTTTAAAAAAAAAGATGCATGGCTGGAAGCCATTTCTCACCGCCACCCCAATCGGTCCATCAAAGTTTGCCCAGTTCATTAGAATAAAATCATTATTATACAGTTTATGTAGGAAGACATTTGGGGCAGGATCTTTGCTCTATTAGAGCAGTGGTTCCCAACCATTTTTTTTCTGGCCGTGCCCCACCTAAGCATCTCTAAAATTCTGATGCCTAACACACACACCCATTGACATATAATTCTTATTATTGAAAAAGTGAACTCCTATTCACGTGGAGGAAGCCTAAAAGGCCATTCACTGTTAATAACTCATTCTTAAATTGCTTTTTCCCCCCTTAAAAATCAAGTTGCCCCCCTGTTGGGAACCACGGCTCTAGAGGATGTGGTGGAGGCAAGTATGGGTACGTTTAGATATTTACTTGCTGAGCGAGAGGTTGGGCCTATATTTAATAGGGCGCATTTACACATGGCTCAAGCGGTTAAGACGCTGACTAGAAGGGTGGCAGGTCAGCAGTTTGAAACTTGAGTACTGCATGACGGAGTGAGCTCCCGTCTCTGTCCCAGTTCCTGACAACCTAGCCGTTTGAAAGCAAGAAATCGGAACTAGATAAATAGGTACTGTTTCAGCAGGAAAGATAACAGTGTTCCATGCACTCTGGCATCTAGTCATGCCTGCCACATGACCACGGAAACATCTACAGACTCAGACAGTGAGCACCGAACCCTAGAGTTGGATACAACTGGCTTTCAAGCAAGGGAGACCTTTACCTTTACCTTATATATATACACACTTAATTCTAATTGCCAACACAATAGGAAATGTATAGATCATAGTAGTAGTAGTAGTAGTAGAAGAAGAAGAAGAAGTATTTGCATGGCTGACCCTGGAAACCCTTCCTGGAGTAAGAAGGTTATGGTGGGAGATTATTTCCACCAATCCAACCTTCTCTAGTGCAGTAAATGCTGCAGTATAATTAATAAACCAAAAATGAATTTATCCTTTCATGTGCAGACCGCAATGGCTTCGCATTTAATTATTTGCAAGACTTTTTTTTTTTTGCTGCTGCTGCTGCTGCTGCTATGATTTACAATGACATTGACATTAGATCTATTTTGTGCAAAAGGGTGGGGGAGATTAAATGGGAGAACAGTATTTGCTCAGAGACAGAAACAAGGTTGTGCATTTACTGATATATGTATTTCACCTCTGCAGCACTCTCCGTCCTTTGGTAACTGCAGCAGTTTCCTCCGTTCCATCTGATGCTGCATGCATTTTGGACATGCTAGATGTGCAATGCAGCCCGCTGCAGTAACTCACTGGCTGGCCCACGGCAGGGAGGGAGGGGGTCATGTCAGGTCGGTGGGGCGACCCACTTATAAAACCACTAGATTCGTTGCGGGTGTCATGCCCTTGTCGGTCAAAGGACTAGAAGGGATAAGGCTGGAGGAGGAGGAGGAAGAAAGAAAGAGGAAGGAAAGAAGGAAAAGAAGGAAGGAAATGGAAGGAAGGAAGGAAATGGAAGGAAGGAAGGAAGGAAGGAAGAGAGAAAGAAAGAAAAAGAGGAAGGAAAGAAAGAAAGAAAAGAAGGAAGGAAATGGAAGGAAGGAAGGAAGAGAGAGAGAAAGAAAGAAAGAAAGAGGAAGGAAAGAAAGAAAAGAAGGAAGGAAATGGAAGGAAGGGAGGAAGGAAGGAAGGAAGGGAGAAAGAAAAGAAAAGAAAGAAAATATTGCTCCCCAACTTATAAGCACCAATGGCATAAAATTAAAAATCATGCATTTCATTATTCAGGGCTTTGGAGAACACTGTTACTAATACATGATCTTGAGTTGATTGCAATTAATGATTGGGTCTCCCCACCCCACCCCTTTCAGGGTGAGTTTGACTGGCCAAGCCCAAGATTTGAACTCAGGTACCCACCACCCTATGGACTGCGGTGGCTTAGTGGTTAAGACACTAAACTTGCCAACGGGAAGGTCAGCAGGTCAGCATTCAAGACCCGAGTACTGCATGACGGAACGAGCTCCCGTCTCTGCCCCAGCTCCTGCCAACCGAGCAGTTCGAAAGAAAGACATTGTTAGTAGGTAAAGAGGGACCAACTCTGGTGGGAAAGGTAACAACGTTCCGTGCATTCCCATGTCTTGTCATGCCTGCCACGTGACCACAGAAATGTCTGAAGAGGCAGACAGCCTGTAAGAATTAAACCTTTTTTTTTTCCCTTCAGAATTGTGAGCCTTTGAGGCCTTAAAAAGTACTTTAGAAAAACCAAAGCAAAGTTGGACTTTCTTGTTTTGGCTTTTATTTTTTTCCTGTTTCAAAGGAGTTGTGTGGAGGAACCCGGATCCACTTCTTTAACATCTCTCTCTTTAATGCCACCTTTAGAAATAAATAAACACTTCCTTTCTAATCTACTCCCAGGGAGATCCGGGTGAGATTCACAAGGCAGATGTGACCAGAGTGAGAAAAGTAAATACACAGAGATGGAAAGAAAACTGGGATGAGAGAGGACGAGGAAGTGGAATAACTAAAATGTTATAAAACATTCCCGATCTCTTTTTTAAAAAATAAAAAAATTGCTGGTTTGGAAGTAACTCTTAGACCACAGTCTGTCAAGAAACACCCCCCAAAAAAGTGCAGGGGACATAATTTAAAATATAGAAGATCAGCAATCTGCTTTTTTAAAAAGTTAGGTAAAGGCAAAGGTTCCCCTTGCTCGAAAGCCAGTCGTATCCGACTCTAGGGTGCAGTGCTCATCTCTGTTTCTGAAGAGCCAGCGTTGTCTACTTCTGCAGACGTTTAAAAAGTTAATTAATGCCATATCCCATCGCTTTTTTTTTAAATAGATGAGGTCAAAAAGCAAGAATGAAGCTCGCATATTTTAAAGGCTGTGAATATTTCCTGCAATTTTTAAAAGTATTTTTTAAAAAAATAATAATAATAAAAATGTCATAAATCCGCCCGCCCGCGCCGCCGCACCCGACGCGAACCATAAAACCGCGACTGGAAGGCGGCGCGGGCGGCGCTTCGCTTCGCATTTGCTCCTCCTGCCAATCCGATTTGAGACTAAAAACAATGTTTTAAAAAAAGAGAGACAGAGAAGCAGATCTGGATCCGGTTCGAGGTGGCTCTCCGTGGGAGGGAGGTGAGTGCGGGGCTTGGATCTGAATTGAGCGACTAGGCATTAGATTTGCAATTAAATAAAGAGGGGGGGAGAGATTAATTTGCAATTAAAGAGGGTTTAATTAATTCTGTTTCTTGCCTCCCCAATAATCGATGCACGGAGGTGGAAAAGTGTCTTTGCGCAACTCGTTGGGTAACACCAGTTTCGAGCAGGGAAAAGATGAAAGCCTGGGGCTTGTTTTCAATTTAATTACATTTATTTGCATTATTTGCATTTTTTTCCCACGCCCTCCCTCCCAAAATTAAGCATACCCAGTTTGCAGAAACCTTGGATTTTCCGCTTGATCTTGCAATAGAGCAGGGTCTCTCCTTCCAGACCATAATATTATTATTTTTTCTGCCTCCGGAGACAGAAAAAGAAGTTTATAATCTGGGTTTTCCAATTAGCAGCCTTTAATCCCATTGGAGTTTCCCAGGGTGTTTAAAGAACATGACAGCAGGGAGGGATTACAGCCCTAAAGCCAGCCTGAGACACAATTGCATGCAGAGTTTGGAAATGGGACTTTTAACAAGAGTTTGGAACGGTGTCCCTTTCGAGACCCGAGTGCTGCACGCCGGAGTGAGCGCCTGTTGCCTGTCCCAGCTCCTGCCAGTGGCAGTTCCAAAAGCAAGATGTTGCAAGTACATAAAGAGGTGCCACTTCGGCAGGAAATGTAAGAGCATTTTTTTGTGCTCTCTGGCGTCTAGTCATGCCTGCCACATGACCACGGAAACTCCTGCAAGCGTATCTTTGGCTGTAAACGAAGATTTGCACCCGCCTCTAGAGTGGGACGTGACTGGATTTCGAACATGTGGCTCAAGTGGCTAAGACGCTGACTGGGATGCGTAAGGTCAGCAGTTCGATTCCCGAGTACTGCAGGATGGAAATGAGCTCCCGTCTTCGTCCCAGCTCCTGCCAACCTAGCAGTTCGAAATCAAGACATTGCAAGTAGATAAACAGGGACCAATTCGGTGGGAAGGTAACAGCGTTCCGTGCGCTCCGGTGACTAGCCATGCCTGCCACATGGCCACGGAAACGTCTGCAGAAGCAGACAGCGCTGGCTCTTCAGCTTGGAAACAGATGAGCACTGCACCCTAGAGTCAGATACGGCTGGCTTTCGAGCAAGGGAAACCTTTCCCTTTAACAGAACAACCTTGCACATGTCATCCGAAAGCTGCTGGCATTATGCTCCTTCCTTGTTTGATCTGCCTGACGTCTGAGCAGCGACGGCTTCCTGTTTCCAGCAAAGCAGAGGATTCTAGGCAAATATTGCGACAATGCAGACGATTGCGCAGCAGCTGAAGCAGCCAAGCATGAACGGGAAACGGCACTGCGGGAGTTTGATTTCCACTCCCAGGATTGAATCCTGAGACAGATAATTTTTAAGCTTTTCAGCACGGCCTACCTCGTAAGACCGTTGTGGGCGTGAGAACCCTGCATGCTTCCTGCAAGCGGATTTGGGGAATGGTGGGCTTGAAATGAATACAGTGGCGAAAGCCGTTAGCTTTGCAAAAGACCCGCTCTCTCCCCCCCCCCCCTTTCTCTCTCTTTCGTAGATTTTGCCTCCTTTTGAAGACGGAACCAGAAAGAACCAGACAGGTCTTGTCAACCATAATTCACAAAAAATTGGATTTGTTCCAAATAGCAGCAGCCCTGAAGTCTTTTTTGCTGTGACGTGTTTACATTGAGGGAGTGGAAAGCAGGTGCTCGGTTTTTATGTTCCCAATTCCAAAGACTCTCTCGCAGTTTCTTTAATATTGGAGTAATTTTATACTGCCAGCGATAAGATAACCGGCTTCCCCTACGTGGACAAATAGGTTGGCGTTATCGAGAGGGTTGGAAGAGAGTGTCTTTGAAACCTCAGGTTATTATTTGCAGATCTTTGTTCATTAAGGGTATTGCGGTGGCTTAGGGGTTAAGATGCTGAACGCGACGACTGGAAGGTCGGCGGGTCAGCAGGGCGAGACCCGAGTGCTGCACGACGGGGTGAGCTCCCGTCATCTGCCCCAGCTCTTGCCAACCTAGCAGTTCGAAAGCAAGAAATTGGGCTTTCCAATTAGCAGCCCTTAATCCCATCGGGTTTCCCAGGGATGCTACGGTGGTTCAAGTGGTTAAGATGCTGACTGGAAAGTGGCAGGTCTGCAGCTTGAGACCCGAGCGCAGCACAACAGGGTGAGCTCCCGTCATCTGCCCCAGCTCTTGCCAACCTAGCAGTTCGAAAGCAAGAAATGGCAAGTAGATAAATAAAGACCGCTTCAGGAGGGAAGGTAACAGTGTTCCGTGCGCTACGGTGTTCCGTGCGCTACGGTGTTTAGTCATGCCTGCCACATGACCACGGAAACATCTGGTTCTTTGGCTATAAATAGATGAGCACCGAGCCCTACAGTTGGATACAACTGGCTTTCAAGCAAGGGCAACATTTACCCTTCACCTTGTTGATTAAAAGATGTACAACATGCCTTTCAATTAATGTGCTCAAAGCTTGCAAAACCGTAATCTACGTCCAGGTTGCTGAGAGCAGATTGCAAAAACCGCGCATGAGATTTTAAAATAAAAGGCACATGTGATAAAAATGCTCACTAGATGCAGAGTGGGATGGCATTCAGAGGTTGAGCATACAGTATATGCTTTCTTGAATTACGCATAAACTGCCACGTTGTGTAGGAAAATGAGGTTTTTATTGACGTTGTCAAAGGATCATGCAAACTCTCCGAAGCGGAGAATTTGGAATTGCAAGAAAATCTAAAAGGGAATCATATTTTAAAAAAATGTGGAAGAATGAAGGGTAAAGACTAAATTGGTTCTGCTACATATATCCTAAGTCCGAATTTGTTTTGACAAACACGGAGGCACGAAACAGTAACGTGGGAATTGAAACAGAGTCGCCTGTTCAGTCTTAGTGAAATCATTTTTTAAAATGCTGGCCTGCGGAGAGGCAGCAAAGAAGGTTTAAATAAAGCAAATAAATTTAAATAAATAAAAGCAAAGAATGGCAAAGATCCTTGCTTGATATCTAAAGGTGTCCCATGGCAAGCCAGACCAGATCTCCTTTGGGAGGGCGAAACTGTCTGAAAATTGAGTGTGATTTGTGGTGTAAAGCATTTGAGACCTCCTTGGTTTCTGGTGGGCAATCCAGAGCCGTTAGCTTTACAAAAGACCCGCCCCATGGCGAAATAAATGGATGGGTAGGGAATCTATTCAATTGCATTTTTGGCTCTGTTTGCAGGTCTTTGGGTGTGTTTGGGGTGCTTTTGAAACTTTTGTCTCTTGTTTACGACAGGGGCTCCTATATCCAAGATGCTTTCCCGCACGGCTGTTTGTGCCATGTTCATCCTACACATGGTCCCCGTCTTGGGCCAGGTGTCGCACGGCCACGTTTCCGTGGTCCTCTTGGGGGCCACCGGAGACCTGGCCAAGAAATACCTCTGGCAGGGCTTGTTCCAGCTTTATATGGACGAAGTGAGCCATGGGCACACGTTCACCTTCCATGGGGGCGGCCAGACAGAGCCGGAGCGAGGCCGGGCATTGATGTACGACCGGCTGAAGGACCTGGGGTGCCCCTCGGACGTCCACCCAGACCGGTGCGCCTTGATCAAAGACCAGTTTGTCCGGCTGACGGAGTATCACCAGCTCAAAACGGAGCAGGACTATGCCAACCTTGACCGGGAGATTCGCACCGTCCTGGCCCAAGAAGGGCTGAAAGAAGCCGGCCGGATATTTTACCTCTCGGTGCCGCCTTTTGCCTACGCGGCCATCGCCCGCCACATCAACAGCAGCTGCCGCCCGCCCGAGGGAGTTTGGCTACGGGTGGTGCTGGAGAAGCCGTTCGGCCATGACCTAAAGTCTGCCCAAGAGTTGGCCGATGAGCTGAAGACCTCCTTTCGGGAGGAGGAAATCTACCGGGTGGACCACTACCTTGGCAAGCAGGTGAGCATCCGGCCAAAAATCCAAATTGCAATTTCGGAGGGAAGAACGCTTCTGGACATTCGTTGGCACAAACCGCAGATGCTATGTGGCAGTCGTGGTTGCCACAGCGTTAAGGTTAAACATTGGTTCTCTTTTAACTTTGAACAAATCATGCCTTTTTATTTTATTTATTAGAAGTTTTCAAAATTATAAAGCATAGATTAACTAAATAATAATAAATGTATAAAGACAATACAAAAAAAAATCCAAACGATCCATTAAAAATTGTTGTCGTCACTTTCATAATCAAATATTGAAACAATAATATTAGTAAGAAAAAAAATCCTTTCATGCTGATTATCTCATTTTTTAAAAAATTCTCTTTCTCACTAATTAATAACAATAATAAAGCACAATAATTCTCCCTGTGATATAATACAATGCCAAAGGGGAGCTGCGACCTGTCTGTTTATAACCAAAAATTCAATTTATCCAGTACCAGCATAGAACCACCTCTTTTTCTTAATGTATAATCAAGATATGGTTTCCAAATTTATTTTCTTTAACTATCCCTTTCTTTTCATTTAGTTCCCATGTCAATTTATCATTCAGAGCCAATTGCCATGTTTCCCTATAAAGGTCAAGGTAAAGGTTTCCCTTGCTCAAAAGCCAGTCGTATCCAACTAGGGTGCAGTGCTCATCTCTGTTTCTAAGCCGAAGAGCCAGCGCTGTCTGCTTCTGCAGACGTTTCCGTGGTCATGTGGCAGGCATGACTAGACACCGGAGCGCACTATACCATTCTTCTAATTCCAATTTCCCTGGGTCCTTTCCACTTTCTTGCTATACACTGACTACCCGTAGACATAAACACGGCGATTAGTTCTTGTTCCTCCTTATTTAACACTAAACTATCTAAATCTGTAAGCATAGCAGTGCCTGATTCAATCTTAATCTGTTTCCCCGACATCGCTACTATTTCTTTTTCGATCTCTTTCCAAAAACCCTCAACTTCTTTACAATTCCACCACATAGGTCTATAAGTACCAACACCCTTATTACATCTCCAACACAAATTATCCCTAGACCTCTCCATCTGCTTCAGTCTCACTGGAGTCAGATGCATACCACCGCCGCACCATGTTATAATTATGCTCTTTAACCCTAACCGACAGTGTTCTCATTATCCTTCGTTTCCATTTTATTTCTGAAATTTTTATAGTTAAAAATCATGCCTTTTTAAACAGTATATTTTTTTCCGTATTTAAATTTCACAATTTTGCCTCTTCCACTGTGCCGTTCGTGGACCATAATAAAGGGACGGACGGATGGACAGAAAAGAGGCAGCGATGGAGGGATGGGTGGAGGGATGAGAAAGACAGCGATGGACGGATAAATGGGGAAAAAAGGCAGGAATGGATGGAACGAATAAACAAACTAGTCCAAAATTTCTGCAAGGCACTATTCCAGAGAAGGACTTCGGTTCTAAGCTAGGAAGGTTCCCCTTGTATCCCTTTGCTTGCTGAATGCATGGTTTGGGAGGTGAACCTTTTAATTTAATGTGTTTTATTTTTTGCAAATAAACAAAATCACAGTCCTTCCTCCCCAATCTTGGCCATCAAACTAGAAAAAAAGGCCAGTTATTTTATTTCGATCCTTCGTCCAGGACTGAACCCCCTTCTTTGTTGTGCGTGCGCGCGTGCGCGCATGTGGTGTGTGTTACACCAGAAATCCTCTCTCTCTGCCTGATCTTCCAAGGTCAGAATTTTTGATTTTGCTGATGAATCAGTCCTTTCTCCTTTTCTCATCCACTCTCGTTTGCGTCTGGTCTGCCAAGCTAATGCTTTTAATTTGATATTTTAAAAAACCCGACAGCCTGTGCCCTTTCTGCGTTTAGAGGATCGGAGGGAGGGGGCAGATGTTGCTAAAATTGGGGGTGTTTTGAGGGGAGGGGGAAATATATCCCTTGTGACTTTTGGTTGTTTCAATCTTTTCCCTTCCCTGCCTTGTTTATTTTCAATTTTTGTTTTTTCCTCCCTGAACCAAGGCCGTGGCTCTCATCTTGCCCTTCCGAGACCAGAACCGGCAACATTTGGAACCCATCTGGAACCGGCACCACGTGGAAAGGGTAGAAATTGTCTTGAAGGAGACCATCGACGTGAAAAGTATGTGGGTTGTAATTTGGGTGTTAGGACCTCTTCCAGATGTGGGGATCCCAGCTGTTCTATAAGCCCCAATGCTTCTGCAGGAAAGTCGAAGCACCAACATCGGCTTTTTTGGTTTGGTTTGTGATGCAATAGCTTACATGGTCCCAGTTGAACCAACTAGCCCAGTATCCTGTTCCCACAATGGCCAGCAAAATGGGGTGGGGAACCCCATGTAAGGTCCACGGTGGTTTTGTCCTCACAGTTTTACTGTTATTCACGGTTTTAGGTATCCATTGCAGGTCTCAGAATATATGCTTTGTCATGCAATAGCTTGCATGGTCCCAATTGAACCATCTAGCCCAGTTTCCTGTTCCCAACAATAACCAGTAGATTTTGTGGGGGTAAAGCCCCCACACAATGGTTTTGTCCTCACAGGTTTGCTGTTATCCACGGTTTTCAGGTATCCACTGTAGGTCTCAGCATATATTCCCTGCAGATAAGGGGAGGTCTCCTATCCTTCTTTTCCCCCCATTAAATTTGAACTTCTCTTAGAGTAAAGGTAAAGGTTTCCCTTGCTCGAAAGCCAGCCGTATCCGACTCTAGGGTGCAGTGCTCATCTCTGTTTCTAAGCCGAAGAGCCAGCGTTGTCTGCTTCTGCAGACGTTTCCGTGGGCATGTGGCAGGCATGACTAGACACCGGAGCGCACGGAACGCTGTTACCTTCCCACCGAAGTGGTCCCTATTTATCTACTTGCAATTTCTTGCTTTCGAACTGCTAGGTTTACTCTCTTAGAGTAAACACAGACAAAAGGGGATAAAATAGTACCATAATGCTGAACTTGAAGACTGGAAGGTTAGGGTTGGGGTTCGATACCCGAGTGCTGCACCACGGATCTTGGGGACGTGAAAGGAGCCTCATTTGAGCGTCCCCTGAGCGGAGTTTCTCCAGCAAAAATCCTTTCAACCCGGAGTAATTTCTGACACTAAATGTATTTTTTTTAATAAATAGAGGTGATACTAGTTTTCCTTAGTCCTCTAAGTAGGGGGATTTTGGGTGAACAGGCGTTCTTCGGATCCTTTCATACCCCCAAGATCTGTTGTGCAGCACTCAGGTATCGAACCCCAACCTTCCAGTCTTCAAGCTGGACTAAATTCCAGCATCGCACTGGTGGAAGAACAAGGACAAACCACACAAATTGTATGAAATTTTGGGTAATGATAATAATAATTAATAAGTTGTTGTTGCACTTATACCCCGCCTCTTTAGGGAGAATGAATCCCTACCCGAGGCGGCCAACAACATAAAATCCCCCATACAACAAACAGACATTTTAAAAGTGCCCCCCCCCATAAAACTATAATAAAAATAAGCTACAGTAAAATAGACAAGAAAAATGTGCCAAAATACAGCAGACCAATGAATCAGTTTGGTGTGATGCAGCCAGTCAGTTTACATCCAGTCAGCGACACTTTCCCTGCTCTGTCCTAACTGGGAATGGCGGGGAAAGTGTAGATTTTCCCGGAGGACAAAGCAAACCATCTCTCCTTTGCTCTTTTCTCTGCCAATTCCCCTACACACAACCTCAGCCCTGTCCTTTGCCATGAAACCAAGGGCATTTCCCTTCCTCTCCCGTCAACACCCTAACAATGCTGACCGGACACCAGGAGCTTTGCAGCTCTGGATTGTATCCATGCCAGGGAACCATTGCACGTATTAAAATCCTGCGCACCTCCTATTTTAGAGACTGATGACGATGATTTTGGCCGGTTTCACCTTCCCCGAGGAGGAAAAGCGATGAGTGGCAAAGAGGGGGGAGGAGATGAAACCTCCCCCTCTCCTCCCCCACCCATCATCTTCAGCTGCAATCCTTCCTTGGCTAGCATCCTCCCCTCATATTATGCTTACGTTGCTTGCTTCCCAGCCAAAGGACATGCAATGCTGTTTACGTTAATGTATGCATTGCGAATGTGGTGTCGATGGGTTTCCTTGTTCCATATATATATATATATATATATATATATATATATATATATATATATATATATATATATATATATATATATATATATATATATATATATATATATATATATATATATATATATATATATATATATATATATATATATATATATATATATATATATATATATATATATATATATATATATATATATATATATATATATATAAAAATCTGGGGAATTAGAGATTAATTGCCTGTCTTCCATCTTCTCCCCCACCCACCCACCCCCTTTTCATCCCACAACCCTCGATGTTTGATCACTCAGTAAAACAGCAGCCAAGGAAAAAGAAGCTAAAAGGGAAATTTTGGCAGTGTACCTGAAGCAAGGGCACTGCAGCAAAAACCTGCAAGATTTGGCTCGTGTCTTCCAGGCCGGCTGCTGAACTTTATTCGTTTCCTGTCTTTTCATTTCGGAGTCCTGCTTCTTCCGGAGAATGTCACGGTGGGGTCAGGCAGTGTGACGCCATTCGGATCAGAAATAATATTGTTGGAGTTGTGCTTCCTGAGATTTAGGGTCAAACATGTCCTGTCTTTTCCTCAGTTTTTAAAAATGAGATGCATCGGCCCTTAATAACAGGAGAGTTGTGATATTGGTTTATTGAAGTACTGTACTAGCAGGGGTGCCTGGCTTCGCCCGGGTGGTCCCAACATGGCTAGCTGAGTGCCAGTGTTGCCTGGGAAACCCACTGGCCAGGAGTGGGCCTGTGATGTGAGCTTGGTGATGACATCACAATTCCCCCCCCCCCGGTTCTAGCACTGGGGCAGACACAAACCCTCCTGTTGAATTTATCCCCCTTTGCAGATCAAATTTTTTGGGGGGCATACCCCCATTTGCTTTGGGACCCCAACAGTGACCTGCTCTCATGAGCAAGGTACGTGTGTACTGAATTTCATGGGGTTTGGTCAAGGGTTGCAGCAACCCATTCGGATATGGTACCCACACCTCTGCTTTAGGAATTGGTTTATGGAAATATAAATTATCAGCTGTACCAAGGAAGTTATTGAATGAAGTGATTAAAAGACGCTGGCAATAACAACACCTTAAGAATTTAAGGTGTCTGCGGTGGTTCAAGTGGTTAAGATGCTGACAGGAAGGTGGCAGGTCAGCAGTTTGAGACCTGAGCGCTGCACGACAGCATGATCTCCCATCTCTGTCCCAGCTCCTGCCAACCTAGCAGTTCGAAAGCAACAAATTGCAAGTAGATAAATAGGGACCACTTTGGTGGGAAAGTAAACAGCGTTCCATGCACTCCGGTGTCTAGACTTGCCTGCCATATGTCGACGGAAAAGTCTGCAGATGCAGACAGCGCTGGCGCTTCGGCTTTGAAACAGATGAGCACTGAGTTGAATATGACTGGCTTTCGAGCATGAGCAACCTTTACCTTTAAGAACTTAAGAATTGTTGTGCTGGATCAGCCCAAAGCTGCATTGACTTAATTTCTATTTGGGAAGCACAAATTGTGTATTTCTGGTTGGGAGTGTTGTTTGGATTGATGGGTGGGCAGTTGGGTGGATGGATAGATGGATAGATAGATAGATATGGTGGATAGACAGACAGAGATGAAAGAATAGAAGCATCATAATAGCTCATATTCCACAGCAGCTGGTATTGAGAACTAAAGTTTAGCCATCACAATTGAGTAGATATTTGAATTTGTTGCCTCTTAAATCAGCAGTAAGAGCATCCCCAAATTATTTCCTGAAATAATACATTCTCCAAACGAGGCGCCACCACTGAGAAGGTTGCCTTATTAGTAGAGCCTCTCTGTACATCTGCAGTCTATCTTTAAAATACCAGATACTGAAGATTCTCGTCCTGCTTGTGTGATTTTCAGAGAGCTCTGGTTGGCAGCTGTTGACAAAACCTGGTTATTTAACCACGGAGTTCTCAACCTTTTAAAGCCGGAGGTTGTTTCACGCTCCCTCAGACAGCTTTGGGGGCCAGATGGCCATTTTGCCCGTCCTCCACCACATGGCACTTCCTGGTGTGGTAGAGGTAGTAGGGGGCCACATGAAATGGTGCCATGGGCCACATCCGGGCCGTGGGCAGCAGGTTGAGAATCCCTGATTTAACCAAAGCCTCACAATTACATGGCTTGGAGGAGAGACTTGGATCTTTGTGAGTTGAACCATCTGACTTCCTTTGGTTCTAGAAACCACCCCAGGACTAAAAGGAATCACGAGCCATGGCCAAAATATCTCTTAAACCTGCCAGAGGACATGAAATGCCCTAAAAAGTAATGGGTGCAAAAGTCCATGATGAAGTTTGTGGACGGCCACGTGAACCGTAAAAGCTAGAGGCTTCTGCAGCAGGCAGAGTCTGTGCTCAAATCATCCCGTGTTTTAAAATAAAGAGAAAGGGGAAAGGGTTCCCAGGAGAAACCAAAAACCCCTTTTTATTTAAATCAATAAATCCCTCGCTTTGAATGCAGAGGAACCGAGGTCAGCCGAGGTTTTGTTTGCACCGTCTGTGGAACAGGAAAGGGTTAATAAATAATACAGTACTGGCCTGCTTTGCAATGTCATTGTAAGGATTTGCCGCCCACCTGCTTGCCCCCAAATGCATCTTGCAGTGCTGCAGGGAGATGATGTTAAAAAATAAACTCATTTTTAGCATGCATGGACAGAATTGTTCAGTTTTTTATTCTTATTACTATTCCAGAGTTTGGGAAATGACTTTTTTATTTTAAAAAATTATATATATATATATATATATATATATATATATATATATATATATATATATATATATATATATATATATATATATATATATATATATATATATATATATATATATATATATATATATATATATATATATATATATATATATATATATATATATATATATATTCTTGACTTTCCTATAATTTGAAAGAAACTATAAAAGGTATACTTTTTGTTTCATTTCTGCAAAACTTCCAGCCTGCTATAAGTTTGCCAAAAGTAACTCTTCGCTTTCTCCTTATTTAAAAAAAAACCAATTGTCATTTTTGTTTCTTTTCCCAAGAACATCACACTGCTACAATCTGTTGCCGTCTCCTACAAAATATACATGAGTGGCAAAGAGAAACACAATATATATAACTGCAACTATAACAATAATTTGAAAACCATTGCAATTGCACCCAAAAGTGACTTGACCCCTGCTCTGCTCCAATAAATCATGGATGCCACGAAATTTCCCCATGTTACTTTAGTATGAATGAATGAATTAATGTTTATTAATTGATAACTCTTGATTAGTCTTACGACTTCATCAATCACATAACAGAAGAATTAAAATCTGTGCAATACAATGGACGGCAATAAAACACAATAAAGATACTTTAGTACAGTAACTTAGTTACTCCCTGCTCCTTGCAAAAAGGAATTAACCAGAAGTAACTAGTTATTTATGGGCTGCAGTGGCTCAAGTGGTTAAGACACTGGACAGGACGACCGAGGGGTCAGAGTTCGATTCCCGAGTACTGCACAACGGAGTGAGCTCCCGTCTCTGTCCAGGCTCCTGCCAACCTCGCAGTTTGAAAGCAAGAAATTGCAAGGAGATAAATAGATACCACTTTGGTGGGAAGGTAAACAGTGTTATGTCCACTCCGTTGTTGAGGCACGCCTGCCACATGTGCACAGAAATGTCTGCAGACGCAGACAGTCCTGGCTCATTGGCTATAAACAGATTTATTTATTTTATATTTATTTATTTGTGGATTTATATCCAGCCCTCCTGGTGTCGGACATCACTCACACAGATGAGCACTGAACCCTAGAGTCGGGTATGACTAGCTTTCGAGCAAGCTTTAATTACTAACTAGTTATTTGCTCCGTACTTTCCTGTGATCCAACTGCAGAATAAATTCAGCCCAGCCTTTGAACGGAAGAGCACGTAAACCATTTGCCTGTTATTGAGGTGTGTAGCTTGACTCGCTGATTAATCTCCTCATTTCTCTTTTTCTCTTCCGTCGTGTGGGTAGATCGCACCGGCTTCTATGAGGAGTACGGCGTCATCCGTGACGTCCTCCAAAACCACCTCACTGAGGTTTTAATGCTGCTGGCCATGGAGCTGCCGCCAAACATCAGCAATGCTGAGGACATTCTGCAAAGCAAACTTCGGACGTTTGCCTCGCTCCGGGCCCTGGAGAAACGCAGCGCTGTGGTTGGCCAGTATGAAGGCTATAACAGCCACGTGCGGGAGGAGCGTCAGAAGGGACAGGACTACTTCAGCCAGACGCCGACCTTTGCAGGTGAGGCAGAAGCCTAAGCCAGGGGTAGCATGGATTTATCATATTTCCGTACTACTAGGAAAATAGTGGTTTTCTTTATTATAATTTTTCTTCTTGCTAAGTCTGTGCTCAAGTCAGGGTAGTGTCTGTCTGTCTGTCTGTCTGTCTCTCAGGGGTTCCCAACCTTTTCAAGCCAGGGGCTGGGTCATGCTCTCTCAGTCAGCTTTGAAGGCCGGATGGGCATTTTGCCCTGCATGATGGGGCAAATCATTTTGTCCCAACAGCTTCAAAGGGGCAGCCATTTTGTTTTTTTGAATGTCCTTGGAGGGATGTGGGGCCATATGAAATAGCACCAGAGGCTGGATCCTGCCCACAGCACTTAGGTTAGGAACCTCTATCTATCTATCTATCTATCTATCTATCTATCTATCTATCTATCTATCTATCTATCTATCTATCTATCTATCTATCTACTGTATCTATCTACTGTATCTACTCTATCTATCTATCTACTCTATCTACTCTATCTACTGTATCTATCTACTGTATCTATCTATCTACTGTCTCTATCTATCTATCTACTGTATCTACTCTATCTATCTATCTATCTATCTACTGTACTGCTCTGGCCTGGGTGCGCATGCGCCGCAACTCATTGCACATGAGCAGAACCCCTCTGTAGCATGTGCAGAACCTCTCTGCATATGCGCAGAACCCTTCACACATGCGCAGAGCCCATTTGCGGTGGGCGTGCGTGCGCAGTAAACCCTTTCCCCGCTGTTCAAATACGGGATGGCTGCAGGAAAGGGAGGAACCAGCGGAGAAATACGGGAAATCCCGGCCAATCTGGGATACTTGACAGGTATGATCTATCTATCTATCTTTCCCACCCTAAGACAATAATATAAAATAAGAGCAATCCAAATGAACGATAAGCATTAATAATAATGCATATCTAGGTGGCATTAATAAATTTATAGAGTTTTACACTATTTAATTAGCCTACGTTTTCTATTTGCAGCCAAAATGTAATCCAGTCAACCAAACCAAATCAGAAATGAATTAAAGTTAATGTTGGAAGTAATAGGGTTCATTGATTGAGGATTCCTGCTCATTTGTAACCGGTTTACTTGAGAGGGAAATGCTAGATGGAAAAGGGACGTTTTTAGCTGTTTACACCATGCCTTCATTGTGGAAGCCAAGCTAATTTCCACAAGCAATTCGTTCCGTAAGACAGAGAAAGATCTTGTTCTCGTCACAGAACTTTTAAACTTATTTCGGCATGACAACACATAGTTTTAAGAACCTGAGTGCCCCAGATACAATTCGCACGTGCATCTTTTTATCTTCACAATGATCTTGTGAGATAGGTTAGGCTGAGAGCAATTGACCAGCTCAGGGGTTCCCAACCTAAGTCCCGTGGGCCAAATGCGGCCCATGGTGCCATTTCATGTGGGCCTCCGTCGCATTTCAAACGACGGCTGTGTTTTCAAATGCCAGGGCCATTTGCAAAACGATTGTGCCTCTCCTTCACCTGCTCCATCTCTTGTTTCCAGGTGTGCTGGTTCACCTGGACAGTCCCCGCTGGGAAGGCGTCCCCTTCATCCTTGTCTCCGGCAAAGTTCTCGACGAACGGGTCGGCTACGCCCGGGTCGTCTTCAAAAACCGGGCCTTTTGCCCGCAGCGCGAAACAGAATGGGACCCCGAATTCAGCCCGTGCAAACCCAAAGAGCTCGTCTTCCACATCGGGCACGGGGAGCTGAATTCCCCGGCCGTCCTCGTGAGCCGTAACCTCTTCAAGCCAGCCGTGCCCAAAGGCCCCTGGAAGGAGGCCGTCGACCGCCCCGGCCTGCGGTTCTTTGGCCACCCCTTCTCCGATTACTACACCTTCGTCCCGGTAACGGAGAGAGACGCCTATTCGGTTCTGATCTCCCAAATCTACCACGGCAAGAAGGACCTGTTTATCACCACCGAGAACCTGATAGCCTCCTGGGCTTTTTGGACCCCTTTGCTTGCCAGTTGGGCTAGCGAACTCCCCCGGTTGTACCCCGGCGGTCCGGCCAACGGGCACCTCCTGGACTTTGAGGTTTCGTTGGGGGAAATCTCGTTTGCAACGAAGGAATCCGTCAAGGTGATGAAAGCCAGGGGGGAACAGACGCCGGACGGGTACAAGACCCTTCAGTCCCGCTTCCGGCAAACCCAGCTCATCACAGCCTGGCCGGAAGAGCTGATCTCCCGGCTGGCCTCGGATATTGAGTCGGCCGCCGCCGCTGCCGTCCAGCAGTTTGGGGCATTTCACTTGGCCCTCTCCGGCGGTTCGAGCCCCCTGGCGCTGTTCAAACAGCTGGCGGCCCATCATTACAACTTCCCCTGGAAGGAGACCCACTTGTGGATGGTAGACGAGCGTTGCGTCCCCCTCGGGGACCCGGAGTCCAATTTCGGCAGCCTTCACGAGCACCTTTTGAGCCACATCCGGGTCCCCTACTTCAACCTCCACCCCATGCCGGTGCATCTCAACCGGCGGCTCTGCGTGGAAGAGGACCGCGGGCCGGAGCTTTACGCCAACGAAATCGAGGCCTGGGTGGCCAACTCCAGCCTGGATTTTGTGCTGCTTGGGGTGGGCTTGGACGGGCACATGGCCTCCCTCTTTCCTAACTCTTCTGTGGGCCTCGGAGAGGGGGACCCGGCCGTGGTGTTCACGGAGAGCCCCCTCAAACCTCACCAGCGCATGACCTTCACCCTCAACCTCATCAACAAGGCCAGGCAGGTGGCCGTGTTGGTTTTAGGGAAAAGCAAACATGACATTGTCACCCTGGTCAGCCGGGTCGGGAACGAACCCAAGAAATGGCCCATTTCGGGCGTGAATCCCAGTTCCGGCCAAATCGCGTGGTACGTGGACTATGAAGCGTTGCTCGGATGAGAGCCACTGTGAACATTTCCTTCTCCGTCCATCTCCCCCCGCCCCGACGTTGAAATACCTTTTGTCCATTTTGTGGTACCGCCCTGAACGAGAAAAGTTTGAAGACAATGAGTCTCAACATTTAAATCAAATCAATCTTTATTACAGTCCCCAAACCAGCATGGACTCAAATTTTAGATGGTTTAGGATCAGGGGTCAGCAACCTTTTAAAGTTGGGGGCTGGGTCACGCTTCCTCAGACAGTTGAGGGGCCCGGACTGGTGTCTCTCCCCACCTCCGTCATAAACACTGCCATAAACGCAGCCGTAAATGCATCTGCAGTTGCCATAAACACATTGTGGCTGCCATAAACATGTCTACAGCTGCCATAAACACATCCACAGCTGCTGTAAATACAACATCCACAGCTGCCGTAAACATGTAAATGCATTTACGGCTGCTGTAAACACATCCACAGCTGCTGTAAACATGTCCGTGGCTGCCGTAAACATGGCTGTGAGCCGCTTCCTATGGCGGTGGTTGGAGGTTGGATTATTGGGCACTGTGGGCCATAGGTTTCCCAGCCCTGGTTTAGATCTTGGCTCCCAAAATCTCTTTCTACCGCCAGCTGTGGTTTTATAGAGCCTGTGTCCCAAACATCTGGAGGCCCAAGTAGTTCAGAACCTGTGATATACATTTTTTGGGTTTTGCTTTCATGTTGCAATTGTGTGTTGTTTTTTTATTTTAAAAAAATCCCTCCTAAAAACAGCTCATCTTTGAATAAAGGATACAAATTGAGAATAAAAGCAGGCAGAAAAACATGCTCAGATTTTGTGCGCTCTCTTTCTAAGAAAGAGCCTCCTCGAAGATTGTGTTGTTTTGGAACCACAATCGAGCATGCCCCGGTAACGGCCACCTTGTGTTGCCGGCTAATCTTCCTCACACTAGATCAGGCAAAAGCTACTGCAGAATGAACTCACCAAGAGGTGCCTTCGTTTTGGCGGTTTCACGTCTGGCCTAGACATGGAAGAAGATCTCGCTTTGCATTGTCTCGCACTGTCTGAGAAGATTTATGGTGCTGGCCTTGCCCAAAAATCTTAATTCTTAATTCTACCAGTTAAGGCTGTGACGATAATATTTTTCTCCTTTTTGGAACCAAAAATGGGTATAATTAATGTTCAATGCACAGGAATAGATCAGGGGTTCCCAATCTAAGGCCCATGGTCCGGATCCAGCCTGTGGCGCTATTTCATGTGCCCCCCACTCCTCTGAGAGCATTTGAGAAACAAAATGGAAGCTGTTGGGACAAAATCCCCCCCCCCCCCCTTCATCATGTAGGCAGGGCAAAATGACCCTTGAAGCTGACTTAGAGAGTGTGACCCGGTCCCTGGCTTGAAAAGGTTGGGAACCCCTGGAACAGACAGAGGGTGTAATAACCCGATATGGCCACAAGAAGGTGCCATGGGACATGTTATGGGTTCATGTTTATGCTTGAAAATTGAGAATGAATGTGAAGCAAAATAACTTTTTAAGGTCTTCCATATTTTATGGTGGGTTGGAAAAAATATAATTTTCGAAAGCTGTTGAGGGAAGCCCAGTATTTCACAATGCATGTCATGTCGCCCTTTGACGGACCCCTAGTTGAGCCCGGAGTTTCACAGATAATTGAATCAATCAGGATCGATTTGATTGAATCATGCTGGGGGAATCTGTCCAGGCAGATCCCATAGAGTTGAACGGGGCTTCCTGCCAATGTATGTGGGTTCAGAATTGCAGCCGGAGCTTTGGTAGCACTTAATGGAGGGGGGCATGAAAGTTGTGACACTGTTGATGTTCCCCAAACTGCAAATACTGTATAATATTGGGGATGTGTGTGGGTTTTTTTTAAAAAGACTTATAGATACAAAAATCAAAACTTTCCCCTTTGGTTTGTACAAGTTCTGGTCAATATTTTGCAGAGGAAATAGTTCTTATTTTGTAGCCCATATTTCAATTTTGATGTGATGTAAAAAGGCGGGTGTTTTCATCACAGATTTCACCATAGATTCCTGCTTTTTAATCTTTTAATTCAATTAAAATTCAATTAAAATTTTAATTCCTGGATTGAAAGGCTCACACAAGAGACTTTGACAGGCCTCTCCGAACTAATTTGGGGACTTGTTCTCAGTGCTGTGCCTTAAACGGATGCCAACCAAACACTCTCAGGTGAACATCTGCCTTCCCAAGGTTTCCCTTGCTCGGAGGCCAGTCGTATCCGACTCTAGGGTTCAGTGCTCATCTCTGTTTCAAAGCCAAAGTGCCAGCGTTGTCTGTTTCTGCAGACGTTTCCATTCCTTGGTCATGTGGCAGGCATGACTAGACACTGGAGCACATGGAACGCTGTTACCTTTCCCACCGAAGTGGTCCCTATTTATCTACTTGCAATTTTCTTGCTTTCGAACTGCTAGGTTGCCTTCCTACAATAAGCCAAAAGAGGCTTTAAATTTTACTACCAACACTTTCTAAAGCTGATTACGGGTGCCCAGGCAAAATAGCATTTAAAAGTTTTGATAATACATATCTTTTTTGAATTTGGTGAATACACTGGAAATAATTTTTCGGTAATATTTTTGTAGATGGACATTTTTAAATAAAGCTTTTTTTAAACCCAACTTTGTGTCGAGTAAAGAGAATTATTATTATTATTTTTTGAGATGGCTTTGTACTTTTGGGATGTTTGGTAGTGGTAATAATCAAGCCGGCAAACAACGATGGCCTTGTGCATGAATGGCAGTTTGCACCCTCGACTTATATGATTTCTCTTAGTAAAGGTAAAGCTCACCTTTGCTTGAAAGACAGTCGTAGCTGACGCTAGGGTGCAGTGCTCAGCTCCATTTACAGCCAAAGAGCATTTGCAGACATTTCCATGGTCATGTAAGCGTGACTAGACATGGGAACGCTGTTACCTTCCCTGCCGAAGTGGTGCCTATTTAGCTACATGCAATTTTTTGCTTTCGAACTGCTCGGCTGGCAGGAGCTGGGGCAGAGCCTCCATCGTACAACACTAAGGTCTCAAAATGCTGACCTGCCAACCTTCCAGTCAAATTCAGTGTCTTAACCACTAAGCCACCGTAGTGGTTTCATATGTTCCTCTACCTGTCTGTCTATCCATCCATCCTTCTTTCTCTCCCTGTCTTTCTTTTCTCTCTCTCTCTCTCACCTCATCTTTCTTTCTCTCTCCATCTTTTTTCTTTCTCCTTTTCTCTTTCCCCATCTTTCTCTCTCTCCTCATCTTTCTTTCTTTCCTTCTCTCTCTCTCTCTTTCTTTCCATCCTTGTCTTTTGAGAAAAAGAACGAGTTTGCTGCTGCCGCGGCTCCAATTGCAAAGACCAGAACAAACTTTGCTGATTTCAGGGTCCTATCTGTGGAACAGATAAATTGGGCTGAACAAAGAGATCTTTGACTCTAGGTTTCCCTCGCCTAGGCTTAATCTCGGCTATGAACAGCCTGAACTGAGGACGTGCAACCAAGCAAGGTCAGAACAAGACGCACGTTGCAAAGTTACGCCCGAGTGAACTCTTAAGTAAAGTTTCAGCGGGATTAGGAAAGTTGTCTCTTTGTTTCCTGGGACAGAACAACCCAGGACAGCCCTCCTGCCCCTGCAGTTTCACCCAAAGATAAGCCCCAAATATTTCTCCCATCATGGGGACCAAAGGTCACGCACTAGATAAGGAGTCTCAAATGTCAACTAGAAGACATTGTGAAAAGGAGCCCAGAAAGGGCGCAGAACCCACCATGGCCACTAGCTGGAGCCACCCCCGGAGAGAAGGCTGCCTTCCAGATGTTCAAGGCAGTAGGGAAAGAGGAAGGGTGGATGTGAGATGGATTGACTCCATCAATGCAGCCTTCCAGATGTTAACTCCTTCCTTGGGTCTGCCGGGTGGGGAGTTTTGCAATTTCACAACATCTGGAGGAGCGTGATTCTCTCTGTTACTTGTTTAAGGGCTAGAAACCTAGATGGCATAATAAAAAGTAGAGACCTCACCTTGCCGACAAAAGTCTGCATAGTTAAAGCAAGGGTCTTCCCAGTTGTCGTGTATGGCTGTGAAAGCTGGACCCTAAGGAAGGCTTGAGCGCAGAAGAAAACACGCCTGTGAACGGTGGTGCTGGAGGAAACGTTTGAGAGTCCCCTGGACTGCAAGGAGATCAAATCAGTCGATCCGGAAGGAAATCCACCCTGACTGCTCAATGGAAGGACAAATGCTGAAGCTCAAGTACTTTAGACACCAAATGAGAAGAGAGGACTCACTCGAGAGGGACTTGATGCTATGAAGGAGCAAAAGGAGAAGGATGAGGTGGATGGATGGCATTGTTGAAGCGGTGGGCGTAGATCTGGCCAGGCTGTGGAGGATGGCAGACGACAGAGGAGCCTGGCGTGCGGTGGTCCATGGGGGTCACAAAGGGTCGGACTGGGCTGTGCGACACTGAACAACAACCCTGAAATAGTGGGCAAAGTTCCCTTTAAGTCAGGAAGCAGCCACAAAAAAAAAAAAAGTATTTTCCATTCCCATCTGCATCCCAAAAGTGATGAACACCCACTGTGTCTGCCTTTATCCTTCAGGACTTTTTGAGCTCTTGATGGATGGATGAAAGAGCACCATCTTTGCCATGAATGGGTTTATATACCCCTTGGGATTCTGGGATTTGTAGTTTCTTTGCAGCCCTAAAGCCTTCTCACCTGTAGGGATACACAGGTAAGTGGCTGGCCTGAGAGCCCCAGGACCCTGTGGGATGGAGACCTACCTATCAATGTGAGATCGACTATTAAACTATCTGGAAAAGAGGGCTCGTTTTATTTATCTTTGGCCTGTGATCAGTTTGTTCCAAATTCTCTGTATTTTTTTTTTTTTAAAATCACCCTGATGTTTTAGGAGTGAATTCCCTTTCTTCGGTGTTACTTGTGGTAGAAATCATCCATGCAAATACAGGTGAAACTCGGAAAATTAGAATAGCGTGCAAATGTTCATTCAGTCCAGTAATGCAATTTAAAAGGTGAAACAAATATATGAGATAGAGACTCGTTACATGCAAAGCGAGATAGTTCGAGCCTGACTTTGTTATAATATTGATGCTTTTGGTTTACAGCTGATGAAAACCCCAATCTCATGTACCCCATAATCATCACATAATCTCATGTACGCTGTACGCCATGATCATCACAACTATAATGAATTAAGGCATGGCATTTCTCGCTTTGCATGGAGTGAGTCTATCTCATATATTTGTTTCACTTTTTAAGTGAACATTTGCATGATATTCTAATTTTCTAAGTTTCACCTGTACATGAAATCCACACACACCCCAAAAAAAAATCTGGAATAAAATTTGACAGGCTGGATTAAGCTAACGACCATTGATTTCCATAGTGATGCATGCATTTCTACATATGCATGTCTAAGATTTGCACCTGGCAAGAAGACATCCTCATGCCATGCCTTGAAGAAGAAATTTTGGACCTCCAAAGCTTGCAACGTTTTAATTTCCAGTGACCCAATAAAGGTACTGGATCGCCTCCCTCCTGCCATTTTTTCCCCATCTTTGGGTGATGATTTCCATAGGGTTTACTCCCGAGGAGGAGCCTGCCCGCCTCCCCTCCCCTGAGGATCTGGTCCTTTTGCGCGTCCCCTTTAAGGGGCGGGGCCGGGCGATCCGCTGGGCGGGGCTTCCCTGCCAGGCCACCACGTGACCCGAGGCGCTGGCCTTTTAGCCGCCCGGGCAAGCTAAAAAAAAAACGCTTTGGATCGGGCGCAGGCAGTTCTCCTTGCGGTCCGCGGGAGTGGGCATCCCTAGTCGGAGGAAAGACGCACCAGCAGCGCTTCGATCCGAATTGCAACCCCAGAGATCTGGACCAGGCGCCTGGGTGGGACCCATAAGTGGCCACCCTGCCTTGATCCGGATTCTCCTCCTGCAAGTTAATCCGGAGTAAGGGGAGAACAAGATCTCCGAATTTATTTATTTTTTTGGGGGGGATCCACTCTACCCCGCCCTTCCTCTGGCTCCAATAAAGGATCCTGCGCCAAAAGCACCAGATCGCCCTCGGGGATGGTCCACTCCGGTTCCTACTCCGGATTGCTGGCAAGGGTGAGAAGAAGACCGGAGGCTGGAGAATTCGCATCCACAGCCTATTCTTTCGGTTCCCTCCCCGTCGGAAAGTGCAGGTAAGAAGTCGCGCTTGACTTGGTCCCCTTGGTCGCGTGCGAACGTGTGAAAGCGGGTTGACTCCGGATTGGGAAAGCAATTGCCCTGTTAATGGAGGGAGGGGTGTGTGGGTTTTTTATTGCCTTCATGGAGCTCTTACGACTCTAGAGTAGGCCGGATTGGGCCCTGCTTTGGCAACACGCGTGTGCGGTCACGTCGGGACGGAGTTACCCTTGGGCGGGGGTTTGGGTGTTGAATGACACTAAATGCAAGTAAGTGTGAGGTGTGTGTATGTGTGTGTGTTAAGAAGGCCGGCTGTATTTTGTGGATTTTAATTTGGTTATATGCAACATAATTGATTTTGTGGCTTAATTTCTTTTAATCGGAAACACGGGGAAAAGCAGATATAGCCCAAAAATGCATATCTATATATCTATATCTATATCTATATCTATATCTATATCTATATCTATATCTATATCTATATCTATATCTATATCTATATCTATATCTATATCTATATCTATCTATTTAAAGGGAGATTTGCACAATTTAATATAGGTTCACATTCTCACCTTCCCAGAGCCTAAATTTAACCACGGTTTATGTTCCATGCGCTCCCGGTGTCTAGTCATGCCTGCCACATGACCCATGGGAACGTCTGCAGAAGGCAGACTGCCGCTGGCGCTTCGGCTTTGAAACAGAGATGAGCACTGAACCCTAGAGTCGGATGCGACCTGCTTTCGAGCAACCTTTACTACGGTCCACTTCTTTGCCCAACCACCCTGTTAGGTAGGCCATTGGAGGAGAAAGAGTGCTTGCCTGTATGGAGACTCCAAGGGTCCTCAGGTGTTTGGAGAATCTGGTTGAAGAGCCATCATCCTAATTCCCAAATCCTGGGAAGCTACCCAGTTTCGCAGATGATTTTCCTTTACTGTGTTTTCTTTTCTCCGGCATCTGTTGGAGTTTGCAATCGGGAGCGGAAGATCGGATCAGGGTTTCGGGGAGTCCATGAAAGTCCCTAGTGAGCCATGGAAATCACTGGCCTTCCTGGCTGGGTTGTCGTTGGAGAAAAGTAGGAACCGACAGAACTGATTCCATAAGCTAGGAAATGATTCGGCCGTGCCACAATTCTTGATGTACGATCGCCTTTATTTCTAGAATCTGATCTGTTCATATGAAGAAGTGGGGTATTATTTTAAATAATAATAATAGTTTTAAAAACAATTGGAGTCTGCACTGCAAATATGATTTATAAGGAGGATGAGGATGATGTGCATACAAGTGTGGGGAGTAAAAACAACCTTTTTAGGAAGCAGGCCACACAAAGGAAGTGTTTTTAGTTAATTGGTTACCTTGTTTCCCTTTGACACCCAGAGGGGATAAAAGAGGTAATAATGTAGATTATTACTTTGCTACATTTGTATTTTGCCCTTATCAAACAAATAACATATGGCCTTTTTCCTCTCTCTCTACCTCCTCTTTGCAACAGCCTTTTGAGGTAAGATAGAAGTCTCCCTTCGTATCCGACTCTAGGGTTCAGTGCTCACCTTTGTTTACAGCCAAAGAGTCCAGCGCTGTCTGTGTTTACAGACGTTTCCGTGGACACGTGGCAGGCATGACTAGACACCGGAGCGCTGATTACCTTTCCTGCCAAAGTGGCCTCTGTTTCTCTACTTGCAATGTCTTGCTTTCGAACTGCTAGGTTGGCAGGAGCCGGGACAGAGGCGGGGGCGCACTCCGTCTTGCGATACTTGGGAGCTGAACGCCGGCCTTCCAGTCGTTGAGTTCAGCATGTTAATCCCTTGAGCCGCTGCAGGATTGAGGTAGGCATGCATAATTGTTAACCAGTATTTGAGACAGAGGGAGGGCATGAAGCTGGCATGTACAGATGTGTTTATATTTATTTATTTATTTATTTATTCAATTTATAAGCCACCTATATATGCATATATGTATATTTATATATATATATACCTATGCATATGCGAAACTGCTAGATCAGGAGCTCCCAACCTTTTCAAGCTGGCGTCATACTCTCTCTGTCAGCTTCGAGGGCCGGATGGCCATTTTGCCCTGCCTGCATGGTGGCCATTTTGTCCCAACAGCTTCAAAGGGGTAGCCATTTTGTTTCTTGAATGCCCTTGGAGGCATGGGGGGACACATGAAATGGCACCGGGAGGTGGATCTGGCCCACGGGCCTTAGTTTGAGAACCCCTGTGCTAGATGATAGATTTATCTGCGGAGTAGATAGGAGGGAAGTTTGTAACCCCTTTAACTGACCTGCAGTACTGATGGCAGGGGAAGTCCAGAGTTCGAATCCCAAATCCTGCTTATGATGCAAGAAGGCCACTGCCTGCCTGTGCCGGCAGTACTGAGCTAGGCTGATTCAACAGCTGGATGTAGTTGAAGGGAGGCTTTGTTCCCTTGTTTGTTCAAGGTTATGGGTTGTGGTTTTAAGAAGGGGGGAGTCTGCCTGTCCACACACTGGAACTCTTGGGTTCAATCTGGTCTGGCATCTCCAGATAAGGTGGGGAAAGAGTAGGCAAAAAAATGATGCTCTTGAGGCTGTTCTTCTTTGGGCGCATCTTGAGAAGGCAGGATTCCCTAGAAGAGTCAGTAATAGTGGGGAAAGTAGAAGGTGGTGGGGAAAGAGGAGGGCTAAATGTGAGATGGAGTGACTCCCAAAGGGAAGCCACAGGCTTGAGTTGACAACAGTGTGCCACTTTCTGGATGGGCTTGCAGCCCTGCAGGACTGGAGACGCAGTGCGGCTTAAATGACTAGATTTTGGAGACGCCGTGCATGTGCATGTCCAGCCGGAGTTCGGCATTCCTGGAGTACAGGTTTTCAAAAGCAAAAAATCAAGGAGTGGACAAGGTGGATCCGGGTAAATGGGCGGCATTAAAGTTAGGGGACCGCAGTGGCTCAAGAGGTTAAGATGCTTGACTTGACGGCTGGAAGGTCGGCAGTTCGAGTCCCGAGTGCTGCATGACAGAGTGAGCTCCTGTCTGTCCCAGCTCCTGCCAACCTAGCAGTTTGAAATTGCAATTGGACAAATAGATGATACTACTGTGGAAAGGCAAACAGCGTTCGGTGCACTCCGGTGTTGAGGCGTGCCTGCCACATGTCCCCAAATCAGTGGGTCTTTGCGTTTCTGGACGCCGCTTCATCAGCCTGAACGCCCGAAACCGGCAAGAATCCCCCCCCGCCCCCCCCAGATTCCTGACTTATGATGAGGACGAATCCTGCTTCCCACTTAGCCCAGGTCGTGTGACTAATCCATGTGTCAGCTTCCTGAAGCACTTAAGGGAACCTGGCATTTGTTAGGTTCCCAGATTTATAGGGGAAAATTCTCTTCCAGGAAGTGACTTTCCCCAGTTTTGGGATACTCGAGGCCGTCTGCATGGATTATAAGCAACACCAGCTGGTTATTTATTATTTGATTTGATTTATTCGGTTTGTACGCCCACCCACTCTGCATACGCTGACTCCGGGCGGCTTGCAGAAATCACAACATAAATCAACAACATGCAAAGTAAATTCAGTCTAAAAAAAACCCCCACATTATAATATACAACAACACAGTAAAGGTAAAGGTTTCGGTTTCCCTTGCTCGAAAGCCAGCCGTATCCGACTCTAGGGTTCAGTGCTCATCTCTGTTTCAAAGCCGAGGATCCAGCGCTGTCTGCTTCTGCAGACGTTTCCGTGGTCATGTGGCAGGCGTGACTAGACACGGAGCACTGTTACCTTCCCACCGAAGTCCCTATTTATCTACTTGCAATGTCTTGCTTTCGAACTGCTAGGTTGGCAGGAGCTGGGACAGAGACGGGAGCTCATTCCGTCCTGCAGTACTCAGGACCCGCTGACCTTCTGCCCCCCCAGTCAGTGTCTTAGCCATGAGCCACTGCAGTCCTTAACAACAGTACAATACTATAATAGGATAATAAAGTCACAACCACATAGAAAAATTCCCCAAAACAAAGTCCAGGGATGGGGAGGTAGGCGTCCTCAGCCTCAAGGTGGGACCGTCTTCTGCCGTATTATTATTATTAGTAGTAGTAGTAGTAAACTTATATACCGCTTTCCTTTGTCAGCGACAAACTCAAGTTTGTCATAAGTTTGGCATAAGTATTTGAGGACTGCCCTGTTCATCTTCAAAACACTATAAGACTATTTATTTATTATTAATTTATTGGGGAAATGGCTCAGCCCAGATACTTGCAACCTGGTCCCACTATTCTTCTCTGTGTGTGGCTTTTAAAATTGTGTGTTTGCAGTTTTAAAAAAAGTTTTGGGTGTAGATCCTGATTTGTGCAACAGGCAGCCCTGGGGCGTGTTTGTGGCAAATATTCCCCCTTTGTGTTCCTTATTCTCTTTGTTTTTTAAGGTCCGGTTTTTCCTGTTGTCTCCCTGCACCGGGCAGGTTATCCTGCCTGTTGTGCTGTTGAATATTGCTGAGTCGCCTTTTGAGATCAAAGCAAGATGAACAGGGGTGTCTCCCCACTTTTTTTTCCCTTGTGTTGAGTCATTTTTCTAGCAGAGTTCCAGAAAATCCCATTTCGATCCATTGGATGGCAAACCCCATCGTCCCCAATTAGTGGGATGGTGTCAGATTGGCTGTTGGGTTGGTCTTGAATAAACCCTTAAAACAGGGGTTCCCAACCTTTTCAAGCCAGGGGCCGGGTCACACTCTCTCAGTCAGCTTTGAGGGCCGGATGGCCATTTTGCCCTACCTGCTTTATGGGGGTGGCCATTTTGTCCCAACAGCTTCAGAGGGGTGGCCGTTTTGTTTCTTAAATGCCCTTGCAGGGTTGTTGATAGGATCGGCTGGGGGGGGGGGGAGGACAAAAGTCAGATTCAAACTGCAACACTGCTCATCATCTCCTATCCATGAATGGCAGGGGATGATGGGACTTGTATCCTAACTTGTCTAAAATGTGAGATTTGCAAAATGTAGTGTATAGTTATTTATTTATTATTTCTTTGAATTTCTGTTGCCGCCCAACTCGGCTATCTATCTATCTATCTATCTATCTATCTATCTATCTATCTATCTATCTATATTATTATTATTATTATTATTATTATTATTATTATTATTATTATTATTATTATTATTATTATTATTATTATTATTATTATTATTCCCAGCTGCCCTACCTTGCAGGTGAAGGAAGGGAGAGAGAAACTACCTTGCTCAAATAAACATAAAGATTGCCCTTACTTGAAAGCCAGTAGTATCTAACTCTAGGGTTCGGTGCTCATCTCGTTTTAGCAGCCAAAGAGATTTGTCTTCAGACGTTTCCATGGACATGTGGCAGGCCATGACTCGATGCAGAACGCATGGAATGCTGTTACCTTTCCACCAAAGTGGTACTTATTTATCTACTTCCAATTTCTTTATTTTTAAGCTGGCAGGTTGGCAGGAGCTAGGGCTGAGACGGGAGTTCAGTCCGTCATACAGCACTTGGATCTCAAACTGCTGGCCTGCCAACCTTCCAGTCATCAAGTTCAGCATCTTAACCACTAAACCACCGCAGTCCTGGCCTAATTTCGTACAACTGATGTCCTAGTATCTTGGAGCAAAGTTGGCTTGGGAAATACATATCGGAGGCGACAGCCACATGGATTGCTTACCAAATTATTGCATGTGCGCCTCAATAAATCGAATCAATTGTGGAATGGAACCGGCCGGCTTTTGCCTACTCAGGTGTTTTGCCTACATAGGCGTGACTTTCTAGCACTCCGGGACAGAAGTAGGCTTGCGTGGATGTGTTTTCACACAGAAGCACGTGCGTCTTTTGCAAGTGGGAGGTGTGATGCCCGGGATGAAACTCCATGGCGGTGGCCTCAACCGACGGGGTGATCCGGTTTCTGGGCCGGGTTTGGTGAAAGCAAAGCATGCAAGATTTAAATTCGTTTTTCTCTCTCCACCCATCTCCACTTTTCAGGCCGAGCGCAAACTGTGGCATGTGGGAAGTTCCCGGAAGGAGATAGCATTGTAGAAAACATTGCACTCGTAGGTAGCCTGTGGAACTCTCCGCCACAAGGTACAGAGATGATCGCGGGGGACCTTTGGGAAAACTCACAAAAAACACACCTTTTGTCTCTCAAGGGATAATAGGCTTAGATCCCAGGATCGTTGAGTAAAAAAATAATAATATGTTCAGAACATGGATTTAAATTTGATTTTTTTTTTCTCTCCACCCACCTCCACTTTTCAGACTGAGCACAAACTGTGGCATCTAAATTATGGAGCTCTGGCTGTTGTGTTTCTGATGGGTGGTGGTTGCTTTAGCTTAATTGTGTGGTGCAAACTCTGTTTTGCTTGCAGGTGAGGTTGTGATAGTTCCCAGGGTTTGGGCAAGGCTAAACCTTTGGGGAAGTTCCTTTTCCTGAAACTCAACCTCCTGGAATTCCCTGGCCCGTGAGACAATGCTTGCAGTTACAATCTCATAATTTGTTCCCAAACTTTGTGCCTGGCCAGCCTTGCTAAACAGGAGACGCCTTGGGTTGGATAGGCCAGTGGGAATTTCCCTGCACCCTTTTCAAGCCCACCCTCCATGAGGACTAGAATCTTTTTTTGTAGAAAAGGGGAAAGTATAGAACTTCATTAGTGTAAGGTTACCTTGCTCAAAAGCCAGTCGTATCCGACTCTAGGGTTCAGTGTTCGTCTGTTTATAGCCAAAGAGCCAGTGCTGTCTACATCAGTTTCCATGGACATGTGGCAGGCATGACTAGACACCCGAGTGCACGGAACACTGTTTTACCATCCCACCAAAGTGGTCCCTATTGATCTACCTGCAATGTCTTGTTTTTGAACTACTAGGTTGGCAGGACAAAGACGGGATCTCACTCCACCATGCAGTATTCGGGTCTTGAACTACTGACCTTCCAGTCATCAAATTCAGCATCTTAACCACTAAGCCGCCGCAGTTCCTATTCTTGTAGTTGCAATCGAATGATTTGTTCCCAAGCTTCGTGGTTGAAAACCTTTCCGTTTGGTGCCATTCCTGGGCTTGGATAGATCAGTGGGAATTGCCCTGTGCTCTTTTCAAACCAGGCCTCCATAAGGACTAGAAATTTGTTTCTTAGAAAAGGGGGAAAGTACCGAACTTCATTCATGTCTATGTGTCAATTCTATGAAAAGTCTTATGTGGACCTGCTGTGAACGTTTTATGCGCTTACATCCTTGGCTGAGGCCCCGTCCCAAGCAATCGGGGCCCTTCCACCCTCAAACCTCAAAGGAACATGTGATATGCGCCCTGCATGTGGACTTGTGGGCGACCAAGATTAGAGATCCTATGATATGGGCTAGCCAGGGCCAAGCCCAAAAGGACACCAAGCAAGTAAACAGACCACCAAATCCTTCTTAATTTCTTGGCCAAGGAGACAACCTGAAGATCTTGGGTGACGCTCCTTATGCGGACGTTTCCCTGGCTGTTGTCCTTTCAATTTCTCTTCCTAGGGGCATAATGGCGAACCTTGGCACTCCAGCTTTCTTGGGCTTCAATTCCCAGAAGCCCAAGTCCCTGTGAATCCACACGAATGGGTTTACTGCGCTTATCCTTTTGTGTGGATTCCCAGGGACTTGGTCTTCTAGGATTTGAAGCCCAAGAACAGCTGGAGTGCCAAGGTTCACCATCAGTGTCTCTGGAATTATCTAATTTCTGGAAAGCCACACTTGGATGAACTTAATTTGGAGATTAAAAGATTTTAAGCATGGAACTCTTCCTGTCCGTCACAAAAATAAGGTTGATTTGTCAAGTCCTTGTTGAGTCTCTCTTCAATCAGTTAACCTCCGTGTCTGTGTACGAGTCTACATTCTTTTGGGAGCTCACTCTTCAGCAGTTCAAGACCCGAGTGTTGCGCGACGGAGTGAGCTCCCGTCATCTGTCCCAGCTCTTCAACCAAGCAGTTTGAAAGCAAGAAATTGCAATTACAAGTAGAACCTTGTATAACGAATGCCTCTTACAGTAAAACCCTGACTTACAAATGCCTCGAGTTACATAAAATTCAACTTACAATGTCCCGATTTACACAATTTCCTATGGGTTTCCTTCGAGTTATGTAAAAAATTTCATTTTCCCCATGGGTTTGCTTCGATTTATATTTTAAAAAAATCATTTTTCCTTTGGGTTTGCTTCGAGTTACGTAAAAAACATAATTTTTCCTATGGGTTTGTTTCGAGTTACAAAAAAATTCGATTTAAGCAAAAGCCTACAGAACGGATTTCCCCCCCGTAAGTAGGGGTTTTACTGTACAGCGAAAACGTCATAAAACGAAGAGGATTTGAAAAAAACCATTGTGCCCCGTATAACGAGAATTTTCGTTATAGGATGCAATGCATCTCTATGGGATGCATCGAACAATAAATCTCTGGGGGACACCGCACAATGAATTTTTTAAAAAATTTTTTTAAAATTTTTAATAAATTTTTATTTAGTTTATTAAGACATACAAAAAAAGAACAAAAAAACCAATAACTAACAATACAACACACAAACAATTTTTTTGTTGCACGTTTTTTCCCATAGAGATTTTTCGTTGTACGATGCATCCCAATCGGGATTTTTGTTATACGAAGCATGCATTGCGTAACGAAAAAAATCATATAACGAAATGCCCCTCGGAACGAATTATTTTTGTTTTACTGTAGATAAATAGGTACCACTTCAGCGGGAAAGGTAAACGACATTCCATGTCTAGTTATGCCTGCCATGTGACCATGGAAACGTCTGCGGACACAGAAGACACTGGCTCTTTGGCTATAAACGGAGATGTTCACCCAACCCTAGAGTCGGATACGACTGGCTTTTCGAGCAAGGCAGACCTTTACCTTGGTAGTTGAAATTTCCCCCCTTCCTTTTCTCTGCGTTGTCGGAATCAAACTGACGGTGCTTTCCCTGTTTTATTGTGTTTTTTCAACTCTTGTCCTTTGCTTTGTTGATGAATTATGATGATTAATGTTCTTGCTTTTCTTTGGGAAGACGGAGAGGGTCAGCCTCACCTTCTGTTCCGTCTGAGGTTTGAAAGATTAATTGCTAGTTCGGTTTCCGGTTCAGTTGGAATGCAGAAGGGGTTTTTTCCATCTTTCTTTTATAACTTTTTCAAAGTTTTGCTTTCTCTTTTCTTGGACTAGAACAGCGAACGAGAAACTGGCTTGTGCCTTTCCTTTATTATTCTTCCCAACACATTTATTTTCTTGCTTCCTTGTAGTGGTTTAGAATTAAGATTTTTTTAAAAAACCCAAATTTTTTAAAAAATGAAACACATGTGAGGTTAAACTGGGACCGGTTTTATTTTACGTAAAGGTAAAGGTCGCCCATGCTCGAAATCCAGTCATATCTGACTCTAGGGTTCAGTGCTCATCTGTTTATAGACAAAGAGCCAGTGCTGTCTGTGTCTGCAGATGTTTCCGTGGACATGAGGCATGCATAACTAGACACCTGAGTGCTTTGAATGCTGTTTACCTTCCCACTGGTTTCCGTGGACATGTGGCAGGCATGACTAGACACCTGAGTGCTTTGAATGCTGTTTACCTTCCCACTGGTTTCCGTGGACATGTGGCAGGCATGACTAGATACCTGAGTGCTTTGAATGCTGTTTACCTTCCCACTGGTTTCCGTGGACATGTGGCAGGCATGACTAGACACCTGAGTGCTTTGAATGCTGTTTACCTTCCCACTGGTTTCCGTGGACATGTGGCAGGCATGACTAGACACCTGAGTGCTTTGAATGCTCTTTACCTTCCCACTGGTTTCCGTGGACATGTGGCAGGCATGACTAGACACCTGAGTGCTTTGAATGCTCTTTACCTTCCCACTGGTTTCCGTGGACATGTGGCAGGCATGACTAGACACCTGAGTGCTTTGAATGCTCTTTACCTTCCCACTGGTTTCCGTGGACATGTGGCAGGCATGACTAGACACCTGAGTGCTTTGAATGCTGTTTACCTTCCCACTGGTTTCCGTGGACATGTGGCAGGCATGACTAGACACCTGAGTGCTTTGAATGCTGTTTACCTTCCCACTGGTTTCCGTGGACATGTGGCAGGCATGACTAGATACCTGAGTGCTTTGAATGCTGTTTACCTTCCCACTGGTTTCCGTGGACATGTGGCAGGCATGACTAGACACCTGAGTGCTTTGAATGCTGTTTACCTTCCCACTGGTTTCCGTGGACATGTGGCAGGCATGACTAGACACCTGAGTGCTTTGAATGCTCTTTACCTTCCCACTGGTTTCCGTGGACATGTGGCAGGCATGACTAGACACCTGAGTGCTTTGAATGCTCTTTACCTTCCCACTGGTTTCCGTGGACATGTGGCAGGCATGACTAGACACCTGAGTGCTTTGAATGCTCTTTACCTTCCCACTGGTTTCCGTGGACATGTGGCAGGCATGACTAGACATCTGAGTGCTTTGAATGCTGTTTGCCTTCCCACTGGTTTCCGTGGACATGTGGCAGGCATGACTAGATACATAAGTGCTTTGAATGCTGTTTACCTTCCCACTGGTTTCCGTGGACATGTGGCAGGCATGACTAGACACTCCATTTCTTTTCCCAGTAAGCTTAAAGGCATATTATGGGTCTTTCGCCTTTTTCCCTTCTAGTTTCGCACCACCCTAGCAAGGCGGGACAGGCCGAGAGAGAAGAGTTCACCTAAGGCCGTAGACTTGATTTACGTGGATCTTGGCTGTGCTTTTCTCATCATCACAAACTGATGATTGGCCCCTTTTTGCTCCATGCTGAGCCGTGCAGTTTCCGTTCTCACCCTGCTGTTTTATCAGAAGCGACACTTCTTGTATCTTGCCAAACCTTTGGACTGTGTATTTCCCCCATTAATCTTGCTGGATACCATTTCAATCGGATGGAGCGTTCTGGGAAACTCAGTACCTTGCCTGGTTTACAGCATCCTGGGCGTCTGATAAAAAGCAATTTATTTGATACAAATAATAATTGCCGGGCTCGGAGCTTTGATTGGAAAAAGCCCCGTTTCCCCACCTTCTTGGCCATGATTCATTGGGAACGTAGACGTTGGACTTCCAGATGTTAGATAACACCTGTTTCCTTCCTGGCTCGCTCATAGCCAAATTATGGCTGGGGCTGATGGGAACTGGAGTCCTGTGTCAAAAGGCTGCTGGGTTTTTATTTTTAAACTGTGCAGGCTTTTGAGAACAACAGGTCCCTTCAGTGTCATGAAGCCTGCCTGGCCAGAATGCTAAGAGGAAACGCATAGGAGGGTAGCAGATATCCAAACTGGCGCATGGCTCAATTGCTGAGAAGACTTCAGGCTGCTGCCACAGTTTGTGAGTGTGACGAAACAAGGTTATGGGTCTGTCCCCTCATCTTTGAAAACAGGAGAAAACCCCGTTATTAAAGGCTAAGGCCGCCTTTGCTTGAAAGCCAGTCGTATCCGACTCTAGGGTTCAGTGCTCATTTCTGCTAATAGCCAAAGAGCCAGCGCTGCCGGCGTCTGCAAATGTTTCCATGGACATGTGTCAGGCATGACTAGACACCGGAGCGCACAGAACGCTATTTACCTTTCCACCCAAGTGGTGCCTATTTATCTACTTTCAATGTCTTGCTTTCAAACTGCTAGGCTGGCAGGAGCTGGCACAGAGACAGAAGCTCACTTCATCAAACAGTACTCGGGTCTTGAACTGCTCACCTGCTGACCTCCCAGTCATCAAGTCCAGCGTCTTAACCACTCAGTCCCCAGAAGGGTATGCATAAGCCCAAAAGGTTTATTTGATGAATAAAGGTAAAGGTAAAGGTTTCCCTTGCTCGAAAGCCAGTCGTATCCGACTCTAGGGTGCAGTGCTCATCTCTGTTTCTAAGCCGAAGAGCCAGCGCTGTCTGCTTCTGCAGACATTTCCGTGGTCATGTGGCAGGCATGACTAGACACCGGAGCGCACGGAACGCTGTTACCTTCCCACCGAAGTGGTCCCTATTTATCTACTTGCAATTTCTTGCTTTCGAATTGCTAGGTTGGCAGGAGCTGGGATGAAGACGGGAGCTCATTTCCGTCCTGCAGTACTCGGGAATCGAACTGCTGACCTTCCGCTTCCCAGTCAGCGTCTTAGCGACTTGAGCCACTGCAGTATTTGATGAATAGGTAATAGAATTATGGAAGTACTAGATGAGAGAGTTTTAGACAGAAATCTTGCAGTTAATTTAATTTAATTTTCGCAATTGTATGCCGCCCAATCGGGGAACCCGACTCAGGGTTGCTTACATGATAATTAAACAATATATTCAGTAAATACGCAGTAATACAAAATTCAATCTACAGAAACAGCATATAATAATATATAACAACACAATGCTCCAGATGTTGAGCAGCTGTGACTCCTGTTTATCCAAGAGCATGTGTCCCCTTGGCTCAGGCTGATGGGAAATGGTGTTCAAACCATCTGAGCCTCCTGAGAGCATTGGATCCTAAATCTCTTAGATCCCAGATTTTTCCTGCCATAGGAAACTCCGTCTACTGGGAGAAGGCCATGTTTACACTGGCGGTGGAGGTGCGAAATGGCACTTTGAGCTCTTTGGAAGAAAAGCAAGATGCAATTAGCCAAGATTTGGAGCGCATTAGTTACTGAACATTAACTGTCGGGTTGCATGAAATTAAACGCCATCTTCTCTGTCGGCTTCCTTTAACAAGAGGCGGTCAGGTTTTAAATCGGCACACGGTAGGTTGAACCAGTTGTAATCGTAGAGATGCCCAAAGATTAACCAACTCACAAATGACGCACCTGTAAGAGGGACCCGTGAGCATTTAAAATTAGGAATTTTCCTCCCGGGTGGTTAAACTCTGGCCTGCAATCCCAAACTAGAAGGCTTTTTTAAAAAAAGCTATGAGCATGCATACGCTGGGGGAATGAACTATATATTGGCCATAGTTTAGCCCAAGTGGTTAAGACGCTGAACTTGATGACCAGACGGTCAGCAGTTTGAGACCTGAGTACTGCACGATGGAGTGAGCTCCCATCTTGTCCTAGCTCCTGCCAACCTAGCAGTTTGAAAGCAAGAAATTGCAAGTAGATGTGCACACGCACCATAGGAGGTCCATTTGATTTTTAAGATGAGCAATTCGAAAATGCGTTATCAATGGCCTTTTAGGCTCCCTCCACATGAATAGGAGTTCACTTTTTGAATAATAAGATGAGATCAGGTGTGTTCAGGGTGGTTATCAGCTGAATAATAAGAATTATATGTCACGGGGGGAGGAGAA
Source organism: Bradypodion ventrale (assembly GCA_035047345.1). Classification (NCBI taxonomy): domain Eukaryota; kingdom Metazoa; phylum Chordata; class Lepidosauria; order Squamata; family Chamaeleonidae; genus Bradypodion; species Bradypodion ventrale. The sequence goes on along the minus strand of JAWDJE010000017.1, from coordinate 3,069,151 downwards.
ATCAGGATTTTAGGTGGGGTGTTCAGATATGTAGGATCAAGTTGCTTGATTCGGATGCAACCTGTTGAACGTGATTCACGTTGGTATTGCACGTTTCCAGAAAATGGATTTATGCAAAGTTAGGTGCAAGTAGATAAATAGGGACCACTTCGGTGGGAAGGTAAACAGCGTTCCGTGCACTTTGTTGTCTAGGCATGCCTGCCGCGTGTCCACGGAAATGTCTGCAAATGCAAACGGCGCTGGCTCTTCGGCTGATGATAAACCCTAGAGTCGGATATGACTGGCTTTCAAGCAACGTGGCCTTTATCTTCTGTGTGCCTTAGTGGTTAAGATGCTGAACTTGACGGCTGGAAGGTCAGCAGGCCGAGACCCGAGTGCGGCACGACGGGCGTCTGTCCCAGCTCCTGCCAACCTCGCAGTTTGGAAAGCAAGGTTTCTGGAAGCCACGGTGAGCTTGGCTGGTAGAGGTCCAGATATGCCTGGCTACGTGAGACGAAAGATGAGGAACGCAAGATTAGGTGGGATGCCGTGGCTAAAATAGCCTTTTTGTGGCATCTGATTGCTAGTTTAACACATCAGCTGGCATGGCTGGGCTGTATCTTGTGCCGGAAGACCTCTGTACCTCTGCAATAAAACTCGGCGCAAGTCACCGGAGAAGGATGAGAAATCAACTTGGACATACTTCATATCATACTTGTTTTGTCTTCCGGCTTCTTCGGATGAGCGATCGGCCGGCCGGCTTGTTCTGTCGCTGTCGTCTGTGGGCCTAATGCGCTTTTCGGAACATTCCCCGCCTCTTTCTCAGTGAACACAAAGTCTGATTCACGCGCTACCCATATTTTCCATGCCAAACAAAATCCTGACCGTGAGTTAACGGCCGCGTCTGCAGCTGGTCGGGTTTCTGTGCGATTGCCTCATTTCAGGAAATGTTTAAAAAAAACCACACACAACCCTTCTTCGAAAGCTGGTTCCCACCCTTCCATAGGCATCGATAGTTCGCAATGTTTTCTTTCTTGCCTCTGTTTCCCTTAAACACCGCCACATAAACGCACGTGCGGATGCGAAGCCGCACACCTCCGCCTGGTGCATTTGCGGCACAGAAGGTCGCTTGTGTAGCCAATTGAACGCAGAGCTGTTGGTTGTGTTTTCAGTGCGCGCGCGCTCTCTCTCTCTCCAAGATTTCCAGTCAGGAGCTGGGACACAGACGGGCGCTCATTCCGTCCTGCAGTACTCGGGTATCGAAGTGCTGACCTGCCCACTTTCTGTCAGCGTCTCAGCCACTTGAGAAACCACTACCTTGGCCTTACCTCTCCCCACTCCAAAGTAATGCTCTAGGTGTGTGTTCCAACCCGGGGCATCGTTCGAGAATGCAGAACCTTCTTTGTTGAGGACTCCGGTTGCGTCGGCTGCGCCGGAACGCCACCAACCTTCTGATGTAGATAATGCTGACCCAAATGTTACATTGGTGGCAAGCTGTGTTTTGGGGGAACGGACAGACACCCACTCTGCCTGGGCCGAAACAGAGGCGCGGGGGGGGGGGGGTGGTGGTGGTGGTGGTGGTCCATGTGGGCTTGTCCTTTAATGTTTAACTCTCCTGTCTTGTTTTCTTTTCCAGTCATTAGGCAGGACTGACCGGGGCGCCGGCGGCATCTGGGCACAGGGTTTCGTAGCAACCTCTCCCCCCAGCTTCGACGCTTGAATGACAGATCCAGGCGGCCGGAGGGCGGTCACTGGATGAACTGGCCCCAGGAGGCTATAAATAGCTGACCAGGCGACGCCCGCCATGGGGCAGAAAGTGACGGGCGGCATCAAGACGGTGGATATGCGCGACCCGGCCTACCGGCCTTTGAAGCAGGAGCTCCAGGGCTTAGACTACTGTAAACCGGCCCGGCTGGATCTCCTCCTGGACATGCCTTCGGCCTCCTACGAAGTCCAGCTGAGCCACTCGTGGAACAACGACGACCGGTCGCTCAACGTTTTCGTCAAGGAAGAGGACAAACTCATCTTCCACCGGCACCCGGTGGCTCAGAGCACGGACGCCATCCGGGGCAAGGTCGGATACACCCGCGGCTTGCACGTCTGGCAGATCATGTGGGCCATGCGGCAGAGGGGCACCCACGCCGTGGTGGGGGTGGCCACGGCGGAGGCCCCGCTCCACTCGGTGGGCTACACCACCCTGATCGGCAACAACCACGAGTCGTGGGGTTGGGACCTGGGCCGCAACCGGCTCTACCACAACGGCAAGAACCAGCCCAGCGAGACCTATCCGGCGTTCCTGGAAGCGGACGAGACCTTCATTGTGCCGGACTCCTTCTTGGTGGTCCTGGACATGGACGATGGGACCTTGAGTTTCATCGTGGACGGGCAGTACATGGGGGTTGCTTTCCGGGGACTCAAAGGGAAGAAACTCTACCCCGTCGTGAGTGCCGTTTGGGGCCACTGTGAAATTAAGATGCGCTACTTGAATGGGCTTGACCGTAAGTCATGTTTCTCTTTTGCTGGGTGGGTGGCAGGATCGACCTTTCTTGAAGCTGTGGGGGTGGAAATCTCTCTTTTTCTAGGGCAGTGATGGCGAACCTTTTAGAGACCGAGTGCCCAAACTGCAACCCAAACCCCACTTATTTGTCGCAAAGTGCCAACACGGCAACAGGAGGAAGAAGGAAATGCTCCCATTGGGCAGAGGGGCGGGGCGAACTCTGTGCTGGGGGAGGGAGGAAGCACTCCCATTGGGCTTCTGGGCAGAGGGGCAGGGCAAACCTGGTGATGAGGTGACTGCCCGGGTGCCCACAGAGAGGCCTCCGAGTGCCACCTCTGACATGTGCGCCATAGGTTCGCCACCACTGTTCTAGGGTTTACTTTGGGTTTCTTCATCCTGGTAAGACCCCTGGTGGCATAGGGTTTGAACTGCTGTAACTGCAGCGCATGCGCAGAAGGTTTCTGCACAGAAGGGTTCTGCGCATGCACAGAAGGGCATGCGCAGTAACTACTTCCCCTCGCTGGTCAAATTACAGGATGGCAGCAGCCAGCAGCAGGATGGAGTGCATTTATTTGCAGTGTTGCACGTGCTTTACCTACCACAACGCCACATCCAGAAAACTTGGTTTATGTCGCTTTGATTTATTTATTTATTGGATTTCTATACCGTCCATCTGGGTGTTATCCCACTCTGGGCGGTGAAGAAACAGAAAATAAATAACAATACTCACAACAAATCAAACACCCACCACCAACGAATACATCATAGACTAAACTAAAATAAAAATAATTGGCATCAGAGGACATTCAGACAAACCTAGGTTAGCCAGGTTTCTAGTGCACAAAAGGTGACTGGCATCAAAATTGCTCTTTAGGGGTTAACGTTGTGCCCATTTTGCAGGTAAGGTGAACTGAGGGCTTGTTCTTTAAATCAGTGATTTGGCTGTGGTTTGCTGTGTAAAAATCTCATAGAACAGGGGTTCCCAACTTTTTCAAACCGGGGGCCGGGTCACGCTCTCTCAGCCAGCATTGTTTCTTGAATGCCGTTGGAAAGGGGGGGGTCACACGAAATGTTGTCATGGGCCAGATCCGGCCCACGGGCCTTAGGTTGGGAACCCCTGTCGTAGAGAGCGGGAATTCCAGCGCTTGGATTAATGTTAGAACCTGTTTCTTCCCAGCTGAACCTCTGCCTCTGATGGACCTCTGCCGGCGATCCGTGCGCCTGGCGTTGGGCAAGGACCGGTTGAACGAGATCCCTGCCTTACCGCTGCCTGGATCCCTCAAGAGCTACCTTCTCTACCAATGACTTCTACTCTGAGGCCGGAAACCGTGCATTTACTGGCTGTTGCTCCTCCGGGTAATCACTCGACCTTTTTCTCCAATGGTGCCGCTTTGGGTTCCCAAGGGTTCTGGCTTGAGATTGGTTCTCCGTCGCCTTGCCATAGGAAGAGACAGCCTTGGAATACACCTGTTTGTTTCCTACTCCAGAGATCTCTCCTGGGCTGAAAGCAAAATCCACATTACCAGACCAACAAGCCACCTGAATGTTGTGATGTGGAAACCTGGGTCTTCGCCAACATAATCCATCCTGCTCCTTCGTCTACTGATTCGAGCGACGGAAAGAAGTGCAAAGGAGAGATCAGCATGATGGTTTATGGAATAGCACGGGCAATATAGCTCGCTGCCATCCTAAAGGATGCAAACAAAAACAATGTTCCTTCCTCCCACCCAGAGAGAAATCACAGGTGCCGACAATGTTACCCAATGAGGACTAGTCTCTTGCGATCGCTGGGTGAAGCAGCCATTGCGGGTGTCAAAAGAGCATCTGAGTTCTATGATGTCCTCTCGTTTCTGGGCCATGTGTGTATGCGTGTGTGTGTGTGTTCTCTCGGCCCACGTAACTTGGAGGCATGAGAATTTAAGGTGCTCAGAATCACTTGCTTTTCTGGGTATTCACTTGAACCCATAGCTTGGGGATTGTTGGTATGCGAGTCATTCTTGGTAACGGGGCAGCATGTCCCATCTTGCTTGGAACATGTTTGCGAGCCGTGTTGGGGGCGGAGGGAAGAAATTTGCTTCCCTAGACTAACTTTATCTTGACTTCCCTTTTTGGCAAACCAGCTCCCTTAAAACTCCCCCCGCCCCCGACTACAACTCCCATCGCTCCTGGGGGCCCAGCTGGGGACGATGGGGGGTGTAGTCCCAAAATTTGAAACCAACTCGTTTCCAATCTGTTTCTTTTCCTCTTAATTTAAAAAACAACCCCCTAGAGAGCTTTAATCCCTAGAAATCTTTTGACCATTTTGGTATGTGGATTCTGGGATATGTGGCCTTTAATATTTTTCCCATGCTTCCAAGAAGTCTGGAGAGTTTTCTTCATCATCATCATCATCATCCTCGTGCGCCCCCCTTTTTCTTTCTAACTCCTTGGATTAGTTAATTCCGAGCCATGATTCCGCGCGAAAGGATCGGTCCTCCGCAATCCGCATCGTGTTTTCTGCCGCACTAGACCGGCAACAAAACTGGTTTTTCTCCCTTCTCTTGGTACTTGCGATCAACCTGAGTGAAAGGTGATCTATTTAGAGACCCAGTTGTGGTCTTGGCTACCTTAGATCGGCCACTGCTTTGGCATTGCAATATCTTGGTTGCTCTTCTCCCCTTAACACCTTTGCACCCGATTCCGTGGAAATCAAGTGTAAATCTAGATCTGTAGGAAAGGCGCCAAATTGGGCATGCCGGTTGATGCGCAAAGTGGATCTTTGAGCCTCTTCCAGAGCATCAAAAAAAAAATAAGTATTTCAGGGGGGTCTTTTTGCTACCGGTGCGACTTTAAAGTTGATTTATGCATTTCCTCTGGAAGAATGTCTTCCTTCCCCTCCATCCAAGCAATCCCCAAATGCTGAGTTTCTAGGCTACCTTCACAAAGGGGTTTATTTTGCACAAATTTCCTTCTTACGGTGGATTGTCGGTGGGGTGTTAAGGTGCACCTTGTTTCTTTTTCATTAGCTTTGGGTGTCTATTCTTTCCCTTTCTTTTTAAATCTGTATAGGTACAAATGCGTGTATTTGTTAGAAAAATATTAATATATAATCTGTTGTTATTATTTTGCATTTTTGTATGTCCGAGGACTGTATTTGGGTTTTGTTTTTAAGAAATGCTGCTGTAGGGGGAATTAACTTCTTTTTTTAATAATGAAAAATAGCCTTTTTTTTTTAAAGCACATAACTGGTGCCGATTGTGGGTCTTTGGAGAGAGACTGTGATGTGCCTCCTTTTTAAATATATATATATATATATTCAAGAACAAACTCTTCAAAGTGGGACACTTTAAAGATTGCACAAAGAATTTTAACATGTGAAGAGCCAAACATATATTTTTTTTCTTTTTAAAAAATCTCTTTCAATCCTGCTTTCTCTCTTTCTCTACCACAGGTATCGGGGATACTTCGATTATCCACCCTATCTCTCTCTATCTTTCTACCACCTCTTTTAAACCCCTGGGTGTATCTAGCTTGTACAATTTTTTTTAAACCCCTCCTGTTAGTTTTTTCCCTCCCCCACTCACTCCCCCGTTGATTGTAGATATTCAGTAACCAAAAAATTTTAAAAATAAAAAAATTGTTGAATATTATGAGCCGGCAGTTGTCATTCTTATGTGTTAGCTGGGGAAATAGCCAGCCGGAGGTTGAAATAACAAGATGTATAAATATAAGCCAGCACCCACCCACCCTTAAAATGCACAGGAAAACTAAAATGTGTCTTGTACTACACTATAGGCTAATGATGGCGAACCTTTTAAAGACCGAGTGCCCAAACAGCAACCCCAAACCCACTTATTTATCACAAAGTGCCAATACAGCAACAGGGGAGGGAGGAAACGCTCCCATTGGGCCATTGGCCAGAGGGGCGGGGTGACCTCTGTGCTGGGGGGAGAGAGGATGCGCTCCCATTGGGCTGCTGGGCAGAGGGGCGGGGTGACCTCTGTGCTGGGGGGAGAGAGGAAGCGCTCCCATTGGGCTGCTGGACAGAGGGGTGGGGCAAACTCTGTGCCAGGGGGAGGGAGGAAGCACTCCCATTGGTCTGCTGGGCAGAGGGGTGGGGCAAACTCTGTGCCAGGGGGAAGGAGGAAGCACTCCCATTGGGCTGCTGGGCAGAGGGGTGGGGAAAACTCTGTGCCAGGGGGAGGGAGGAAGCGCTCCCATTGGGCTGCTGGGCAGAGGGGTGGGGCAAACTCTGTGCTGGGGTGACTCTCTCATAGAGAGAGCTCAGTGTAAAGCGTGAGTTCCCACTGTCTATCCCAGCTCCTGCCAACCTCTCAGTTTGAAAGCAAGAAATTTGCAAGTAGATAAATAGAGACCTCTTCGACAGGGAAGGAAACGGCATTCCACATGATAGATAAATCTTTATTGTCGTTGTCCTGCACAGAACGACGAGATTGGGTGTGTCTAGCCCTGCCAGATGACTACAGAAACACTTGCAGATACAGACAGCGTCGCCTCTTTCTAGTAGTGCAAAAACCCCTTGTAACCTGGTTTGGGTGGGGATGATGGTTAATTGTTCAGACCTGGGGAAACGGGCTACGATGCTCGACGGCCGGAGAGAATATCATGCTGCAGTATTTATATAACAAGTCCTTGTCTAGCTTTTCGTTCCAATGGGCCTCCTGTTGGCTCTTAGCTCTGAACTCTGACATCTGATGTCCTGAGAACAGGGTGTTACACTTTTTTATATAAAAAAATGTTTTAATATATTTATTTATTTTTCTTTTCAGGAAGCCAGTTGGCCTTGATTTCTAGCACCGAGGCTGCCTTTATTAGCTGCATAGACACATGCATTTGCCCAGTGATCTCCCTGGGGAGACATGTGACCTGAGCTCTTGAACATACCATTGCACATGTTAGAAAGCTGTGATGCTCGGGATTTAAAAAAAATATTTTAATTATTTTTGCAAATATTCGGGAGGACATCCAAAGGTTTGCCTTTAAAAATAGTACAGGCTGGGCTCTTCTAAAGCTCCAGGTCCTTTATTTTGAAAAAATAAAGAGGCTTGAGTGGAAGGATTTGAACCACGGTTGTTTGCAATACCAGAATAGCCAAACAGAGGCTCAGTGGTTAAGAAGCGTGCCTTGTTAGCTGGAAGGCCGGCAAGTTGGCAGCTCAAGACCCAAGTACTGGATGGCGGTTTGAGTGCCCGACTCTGCCCCAGCTCCTGCCAACCGAACAGTTTGAAAGCAAGAAATTGCAAGGAGATCAATAGGGACCACTTCGGTGGGGAAAAGATCGGGGGGGGGGGGGGGCATGAAAGGAGCCTCATTCGGGCACCCTTTGAGTGGCTTTTCTCCAGCAAAAAAATCCTTTTAACCCAAAATAATTTCTGACACGAAATTATTATTATTATTATTATTATTATTATTATTATTATTATTATTATTATTATTATTATTATTATTATTATTATTATTATTATGAGCAAACAGAAGCCAGATAATGGTCAGTTTGCTAGCCAAGCTTGGATGGAGGCAACATTGCAGGTGTTGCATGTCCATGGAAAGGTGCGCGTTCTTGGTCCGTAGAGAATCTAGGGCGAATTCCACATTTATGTATGTTATTATGGAGAAACCCCTTTAAAGTATGAAGAGAGAAGCAACAAAAGGGAAAGTGAGTCCTGGCAACCTTAAAAGCACTGCCTATGCTACAATCAAGCAAAAACCAGAAAGAAAGAAATACAAATGTTTCGTGTGACATAAATACAAATGTTTCATGTGACATAAGTACAAATGTTTCGTGTGACATAAGTACAAATGTTTCATGTGACATAAGTACAAATGTTTCGTGTGATATAAGTACAAATGTTTCGTGTGACATAAGTACAAATGTTTCGTGTGACATAAGTACAAATGTTTCATGTGACATAAATACAAATGTTTCGTGTGACATAAGTACAAATGTTTCATGTGACATAAATACAAATGTTTCGTGTGACATAAGTACAAATGTTTTGTGTGACTATAGGGAATGTAAACCTTGTGAACTGTATTTTGAAGTGTTTGCAGAGACAATTAAGTTTTCCCGTTCACAACTACACCTCTGGTTCTAAATTGGTAGCCATAGCTCAAAGGACCGCCGGGAAATTCATGCTGCCCTTTCGATCTGACCATAAAAATCTAATTTCCCCCCCTGCTCTACCAGGAGCGGGTCTTTTGTAAAGCCAGTGGATCTTGACTGCTGGCTCAAGGGCAACCCGCCTCCCAAATACTGCGCATTGATCATGGCAAGGCATTAATTGTAATCTTTTTTGGCTTAAATTGCAATGAGAGGAGGCCCGTTGGATCAGTGTCAACTCTTTTGGATGTGGCTTACGATACACGTGAGCCACTGGATTTCAGTCCATGTAATATTGCTGTGGAAGTCCAGTTTGCTGTGATGGTTATAGATATAAAATACTGCTGCTTCTGCCTATTCTCCTCCCCACTCCCTTTAGAGCCAACTCAACCAAAACCTTGTGGCGGTGAGTTCCACAGGCTATGGAGAGCATAGTGTGAAAACATCTTATTTGCAGAGTTTCCCTTTTGCACCAGTGTTCTCCCCTCGCCCCCTTGTAAACATGTTCGGCTTTCACATTCCAGGACACTTTCGGAGGCCAACAGCCAGTTGTCTAGACAGAGAGCGGCTCACGGACACAGCAATAAATAAAAATATTCCTCGGGGCTTGTTTCAATTCGTCCTTTCTGCCATTTTGGCAGAAAGAAGGTCTACGGCAAAAAGTTCCCAAACTAAGCCCCGTGCGCCAGATCCAGACCCCGGTGCCATTTCATGTGCCCCCACCCCAATGCCCAAGGACATCTGAGAAACAAAATGGCCATCCCTTTGAAGCTGTTGGGACAAAATGGCCACCCCGCAGTGTGCAGACAGGCCCTCAAACCTGACTAAGAGTGTGTGACCCGGCCCCCCATCTTTAAAAGGTTGGAAATCCCTGGTCTATAGGAAAAGGAATAGATGGGATTGAACATGAAATTTGCAGTGGCTCAAGTGGCTAAGAGGCTGACTGGGAGGCGGAAGGTCAGCGGTTCGATTCCCGAGTACTGCAGGACGGAAATGAGCTCCCGGCTTTGTCCAAACTCCTGCCAACCTAGAAGTTCAAATTGCAAGTTGATAAACAGGGACCACTTTGGTGGGAAGGTAAACAACGTTCCGTGCGCTCCGGTGTCTAGTCATGCCTGCCTCATGGCCATGGAAACGTCTGCAGAAGCAGACAACGCTGGCTCTTTGCCTTTGAAACAAAGCTGACCCTATAGTTCAGGTTAGCTGGAAGGCCGGCAAGTCGGCAGTTCGAGACCCGAGTACTGCATGATGGTCTGAGCGCCCGTCTCTGTCCCAGCTTTTGGGGACACGAAAGGAGCCTCATTGGGGCATCCCCTGAGCGGAGTTTCTCCCTCAAAAAATCCTTTCAACCCAGAGTAATTTGACACAATTATTATCAGGAGGGTGAGGTGGGGTGGGTGTAAATGTTTCTACCCATCCTCCAAGTGCATTTGAGTGGGGGGGTTTTATGCTGCAAGAAATTCTCAGGAATTTCCCTACTTTGATGGCAGCTGGAGACCTGGGGGCGGGGGGAGATCTGGTGGGGCATGGATGATGATGATGATGATTTAGTGATCAGAAATGAGCCAGGTACCGCCTGGCAGAGGAAAAGCTGGCATTTTAGTCATGCTCGAAACAATCGTTTGGGATGACTGTCTGTCGCTTCCCCCCAGCCTGACTTTTAATCTCCTTTTATGCACAAGAAATCTGGAAGGAACTCAGCCTTCCTTACAGGAAAAAGTTTTTTTTTTCCCCCACTCAAGATTAACCTTTGCTTCTGATATGAAATCCATTGCTGTCTCCAAACCCACCATGAAAACAGATAATATGTGCAATCGTGGCGGGTAAATTATGAAATGCACAGTTTGTATGCAACGGTTCCTGGTAGCCGCCGGCACCCCCCAGGGGTGTTCAGAAATGCTCTTTGCTTTCTTGATCTATTTCGACAAGTACATTCCTGACATTTTCCTCACCGGCCTCCCGTCATGATTGTGTTGCCAGAAGTATAGGAGCCAATGTTTAGCTTCCCATCACCAGAGACCTCGTAGGAGTAGCCGAGCCATGCAAGACATTTTCACATAGAGCGGGTCTTTTGTAAAGTCAACAGATCCCGATTGCCCGTTGTAGAACAAGCCTGCTATGTAAAGCTTTAAGTCATGCTTTCTTGGCGGTCCAATTCTGCAGCCGAGATTAAACGGCACAGGATCGGTTTAGAACAGGGGGTCCCCAACCTTTTCCAGGCAGGGGCCAGGTCACGCTCTCTCAGCCAGCTTTGAGGACCGGATGGCCAAATTCCCCTACCTGCATGGTGGGGCTGGCCATTTCGTCCCAACAGCTTCAAAGGGGTAGCCATTTTGTTTCTTGAATGCCTTTGAAGGAGGTGGGGACACACAAATTGGCACCGTGGGCTGGATCCTGCCCACGGGCCTTAGGTTGGGAACCCCTGGTCTAGAAGATGGCGTCCTAGTTATAGCTAACAAAGTCATGGCATATTCCATATTGAATTTTCCTCTGCTAGTCTCACTCTAAGTGAAAAAATAATCATTTTTGCAATAGGCAAAGGAAAAGCATTTAATTTAATTTAATTTTTGCACTTATAGGTCACCCACTCAGGGGAACCCAACTCAGGGCGGATTACATAATAAATAACAGTATGCACAATATCCAACAATATCACAATATACATAGTAATACACAGTAATGCACTATACAAAACAGTGTACAATATAGTAACATCATAATATATCGCAACACAATTTGGTCGATCTGGCTGCTGAAGTCCTCTAAAATCTTAATTATCCTGGACGGCATAAATTTTTGGGGTTTTTTTTATTTATAGAATTATTTATTGCATCTCTATCCTTTGAAGGGACTGCGGTGGCTTAGTGGTTACGACGCTGGACTTGGTGACTGGAAGGTGGGCAGGTCAGCAAGTTTGAGACCCGAGCGCTGCACGACAAAGTGAGCGCTCGCCCATCCTCTGAGCGCCCGCCAACCCAGCAGCTCGAAAGCAAGACATTGCAGGGAGATAAATAGGTATCACTTCGGTAGGATGTGTCCGGCGCACTCCGGTGTCTAGTCATGCCTGCCACATGTCCATGGAAATGTCTGCAGACGCAGCGCCATCTCTTTGGCTGTAAACCAAGAGTTCTTAACTTTTTTAAAGCCACCACTCCCTGAGACAGCTTCGGGGGCCAGATGGCCCTTTTGCATTTCCTCCACCACATGGCGCACCGACACATTCCAGTGCGCTCTCACGCCTTACCAGAGTCACCTACAACTTCTTGCAGAGCAGAAATAGATATATCTTTTTTTTTGTTTTAATTGGAGCTCACTTTAACCTAACGGAGCCAAAGTGGAGCAGGCTTAGAGATAAGCAGCCCGACATGAAGTGAGACACGGAGACCTGGAAACAGCTGAAATTCCAGTCTAGGAATCCGTTTAGGGTGGGAAGGCGACGCCATGTAAACCCAAAATCCCACCCTGGAGGATGCAGATGTATCCTTTCAAGTCTGGCCCCTCCTTTTCACACAGATGTGCCGGGCGGCTCTGTCCAGACAGCTAAAAACGGGTAATAAAAAAAATATCATCCTTGAATTGTTCCCACAAATATCCTGGCGTTCAGCCATTACTGAGATCCTCATAATGCAATCTTATGTGTGCTAAGGTAAAGGTGGTCAGTCGAAAGCCAGCCGTATCCGACTCTAGGGTTCGGTGCTCCACTCTGTGTATAGCCCAAGAGTCTGCGTTTGCACACATTTCCATGGACACATGGCAGGCATGCCTAGAGCGCATGGAATGCTTGTCTACCTTCCCACCCTGTTTATCTACTTGCAATTTCTTGCTTTTGAACTGCTAGGTTGGCAGGACCTGGGACAGAGATGGGAACTCACTCCGTCCTGTAGTGTTTGGTTATCGAACTGCTGATCTGCCGCCTTCCAGTTAGCATCTTAGCCACTTGAGCCATGGGGAGGTTCAAAGCATCTCACCCATATTTGTAATTCAGACTTGGGGGGCTTGGACTCCTTTATGGAGTTTGGGGTGACCCATCCCAGACTGGGACAGAGACGGGCGCTCACTCCGTCCTGCAGCACTCGGCTCTCCAGCTGCTGACCTGCTGACCTTCCAGTCATCGGGTTCAGTGGATGGATGAGACTTATCGCTCCACAGGACTGGCCCTAACGTTAGGCATGGGGAGCCGGTCACTTCAGGCAGCGGAGACTTGGAGGTGGCAGAACTTTTATCAGGGGACAGAGCGACCTGCCCTCTGAACCCTTTTGGAAGACAACAAAACTGCTAGCATTAAATCCTTGGATTTCCCACCACCAAGGCCAGGAGAATCTGGCGCCTGTGTGCCGATGTGCAACGGGGTCTCCTTTGAAGTCAGAGGTGGAGCTTTTCATAAACAACAATTGCTTTATTTATTTTGGGTGTTTTTTTCCTTCCAAAGTCTGGCTTCTCTGCCCTTTCCATCTCTGGCAGGAGGAGGGAAAGGAGCCTCTCCGGGCAGTTTGGCTTACCTCTCGGGGTGTCGATTTCTCCGGCGGGTGAGCCGGGACTCTGGAAAAGATGCTTGCCTGGCCATATCCGGAAAGACGCGGCCTGCCCAAATGGCAAAGAGAAAGCATGACAACATTCGGAGGGTGGGCAGTGACTCATCCCTTTCCCACCCGGCAGAGGAAAGCTGCCTCAGAGCCACCTGGCTGTGTCATCATCATCATCATCATCATCATCATCATCATCATCATCATCATCCATAGCATAATTGCCTGGCCTCCTCACCCAGAGTGGAAACAGAACAGTCACAGATTTTTGCAGGGCCGTCCCTAACGTTGGGCGTAGAAGCGCACTGGGCGCTGGAGGGTCTCCTCTTCTGTAGTCATTTCTCTTGACCCTTCTAGGTGGATGTCACCTCTTTCTGCATGAGGTTGCAGATCAGGGGTTCTTAACCTAAGACCTGTGGGCCAGATCTGGCCCGTGGCATCATTTCATGTGGTCCCACCCCCACCCCTCCAAGGGCATTCAAGAAAAAAAAACAAAAGCTGTTGGGACAAAATGCAAGCAGGGCAAAAATGGCCATCCGGCCCTCGAAGCTGACTGAGAGCATGAACCGGCCCCCGGCGTGAAAAGGTTGGGAATTCCTGTCGTAGACCCTAGTCAAAGTTAACGGTCTCCCTTGCTCAAAAAGCCAGCCGTGTCCGACTCTGGGGTGTGGTTTCTAAGAGCCCCGGTGGCGCAGTGGTTAGACTGCTGCGCTGCAACCAGAAGTTTGTGAGTTCGATCCTGACCAGGTCTCAGCCTTCTATAGGTTGGTAAAATGAGTCCGTAGTATCAATTAGCGAAATGCTAATTGATGAGCGAGCCGCCCAGAGAGTTCACTATGAGGCGGTGTAGAAATGTGGTTGCTGTTTTATTTTTTGTGTTTTTGCTTTATCACGATGCGCGGCTGGTGAAGTTACCGCTGGCAAGAAAGCACGAAAAAAATTAAGGACATTTATGCACCTGCTTCGACGGGCAAGCAGTGCAAGGAAGTGACTTTACCCATCCAGTGTTTTATTATTATTATTTTTAATGGGAAAAACCTCCTTAAAATGTGGCCATAAAGAGGCCGACAGTTGCCTTCATGTCCAGGCGGGGGGCCATAAATCTATTTTTTGGCGCACTGGATTTCCTTGCAATTTAAATTCATCGCCAGCTTTAACGGGGCAGGGAGGGGGGAAAAAACAGGGTTGGTTTTGTTGAATTATTTTATTATTATTGCATTTCTCGTTTCGTGGCTCACACAACCCCTTTCTAATTAGGTGATACAATTCCTTCAGACACGAAGCCCCAGCTCAGAAGGGAATATTAGGTTTTTACAGGGCCCCGGGGCGAGGCTGCATGTTTTGTGTACTGCATCTCCTAGCGACAGTGCAAAAAAAGGCACATGGATGTGAGAGGCTGCTTTATGGCCGGGCTGAGCTGTTCTTGGACGGCCCGACAGTTAAGCTGAGCTATTTCGACCACGCTGGAATCTCTTTCCCCATCATTATGGATAGAAATGTTTCTCAAAACAGGGGTTTTATTTTACTTTTTTAATCAACCGAACACGTGTGAGAAAATGATCAGATGCTTCGCAAGGCTCAGGTTTTACCGCCCCGGCAAGGGCAATTTTCTACATCGTGTTGCGCCCAGGTGTGGGTCTAGAAATGGCGTGTGAAAGTATGCTTAGTTTACACAGTCTTCTTCACGTTAAGAGTTGCAGAGGGCTGATTTGCTTAGGGAGGCTAAAGGTAAAGGCCACCCTTGCTCGAAAGCCAGTCGTATCCGACTCTAGGGTTCAGTGCTCATCTCTGTTTCATAGCCGAAGAGCCAGGGCTGTCTATGCATCGGCAGACGTTTCCTTGGACATGTGGCAGGCATGCCTAGACACCGGAGTGGACGGAACACTGTTCACCTTCCCTGCCAAAGTGGTCCCTATTGCTTGCAATTTCTTGCTAGGTTGGCAGGCGCTGGGACAGAGACGGGAGCTCATTCCGTCCTGCAGCACTCGGGTATCGAACTGCTGACCTGCTGCCAACAGTCAGCGTCTTAATCACTTGAGCCACTGCAGTCCCTGCTACAAAATTATGTAATCCATAGATGAATGGATGGATGCTTGTGGTTTACTTTATGGTCTACCAGTGGTTAAGATGCTGAACTTGATGACTGGAAGGGTGGTAGGTCAGCCGTTCGAGACCCGAGCGCTGCACGCCGGAGTGAGCGCTCGCTTCTGCCCCAGCTCCTGCCAACCTAACAGTTTGAGAGGAAGAAATTGCAAGTCGACAAATAGTGATCACTTCGGTGGGAAGGTAAACAGCGTTCCGGTGTCTAATCATGCCTGCTGCGTGTCCACGGAAACTGGTTCTTTGGCTATAAACAGAGGTGAGCACTGAACCCTAGAGTCAAATACGACTGGTTTTCAAGCAAGGGTGGCCTTAACCTTACCCTACAAAATCATGCAATCGATGGGTGAAGTGGGTGGATAGTGTATCATCTCCCCCTCCTTCCCTCCCTCTCTCTCCAAAAGGGCACCTAGTACTCAAACTGGCTGCAAGTTGAGGCGCCCAGGCATGTGGCAACCACCATTTCCGAAAAAGCTGGAGCAAAAACATAACTGAAGCCAAATTTTGGATCAGGGGTTTTTGCTCTCTGGCTTCCCTCTCCCCATTGACTGAATTTCAAAGCATCCTTAGCCTCTCCACCCACTCACTTCCTCCCCTGCCTTCTCCGGTTGTGGCTGCCACATGCCAACCCTCGATTTGCAAGCTGCAACAACGTTGGGTGGCTTCCTGTCGGGAGGAAGAACCAGACGGGAGGCCCGGGGGTCGATTCCCCGGAGCCAGCTGGCGCACGGTCACAAAGTGGAGCCAGACTGCGGCTAGCGGGCAGCGTTTGCCCATGTGGCATTGTGGCGAAGAGGGAGGAGGCTGTGGCCTTTCAGGACCACCCGTGAGCCAGAGGCGGCTTAGAGAGGCACATCACATCGTCGGGCTTTACATTGGAGGTCCAAATAAGAAAATCCGTCCGAGGCTCGAGGAACATTATAATGATGTGATTTTTTAATATTACAGTTCTATAATTAATAAAGTCGGAATCTTCCAGTGAATGACAATGCAATGAGTCCAATAGTGTGAAAGGTAGCTGGTGTTTAACTCTTTCGGGAGAACTTCCCTTCATTTGACAACTTTACTTGTTTTCCTTTCCAATTTCTGTGAAAACAATTAAAACATA
Organism: Bradypodion ventrale; assembly: GCA_035047345.1. NCBI lineage: Eukaryota > Metazoa > Chordata > Lepidosauria > Squamata > Chamaeleonidae > Bradypodion > Bradypodion ventrale. The sequence continues at coordinate 3,052,844 of JAWDJE010000017.1, read as the reverse complement.
CTAAGTTTAATAACAGTAGGTTTTAAATATCCTTACATCTGCTATGCTTATTTCTAAAGAAAAACCCACCTGGTTTTGTCATGCGTACTATATATTATATTGTGTCATCACGTAGCATAAATTCTTATAAGGCGTCCTAACCTCACAAATGGCTTTAGTGGTTAAGATGCTGAGTTTGAAGACTGGAAGGTCAGCAGATCAGCAGTTCGAGACCCACGTGGGCTCCTGTCATCTGTCGCAGCTCCTATCAACCTAGCAGTTTGAAAGCAAGAATTTTCAAGTAGGTAAATAGGTACCTCTTGGGCAGGGCAGGTAACAGCATTCCATGAACTCCAGGAAACAGGAAAGCTGCTGTTGGAGATATTAATCTCAGGCTGCTGTCGTGAAAGATTTATAACTTGGAGCAGGGGCTCTCAACCTTTTAAAGATGAGGGGCGGATCACGCTTCCTCAGACAGCTGAGCGGGCCGGAATTGCAGTTCCCCACCCACCGTAAGCACTGCCATAAAATGCATCTGCGGCTGTCGTGAACGCATCCGTTTCCGCTGGCGGCGGCTCAGGCCACATGAAATGGTGCCATGGGCTGGGTGCAGCCCACAGGCCGTAGATTGAGAACCCCTGACTTAGCGGACAGATCTTCAAAGCGAGAATTCCCAGGTAATCAGCAAATCAGATAATTAGTAAAGGTAAAGGTCTCCCTTGCTCGAAAGCCAATCGTATCCGACTCTAGGGTTCAGTGATCATCTCTGTTTCATGGCCGAAACTGTCTGCAGACGTTTCCGTGGCCATGTGGCAGGCATGACTAGACACCAGGGCGCATTGTGGAAATTAAAACTGAGTAAGAGTTGCAGGATATCTAACCGACATCCGTCTTGGTTTTGCTGAGCTGCTCAGCTGTGCAAGGCGAGTGTGACTTATTTTTTGAGTCGAGTCAAGTGTAGACGAAGCTCAGGTTTAACTTCTGGTGACTAATCCCAAAACCAAGCAAGTGGATTTGCTTGCGCCATTCTTGAGCACTCCGTTAACATCTATTGCCCAGTCTTATGTAGTCTGACTGGCACACTGATTTCTATAAGGCCTTTGGGCAAAGCCTCACTTATGCTATTAACTAAGATCTTGTTGAATGGTGTTGCCAGGGTGACATCTTGCCTATGAGTCACATCCCTCGAGCACTGGACACCAGGCGGGTTCTGGAGAAGACACTCAAGTATTGGTCATGTAACAGCCCTGGTTTTCCAGTAAATACCAAACATCAGCATCTTACACTTTACACGCAAGCCAGACAGACTGACTAACTAACCACAACCCCAAGCCCACAACCGGGCTGGGACAGAAAAGCAGAAACATCTGTCGTTGAGACCCTCAGGTATTTTAAGCGTGCGCGCATGTGTGTCTTCATTGAAGATTTTGTTTCTTGCGGTTGTGTTTGTGTGGTTGCTTCAGGATGAGGCTACCAAGTTCGAACCCGACCTACAACCTTGCACATTCATGCTTGATGCGATACCGAGGCCAGAAACAGAGCCTAATGTACGGCAGTATCTCAGTGATGGCGAACCTTTTAGAGATCGAATGCCCAAACTCAACAGGGTGCCATCTGCGCTGCAGAGGGGTGGGGTGAACTCTGTGCTGGGGGGAAGGAGGAAGCGCTCCCATTGAGCATAGGGACTGTGCTGGGACAATGGCATGCATGCCCACAGAGAGGGTTTTGAGTGCTCCTTCTGGCATGCGTGCCATAGGTTCACCACCACTGGCTTATCTCGACTAAGCTTGACCTGAAGACAGAGCCGGCCCTATCGTTAGGCGCACTAAGTTGACAGATTTTGAGTGCCACGAACAGTCTGCAAATACTTACTTATTTACTTTATTATTGTGATTTATTATTTTTTTAAAAAAAGACCTGACTGGTAATGGGGAAAAGTTTGCCACCCTGCCACACCAAAATGATTTGCCTGGTTTAGTGTACGAAATCCCTCTTAAAAAATGTTTTAGGAGCATTGGGCAGGGCATGTTCTGTGCAGCGTGGTCCCCTGGAAACCGAGATCCAGAAAGTCCAGGATGAAACAGGGTAGAGACCGGATCCCCCAAATCCTGGGCACATAGAAATCTGGATAACGCCACGGTTGTGTGTTGAAGACATCAAGGGCGAGTAAGGAGGAAAATTCCAGAGATATTTCATGTGCAAAAGAATACTTCCTTAGAGAGCCTAGACTAAATAATGCTTCTTATGTCTGGAACTGGGCAACTTTGTTCCTTCCTAAATGAACTCCTACAGATGCGTAAAGGAGTCTGATAATTTTTTTGGGGGGTGTCCGTGCTTTGCGAGGCTTCAAGTCTCTTATCGCCCCCGAACCGAAGGCTTCGCTTTCTCCAGTGCGCGGGGTTTCTCGCCTGGAGTCAGTTCTAGTGGCATGCTCTTGATCTGGCTTCCACGACTGAGATCCACCGCTGGAACCTTCTCCTCAAGACAGGGTTCTTCCCGAAAGGAAGCCCTTAATCATCTTCTGCCGTATCCAAATCCGAATCGAGGCGATCCTCGTGGCGGTCAGAATATAATGCCGTGGCCTTTCATCTGCCTTCCGCATCATAATGTGACACCTGTAGTACCACTGGTCCAGTTCCGCAAGTCACTTTCTGGTCCTGAGCCCTTTTGGCACGCAAAGTCATCATCATCATCCCCAGGCCAGGATGGATGAAGCTGCTGCCTTCCATCAAGAGGGATTCAAGTGGGATCGAATCCATTTTGGGGACCATCACTCTTCCTATGAAATTTGGCATCCAAGGCTGTTAGTCCTCAAGGTGGTCAGGTTAGTTAACCACTGCCTGACACTCGTCATTGAGTCACTGGCTGTAGGGTCTGCTCTATTACCATAACATGATAATTCCCCACCAGGTAATCCAAATTCTGCAAATGGCAGAAATATTTCACTAAGGTTTTTTCCTTTCTATGCCTACCTTCTATGGGTAGATCTTACATCTGACAATATTGGGCAACCTTGGCACTCTGGGTGTTCTTGGACTGCAATTCCCAGAAGCCCAAGTCAGCACTCCTGCTGATCAGGGCTTCTGGGCATTGTAGTCCAAGAACACCTAGAGTGCCAAGGTTCACCATCACTGTCCTAGGCCAAAGCAATGTTCTTTGATTCTACCCTTCATTTGTGTACTCTGGTGAGCCTACATCAGTGAGGTTCAACTGGCCTTCTCTGTCGCTACCGTGACAGCCAGGGAGGTGCATTTTTAAGAGTGTTGTATCAGGACTTAGAGGTTCTGAGTTCGAATCCCTGTACAGCTGTGACATTCACTGGATGGTGCCCGTCCAGGCTTACTCGCAGGGTTGGTGTGAAATTAAAGTAGGTAAAGGTAACGGTTGCCCTTGTCCAAAAGCCAGTCATATCCAACTCCAGCGTTCATCTCTGTTTATAGCCAAAGAGCCAGCACTTTCTGCATCTGCAGATGTTTCCATGGTCATGTGGCAAGGCATGACTAGACACTGGAGCACATGGAACGCTGTTTGCCTTCCCACCAAAGCGGTATCTATTTATCTACTTGCAATGTCTTGCTTTCGGACTGCTAGTTTGGCAGGACCTGCTACAGAGATGGGAGCTCACTCTGCCGTGCAGCACTCGGGTCTCAAACTGCTGACCTGCCAACCTTCCAGTCATCAAGTTCAGTGTCTTAACCACTTGAGCCACTGCAGTCTCACCAGTTAAGTAGAGGTGAGCTCCTAGGGAAGAAAAATAGGGATACTGTAGTAGTAACACATGCAACTAGTTCAATGATCAGGCTATTCCTAAAAGTGACTCTCTAACACAGGTTCCGTGCACTCCGGTGTCTAGTCATGCCTGCCACATGACCACGGAAATGTCTGCAGAAGCAGACAGCGCTGGCTCTTCGGCTTAGAAACAGAGATGAGCACTGCACCCTAGAGTCTGATACGGCTGGCTTTCGAGCAAGGGAAACCTTTACCTTTACTAACACAGGTATAGGGCGGGTGTGCCCAAACTTTTCACACGGTTCCTCCCACCGGAAGCAGAAGTAAAACACACTTTGCAATCTGTTTTGCAACAGGAGGAGATAGATTATCTCTGCTTAAACCAAGGGCGCCCAAACTACTGCCTGTAGGCCGGATCCGGCACCCCGGTATAGGGTATGAGGTATAGGGTGTGTCCTGCGGAAAATTCACCTTTGGATCCTGCAGGATGGGGAAATTGCTGCAAAATTGGGCGCCACTGGAAATGCAGAAACGACAACGGCCCCCTTCCCTCAAAGGAGCATCGAATGCACGGCAGGATTTGATCTAGGCTAGAGCAGTTGGTTTGGGCAAGGTGCCAAGAGGCGGCGCATCCCCTGGTCTCATTGAGTAAAAGATGCCAGTGTCTCCTTTTGTGAGATGGAGTTGTGGGGTTGGAGAGAGGGGAGGACATTTCCTGAGCAAACCAGAGCCGCAAATAAATCTTTTCTCTCATTCTGGGAGGAATTTTCCCCCCTCTCACTTTTTTAAAGGGGTTTCTGGTGTCAAATGAACTGGGCAAGGTTATAACCAGTCTAGACACACTTGATGTATTTATAACCCATTGCTGGGGTGTGCGGGAGGTGAATAGCCAGCATTCAAAAGCAGGCCCTTTTTTTAAAGCCTTGGGGTCGTGGACTTCCAGGGTCTCGCTCTCGGAGTCAACTGACTCCAGAAAGAATCTGGATTTAATCTCAGAAATGAAAGGAGGGGAAACGCGGCAACTGGAAAGCAGAGCTTTCTTCAGCCTAAAAGGACTTCACTTCTAGAAATAGACCCTTAATGGCTTTCTGTGCTTCGTTTGGCCTCGTGGCTGGACTACTGCAATGCGTGCTACCTGGGGCCGCCCTTTGAAGGCAGTTCAGAAACCAGTAGTAGTAGTAATAATAATAATAATAATAATAATAATAATAATAATAATAATAATAACAATAATAATAACAATAATAATAATAATAATAATAATAATAATAATAATAATAATAATAATAATAATAATTTCATGTCACAAATTATTCTGGGTTGAAAGGGTTTTTGAAGAAGAAACTCCCCTCAGGGAACGGCTCAAATGAGGCTCCTTTCATGTCCCCAAGAGCTGGGACAGAGATGGGTGCTCATCATAGCTGTCAAGTATCCCGTATTGGCCGGGAAAACCCCTTATTTTACCCTCTTTCCTGCCATCATCCCTTATTAATTAGACTGCAATGCCCTATTGCCACCATTGGAGGGCAGCACAGGATAAGCATAGCTGTCAAGTATCCCGTATTGGCCAGGAAAACCCCTTATTTTTACGCTCTTCCCTGTCATCATCCCGTATTAATTAGACTGCAATGCCCTATTGCTGCCATTGGAGGGCAGCAAAGGATATGCATAGCTGTCAAGTATCCCGTATTGGCCAGGAAAACCCCTTATTTTACCCTCTTTCCCGCTGTCATCCCTTATTAATTAGACTGCAATGCCCTATTGCCACCATTGGAGGGCAGCACAGGATAAGCATAGCTGTCAAGTATCCCGTATTGGCCAGGAAAACCCCTTATTTTTACGCTCTTCCCTGTCATCATCCCGTATTAATTAGACTGCAATGCCCTATTGCTGCCATTGGAGGGCAGCAAAGGATAAGCATAGCTGTCAAGTATCCTGTATTTGTTGGGAAATTTCCCTTATTTCCAAATCCAAAACTTGACAGGTATGGTGCTCATTCCGTCATGCAGTACCCGGGTGTCGAATTGCCGACTTGCCAGCCTTCCAGCTAACAAGGCGAGCTCCTTAAGTTACCCTGGCTTGAAAGCCAGTTGTACCTGACTCTAGGGCATACCTGTCAAGTTTTGGATTTGGAAATAAGGGAAATTTCCTGGCAAATAAGGGATACTTGACAGCTATGCTTATCCTGTGCTGCCCTCCAATGGCGGCAATAGGGCATTGCAGTCTAATTAATAAGGGATGACAGTGGGAAAGAGGGTAAAATAAGGGGTTTTCCTGGCCAATAAGGGATACTTGACAGCTATGCTTATCCTGTGCTGCCCTCCAATGGTGGCAATAGGGCATTGCAGTCTAATTAATAAGGGATGACAGCAGGAAAGAGGGTAAAATAAGGGGTTTTCCCGGCCAATAAGGAATACTTGACAGCTATGTTCTAGGGAGCGATGCTCATCTCGATTTAGAGCCTGTGCTGTCTGTGTTTGCAGATGCTTCCATGGCCGTGTGGCAGGTATGACTAGATGCCGGAACACGCAGAATGCTGTTACCTTTCCTGCCGAAGTGGTGTCTATTTATCTACTTGCTTTCAAACTGCTAGGTTGGCGAGAGCTCACCCCGCCATGCACCACTCGGGTCTCGAACGACGGACTTGTCAACCTTCCAGTCATGAAGTTCAGCGTCTTAACCACTAAGCCACCTCAGTCCATTCAGAAACCTGTGTGCAGTATTAAAAACAACTGTTAGGATTCTAGTCTGTCGTGGGACATATTTAACGTGTGTTTCAAGAGCACCTTTCTGACCCGTGAAAGTCGGCTCAGGGGTTCCCAAAATTAAGTTACTGTATTTGCTGGCATATAAATTACCGTATTTGCTGGCATATAAATTACCGTATTTGCTGGCATATAAATCACCGTATTTGCTGGCATATAAATCACCGTATTTGCTGGCATATAAATTACCGTATTTGCTGGCATATAAATTACCGTATTTGCTGGCATATAAATTACCGTATATGCTGGCATATAAAATCAATTTCCCCCCGCTTAAAATACATTTGAAAAATTGAGTGCCTCTTGTACTGTATATAGTGACCTATAGTGGCCTATTTTGGTAATAACGGGGTGCGTCTTATACTCCGGTGTGTCTTATATGCTGGCAAATACTGTACTCTTTTTACTACAATTCTAAGAGGCTCCCCCAAGAATTGTATAGGCCATATTAATATCAGGGTGTCATCAGAGGTGAAGCAAATGAGGAACAGAGGGGAAAAAACCCATGACATCTCGCTCAGGGCTCTTGGTTCAAATCCCGGCTGCCTCTCAAAGGCCGATGCAAAAGCATAGATTCATTTTGCTCTTCCATCTGCGTCTCTGAGATATTTGGGGGGGTGTTAATGTTATGTTGGGGGGGTTCAAATCTGTTTCCTCCAGGCTTGGCCTCCTTCCCTCTCGTCCCAGCAGCCGCGTGAATCTGTCAGGAGGCCCAGAAGACGGAGGGCTGTTTGAGCCGTTGCCTAGTCACCGGCTAAACATTTCCCTGCCGTGTTAGAGACGTGGAGGGGGGAAAATGTTTGCACTGGAAGGGAACAGCAAAAAGGTAGGAACTGAGATCTATTTCATGCCTCTCTCGTCCCTGGGGGGAGCATCGAAATCCTGGGTTAAAAACATAAAACCTCTTGTCCTGGAGACCATACATAACTCAGGTGGGAACTTGACACTTGGCCGCTCAAGATTTTTTGCTGCCTGAGGCCAAGTAGCAATTGATTCCTTCCGCCTTACAAGCCACTCCTGTGATATTATGTTACCTGTCACTGCTCAAGTTTATCTGAGCCCCCCGAAGTAAATTCCCAAAAAATTCCTCTCCTCTTGACAATTAGCAATGAAATAATCCAAAATATGTTTCTTAATGAACAATTTACTTTTATGAGTCCCAGGCTTTGCAAGGAAATACCTCCACTTGCTAGGGTGGGTCCAGAGCTTGCAGCCGGCTGAGGGTTGATGGGATCCCACTCTCCAGCTTGCACAGCCAATGTCCAGGAGGATGGGCTTTGTAGTCCAAAGAAAGCGGGCAGGGAAACAAAATGGGTTCGTTTGAAATATGTTGTTGGAGAAGAGATTTGAGGATACCCCAGACTGACATCAAGACAAACAAGCGGGTCCTACAGATTGTGAGTCCTGAATGTGCTCAGGAGGGGGGAAAAACATGATGAAATTGAAGCTGTCCTGTTTGGGTGCAACTTGAGAAGGCAGGATTCCCTAAAAGAGTCAGAAATGGTTGAAGGCAGTGGGGAAAGAGGAAGACCAAACGAGAGATGGATAGACTCTCAAAGGCAGCGGTTCCCAACCTAAAGGCCCATGGGCCGGATCCCATGCATGGCACCATTTCATGTGGCACCCCATCCCTCCAAGGGCATTTGAGGAAAAAAATGGCCACCCCTTTTAAGCTGTTGGGACACAATGGCTAACCCCGTGGTTCTTGAGGGCATCACTTCCCTAGATCTTCCGCTGTGTTTTCCCTGACCTCCTTTCCTCTCTGTTTGCCAAATGTCTCATCTGCAGAGCGGCACAGCATTCCTGAGCGGTTGGCGCATTGCTGACGGAGTGGTTACGCATCCCATTGCCCGTTGCCAAGGGGAAGACGGATGGATAGGTGTGTCCACTTGGGTGTAAAGACACAGCAAATTTCCAAAATGCTTATGACCACCAAATCATACCCTAAGTAAGCTTACAGTTACAGTATCTGGAAGGGGGAAAAAACAGCACCATTTTTGTGAATGTGGATTTTAATCTTGTGCCGCCCCCTATTGGCAGCTACCAAATATTGTCCGCTACTTGGTCTAACCCATGCGCCCTATGCTAAATCAAATGCGCTGAATCCAAATCTGAAGTCCGATTCTGCCTAGGACGTCGGGATCTTAAGTTAACCCAGTTGCCAACTACAGCATTTGAACAGCCATGGTACGCCTATCACTTAAAATCTGTACATGATAGGCAAATTCTGGGTTCAGGCTTGGAATCAGCACACTCGAGTCGATATCATGTGAATCATGTGTGTTATTCCCAGTAGCAAAATCGTTGTTGTGCAGCGTTATAGACCTTGAGGTCAGAGGCAGTTTTCACTTGGCCGCCTCTAATTCACCCTCTCCGATCTTCACATACACAAGGATGAAACCACGGAACCAATCTGGTTCCTTTGCCCCTTTTCCTTGTTAAAATGTTATTGGTCTTCTTTCGAACCCAACAAACCGGTTTGCTGCCCCAGGCCTGCGGGCTGGTTGCAAAGAATAATGTTGCAACCAATGTCAGTTGCAAAGGAGTTGAGCATCTATTGCTTGGTAGGATCATGTCCCCATCTACCAGCAATCTGTCTGTACAGCGACAGAAGTGGCATTTAAAAGCTGCCCTGCCTTTCACGCACCTGCCATGCTGAGAAAAGTTACATGATCTCACCTGGATAAACCTGCAAAGTTGGTTGTTCTGTTGCAAATGCAAAAACTCAATAAATAAGATAGACTTTAAGGACACATGCATTGTTGGATATTTATATTTGCTTTTGGTACAGCATCCTGTCAGTTGGGGGGGGGGGGCATAGCCAGGGGGCAAAAACCCTCCGGAGCTAACAGCCTGCCCCCTCAATCCACCCCGGGATGCCAATGTTATATATATGTGTGTGACATTGTTGGCCCTCCTGGGAAACATTTTGCCCCCCACCCCAATCTAGAATCCTGGCTACAGCCCTGGGAGGGGGGCGCGCTAGGAAAATAAATGTCAGCATCTACCACAGGCTGAAAAATGCCAGAGTTGGGCGAGATTCCATTTTTCTGGAGCACATCTTTAGGAATTCCCTGCTAGCAAGGTCACAGGCAAGTCGGCAGTTCAAGACCAGGGTACTGTATGACGGAATGAGCGCCCATCTCTGTCCCAGCTCCTGCCAACCTAGCAGATCGAAAGCAAGAAACTGCGAGTAGACCAATAGGGACCACTTCAGTGGGAAAAGATCTTGGGGACATGAAAGGAGCCTCATGCGGGCATTCCCCTGAGCGGAGTTTCTCCATCCATCAAGAGGTATTCAGGTGGGATTTAATCCACTTGGGGAGCATCACCCATCCCTGTGGATTTCGGCATTCCTCAGGGATGCCAGGTTAGTTAACCGTCGCCTGACACTCGGCGTTGAGTCACTGGCAGTAGGGTTTACTCTATGACCATAGCAGGATTGCCTGGCTGGCCAGACTGGAGTATTTCTAGCAAGTGACAAACACATGATCTTTGGGTTTGCACAAGGCGGTCGAAGCCAAAGGATAACCTTCTGCAGTGAAATCTGTTTTGCAAGCTGATGAGCAAATATGCCCCCAGTCACGAGACCCAGGCGGGCTCTGGGGATAATTTTGGAAGGAGGTTATGTCTGCAAGCTGAGGGGGCCGGCGAAGCAACAGGGCAAAGGCAGCTGTTTGGAGAGTTTCAAGTGCTCGGCTCCTATGACACAGTCGTCACCAAGAGTTTGCAATGTGAACAACATCTTTGTAAACAGAAGGATGTGAGTGCATTGCTCTGACCCTTCAGAGGACAGCCTCAAGCGGTGAATATTGAAGGGACGGACATGACCAGGATGGGAGGAAGGCAGAGTGTGAGATGGATTGACTCCATTAAAGAAGCCACGGTCTTGAGTTTGCAAGAGCTGAGCAGGAATGGGGAGGACAGGACATTATGGTCTCAGATTTTGCAATGAGATGGCCCCACTTGCTAGGGCGGGTCCTGAACCTGCATCCCACTGGTGGTGGTTGGGACACAATCTGCCTCAGACCTAGCCTGCATGGCCAGTGTTGAGCAGGTGGGATTTGTAATTTAGCAAGTAAAGAAAACTGGCAGGGAAGAAGAATGGGTTCATTTGAGATGTGGTGGTGGTGGTGGTGGTAGAGCTCTGTGGATACTCTAGACCAGGAGTTCTCAATCTTTTAAAGCTGGGGGCCAGGTCACACTCCCTCAGACAGCTTCAGGGGCCAGACGGTCATTTTGCCCTTCCTCCTTGAATCTGTGCATCGTGAGAAGGTGGCAGGATTCCCTGGAAGAGACAGAGATGGTGGCAGGCGACAGGATAGGAAGAAGCCCAAATGTGAGATGGATTGACTCCATTAAAGAAACCCCAGGGGTAGAGTTTGCAAGTGTTGAGCGGGGCTGTGGAGCATTGGGACATAGGGTGGTTATACATCAGACCAGAGGCAGACCCAACTCCGTTGAGTGAGTGAGTGAGTGAGTGGGTCGTTTTTGAAAAGCAGTTTTAATTATGTTTTTAATTATGTTTTTTTATTATGCTGTGAACCCCCCTGAGCTGGCCTTGGACAAGTGGGCGGTATGGAAACTGAAATAAATAAATAAATAAAACTGCACAGAAGTCAGCTGACCGCAATCCACCAATGGCGTTGTGCGCCGGCTGGGCTGGCCCGAGAGCCATTCATCATACCTGTCAAGTTTTGGATTTGGAAATAAGGGCTTACCCTGTGCTGCCCTCCATTGGCAGCAAATAGGGCATTGCAGTCTAATTAATAAGGGGTGGTGGCAGGAAAGAGGGTAAAATAAGGGGTTTTCCCGGCCAATAAGGGATACTTGACAGCTATGCCATTCTAAGCTTCCGTCTTCATCCCAGCTCCTGCCAACCTAGCAGTTCGAAAGCAAGAAATTGCAAGTAGATCAATAGGGACCACTTCGGTGGGAAAGGTAACAGCGTTCCGGTGTCTAGTCATGCCTGCCACATGACCACGGGAAATGTCTGCAGAAGCAGACAGCGCTGGCTCTTCGGCTTAGAAACAGAGATGAGCACTGCACCCTAGAGTCGGATACGGCTGGCTTTCGAGCAAGGGAAAACCTTGACCTATGCCATTCATATATATCAAAAAGGCGGCCCCGCCCCTTCTTGGGAGCGCTAGCCCCGCCTCCCTTTCTGAAGTCACCCGCCGCTCCCCCACCCCCGCCACGGGGAGCCAATGGCCGCTCTCCGAACGCCGTGACGTCACGTCCCAGCCCAGGCCGCGCCCCCGCTTCCCGTCCATTCGGCGGCCCTCGTGGGGTTGTCGGCCGGCCGCGTCGCGTGATCGGCCCTGGCAGCGCAGGCGCAGTTGGGCCCAGCTGGGTCTCTCTCTCTCTCTCTCTTACCCGGCAGTTAAGGAGGCCGTCGGTCCGGCGGCGGCGGCGGCGGCGGGGATCGATCCAGCCCCGGCAGGGGAGAAAGCATGGCCGGGGCCACGCAAGAGAAAAGCACCCTGCTCCACCTTTTCGCCGGAGGGTGAGTCAATCCCCCCCCCTTTCCCCCCTTCCTCCATTCATCTTTTCCCCCCAACTCCTTTGATCTTGTCTCTCCATTCCATTCATAAATTTTTCCCCCCCATTCATAATTTTCTCCCCTCTTCATGTGTCCATCCCACCCTTTCCCCCTTTTTTCATCCCTCTTGATTCCCTTCCTCCTTTCCTGTTTTCCCTCCAAATCCGCCTCTTTCTTCATTCATAAAACCGTCCAACTGGAGAATAAAGAAGAGGGGGGTCCCACACCCCACCCCACCCCGGAGATCATTCAGCCAAACCCCTCTTAGTGAGGAAAAACCCACAGCTAAAGAAAGCCAGCTCCTGCCAACCGAAGCAAGAAATTGCAAGTAGATCAATAGGGACCACTTCAGTGGGGAAGGTAAACAGCGTCCCCTGCACTCCGGTGTCGAGTCATGCCTGCCACATGTCCGCATCAACAGCCAAGGTGGGTGTCGCCCACCCTGAGTTAGCCGTTTGCCCAGCCATAAACTCCTGGCTGTTTATATATGACGTATACATATGATGCTGACTGGAAGGCGACAGGTCAGCAGTTCGATTCCCGAGTACTGCAGGATGGAATGAGCTCCCGTCTCTGACCCAGCTCCTGCCAACCTAGCAAGAAATTGCAAGTCGATCAATAGGGACCACTTCAGTGGGGAAGGTAAATGGCGTTCCGTCCGCTCCGGTGTCTAGTCATGCCTGCCATATGTCCACAGAAACATCTGCAGAAGCAAGACAGCGCTGGCTCTTCGGCTTTGAAACAGAGATGAGCACTGAACCCTAGAGTCGGATACAACTGGCTTTCGAGCAAGGGAAAACCTACAGCCTCCCCCGACATGGCAGACTGGGTCGACTGGCCTCAAAATCCCTTGACTGGGATTCCGTTTCCCCATTTACAGCCAAAGGAGCTACACTCAGCAGACGTTTCCGTGGGTATGTGTTGTTACCTTTCCTGCTGAAGCGGTACCTCTTTATCGCCTTGCAATTCCTCCGCTTTCAAGCGGCTAGGGTTGGCAGGAGCTGGGGCAGAGACGGACGCTCACTCTGCCCTGCCGCACTTGGGTCTCGAACTGCTGACTTGACCACCTGCCGCTCAGTGTCTTAAACACTTAAGCCACCCTAAGCGGCCCTATAGTTGTGTAGGGATGGGTTACTGCAGAAACAGCGCATGAAAGCCAACTCTCCCTGTCGTCGTTCATATTACTTGAGGATCATTTGGCTCTTCCGCGGTGGGCAATCAAGCGCCGTTTGGTTTGCCCAAGACCCGCTTCTCATTAATCCATATGGCAGTGAGCCAGCAATCTGCAGTTTTGGCCTCTCTCTATGGAGGGAAGCTGAATGGCTATGGGAAATGTCCCGGTGAACACCTTCCAAATACTGATTTTTGGACCTCTGTCCTATTTTCCAAACAGTTAATCCTGGCAGGAAGTTTTTTTCTTCTCATACTGTATGTGCTTAAAATCCCCCTTTTTCATAGCAATCTTGCGTCCCTATGCTCTGACTCTGTCCTCTGGTGCGATAGGTCAGCAAGTTGGCTTCACCTTTTTCGCATGATGGCTCTTCAGGCATTTCTCAATGGCTCTCCTATAAATCGCTTCTTAATCCACTTCAGGCTAAACAAACTCCTGTCAATTTCCTCCGCATCTCTTCCATTCTCAATGTGTCTCATTTGGCTCTGAGGATGTGGACTTGATCCACAAAAGCTCACCTTCCAACACATAAAGTTAGTTAGAACTTAAGGTGCCAGAACTGTTTTATCTTTACTTTTTGCTTGAACATAGCCCCCAAAATTTTTTTTGCCTGTACTTAGCAATGTTCATCAAAATTGTACTGTGCGTGGCCTCGAGGCGCATGACATTGAAGTGAGTGTGGGAAACGAAGCTAAAACTGTGGTTGTGTGGCTGGTATGTTGTGGTTGCTGTTTTCATTCAAGGCCCCCCCTAGTAAAAGGTAAAAGTCACCCTTGCCCGAAAGCAAGTCGTATCCAACTCTAGGGTTCAGTGCTCATATCTGTTTATAGCCAAAAAGCCATCACTGTTTCTGCAGACGTTTCCGTGGATACATGGCAGGCATGCCTCGACACTGGGGTGCACAGAACACTGTTGACTTTCCCTATTTATCGACTTGCAATTTCTTGCTTTCGAACTGTTACCTGTTGGTGAGGGTGGGCAGCATGTATTAGGTAAAGGCTTCCCATGCTCGAAAGCCAGCCGTATCCAACTAGTGTTCAGTGCTCATCTCTGTTTCACAGCCGAAGAGCCAGCGCCGTCTGCTTCTGCTGACATTTCTGTGGTCGTGTGGCAGGCATGGTGAAAACCCTTTGCTTTTCCCAATCTGCTGGGTTAGCTCCCCATCTATGTCGGACTACAAACCCCAGCATGCTTCATGCTGCCCTGTGTATGATAGGAGTGGCAGTCTCTCCCACCTAGAAGAGCAGGAGGATGTTCTAACAGAGCTAGCCCTAATGAGGACCCAACTTGAAATGTTTTGTTAGTTTGTGAAGTTTTTGACTATGCGCCATTGAGTTCTTTCTCTGTCTAATATAATATGTTCAAAAAAAAAGGGATTTTTCTCTCTCTCTCTCTTTAATGGATGCATAAGACCTTGTCTGAAGATTTCAATGGTCCATTTATCAGAAATTCTGTCGTTTCTCACAGAACTCCTTTTGTTATTTCGGAGGTGAATGTTTTATTATCCTTTTATTAATATGTGTCTAAGGAGGCACAGAGTACAACATCCGTGTCGGTTACAGGCTGTTCTCGGCTATCCCAAAATCGGCAAAAAGAAAGGGTTTTTTGTCGTTCTCTTTGAATAACTGTCTTTCATGCAGTGGCTCAAGTCGCTAAGACGCTGACTGGGAAGCGGAAGGTCAGCAGTTCGATTCCCGAGGACTGCAGGACGGAAATGAGCACCCGTCTCTATCCCAGCTCCTGCCAACCTAGCAGTTCGAAAGCAAGACATTGCAAGTAGATAAATAGGGACCACTTCGGTGGGAAGGTAACAGCATTCCGTGCGCTCCGGTGTCTAGTCATGCCTGCCACATGACCACGGAAACGTCTGCAGAAGCAGACAGCGCTGGCTCTTTGGCTTAGAAACAGAGATGAGCACTGCACCCTAGAGTCGGATACGACTGGCTTTCGAGCAAGGGAAACCTTTACCATGTCCCGTCAAACCCTGCCAAAGCGAAGGCATTTCTTTCTGATGCACAGTTGTTACCTTCTTGGAAAGCCTTCGCTCCCTTAATTTCCCACCCAACCAGATGTTTTGGGCTTTTGTTATTGTAGTATATCAACAGTCACAAGTTCCAACCTAAAACATCTGGCCTGTTTAATTAAGTTCCCGGTCTCATCTTCTTAAAAAAAGAAAAAAGCCCAGTAGGAACGCCATGTACCCTTCTTTAACTCAATTATTTCTTTTCTTTTGCTCTTCCTCCCCTGTGAACTCAGCCGGATGTATGAGGACAAGCATTAGTCCGCTGCCTGCTAGGATCTAAGTTCCTGCCCTCATTATTCTCTGCATTATTATACACAGCCGCCCCCCACACAGTTTAAAACACCCTTAAACGCCTTTTTTTTTTTAGCCTCTGACTCCTGCCAACCTAGCAGTTCGAAAGCAAGAAGCTGCAAGTAGATAAATAGGGGCCACTTCGGTGGGAAAGGTAACAGCGTTCCGGTGTCTAGTCATGCCTGCCACATGACCACGGAAACGTCTGCAGAAGCAGACAGTGCTGGCTCTTTGGCTTTGAAACAGAGATGAGCACTGCACCCTAGAGTCGGATACGACGGGCTTTCGGGCAAGGGAAGCCTTTACTTTTGCCGTAGTGCCTGTTCGCACTGCAATCCCACAAGGCAAAATTGCGCCTTAAGGTTTTAAACCGGGAGTTCCCAACTTTTTCAAGTTTTTTCCCAACTTGTTGACCATCCCGGCCCCCAGACCCATTTTGCCAACAGCGTCTTCAGTTCTTTCCTAAATGGTAGCAACTGGGCCTGCAGGCGTAATTCTACTGGGAGCGGATTGGCTATGACCGAAAAGGCCCTTTTCCTCATGCTGGAGTGGTGCGCCTCCACAACCTGAAGGGTGCCCTCTTGGTTTGCTCTCGTGCGACAGGCCGATGTCCTATGGACGATGCGGCCCCTGAGGTATCCTGGTCCGCTACCATCAAGGTGACAACCAGGGGGTGGTCGTTTTGTCCCAAAAGCTTCAAAGGGGTGGAAACTTTGTTTCTTGAATGCCCTTGGAGGAGCGGGGGCCACGTGAAATGGTGCCGTGGGCCAGATCCGGCCCATGGGCCTTATGGTTGGAAACCCCTGGATTAGAACATACCCTGGGCAGAATAAAGCCCAAAATCCATCTCATCCTTTTTCTTACTCAGGTCAAGCCTCAGAACTAAGCCGACGTCTTGATGTCTTTTTTTATACTGTCTTTCTCTGGCGTCAAAGCCTCTTCTCTCCCACTTGGTCTTCACCACATCTTTGCAAGGTAGACCACGTTTCTCTCCCAGCCATGTTTGTCGTTTCTTGCGATAAGGGCACGTGGCTGAAGAAGCAGGCTATCAGTTCTGAGTCGGCGGTAACAACAAACCATGGTTTGAGCTAAGCCAGGATCTGTAAGCTAGCATCCGAACCATGACTTCTAGTTGTCATCTATGGCTTTGTTCAGAGGGACAAACCAACCGCAATCTAGGTTGTTGTTTTTTGGGGCAACCGTTCACACAATGGCGGTCCAGATGCTTACCGGCCCGGGAGGGAAGGAATCAGGCGTGAACATGGAAGAGGAATTTGAAAGGCGTTCAAGCATGGCTGAACACAGAGAACGGCTGGTGCTTTCAGGACGCTGGCAGGGAATCAAAGTGTGGGCCAAAGGGAACGGAGCGGCATCACTCCGGTGCGGGCAGGTGGGCGCACGGCAGATGAAAGCGTTGGCCACACTCTTGAAACCCTTGAAGGCAGGTGTTGAGTTTTTTTGGCGATTTGTGTCATATTTTGGTTGTGTCTCCTAGAACTGTCGTTCCGGACAGAGATGAAGAAGACATGAGCCCATTGCATAGCGCATGGGTTCCCAACCTTTTGTAGCTGGGGGCTGGGTCATGCTCTCTCAGTCAGCTTCAAGGGCTAGATGGCCCTGCCTGCATGATGGGGGTGGCCATTTTGTCCCAACAGCTTCAAAGGGTGGCCACTTCATTTCTCGAACGCCCTTGGAGAGGTGAGGGGGCCACATGAAATGGCACCGGGGGCTGGATCTGGCCCCCCTGGTGTAGAGAAAAACTGAGATCCGGAGGAGGGGGTTGCTTTGGTGGAGTAACTAGAACCCAGAGTAATATCACATTACAAGTGAGATAACATCAAGAGTCGTCATCATCATTATTATCATCAGCAGGTATATTTTGAGGTCACAGGTAGTAAAGAACACAATCTCCCTTCCTTAAAAGCCAGTCGTGTCGGACTCTAGGGGTCTGTGCGCCTCTGTATTTACAGCCAAAGAGCCAGGGCTGTCTGCATCTGCACATGGTCACATGGCAGGCACGACTAGGCACCAAAGCACATGGTGAAGTGGTGCCTATTTATCCACTTGCAATTTCAAACTGCTAGGTCGGCAGGAGCTGCGACAGACGACGGTTGCTCCTTTCATTGTGCAGCACTCGGGTCTCGAGCCACTCTTAACCACTAAGCCACCGCGGGCCCCGACCATAATTCTCAGAGTATTTGGGGCCATTGTTAAGTTTGCAGAAAAGCAAAGGAACTAAAACGCAATTTATAATCGTAAAGCCAGTCGTATATGACTCTAGGGTGCAGTGCTCATCTCTGTTTCAAAGCCGAAGAGAAGCGCTGTCTGCTTCTGCAGACGTTTCCGTGGTCATGTGGCAGGCATGACTAGACACCGGAGCGCACGGAACGCTGTTACCTTCCCCACCGAAGTGGCCCCTATTTAGGCCAGTTTATGTTTATGCTGCAGGGAAAGGATTAAACTCTGGCCAGTTCTGTCAGACAGAAAGTCTTTGATGGAATGTGAAGAATTTGCTTAGTTTGGAGTCCGGAAGGAGTTTCCGGTGTCACGGCAGTTTTCTGCTTTACCTGCTATTTGGTAACCAGAAATCCAGGAGTAAAACTTTTTTAAACTAACATGCTGCTGTATGCATGTATGGTGGTGTTTAGTTGGGAAGGGGGGATCCTAAACTATGACAGCCTCTCCTTTAAATTTTGGATCCTATGAAATGGTTGCTTTGTTTTCTTTTGAGTTAAAAATGAGACAAACTCCACTCTTGCCTCTGGTAAGATTTTCCATTGGGTGTCACAATAAACCACAGTTTGGCTTAACCACAGTTAGTTGTTTTATGGTCCCTCAGTTGACCAAACAGTGACTCGTCTTCCCATTTTTAGTGGAGTTTCCTCACCTGATCCTTTTATCTGTTCAGACATGATAGGTAACGGTTTCCCTTGCTCGAAAGCCAGTCGTATCCAACTCTAGAGTTCAGTGCTCATTTCTGTTTCAAAGCCGAAGAGCCAGCGCCGTCTGCTTCTGCAGACGTTTCCGTGGTCATGTGGCAGGCATGACTAGACACCGGAGCGCACGGAACGCTGTTACCTTCCCCACCGAAGTGGCCCCTATTTATCTACTTGCAATTTCTTGCTTTCGAACTGCTTTTAAGGAGTTCGTGAGGGGCATATCAAACAGGGCTGCCACCAGCAAAAGTCCAGCCGGTTATAAATTGGCAAGTTTTTGTCTGGCAGTTCCGAAAAGTTTCGAGCAGTCCAGCTACTTCCGGGAACATCTTGGTTTTTTTTCCTGCAAGCTTCTCTCTGCCCATCTGGGTTTACTCCCCCTCATGACCCTTGAAACCAATTGTCACAAAGGGTAATAATTGATCATGAGTCAGTCATGGGAAGTATTCCTCGCCGTTTCAGTCTAATTTTTCACATAACCCGGGTGACCTCCGGGGAGATTCAGGGTCTCTATAAAAAGCCAGGCTTAGGCATGAAAGTGTCTTTAGGCTGAGTTAAAAATATCTATGCAGCCGGGACAACCGCGGCGTTGTTGTCTGGCTTCAAGAACTAATGCCAATTTAGTAAATGGAGTTACATAACTTTTTTCCCTCTCTCTCTCTCCCCCATCCTGCCTGGATTGTAGGCCAGGCGAATTATATGGCTGATCCCTGTAGCTGGTTTTATGGGGCAAGGGGGGACTATAGTGGCTCAAGTGGTTAAGACTCTGAGTTTGAAGACTGGGAGGTCCGGGTTCAGGACCCATGTGCTGCACGAGCTCCCGTCTCTGTGAGCTCCCGGAAGCAAGAAATTGCAAATAGATAAATAGGGACCACTTCGGCGGGGAGGTAAACAGCATTCCGTGCACTCGGGTGTTGAGGCACTCGGGTGTTGTGCCACATGTCCACAGAAACATCTGCAGATGCAGGCAGTGCTGGCTCTTTGGCTATAAGCAGAGAGCACTGGACCCTAGCGTCGGATGCAGCCAAAAAGTTGTAGCTATTTTGGTTTTCCAGTGCATCGACTTCACAGATTTATAGGTCGCTGTGGACCACATCAAGATGCAATCGGAAACGCCAGATCGGCCCAGAAACCAAACGAAACGACCGGTTTGCAACCCATGTTGCAAAAGTCTGTTTGCCTCGCTTCCAAATCATGCCGCTCAGGGCTTGTGGGCACGTGGACGGCACATGAGCTGTGCACCCCCAAGCAGCGGGTGCATGTGTGTCAAACTCCAATGGGAATATGTTTGCAGAGCTTCAAGGCCAACGTCAATTCCTGGCTCTACATACACAGGGCCAAACCAAATTGCAAAGATCACAGCTGGTTTCCATGGTTGCTTTAGGCCAGACTTTCTTATGGATTCTGGCCACGGCAGACACTGGGGTTGAAAAGCAAACTTTTTTTTCCTTCCGTATCTATGCCAGACGTGAAACTTCCAAAATAATAATTTCGTGTCAGAAATTATCCTGGGTTGAAAGAATTTTTTTGGTGGGAGAAACTCCACTCAGGGAATGCCCAAATCAAGCTCCTTTCATGGCCCTAGGTTGGGAGCCCCCGTCCTAAACATTTAAGTGGATTTTAATAAGTTGGATCGTAAGCTTGGTTTCCTTTGACCCTCTGGTCTCTTTCTGTCCTCCTCAGGTGTGGCGGGACGGTGGGCGCCATCTTCACCTGCCCCTTGGAGGTCATCAAGACAAGATTGCAGTCTTCAAAACTAGCCTTGCAGGCTGTCTACTACCCTCAGGTCCAACTGGGAACCATCAGTGGTGGAGGCGTGGTCCGGCCAACGTCTGTGTCTCCGAGTCTCTTCCGGATCCTCAAGTGAGTATGAGCAATTTGACTCCCAACTCTTTTGGATGGCGATTGCCATTTGGTACCCAAACACTCATGAATCCTACATGACATCCAGAATTCCTGGAACCTGACCGATTTTAGGAAAGACTAGCCGAGGTGCCCGGCTTTGCCCGGGAGCTCCCAACCCGGCTAGCTGAGTGCCAGTGTTGCCCGGGAAACCCACTGGCCAGGGGTGGGCCTGTGATGTGAGCTCTGCGATGACATCACAATCCTCCCCCCCCCCCCCCCCCCGTTGGCCTAACACTGGCGCAGACACAAACCCTCCTGTCGACTATACCCCCCTTTGCAGATCAATTTAGGGGGCAACCCCCCATGGGCTTCAGGATCCCAACAGTGACCTGCTCACGTGCTCAAGGTACGTGTGTGCCGAATTTCACGGGGTTTAGTCAAGGGGTGCAGCAGCCCATTCCGGATATGGTACCCACACCTCTGCTTTAAGGAATCCTTCATCAGAAACATTCCAGCTGTTTCTCTTAGCGATGCCAATGCTACAGATGTTTTGGTCGCTCCTGGTGTTTTGGTGTTCTCTCCACCACGTCCATTTTGTGTGTCTTCTTTGTTGAACCCAGCGCAAACCACAACATATAAGATCAGAAGGATAATTCTGGCAGATCCTTCAGCTAAATAAACTACCAGCACTACATCATAGGCTTAGTAGTAAGTGTAGCAATATCGGTTTTATTACTCCTTTGACTCTGAGCAGAAACACTCCTTTTAAAATATGTTTTAAGGTAAAGGTCGCCCTTGTTTAAAAACCAGTTGTATCCAACTCTAGGGTTCAGTGCTCGTCTCTGTTTACAGCCAAAGAGCCAGCATTGTCTGCCTGTGCAGACGTTTCCATGGATATGTGGCAGGCATGACCAGACACCAGAGTGCACGGAACGCTGTTTACCTTCCCACCGAAATGATCCCTATTGCATTCCCATGGGAAATTGCATGCAATGCATTCCTATGGGAAATTCGAGATAAGAATTTTTCGAGATACAACTAACCTCATGGAACGGATTAAATTTGTATGTAGAGGTTTGACTGTATTCAAATCTTGCATTTTCTTGTAGTCAGAGTTGCCGTTATCATCTGTTGGTAAGGGTTTTTTGTGTAATGGTGGCAAGAATATCTTAGGTTTTCTTCATCCTTTCTCTTATTCTCTCTCTTAATTGCAGATCCATTTTGGAAAAAGAAGGCCCACGGTCACTTTTCCGTGGATTGGGACCAAATTTGGTTGGAGTGGCACCGTCGAGGTATGAATCTCAAAAATAACCCACTCTTGATTCTTTTAAAAAAATCGGTATATTTAATGTACTCAGTAGAGTGCCATTCTGAATATCCCACAATGCCCCGGAAAGGAATCACAGCAAGGGGCATCGCCTGCCATCAACCATGTGGTTGGCAGTCCTGGCATGTTTCATGGTGAGATATTCTTGTTATTTGTGTATAGCTTTGCTTCCGTCCAGCCCGTCTGTAAAGCTTGCTGTACGTAAGGACTTAAGACTGTGATGGCGAACTTTGGCACTCCAGGCGTTCTTGGACTTCAATTCCCAGAAGCCCAAGTCTCTGTGAATCCACACGAATGGGATTCAGAGACTTGGGCTTCTGGGAATTGAAGTCCAAGAACGCCTGGTGTGCTAAGGTTCGCCATGACTGACTTTTAAGACATCTGGAGTAAATTTTTGCCAACCTGGCAACACAAGATTAATGCTGTGAATCGATCAGAGGGAGGTCTAGGCTGTTGGTTGGCTAGAGATTTCCTGCATCCGCTGGGGTGGACTAGACGTCCCCCGGGACCACTTCGGTGGGAAGGTAACAGCGCTCCGTGCACGCTCCGGTGTCTAGTCATGCCTGCCACATGACCACAAAAATGTCTGCAGGAGCAGACAGCGTTGGCTCTTCGGCTTTGAAGCAGAGATGAGCACTGAACCCTAGAGTCGGATACGACTGGTTTTCGTTCAAGGGTGACCTTTATCTAATTTGGCTTGAACCTCACCACCTAATGAGCAGCTTTGCCCTTTTCTTTCCCACAGGGCCGTCTACTTTGCGTGTTATTCAAAAGCCAAAGAGCAGTTCAACAGTATTTTCACACCCAACAGCAACATCGTCCACATCTGTTCTGCCGGTTCGGCAGGTTGGTATTGCCCCATTATTTGAAACCGTAGCTGTGAAAGCCTCGTTTCTTTCTCACATTCTTGGGACAAGTAGCAGCCAAACTTTCCTCCTTGCCTGTAACGTGGGAAGAATGTTTTGTTCTCCTCCGAATTTGCCAGGGGTTCTTTCAGGTGTAGGCTATGCTGTCTGGGGGGGAATATGGGTATTGTACTCCATGCAGAATGGGCTGAAGCGGCTTAGGGGTTAAGACGCTGAACTTGCTGATTGGAAAGTCAGTAGGTCAGCAGTTCGAGACCCGAGTACTGCACGACAGAGCGAACTCCCGTCGCCTGCCCCATGCTCTTACCAACCTAGCAATTCGAAAGCAAGAAATTGCAAGTAGATAAATAGGCATCACTTCGGTGGGAAAGGTAAGCAGCATTCTGTGCACTCTGGTGTTTAGTCCTGCCTACCACATGTCCACGGAAACATCTGCAGATGCAGACAGCGCTGACTCTTGAGCTGTAAACAGATGAGCACTGAACCCTAGAGTCGGATATGACTAGCTTTCGAGCAAGGGCTACCTTTACTTTTACGTTTACTGATCCATGCAGAGTAAAACATCTGGTGATCTGGCTTGATCGTAGGACATAATATATTTAAACAGAGTCAGAACCGACAGTCTGTCAAGAAAATTAAGGGGAAGCGGAAATATACATAATTGTGTTGTTGTTTGCTAAAGTCTGCAATCTAGCTATGCCAGTATGCCAAAGTACCTGTCAGGATTTGGCTCAGGTGATCTTTTAAGCAGGATCCCATTTTGGGATCCACCTTGGGTCCTTGAGCTGCCTTCGGTCGTCCTTGGATGAGGAAGGCGGGGTAGAAATCTCCTAAATAAATAAATAAATTACCCATCAGAGAAGCCTAGGTGACATACATGGCTTCCTGCCTCCCTACTTTATTGTCACTTTATTGTACTGTAGGCGAGTCTCAAAGCCAAATGCCAGGCATTAGTTATATCCCAAACCTAGAGATGCAGGAATGAAACTCTTGCCTTCATACACTGGCCTTGTATTGCCTTTAGAATTTCTCTCTCTCAATTAACACTCAATATTTCTCTGATGCATCAACCAATTAACTTGCTTCTCCCTCTTTCCTAACTTATTCCCCCTCTCCCCCCCTCCCTTTGAATGCAGCTTTTATCACAAATTCGCTTATGAACCCCATCTGGATGGTAAAAACCCGGATGCAGCTAGAGAGGAGGTAAGAGGCCTGACTCACTAAAACCAAATTATGGTATACAGTAAAACCCCTACATACGAATTTTTTCCATTCCACAAGGTTATTTGTATGTCGGGGGAAAAAATGTACAGTAATACCTCGCATAACGTCCGCATCTGGTAATGTCATATTTGCATAATGTTGCGGTTTTTATGCACATGGGATGCTTTGCGTAACGTCCAAAACTGCTCAAAAAACGTTATCCAAGGTATTGGTTTAGGAACCTCAGATAACGTCCGTTTTTGACCATTTTTTGGACTTTATGCGAGGCATCTCCCCATAGGAACCGCATAACATCCAAAATCGCATAGCGACCAACTCCGTGGAACGGAGTTTGGACTTTATCCGACTGTATGTTGAAAGCACATTGAATTACCAGAAGAGGCCTCTAGGTGTCACCATATATTTTTTGCATGTCTAATCTTTCCTATTAAAAATTTATGTCGACTTTTTTTTTTAGCCAGGATTTCTATTTGTATGTCGGATTTTTTGTAAGCCGAAGCGTTTGTATGTGGGGGTTCCACTATATAGAGATTTTTCTGTACTCACTGTCCTTCCGGGGTCAAAACAAATGCTACTTTTTCAAGACCTCTGCAATCTTCATTATGGGATGGTATTATTCAAAGCAGTTTGAGGTAGTCCCTGGATTTGATGTTTAAATCAGATTGAAGGTGGACCTGCACACCTTCAAAGACAAGCTGATCTATTTAAACCAGCGCTTCCCAATGTGAGGCCCAAGCCCCACTGGGGAGACTTTAATTCCCAGAAGCCTAAGTCAGTCCATTGGCTGATCAGTGCTTTGGGGAATTGGCTTAGGCTTCTGGGAATTGAAGTCCAAAAAACCAAAGGTTGGGAAACACTGATTTTAACCAAACCAAACCCGGCATGTAAGATCATTTAAAAAGAAAGAGTTCCTCCAAGATCTTCGAAATATTTTTGAACCTTTCTTTTAAAATATGCAAAAAAAATTTATAAAAAAGAGAGGTAGGCTTTGGATGCATTTTGCAGGCTTTGCCTCTGCCTGGTTTAATTCCACTACTTTGCTTCTTTTACGGATAATGTCAAATCTTTATTTAACTTTGCAAGTGGGAACTTTGTCAGGCAGAGCTTTGAAATCTTCACACCGAAGTAGTTGTGTATTTTTAGGCAAGGAAATAAGGGGGGGGACTAGGAAGTCACAGAAAAGGCTAGGTTAGAATTTGTTAATTTATGACATATTTAAATGTTAAAATTTTACCTCTTCTTCTACTATGCTGGATGTGAACCGTAATGAAGAGATGGGCTGAATTTTTGCTCCAAAATGTAGCTCTGTAATTTTTGGAATTACAACTCCCAAAACCATTTGTTAAATACTGGCTGGGAATTTTTGGCTCTGTAATCCAAGGAAGTAATGTTTCTCAATTTGGCAATACAGACTCCTTTACAGAAGGAGAGGAATTCAATCCAATTTAAGTCCTGGCTATCCTTTCAAGTGGACATATATTACGATTGGTCTTGTACTGTGTTTATCTACTTTGTATTCGGACCAAAAATATATGTACTTTTTTTTTAAGCAAGGAAATAAAGGAAAATAAAGAAGCACCAGCTTTTATTTTATTTTAATAAAAAATGTTATTTTGCTTTCTAGAATCAGAGGTTCAAAGCAAATGAACACGTTCCAGTGCGCCCAGTATGTCTATCGGACGGAAGGCGTCCGCGGTTTCTACCGGGGCCTGACCGCCTCTTACGCCGGAATCTCCGAGACCATTATCTGTTTTGCTATTTACGAGAGGCTCAAGAAACACTTTGTGAATAATGACCAGTTGGCCTCTTCTCCGTCAGGCGGACCAGACCGGACTAGTTCCACCAACTTCTTCGGCCTGATGTTGGCCGCGGCCATTTCCAAGGGTTGCGCGTCTTGTGTTGCTTACCCGCACGGTATGTGGGACCAGACCTCATCCATGCACAGGAGGGGAGGGGAGGGAGCCATGGCCAAAGATGAGTCTTCCCACAGAAGAACGATATTTCTGAAATAAATAAGAGATGATGATTGTAATAGTAACAGTGACCTGATTAGTAAAGGTCCAAGTCTCCCTTGCTTGAAAGCCAGTCGTATCCAACTCGAAGCTTTTTGCTTAAATTGGTTTTTTATGTAAATCGAAGCAAACTCGTAGGAAAAAATTTTTTTTACGTAACTCAAAGCAAACCCATAGGAAAAAGAATCTGTATGTAACTCAAAGCAAACCCATAGGAAATCGTGTAAATCGGGACATGGTTTTAGCACAAAATCATTATGTAAGTCAAATTTTATGTAACTCGAGGCATATGTAAGTCGGGGTTTTACTGTTTATTTTATATTTTTTGTTGTTGCAAAATTATGTTTTTAAAAAGACTGATATTTCCTCTCCCCCTGCAGAGGTCATACGGACCCGGCTACGTGAAGAAGGGACAAAATATAAGACATTTATCCAGACGGCGCGGCTGGTGTTTCGGGAAGAAGGTTACCTGGCATTCTACAGAGGACTCATTGCACAGTTAATTAGGCAGATCCCAAACACAGCCATCGTCTTGTCCACTTACGAGTTAATAGTATATTTGTTGGAAGACCGGGTTAAGTAGCAGACCAAGACTTCCGAGACACCCACCCCAAACGTACTGGTACGGAAAATATTCCACGGATCAGCATCGCCTGGAAGAGCCATTTCAAATTGCCACCACACCGGATGGAAGAAAAAGTTGAAAAATGTGCTTCTGTTTTTTTTTTAAATTAATATTATTTTAAACGCCACCCTTTTTTCTTTTCTTGTTTCTGGTGTGTTTTCTCACTTCTGAATTCTTTCTGAAAGATATTCATGTTAATAATTATTAGTGTGTGTTGTTTTTTTAACTTAAAGAGACGAGGTTCAGAAATTAAAACTGCTAAATTAAATCTCATTATTTAATTTAAGACAGATCTTGGGTTGTCCGTAATTCATCCCTCCCCCTCCTATTTATTGCTTTCACGCAAAGTGATGCAAGAACCAATGTACAGTAAAACCCCAACTTACATATGCCTTGAGTTATATAAAATTCGACTTACGTAATGATTTTGTGCTAAAACGATGTCCTGGTTTACACAATTTCCTATGGGTTTGCTTCGAGATACATAAAGATTCATTTCCCAATGGATTTGCTTTGATTTACATAAAAATTTCATTTTTCCTATGGGTTTGCTTCGAGTTACCTAAAATAATTTTTCCTATGGGTTTGCTTCGAGTTACATAAAAATTCGATTTAAGCAAAAGCTTAAGAACGGACTTTTTTCATAAGTAGGGGTTTTGCTGTATCCATTTTTTAAAAGAAATTATCATTTTGCAGTCTTTGTTTTTAATATTTCCTGTTTCCTCCTTAAGGAACGCAAAGTGATGCAAAAGCCAATGTATACATACTTCATTTTGCACTCTGTTTTTAATGCCATTTCCTGTTTTCCTCCTAAGGGACCCAAAAGTCAGCATTCATGCTTCTGTTCCCTTTTCATGTTTATCTTCCCGATTGATTATGCAAAACCAAAACACCATAAGATTGTTAACAGGGATAGCTTGCAAAGTGTCCTGTTTCTGGGGAAATCAATCTCTCTGTGTTACTATTATGACTATAGGTAAGCATAGAAATAAAAGGAAAGGCTACAGCAGATTGCATCCAGCGATGGTGAACCTTGGCACTCCAGCTGTTCTGAAACTTCAATTCCCAGATGCCCTGATCAGCAGGAGTGCTGACTTGGGCTTCTGGGAATTGAAGTCCAAGAACACCTGGCGTGCCAAGGGTTCGCCATCACTGGCATAGACCCTGATATTCAGAAAGGTCATAGAGCACTGATTCTACGGGCTCTGGTTCCATTAGGCTTAGGGTGTAGA
The DNA here is from genome assembly GCA_035047345.1 of Bradypodion ventrale. Taxonomy (NCBI): domain Eukaryota; kingdom Metazoa; phylum Chordata; class Lepidosauria; order Squamata; family Chamaeleonidae; genus Bradypodion; species Bradypodion ventrale. Next base: position 3,025,277 of record JAWDJE010000017.1, on the reverse strand, counting down.
ATGAGCCACATTTTCCTATGTCTGTCTAAAGAAAAACCTGTGTTCGAAAGCATTTGCACCAGGAGGCCTCTAATTGTCAACTGGACAGGAATAGTCTTAACAAATGTGAGGTCAAAGCCAGCAGGGAAGCTTGGAAGAAAATCAACATATTACACAAGTTTAAAGAATTAAGAAGGTAAAGGTTGCTCGAAACTCAGTTGTATCCATCTCTAGGGTTCAGTACTCATCTCTGTTTATAACCAAAGAGCCAGCGCTGTCTGCATCTGCAGATGTTTCCATGGTCATTTGGCAGGCATGCCTCAACACCAGAGTTCACAGAACACTATACCTTCCCACTGAAGTGGCCCCTATTTATCTACTTGCAATTTCTTGCTTTCGAACTGCTAGGTTGGCAGGAGCTGGGACAGACGACGGGTGCTCACTCCGTCATGCAGTGCCCGGGAATCGAACTCCGACCTTCCAGTCAGCGAGTTCAGCGTCTTAACCATTTGAGCCACCACAGTCTGCAAACTGCAGCTAAACATCAGAACGTGGACGGGGCCGAATCGAGAATGCAGTACAGTACATGGGTTGCAGTGGCTCAAGTGACTAAGACGCCGACTGGGAGGCAGAAGGTCAGGAGTTCGATTCCCGAGTACTGCAGGACGGAATGAGCTCCCATCGTCTGTCCCAGCTCCTGCCAACCGAGCAGTTTGAAAGCAAGACATTGCAAGTAGATAAATAGGGACCACTTCAGTGGGAAGGTAAACAGCGTTACGTGCCTAATCATGCCTGCCACATGACCATGGAAAAGTCTGCAGAAGCAGACAGCGCTGGCTCTTCGGCTTTGAAACAGATGAGCACTGAACCCTAGAGTCGGATACGACTGGCTTTCAAACAAGAAAAACCTTTACCTTTACATGGGTCACTGGAACATTTTTTTGTCTTGTTTTAACTCCCCCTCCTTTTTTGTGGTGTGTGTTTTCATCACTTCTGAATTAATTCTATCTGAAAGATGATATAACAATTTTTGGAGCCCTGGTGGATCAGTGGTTTAATTGCTGTGCTGCAGCCAGAAGGTTGTGAGTTCAATCCTGACCAGGGTTCAAGGTTTGACTCAGCCTTCCAAGGTGGGTAAAATGAGTACCTAGCATATTGGGGGCAAAAATGCTAATTAACTTGGGAGCCGCCCAAAGAGGGCAGTATAAAGCGCTTAATAGGCGGGATAGAAGTCCAATTACTATTGTTATTTTGTTGCAGGTGTTGCAACAACATTTTGTTGCAGTTCGGCTTTTAGTCCTTTCAAGTGGGTTCTTTGGAGGGTCCAGAGAAATCTTCCTTTTATTTCTCAACATATCACTCCCGAAGTCAGGTTGATCGTGTCTCCGAGGAGGCCTTTTTTATCACGACACATGCCCCCCCAGGCCCCCCACCCCAAGCATCCCTCCGTGTCTTGGTGAACCCAAAGTGAGGACAGCACTTTTACTAAAGTCCCCCTTGTCGTGCCTGGCTTGTTTTTTCTCCAAACCCCCCCCCCCCCCTTTGCAAGCTGACTCACACGCCTGGCACGATCCCGGCCTTTCACGCGTCCGCGGGTTCCGACGCCCCCGCCACCCGCCCCCGTTCGCTTCCCCTCCTCTCCCCGCTATAAAAGCCGACCCAAAAAAAGGGACAAGGGAAGGAGCCGGTCGTGAGCATGACTCACACGCGAGGAGAGCGATGCTCGGAAGGGATCCCTTCGATGGGCTATTAAAGCCCAACGCCTTCCAGTACTGGGGGTGCCAAACTTCTTCTCGCTTCGGGTGGCGGCGGCCGCAAGTTCGATTTTTAATGGGGGTTTATATCTTTTTTTTTTGGGGGGGGGGGTTAGTATTGTAAGCCGCCCAGAGTCCTTGTGAGCTATAGAAATATGAAAATTAAATTAAATAAAATGAGCTTCTCTTCCTCTCCTCCCCAGCCTTCCCGATTGCCCCACCGCACCGGCGATCCGAATTAAAGCGGGCGTGGTTTTCTAATCGGAGGAAGGGGGGGGAGATAAAGGGGGCGGACCCCTGTTGGCTGGCCTGGAAGAGGAGGAGCACTGGAGCAGCAACGGAGAAAGAAGGTCACGCGGCTGGGCGAAGAAGAAAAGGCGCCGATCAGAAGCAGCGGCGGTGGCGGGGATCGAACTCTCGAAAAACCTCGCCCCATTCACTTTCTCCTTTTTTCCTTTCTTCTCCCCGGGCCCGAACGTTCGGAGCGCGGCGATTGGCTCCCCCGGCGTTCTAAAGCCCACCCCCTCCCTTGCGGGCGCTCTGCAGTGTCCGAACGTTCGGAGCCCGCAACACAACGTTCCAAAGGCTGTCACTCAACGTTCCAAAGAAGAAGAAAGAGAAAAAGTCGGGTCTTTATTTTTAAATCGGTTCCGGCTCGATCCGTTTCGGGCACGCGGTCAAGTGGGCGGCGCCCGGCCCCGGGAACGTCTAAATGGAGGGAGTCGGGGCTCTGCTCGCCGGTTACCCGACCGCCGGCCTGGCTGGAGGCCTGGGAGTGACGGTGTGCGCCGGAGCCGGGGTCCTGCTGTACAAGATCGCCCGGAGGTAAGCCTCGAACTCGAAACCGCCGCCACCCCCATGAGGGTTGATTAAATCCGGTCCGCCACGAGGCTCGAGATAGGAGAAGGAGGCCCAGACCAGTGGGGCGGGGCCGCCCATGGCGCTCCCCTCCTTCTTCCCGCTTTTGTCACTGGCAGGGAACACGGGTGTTCTCTTGCACGCGTCTCCGATCGGTATTCACGTGCGTGGAAAGGGGGAGTTTTTCCCCCCCAAGCAATCCTTGCGATCTCTAATTATTTTTGTAATATTTTCTGAGTCTTGAAGGTTTGCATGACCCTATATTTTATGGAGGACTTTCCATGAGGCTGTTGTTGTTTTTTTGGATGAACTTTAAGATCCATTCTGTCCAATTTTGTACTACTGTACTAGCAAAAATGTATAGGGATTGTTGGCACACTGTGGAGAAGTAGCAACAAAGAAACCACCTTACTGTATTGAGCGGAGACATTTGCATCTAACACTAAGCAATCATATTTAAGGTTTCTTCCTTTTAGCTATGATTTGCCCAGACAAGCCACAGTTTATATTCTCCTCCACAGGTTGTGTCAAAAGAGCAGCAGAGAAAGCAAACCATAGTTCTGAGTTCAGACAAGCCATGTTCTGAGTTCCAAGCAAGCCATAGTTCCGAGTTCAGACAAGCCATGTTCTGAATTGCAAGCAAACCATAGTCCTGAGTTCAGACAAGCCATGTTCTGAATTGCAAGCAAACCATAGTTCCGAGTTCAGACAAGCAATGTTCTGAATTGCAAGCAAATCATAGTTCCGAGTTCAGACAAGCCATGTTCTGAATTGCAAGCAAACCATAGTTCCAAGTTCAGACAAGCCATGTTCTGAATTGCAAGCAAACCATAGTTCCGAGTTCAGACAAGCCATGTTCTGAATCCCAAGCAAACCATAGTTCCGAGTTCAGACAAGCCATGTTCTGAATCCCAAGCAAACCATAGTTCCGAGTTCAGACAAGCCATGTTCTGAGGTCCAAGCAAACCATAGTTCCGAGTCCCAAAGATTCATTTGTTTTCATTCCTACTTAAACATGAGTCCCAGCTGATTATGCATAAAGTTGCGTTCCGGTGTGCACTTCCTTTCCAGTGAGTAAGTCCTCTAAGTCAAATGGGACTTCCCTTTCAATGCATGTATGTAGATGCAAGGTCTCAGCTCTCTAAAATCCATGCATGGTCAAAGGCAGGCACCAGTGTACGATTTCTGACAGCTTCAATGCAAAACCAAGCCATTTTAATTCCAATTAAACAGTTTTAATGTCAAATTATCCAGGATAAAGGTGTGTGGGTTTGTATTCCTGCTGTTTGATTTGGGGGGGGGGGGGGGGAGGATGATTGGACGAGTCAGGTGGAAGAAATGGGGGGGGGGGGGGGTTTAGGCCAGTTTATGTTTATGCTGCAGGGAAAGGATTAAACTCTGGCCAGTTCTGTCAGACAGAAAGTCTTTGATGGAATGTGAAGAATTTGCTTAGTTTGGAGTCAGGAAGGAGTTTCCGGTGTCACGGCAGTTTTCTGCTTTACCTGCTATTTGGTAACCAGAAATCCAGGAGTAAAACTTTTTTAAACTAACATGCTGCTGTATGCATGTATGGTGATGTTTAGTTGGGAAGGGGGGATCCTAAACTATGACAGCCTCTCCTTTAAATTTTGGATCCTATGAAATGGTTGCTTTGTTTTCTTTTGAGTTAAAAATGAGACAAACTCCACTCTTGCCTCTGGTAAGATTTTCCATTGGGTGTCACAATAAACCACAGTTTGGCTTAACCACAGTTAGTTGTTTTATGGTCCCTCAGTTGACCAAACAGTGACTCGTCTTCCCATTTTTAGTGGAGTTTCCTCACCTGATCCTTTTATCTGTTCAGACATGATAGGTAACGGTTTCCCTTGCTCGAAAGCCAGTCGTATCCAACTCTAGGGTTCAGTGCTCATTTCTGTTTCAAAGCCGAAGAGCCAGCGCCGTCTGCTTCTGCAGACGTTTCCGTGGTCATGTGGCATGCATGACTAGACACCGGAGCGTGCGGAACGCTGTTACCTTCCCACTGAAGTGGTTCGTATTTATCTACTTTCAATTTCTTGCTTTCGACTCGGCCCCCGGCTTAAAAAGGTTGCAATCTCCTGTCGTAAAGTTTTGAACAAGGCAGGATTATAAAGAGACTGATTTAGGACCTGTGAGGTTTATAATAAGACAAGGGTTTGATCTCTGAGAATTTTTGCCTAGCGGAAGGTGCTGTACAGGGGTTTTGATTTGCAAACCGCTGTACTTTTTAAGGTTGGCCATCCTGACAGAAGTGAATCAAAACGCCTGCGTTGAACTGGTGCAGCGCAAATATGGATTGGCCGATTCCTGTGACGCCTGTGAGAAATAAGTAATTTTAGGCGCGCTTGTTGCAATAACTAGCATGGTTGAAGTTTTGCAGCTGGAGATGGGTATGAAGTTGCTTAAAAACTCTGGGACCTCTTAGCCAGACTGGGTTATGATGATAAGTCTCTGTGAAGTCCCGAAACCGCAGACCCCTCTGGTGAGGTTAAAAAGCAAGTAACTAGTCCTCAGTCTTGAGTCTAGAGCAGCGTTATGTAAAACCGCTTATTTGAATTCAGAATATTTTTTCTCAATATTTTTCTTACTTTGAGGCGTTCCCCACATAAACCTCACTTCCCCGCAAAATACCAAGATCCACATTCAAATATGGCAAATATCTGTGATCTGCCCTCTCTCAATTTTTTTTAAAAGCACACTGAATATATATTTTAATAAAATCTTAGAGATGACCCATCATGTTTCTGAGAAAGAAGTCACGTCGTTACGCGCGCGCGCACACACACACACACAATTTAAAGATCTTTAAAGACGCTAACTGAAAGGTCAGTAGTTCGACTCCCGAGTACCGCAGGACAGATGAGCTCCTGTCCTTGTCCCAGCTCCTGCCAACCTAGCAGTTCGAAAGCAAGAAATTGCAAGTAGATAAATAGGGACCACTTCGGTGGGAAGGTAAACAGCATTCCGTGCGCTCCGGTGTCTAGTCCTGCCTCCCCTGAGCGGAGTTCCTCCAACAAAAATCCTTTCAACCCAGGATAATTTTTAACACTAAAATATTACTTCTGGTTTTGATGTGCAGAGTATCAGTCGACAGTTAATTAAGGCAAATGAATTAATAACATGAGATCCGGTAACATGTGCAGATGGTGGTTTTTTTTTCCACATGCATACAACTTCTAGGCATCAGCTGTGGCTTTTTGGGTTGTCCTGCCAGCCGTACTTTAAAAGAAGCCTTGTGGAAATTGGCAGTGAGGAGAGAGGTGGAATTTTATGCTTTGGGTCAGCTGTGGTCCAGGGAGACGTAGATCTAAAAGGCTGCTTTTGTCTTTCTTGAGACCTGGTATTTTAGAAGTGTCAGCCTGGCCCATAAAAAAGTTTTTTGTGTTGTTGTCTGTCAGTACAGACCCTCACATAACGACGTTGCTTGGTACCCCAAGTAGCGTCGCTATAGGGGAAACGTTGTTGTGCGTTTTTCAATGGCAGCTGCGCCATCTAGCGGCAAAAAACTGTCATTATCCGCACAATCACATTAAAAAACGTCGTTAATCCGCACAACGACGGTTTTTCGTCGTTGTGCGGATAGTCACGTGGCGAGTGACGACGCACCGTTAAGTGGAAATGACGCTATTCGAACATGTCGGTAATCAAGGGTCCACTGTATTTTAATTTTTGAAAGGCTCTCCCATCTGTAACCAAGGAATCTGCTTGGCAAGTAGATGGAGCTCTTCGAAACTGATTTCCTTTTGGCTTCTTCCCAGTATCTTCCACACGCCTTGCGCCACCGACGTAATGTGCACAGCTGGCCATAACTTAAGACAACTGCTCGTAACAGCTGTCTGCACGTTGACTCTTTGCAGTTGGCTTCAGCCTGGGACGATGTTTCTTTGCCAAAACGTGGTTTCGAGTCCAGGCTTGAGACCTCTTCCCTCCTCTTATGATCTATGATGTTTTGGTCTCCTCCATCTTCCTTTTGTTGTTTTGAAAGTGAAAGGGAGGCTGATGTCTGCCTGGCCTGCTTTTGAGGGAAGGGAAGCCTCTTGTGGTTGCCTAGCAACCATGCAATAGTCCCTTCTGAGTAGGCCACAAATGATTCAGGAAGTGCATCCCATAGTAGTAAACGGTCCCTAGATTGATCTCTTGAGGCCTAGTTGACTGAGCCTGCCCAGTGGTTGCTAGGTAACCACCAGGTGCTTCTACGGAAGCCTCCTCTGGGTGCCTAGCAACCACAGGAAGTGCCCCTGGGCCATCACAGGAAGTGGTTCATTTAATTTAATTTTTCAATTTGTGGTTCATTTAATTTAATTTTTCAATTTTCAAGTTCAGAAAAGAACTTCTTGAGGTTGCCAGGCAACCGCCTGATGCTTCTGCCATGGCTTGTTCATCTATCCAGACCATTGGGAAGGAAAAGGCAATCCAAAGGATCAGTGGGTTGGAGGATTTTGCCTCAATGGCTGGGTTGTGGCTTTGTAGACTTCTGCAAAGGTGAACGAGTAAATGAGACATATTAATTCGTTGTGTCTCCTTATAATCCTAGGCGCCTATGGGGATTTCCCCAGGAAAACTGAAGAGAAGGGAATTCGGTAGCCATAAAAGCATATGCTTAGTCTGTGGAACTCATTGCCACAAGATAATAGTGATGGCTACCATTTTGGGGAGGTCTAGAACGCAAATTAATTGGATTGACGAATGAAGGATGGGTTACCATTTTGTAATTATTCCTTACAGCAGGGATCCTCCTGGATCTGGCCCTGGTGCCATTTCATGGGAGGGGAGGGGGCATTCGAGAAACAAAATGGCCACCCCTGTCGTGCAGACAGGGCAAAATGGCCATCCGGCCCTCAAAGCTGACTGAGAGTGTGACCCGGCCCCTGGCTTAATAAAGTTAGGAACCCCTGCCTTACAGTTTAAGGAACATGACATGCTTACAAAGAGGCAAAGTTGGGGAAAGAAAACAAGTACAGTGGACCCTCGATTAACAACATGTTCGAATAGTGTCATTTCTGCTTACTGACGCATTGTCACTCGCCACGTGACTATCCGCACAACGACGAAAAACCGTCGTTGTGCGGATTAACGACTTTTTAACGTCGTTGTGCGGATAATGACAGTTTTTTGCCGCTAGATGGCGCAGCTGCCATTGAAAACCACACAACGACATTTCCCCTATAGTGACGCTACTTGGGAAACCAAGCAACGTCATTATGTGAGGGTCTACTGTACTGTACAGTGGTACCTCTGATAAAGTCCGATTCAGATAATGTTGCGGTTTCATGCACACATGATGCATTGCATAAAGTCCAAAACCGCTAAAAATGGATGTTATCCGAGGTATAGGAACCTCAGATAAAGCCCATTTTTGGACGTTATCCGATGCATCGCCCATTTGAATCGGATAAAGTCCAAACTTGTGGAACGGAGTTTGGACTTTATCCGAGGTTCTACTGTACAGTACTGTACATCCATTTACTCAGATGTACAGGGATGGGGACACGTCACATCCGGGTGGACTGACCATCAAACAAGGCAAATTCTGGACAAGAGAGCTAGCCCTTAGCCAGCTTGGTGACTGCATGGCTTTTCTTTTTAGGATTTCCTCTTTGATTAGCTAAGGGGTGAGAAAATCTGGCTCACGAAATGTTCTTGGATTACGACTCCCATCAGCCCTGTATCAGCATAGCCAGGGTAAAGAATGATGGGATTTGTGATACAACAGGATCTAGCAGGAGGCACCTTTTACATCACTGAGTTATCCCATGCTCGTTTCAGCTTGGAGAATGTTACTTCATTGAACTACAGATTTCTGAAGTTTTTAGATGTGCGAATTAAATTTTCAGGGCTGGTGCTGATATGTACATGTGGTTTGTTTGTTTCTTGACCCCGTGCCAATTTTTTTGTTCCTTTGCTTCCCACAGGAAGAAACCGACGCATATGACAGTCAACTGTTGGTTCTGTAACCAAGACACCATAGTGCCATATGGAAACCGCAACTGTTGGGATTGTCCAAACTGTGAGCAGTATAATGGCTTTCAAGAGGTAGGTGTTCTAAGTTTGCTTCCCATAATTTTTACCTTATTATGGGTTACTTTGGCTTCCCCCCCCCCCCCCCCAAGCATGGGGTTTCAGCCCCGCTGTTTGCCAATTAATAATTTCCCCAATTGTGTTGCCATTTTTGCTTCTTCTTGACAGAATGGAGATTACAACAAGCCAATCCCAGCCCAGTATATGGAACACTTGAACCACGTCGTCTCCGGGGCCAGTGCCTTCTACGACCCAACCAAGCCCCAGCAGTGGGTGAGCAGCCAGGTTCTTCTGTGTAAAAAGTGCAACAACTACCAAACAATGAAGATCAAGCAACTGGCATCCTTTACTCCCAGGGAGGAGGTATGAGCCGGCGTTCTGATGGGGATCTCCGCTTCCCTTTCTTGCTATAGTTCCCTGGGGTACCAGAAAAGAGTGTATTTCCAGGAATCAGAGATAAGAGCAAAAGATGAACTCATGGATTAGAGATAAGAGCAAAAGATGAACTCATGGATCCGAGATAAGAGGAAAAAGATGAACTCATGGATCCGAGATAAGAGCCAAAGATGGGCTCATGGATCCGAGATAAGAGGAAAAAGATGGGCTCATGGATCCGAGATAAGAGCCAAAGATGGCAAAGTGGCTGTTTCTTCTTTCTTCTTAGTATTAGGATGGGTGGCTGCGGTGGCTCAGAGATTAAGAAGCTCGCCTTGTTAGCTGGAAGGCTGGCAAGCCAGCAGTTCGAGACCTGGGTACTGCATGACAGATTGAGCACCTGTCTCTGTCCCATAATTAAAAAGGAGCCTCATTTGGGTACTCCCTGAGCGGAGTTTCTTGTGCAAAAATCCTTTCAACCCAGATTAATTTCTGGCACGAAATTAATAGTATTAATATTAGGATGTGTCTTAGACTGTGGTTTTTAAAGGTTCCAGCAGTTCCTCTTTGAACTTGTTAGGATTCTCTTTCCTTCCTTCCAGACTTCGGTCTCTGACTTTGAAATGTTTGCCCCACATTTCGGATGCCATGGCAACCGGGCGGTAATGATGATGGCAGCCAGGGGAGGGCATGTTCTCTCCCCCCCTGTGTGAAACACAAGAAGGGTTTTGTCTCAAGTGCCTGCAGGAGAAGGAAATGCCACAAGGTCAAACACATGGATATATCTGGAACTTTATTCCCCAGCCTCCAACTAAGTCTCTAGGAGAAGAAACATCGAAACGGAAAGAAAAAATTAAAATGCAAATTAAAAAACGCATTTGCTCACTTTTACTATTTCTTAGGATTGTGCTTTTATTTATTTATAGCATGCATCTCACACTTCACAGGCGGAAAAGCTCTCGCAGCTGAATTAATAACTAATTAATTAATTAATTAAGTCGGTGCTGACTTAAGGGCAACGCTCCCGTTTTTAATTATGCAATTAATTCCTTGTGGTTGCCAACTAAACAGTTTTTTTAATATAATTAATTTTATTTATTAAACAAAATTACATAACAACACAGCTCAAATCTCATTACAAAACACACGTTTTACATTATTGCAGCATATCTTAATACACAACACATGACAATGTGGTCCCTCCTCTCTTGGGACCACATTTCTTTATCCATCGTTATCACCACATTCTCTATTAGTAATTTATCCCCTATTTTTTTTTTAAAAAACCCCACTAAATACAGTTTAGGCTTCTATCAGATCTTTTATTTTATTCACACCTGGTTCTGTATTCCTAATTATAATTTTTTTTTAAAAAAAAAGCAGTTTGGATGGAAAGCAAATGGCGGCGATATTTCAGCATGGAAATGTTGTTCATCCCGCTGCTACATGTGGCTCCTAACTATCAGCTGCTTGTACTTTGGGTGAACCAGTCTGGCTCCTCCTAGGAGGCATACTGGGGATTTGAACTCTCAGATGCTGGTTTCACGGTCATATAGTGAGCTATATCAGCTCCAAAGCAACTTACGCATCAGTAAATGCCAACCAAACTTTTCCTTTTCAGGCTTACATATCTTATTTTATTTTCAAAAAATGGCATAACACAAAAGGAAATGGAGAGAAGGAGGGCAAAGGAAAATCATCATTTTGATTTTTGGTTGCTGTGTATAATTGGACTGCGGTGGCTCGAGTGGTTAAGATGCTGAAATTCATAACTGGAAGGTCAACAGTATGAGACCTGAGTGATGCATGACGGAGTGAGCACCTATCTCGGTCCCAGCTCCTGCCAACCTAGCAGTTCGAAAGCAAGAGATTGCAAGTAGATAAGTAGGTATCACTTTGGTGGGAAGGTATATCTCTAGCTCCATCTTCTAGAGATATTCTTTTTTCTTCCAGTTAAAAAAGGAGAGGCATTGCCCCCTCTCCTGGTACCCCACGGATTTAATAAAACAGGAAATGGGCTTTCAATTTTGTTTTTCAAGGGTTGGCCAACATGGCTCGTAGCACATCTAAGGGCCTGAAAATTAGTTTGCGGGTCCCTGGTCTCCACCGTAATGGTGTTTCTCTCTTGCCCTCTCTTTCTAGGGAAAGTACGACGAGGAGATTGAAGTGTACAAGCATCATCTGGAACAGATGTATAAGATGTGCCGCCCTTGCCAGGCCGCGGTAGAATATTACATCAAACACCAGAACCGTCAGCTCCGGGCCATCTTGCTGCAGCATCACTTCAGCCAGCGGAAGACGGAGAAAACTTACATGCAGGTAGGAGAGGAGGGTTCACCACTTCTGTAGCTGCTGCTTCCTTTCCAAGACAGGAAGTGTGAGCTCTGCTGCTTCCGAAACAGGAAGTGACAGTCATAAATACAGGTTGCCCACCCCCCATAGCCATGATGTCAGTACTGTACACATGTTTTTAGTTATCTACAGGTCTTGTGATATTCAATTAAAAATCTTCAATTATATAATTGTGTATGTTCTCGTATGGTACATTACCAGAGCTGGCCACTAGAGGCCACTGCCTGCAATGTAAAAAGAGAGTGTGCTGTTATCCATGGTTTCAGGTATCTGCAGTAAGTCTCAGAAAGTATCCACTGTAGATATGTATGGGGGCGATGGTGATCAGGATTCTTTATGCCAAGAAAAGAGGAAGATAGAAATTTCAAATGTAATCAGTTTCCTAGGTTGATAGAAGGTGTGACGAAAAAGTTATTTTTTTTTGCAGAGTTTTTATGCAGCGGCTTCCACGTCGGCCACCACACCGGTTCAAGTCATCCTGCTCCGCTTTTTAGCTTTTCTCAGCTGTGCTGTTCTGGTCACTGTGGCCCTTTATGGGTCAGGCAACCCCTTTTCCCCTGCTCCTGCCACCTCGCCTGCTCCATCGAGCCCTGGGCTGGTGAAGAACGGGACCGAGGTTCTGGCGGGGGCACCGACCTCGACCGACAGTACCGCCTTGTTGGAGTTCTTGAGTTGGCGGGAGGTGATTCGGCTGTTACCAGAGCACCTGGTGGAGACATTGAGTGCAGTCTGGGCCTATGTGAAGAACCATCAAGTGGCCGTGGTTATCCTTGGCTTGGCCATGTGCTTCTTGGCCATGTTGCTGGCAGGACGCATCAGGTACGTGCGTGGGCACGGTTGGGTTATCCGTTACCCCATCAGCTTCCAAGCTTGGGGTGCCAGATAGTCTTGGACGGTAATTCCCAAACGACCTAAGCATCACAGCTAAGATGCAATCCTAGAACATATGGGATCCCAACTTTGGCAACCACCGTCCTTACAAACCCCATCTTTAAGCATGCATACCCAAGTCATCAAAGCAGGCTGTGTGAGAAATGCCTCCATCGTTCTACTTGTTTGCTACCAAAATAGCTGCCTCAAAACACATTGTGTTCCTTCTAAACATGACATTATGAACTGTGCCCCTCTAGTGTATTTTTCCTCCTTTTCTTATGCTTAACCCTCTCCGCCTTTTCCTACCCCAGGCTCCGACGGATTGACGCCTTCGCCTCCGTCCTGTGGCTGATGGTGATGGGCTTCCACCTGGCTGAAAACTACTTGCAGACGGACTCTCCCAGCTGGCTCGATACCGCCAAGTTTGGCACCACCTCCCTCTGCTGCCTGGTGGGCTTTGCAGCGGCCGTGGCCACCCGGAAACCGACAGGCCTGCGGAGACCCCGGCCCCGAAGGTCAGAGCCTGAACAGTGACTATGGGGGGAAACGCATACCTTGAAAACAAAATCCGAGCCTTCCAAAATTCATCACTGATGCTCTTGACACTTTGCTTTTAATTCCTCTCCCTTTTGTTTAGATCCCTGATTTTCTTTTAGAAAACTCATTTTTTTCCCTCTATCCATCTGCCCAGATGACTGTAGCCAAACCTGGCAGGATTTGTGGGGTGAGAAGACCAGGGTTCATAGATGCTACCAGTCTAGTCTTGTTTCCCAAAAGGCCAAAGCTACACTTTCAAAAGGAGGGAACAAATTCACTCCGTTAGCGAGTCTCTTTCATCCAGATTTGGTTTCCTCAAAGTTATGAAATGAATCTTTTCCCCCTTTAGAGCAAAATTCCTTGCAAGGTACTGAGCATGTGTTTCATTAGATAACCCCCATAACAGAAATTAGTTTTGTCGTCTTGCATCAACACTAATCAAGCAGATTTATAAACCACTTTGGCATTATTTCTTTGCTCCGGCTTCTCTCAAAGAATGCCGAGAACTGGATGCATATTTTTTTTTATTTTAGTTTATTAAAATGTCTGTTTTAACAACAACAAAATTAATTTACTTCAATTTTAATTTTAAACTAGTGAATGTAACCATGCATTCTAAGGTGCTTTGGTTAGTTGGGAACCATAATCCTTAAAGATGAATGGGAACTGGTTACAAAAAGTGCAGTGTGGACACGATCCCAGGCGTGCCTCTTTTATTTTTGCTGTGATTTTGTGTGTTTGAGTTGGAGCGTCGTGCCTTGGTTTGATTTTGGAATGACCATTTTTTATACTGACATGCATTTCTAGGGTCACATTTTATTTCTACCAAAACCAGTAGCAGCATTTGTGCATGGGGGGAAACATTTACAGTGGTACCTCGGATAAAGTCCGATTCGGATAAGGTCCGATTTGGATAAAGTCCGATTCGGATAAAGTCGCGGTTTTCATGCACACGTGATGCATCGCATAAAGTCCAAAACCACTCAAAAATGGACGTTATCTGAGGTATTTGGTATAGGAACCTCGGATAAAGTCTATTTTTGGGACGTTATTCAATGCATCGCCCATTTGATTCGGATAAAATTCAAAACCGGATAAAGTCCAAACTTGTGGAACGGAGTTTGGACTTTATCGGAGGTTCTACTGTATCCCCTAAATGAGGGGTCAGCAAACATGGCTCTCTAGATGTTCTTGGACTTCAGTTCCCAGAAGCCCTGATCAGCAGGTGTACTGACTTGGGCTTCTGGGAATTGAAGTCCAAGAACCTCTGGAGAGCCATGTTTGCTGAGCCCTGCCCTAAATGGTCTTTTTTTGCTCTTAATTGCCTTCCTTCAATTAACAGCACGCTGCCACCCAAGTGTTCTTTTGATGTGACTTTTAATATAACATGGATAACAGTGTGTGTTTAATTTACAGCCAGTTTTCAGTTGTGATCGGAGTTATTCTTATTTTTCTGAATCTGGATTTATTGTTGTTGTTTTTTGCATACTAACCTTTCTTCTGAATATGCACAGTCTTTCCCCTATGAAGAAAGTGGAGTGAAAATGCAAAAAAAAATGTTTGCAGTACTCTGTGATACTCCACGAGTTTGCAAAGCTCAGATGTACGAAGGCACTTAAGAGTTTCATGCAAAAGATGTCTATAACCTGCATGCAACTTGTATTTTAAATTTTGTCCAGCATATGATATAATACTGATTTCAAGGACAAATATTTGAATACTTGAAAATACTGAAGGATACTTCATTTGGTTGTTTGGGAAAGTTTGGCATATCCCTTAAACCACCTTTTGTGCATGTGTGTGTATGTTATATTTTACCGTAGCATTGAGAAATTACTTTTTTGGGGAAATTGCAACTCCCAACCAAAATGGACAACTTATGTTGATTGGAGAATTTCTTCAAGTTTAGTCCAAATATAATTTATACAAACTGTGATTTTAATCCTAATATATTACATTATCCTCATTTTCTAACCCATAACGTAGCTTCATTTTCACTTTTATCTTGTCACTCTCTGTAATCAATGTTGATACTGGTAAATAGGATTATTTATTTTCCCATAATATTACATTCAACATTTGCTCCACCAGTGCTTAAGATCTGATTCCCTATTTTAAAACATGAAAATGTTCAGGAGTAATATTAACATGACTGATTTTATCTAGCTGTTCATTCAGCATTTGACAAACATACTTTAGCTCTTCTTCGGTTACCTGCTTTGCTGTTTAAAATGTGAATTTCTGATACTCTGTCAGATATTTTAATTATAAGGGAACACTGTCAGTGCTGAAATTTGGGTGTGCCTAGAATGATCTTTACCGTGTGCTGAATTTCCAGGTTTTACAGCGCATTAGGGAGTTCTCTTTCCAGAATTACTTATAGGGAAAATTGTGGCCGCCTCAGCTAATCACAATCTTATGGCCCAGTGCAGGTGTCACGCTAAACCATGGTTACTGCCAGGAATTGTGGTCAGCCTGAATTGTGGTTTAAGTTTCCTCCCAGTTGAATGAAACATGATTATAGCAGGAAAGAAGGACGGATTAAGTGGAACTAGAGTTACGGCCACACCACCTAATCCCACCAAAATGGCAGGTACCCATCTAACTTCTCAATTTTAGAGCCATAAACTTCTAAATTTTAGTAAACCAGTCAGATCCTGGTTTGCAATCTTAACTGTGGTTAGAACTCTCAAATGTATGAGTAGCATGATGCCCCCTGAATGCTGTCTTGAAAGGAGAGGAGGCATTTCAACTCTTCCTCTGCTATATGCGGCACTTTCTCAATTTAAATTACTGGTAGCAGGTCACGGCATTGGCTACCAGGATGAAAATGGCAGCTTCCCAAGATTATGGGGTTAATCAGAAAAGGAACAACAAGTGACTAAATCTTAATTGCAGGTAGGACGAATAGAGCCACTGTTTGCAAAGAACCGAGAAACAGAGGTACGCAAAATTGTGGGTTTATTTTTGGTTCTGCAACACCCAGATTTTCCTTCATCCAAAATCCTGGCTGATATGATCTAAATAATTTCCTCGATCCAAAATCCTGGCTGTTATGATCTAAATAATTTTCCCGATCCTGGCTGTTATGATCTAATTTCCAAGAATTTCCCCGATCCCAAACCCTGGCTGTTGTGATCTAATTTCCCATTTTCAACACCTTTTATGGGACATGATGGAAATGCTTTGAACCTTCTGTGCCTGGTTGTCCTTTGGGCAAGCTAACTCTGTGTATGTGATCTTAGGTGGCCCTTTAATGCTTCCCAGCCAGCGAGAGACTCCTTCACTCAGTGGGAGATGCTCACCCTGTGGATCAGGACCGTCGCGCTGGAAGGCTCTTCGTTCCTGGCCGCCCAAAGCCCTGCAGGGCAGCACTATGAGTGTTCGCCTCTCGATGTGGACCAGTCTCCAGCCTAGGGTTAGTCGCCCCTTCCCTCGAGGGTTGCAGGTCCACAGGATGAGACCTGGAGAAGCGAGAAACGACGGACTACAAGTGTGTAAATCCAGTTTCTACCCCACGCCCCAAACAAACCACGAATAACCAACATCTAGCAAATCTTTCAGCACTGTACATGATCCCGTATTCAAAATGGTGTCCCTATTTATTATATTATTATTAATATTATTTATTATTAAGCTTTAATATACGCTCATATTTTATATAGCATAACTGTGCCTATTTGTCTAGTTAAGCCTCTTAATTGTTGTAAACACTACTTGGGCCACCAACTGTCGAAAATAAAGGGTTCCTTACCTGTAACTCTTTCCAAATTGTGGCTTTTGATTTGACTGGGCTATTATTATTATTATTATTATTATTATTATTATTATTATTATTATTATTATTATTATTATTATTATTATTATTATTATGTTTGCTTTTCCTATCATTTACATTCATCATTCCAAGCTCTGGCAGCTGTGTATAGTAAAAAGTTATATACAGTGGTACCTCGGTTTACAAATTTAATGCGTTCCACGGGACGTTTCGTCTTGTGAAAAATTCATAAAGCAAAATGCGGTTTACCGTAGGAATGCATTGAAAATCGTTCCAGGAAAAATTAGTAAAGCGAAGCACGGTTTCCCATAGGAATGCATTGAAAATTGTTCCGGGGAAAATTAGTAAAGCGAAACACGGTTTCCCATAGGAATGCATTGAAAATTGTTCTGAAAAAATCATAAAGTGAAACGCAGTTTCCCATAGGAATGCGTTGAAAACCAATTAATCCGTTCCGGGGGGAATTCGTAAAGCAAGGCATTATTTTCAATGGATTTTTATTCATAAAGCAAAACTTACGTTAACCGAAGCGTTCGTAAACCGAGGTGCCAGTGTATATATCTTAAAAGTAAAATGCCGCCTCCTCTTCATTAATTAATGCAGGTTGGGGGGGGATCTTTTTTAATCTCCTGCTGAGAAAATTATAGTCCTTTAAATAAAACCTATGAATTCGACTGTACCATGAGGACTAGTAGATTGTTTTGAAGTGGAAAATCTATTCTAAAAGATTGGGATGGACCAGTTAATTTTAAAAGCCTTTCGCCTAGAGCTCTTGAATGTTTTGTTGCTATTCAGATGGACTTTTAGTGTAATCCTGTGTAACACATACACACCAGAGTTTCACACTTTTCTGAGCCGGTGGGCAAGGAATTGATCCGTGTCTCAGTGTTTAGCAAAATGGAGTCGAGCGCTCAATAATTACTCCCACACCTAGTCTTCAGTTGGCATAGATTCTCGCCCTTCGTGGAAAGCTGAAAGGCCAAGCTCACTTAGGGGCTGTTGTTAAAGATGGGTTTGACTCCGGCTCCCATCCTCCTTGACTGATGGGGTTGATAGGAGTTGTAGTCTTCCACCGTTAGCCCGAAGGTTGTAGATTCCCAACCTTTGCTACGCATTCAAGGGCCAAAGTCTCTTATCCGTCCGTGATTTTTTTTCCCCCAGCACAGGTACAGCAGAAACAGATAAAGCAAAGAATTATTCTGGGTTAAATGTTTAACACACAGATAGGACTCCGTCTGAGATATGTCTGGCCTGCTCAATATGCTCTCTGGCCTCCGTCTTGACTTGAAATAGACTTGGTTTGTGAAGCACGTGTCTTGCCCGCGAGCGTTGTCTTTTCTTCAATTCCAAATTCAGAATCTATTTTTCCCCCTACCTATTTCCACGATCCCTTTATCGGGATCGGGCGTTCGTCCGAACCTTGACTTGTTCTTGTTGATGTCTGTTTGGGATGGCTCCGTCCACGCATACACGGAATTAGCGGATCAATTGCCTCTATCTCTCATTTCACCTGTTTTGTGAGCTTTAAGGGGCGTACCCGGCTAAGACGCTGAATTTGGCGACTGGCAGGTCAGCATCTTGAGACCTGAGTGCTGCATGATGGAGTGAGCCCCCGTCTCTGTCCCATCTCCTGCCAATTTAGCAGCTCGAAATCAAGAAATTGCAAGTAGGGACCATTTGGGTGGGAAGACAACAGCATTCCATGCCCCTCCGGTGTTTAGTTATGCCTGCCACATGTCCACGGAAACGTCTGCAAGACACAGACAGCACCGGCTCTTTGGTTATAAACCGAGATGAGCACTGAACCCTAGTCGGATACGACTGGCTTTCGAGCAACCTTTATTAATCCCAATCTGACATTGTACCTGTTGTAAGACGCCCTGAGTCGGCCTGGGCTGAGTAGGGTGGGGTATAAATCGAATAAATAATAATAATAAATAATAATAATTTAATCACTACACTAATGAGCCTGTCCTCGTCTTGCCGTCAGCCGGGTACGAGATATAGAACAACAAAACCCATCATCTTTAACCATCGTTATCACAGTCCAAGAGCAACATAGTGCAGCAAGAAACGAAGTTAAAACGAGGGTACTGTTCTTAAAATCTATTTTAAGAGAAGAATTTCTGCTCGGAGTTGAAGGAGCAATAAATCAGTATTTAAGATTAAGGACGTTGCAACGACTATTAAGCCTATGATGTAGCGCCGGTAATTAACTTAGCTGCCAGGATTGTGCTTCAGATCCTGATGATGAATTTTATCATCCTTATCATATATCAGAAAAGGGAAACCATATTCACATCTGATGCAGAACCGGGGTGGATCAGGGACCTTTACAGCTTCCACCTCTGTTCCCGGTTCTTGAACCGCCCTGATTTTTCACAAAATACAATCGCGTTTCCATATCAGTCTTTAGATTTGTGCCGGCGAGTTAATGCAAAGACCCAGTTGCTAGTTGGCAAAGGAAATCATAAAACCCACCGTGCGTGGTACACGAAAGCCATCCCCCATCTTTAGGGATTTTTTAAAATAGGATTATTAAATCCGCCACAGTTTTGGTGCTACGCTGTTGGTTTAATTAAATGTTTTGCCCACATCTGGTCCTCAAGTCTAGGGAGCCTGGCACGGCTCTGCCCTCTTTCCAAGGGAGAGGAATAATCTGAATTTCGTGGCTTTTGTCAATGGAACATCTTTTCCGGCAGCTTGGAAGGAATGCGCCTTCCTTTTCCCTGGATGGCTCTTAACCAATCACAACAAGGCATGCAGATGGCCCTGGCACGGCCGGCCTATCCCGGATGCCGGAATCGGCCCGCTGGCGGATCTTTAAGATTGCAAAGGATGCTTTTTGGTCCATCATGGGATGTTCCATAGGGACAACAATGCCGCCGCGGCACTGACTGAAGCCTTCAGTAGGGTTTCCTGCAAGCACATTTCCCTACTCTCGAGGAGACCAGCATGGGATTGCAGCCGTTAATGCTCCCTGCGCCTTTGCTATGCTTCGGTTGCATCGATCCACAACTCCCTGCATTGACACCAACTCGCTTTCTCACACACACACAATAAATGCAACCCCCGTGTGTTTATTCTATAAGACTGAATTTTGTCTTTCAAAATAATAATTTTAAAAAATCCCTTTCGGGACTCACAAAGGACCAACGAGATCGCACTAAGGCGCTAAATTTGTTAATGCCGCATGGGTATGTATTTCTTTTAATGTTTATCATTTATATATTTCATATAAATATGGAGACTTCTATGTGTGTGTTTAACCCTTCTCTTCCCTGGGAAAGCACAATAGCTTAGAGCTGCTTGCAATGATTTCTAGTCAGTATCGTCCTACTCTACAGGGTTGCTTGTAAGGATTTCTAGTCAATATCGTCCTACTCTACAGGGTTGCTTGTAAGGATTTCTGCTCAGTATCGTCCTACTCTACAGGGTTGCTTCTAAGGCAGGAATTCTCTACCTTTTAAAGCCGGGGGCCGGGTCACACTCCCTCAGACAGCTATGGGGGCTGGACTGCCATTTTGCTCTTCCTCCACCACATGGCACTTCCTGATGTAGTGGAGGAGGTGAGGGGCCACATGACATGGTTTTTGAACTCCTGGATTTCCAAGCATCGGTTTGCGTTGTGAAATTTCCAATGCGCCTCACGTTCTTAACGTGTTGTTTCTGACAGATCACACGCTCAAACACGGTTACGCCATGTATGCCATTCTGTATTGGCTCAAGTTTCAGTCTGTTTTGTCTCATTTACAGGTACCTCTCCGGGGAGTCCATCGGTGTGTTCCCAAGCAGTCCTGAGATGGCCTTTATGCGCCCTCCGACACCCTCATCTATTTTTATCCCCTCTCCGCCCAGCATAATTCGGTTTACAAACCAGCCGCTCTTCCGTTCTCCACGCCGAGCCTCCTCGTCTTCTCTTCCCGGGCGCCTGAACCGAGCCCTCTCGCTGGGCACCATCCCTTCCCTGGCCAGGGCTGGTAAGACAATGAGCCTCCATTCCATGTGATAAAGATGTTGCCCTCCATCAAGATGGATTTGAATGGGTTTTAATCCACTTGGATTAATAATTTAGTGTCAGCGATTACTCTGGGTTGAAAGGATTTTTGCCGGAGAAACTCTGCTCAGGGGACGCCCGAATGAGGCTCCTTTCGTGTCCCCAAGAGCCGCCCTCAGGTGTTGAACCCTGACCTTCCACTCTCCAAGCACAGCGCCTTAACCATTAGGCTACTGGGGGAGTTACCATAGTTACATCTTGAACTTTTATTTTATTTTCATTTTTTTCTCCAAGATTCCGGCTACTTGTTCAGTGGAAGCCGTCCACCTGTTCCGATGTCTTTTTCCAAAGAGCCCCCGGCCTCTGGTAAGAGAGAGCTCTTCCTTTTTCTGCAATAAAATAAAATTAAATCAAAATGAAGATGGCAGAGGTTGAAAGACCAGCAGTGCAAAGCATTTGCTGCATATTTTCTAGTGGACAAAGTGCCTTATTCCAATCACTTTGCATCCCGATTGTCTTTCTGCTAAACTGCATTGGCAAACGGATCTGCCGTTTCTCTAGTTTGCTCACACACACACACACACACACACACACACACACACACACACACACACACACACACACACACACACACACACACACACACACACACACACACACACACACCTTAAATAAATGGCTGAGAAAGGAGCAAAACATTTTCTCCCCAAATGTTTGGCTGTGTTTATTTTGAGCATCAGTGTGTATCAAAAAATATCATTTTAGATATTAAAAAAGAGCACGTGGCCCTCCAATCCTTCTCCAGAGCCCTCAAAATAAAACTTCCCACCAAAGGTGGTACCTGTTTATCTACTTGCAGTTTCTTGCTTTGGAACTGCTAGGTTGGCAGGAGATGGTAGCTTGCTCCGTCATGCAGCACTCGGATCTCGAACTGCTGACCTGCCGACCGTCCAGTTGTCAAGTTCAGCATCTTGACCACTGAGGAGTCCCCTTGAAGGTGGAGAGTTGGATATATTTCTGATCTACCTTTGAGCAGCATAAGAAGTCCAGATGTTCTTAAAAAATTCATAAAATCTTTTTAGATAGATATAGTAGATAGATAGATAGATAGATACTGTAGATAGATAGATAGATAGATATACACAATCTGTCCCTCTTCAAAGGGAAAAGTATATGTTAATCCCATATACAATATTATTTTGTACAGGCAACAAAGCCTGCAGTCAATCAGACAAATTTTTCTATGGCTTTGTCAAAAACAAAAGTGAGCCAGAAAGATATTAAATATAAACCATTCTTTCACAGTCCTTCTTATCTCTCTTTATTTCCCCCTCCATTGCCTCTTTCCTCCAGAATATTTCTCTTTCCTCTCCGGGAGCCGGATTTCCTCCCCAGGGCCGTCACCACCTCCATCTGTGGCAGGTTCGGTAGCGTCCAGCTCAGGATCCCTGCGTTACCGGCGGCCTCTCATCAGCCCCGCGCGGCTCAACTTGAAGGGCCGGCGGCTGGCACTCTTCTCGGCCGCGAGCGAGAGCCAGACGGGCGAAGACTTTGCCCACTCGGAAAGCAACGTCTTCGGCTCCGATCTGTCCACCTTTGGAAAGAGGAAGATTGGCGACCGGGAAATGCCAGGTAGGTTTCAGGGCATGATCTGGTCATCTGTCCGTGTTTCGAAAGGCAGGCATCCTCACTGAGGACTAGAAACTTTGTAGGCTGAGAATATGAGGCTTTTTAAAGAAGGGAACTTGACAAACTGGAAGGTTGGCAGGTCAGAAGCTTGAGACCTAAGTGCTGCACGGCGGAGTGAGCTCCCGCCGTCTGCCCCAGCTCCTAGCCGTTTGAACGTGAAAAATTGCAAGTAGATAAAGAGGTACCGCTTCTGCAGGAAAGGTACACTCAAATCCTTCTTTGTCCACAGATATGAGAGCCGTAGCAGAGGCAGGAAGCATCTGTAGCGATGGCTCCATTAAGAAGGACAGTTCCTCACACTCCTCCAGTTGTGTAGTAGACACCACGACCAAAGGGGAGGAGTCAGCCGGCTGGAAGGGTGAGTACCACACCTGGACTTGAACAGTTAGGAGTAACAGAGCGGTTCTGACCAAAGAAGAGAAATACTAATACTTTCCCAAACCGGCCTCCGTGTTCCATTCTCTGGGATTTTAAGCAGCAAATCTTCACGACATAGGGTTTATTATCCACATTTTCAGCTATCCACGGGTCTACAAATATTCAATACAAATATCCTGAAGTGTTCAAGGTACAGTAATACCTCGCATAACGAACACTTCGTATAACAAAAAAAATCGCATAACGAAGTGTTCGTTAGGCAATGGCAATACCCCGCATAACGATTGTTTCCCCGTTATGTGGGGTTTTTTTGGTAACCGGGGTATACCCGGTCAATGGGAACCCCGGATAACGAACAATTTTTGGTCTTATCCGGGGCATCTCCCATTAGCTTCGCATAACGAAAAAACCCACATAGCAAAGAGCTCCGTGGAACGGAGTTTTTTTGTTATGCGGGGTTCTACTGTACAGTAGACCCTTGCATAACGACGTTGTTTGGTTCCCCAAGTAGCGTCGCTATAGGGGAAACGTCGTGCGGTTTTCAATGTCAGCTGCGCCATCTCACGGCAAAAAACTCATCCGCACAACGACGTTAAAAAGTCGTTAATCCGCACAACGACGGTTTTTCGTCGTGCGGATAGTCACGTGGCGAGTGACGACGCGTCAGTAAGCGGAAATGACGCTATTCGAACATGTCGTTAATCGAGGGTCCACTGTATATGTATTTTTATGGCGCATTCCTAGAACTGGCCACTATAGGCCACTGTTTAAGCACTAAGAGCTCACATTTTAGAAATGATAGGCTGATTTGGTAATTTATTGAGTTTCTTCTCTCTTCTATGTCCGTATCCGTGAAGCCTGCATCTGTCGCTTCTCCCTCCGGGGGCTCCTGGCTGTGAGCCTGACGGTCAACGCCATCTTCACCTCGGCCTACCTCTACCGAAACCTGCGGTGAGCTTCCCCGTCAGGACAGCCACGGTTCCTCCCCCCTCTTTGCCACGGAGGAGTAAGACTAGAACGGGAAGAATCCGGGGCAACCGGAACGGCTGAAAGCAACCAACCTGCGTGTGTCATTCGAAGTTCGGAGATCCGCACAATTTCTCCACTGCTGTTGTGACGCGCAACGTGGGGACGTGTGATGGAGTCGAGGGACGCAAGGCCGGCCCTGTCCCCGTCCCCCAATTTGACGACAAATGACAGTTCTTGAATCCTTTCCCTGTTTACTTCTAGCTTTCTTCACAAATTTCCCCCGACGTCCATGGTGGAAAAAGAGAAAGACCCCATGAAATTGTGGGGTAGCCCCATGGGTTGTGTTGTCCCCCCACAGATTTTCCGACAGCTCGACATTCGTTTCCCAATTTGATCCTTGGTGCTTATTGAACCCAGACCCGGTCGTCGTGTTTTGTGAACCGGCGGCTGTTGTTTTCTTAAAGCCTAATCTTGCAGCTCTGTTTTGCCTTGCCAAGAGGAACCGCCATCTACTGTAAAGACACATTTCTCGGATCGTTAGGACTCGCCACGGTTGCCGATAACCGGCGCATTTACCAGACCTTAATAACTTTCTGACTGCAACATTTTATGAAATCTTGCCTGGACTTCAGAACCCAACCTCCTGCTTAAGTTGTGTCAACTTGTGCTCGGACTAATTCAGTGCTGCTTAGATATTTGAGGGGGTGGGGAGAGGGAATCCCTGCAAGCAGAAAACTAGCTCTTCTACGGAGACAGGTAGTCCCCTTGTATGCAGAAAGCTAGCTGAGTGGGGGTAAAGACAAAGCTCTACAACATTTTCCCCGCTTTCTAGTTTTCTGCTTGCAAGGGTATATTCTCGCCTTCGTTCAAGGAGCATTTAGGTAGAAAAAGCCCTTCCACCCATGGCCTAAAGCGTTTGGTGCACAGTGTAGTCCATGACACTAGAGTCCTTATGTTGCATTGAATCTAGGAAGAACGCATCTTTTTAAAAGAATATTTTGAAAACGCTAAGAATTTTGCTATCAAAGATCTTATTCTTTTGATGCATCAGTTGGCTTGACTTCTTGGCTACCTCCAAAACTCCAATTTTAGCATTAGCGCCATGATCTTACACATGATTTATTGAGCTTTGATTCCATGCTGATGGATACTTGGTGGAAAAATATCCCTTCCCTTTCCTCCCAATTTTCCACGTTGACTGATAACCAACGAGTTGTGGGGCTCTTCCACGTTGTCTGCAATCAAGGCCTATTTAATATTTTACTTGTGAACATCTGGACTTTGCCCAGATGTAAACTTGACTTGGACTGTTCTCCTAGAACCGTGATGGCGAACCTTGGCATTCCAGGTGTTCTTAGACTTCAATTCCCAGAAGCCTTAAGTCTCTGTGAATCCACACGAATGGCTTCTGGGAATTGAAGTCCAAGAACTGCATGTATGCACCGTAAGCCTGTTCGTGTGGATTCACAGAGACTTGGGCTTCTGGAAATTGAAGTCCAAGAACACCTGGAGTGCCAAAGTTCGCCATCACGGTTCTAGAAAGCTGACTTTCTTGCCTAGGTCTCTGGCGTTAAATTCCACGGCTAAGCAGCAGAGGAACCGGTGCTAAACAAATCACTTTATTCCCTTTATGCACACACACGCACACACACACCCCAAAAAAAATCTGTTAAGGATATTTTGCATTGTGATGTCTAAAAACTGTAATACACCTAGGCTGTGACTTTTGCACTAGCCCTGGCTAGGATCAGAAGTAGAATTCTTCTTCATGGTCCCTTTGAATTCACACGTGGATAACCCATCAGTGTGAATGCACAGGAGACCACTCGAAGAACTACAATTACAGATAGGTAACCTGTCCTCCTTCTTCGTGGTTCCTGTGAATCCACGCTAATGGGTTAGCCATGTGTGAATTCACAGACCACTCGAAGAACTACCATTACAGGTAGGTAACCTGTTCTCCTTCTTCATGGTTCCTGTGAATCCACGCTAATGGGTTAGCCACGTGTGAATTCACAGGAGACCACTCGAAGAACTACCATTACAGGTAGGTAACCTGTCCTCCTCCTTCGTGTTCCCTGTGAATCCACTCTAATGGGTTAGCTACGTGTGAATTCACAAGAGACCACTCGAAGAACTACAATTACAAGTAGGTAACCTGTCCTTTTTCGTGGTCCCTGTGAATCCACACTAATGGGTTAGCCACGTGTGAATTCACAGGAGACCACTCGAAGAAATACAGTTACAGGTAGGTAACCTGTCCTTTTGCTTGATACTTAATCTGGTGCTGAATTTCTTAACCCTTTTTCCTGCCTTTAACCCATGGCAGATGGAAAGCGATGCTAGCTTCTTCCTGAACCCATTGGTGTGGCAGGGTTAGGGGGTCTATTTTATGCCCAGAAGCAGCCAGTTTGAATGCAGTTGTGGTGCTTGTTAAATTGCTTTTTCTGCAGAATCTGTTCAAGTTACGTAGTTTGGCTTCTAGCTTTGCAGCGAGCGAGGAGACGTCGTCGCTTTGGAACTCTGTAAAACTGAAAGCTGGTGATATGTGAAATTATTTTTATTTCATTTTATCTGGATGTGGTGAGTTGAAAATGTTTTGAGAGATGCTTTGCTACCTGGGGTTATTTACACACACACACACACACACTATTAGCACGGCGTCTGGTCACATAGGTATGGCAGGTTTTTGAAGCCAGAACCTACTGAACCTATTTAAGTGGAGAGAGAAGTGAACTATGGATCGGGTGCTACAAAATACATACGGTGCAGGTGGTTCACGTAAATCACAATGTACATGCTTGAAACGGGGTAAAGGTGTGTCAAAAACATCTTCGCTTCCTTTTGCCTTAATGCGTTCTTTCGCTGTTTTATGTTTTCTCACCCTCTTTTTTTGGGGAGGGGGAAAAAAACATTATGGAGAAAATTGGCTTTTTCCCCCCCTTCCTGTTCACTTCTTTGAACTGGAGCACAGCCAGCACCAGAGTTTAAAACTGACCCTAAAATAAAGTGAAATAATTTTTAAAAAGATGGGTTTGAAATGTGGCCAGATTTCGACGGTAACGAACTATCGTACGCCAATCGACCTTCCGTGTTCCGGAGGAGGTTTTAACACCCCTGGGCTTCGTGGCATGTAAATTCTGGCCTCTACAAGGTATGATCGCAGCATCGATGCGGCCTGTCGCGAAACTGTTCCGCAGCACCACTCGAACCTCCTTGAGGACTAGCGCCTTGGCGAATGTACAAGCAACTGCCTTCAGGAAGAATTCTTGATCAACTAATACACTGTGTCCTATGAAGCTTGAATTTTTCAGGTTGGGGGCTGATATATTAATTAACGAATGGGGTGGGTGAGACAAATGTACATTTTTTTTGTATTAACACTTGTGGGAGGGTGGGGAGAGAAAGCCACTCCTGTACAGTTCAGTTATCCATTTGTGCTTTGGGGGGAGATTATTATTTATTTCCCCTGACCACTTCACACTCTGAAGGTTTATGTTCTGTGTTTCGAGAGATTATTTTTCATTATAAAAAATAAATAAATGGGAAATTGAAACCTTTCAACCATTTATTGCTTTGGTTTTATTATCAGGGAGGGTTTAAAAAACACCCGAAATATGCTGATTATTTATTTTTACAACTCTGTTGCAAAAAATCTCCCCCTTTCCACCATCACTTTGCAAATAGCATAGATCAAAGCTAGATTTATTTTTCCATCCTTGCTGGTTGAAAGCCAGTTGTATCTGACTCTAGGGTTCAGTGCTCATCTCTGTTCCAAATCTGGAAGAGCCCAGAGCGTTGTCTGATTCTGCAGACATTTCTGTGGTCATGTGGCAGGCATGACTTAAGACACCGGAGCGCACGGAACGCTGTCCACCTTCCCACCGAAGTGGTCCCTATTTGTCTACTTGCAATTTCTTGCTTTGGAAACTGCTAGGTTGGCAGGAGGGTGGGGAAGATGAATGGGTGGAAGTTGCACTCTGTCCATGCCTAGAGTCCCTTTTGTCCAGGTCTAATTTGGCTTGGCAAGAGGAGGGCGTTCCTTGGAGGTTTCTGAGCGTGGCTTTGATCAAGACCAAGTCAACTTGGATGAGACTAAAGGTAAAGGTTTCCCTTGCTCGAAAGCCACTCGTATCCGACTCTAGGGTGCAGTGCTCATCTGTTTCAAAGCCGAAGAGCCAGCGCTGTCTGCTGCTGCAGACATTTCCGTGGTCATGTGGCAGGCACGACTAGACACCGAAGCGCACGGAACGCGACTAGAAAGATACTTATTTTTTGGTGACCTGTCTGCGAACCCAAAGGGCAAAAAGTCGGTGGGGCAGGCGGAGTGAGTGGGGCATATATAAAGCGGCGTTGCCCCCAAACCGGGGCTCTTGGAAACCCCTCCTGGAAGCCTTCGAGGGAGACACGGGACGCGCCCAGGCTCGTGTGAACCCGACGGCAACTTTCCAAGCGCAAAAAAATCCAGCCGATCTTTCCATCCAAAAGCACAAAGTCAAGGCATGTTTCCTTCATTTTTGGGGGGTGGGTGGGTGGGTAGGGGGCGATTCCTTCCACCCCAGACTGGGGGGGGGGGGACACCCCCCTTCTGGGGAAACAAATCCAGAAGCATCCATAAAGGACCCCAAGTTTGATTCCTGACTCCCCACCCACCTCCCACCTCTTGAACTGGAGCGCAATTTGGGGAAACTTTACGCACGGAAGCCGCTTATTGAAGGTCAGGATAGAGACCTTGAATAAAGCCCTTTGGAGACGGGACCGGGGTGGGGGGTGGGGGGGGCAGGGGTATCTGAGTTGGGGAAGCTCTTCTTTTGCTTGGACTACAGAGTCCAGAACCCACAGGGACCATCCTGGATGGGGTGAAGGAGGCTAGGCTTTGTAATCCTCCTCCCCAAAGGGACTTTTGCTTTCTCTGAGGTTTGGAAAGGAGAGGGACGAGTGGTTTGCTTTTACTGTCCTTTCTCCCTCTCCCCCCCCCCCCCAATTTTTTTTATCCACTTGTTAAGGGGTCCCAAAAGAGGAGGAGGGGTGGAGGGCAAAGAGGGGGGGCAAAGGGCCCGATGCACCATCTTTCTTTCTTAACCAGCCTTTTTCTTTCCTTCCTTCTTTCTTTTGTTCCTTCTTTCTCTTACAGCCTTTTCCCTTCCTTCTTTCCTCCTATCTTTCTCTCTCTTCCAGCCTTTTTCCTTCCTTCCTTCCTTTTCTTTTCCAGCCTTTTTCCTTCCTTCCTTCCTTCTCTCTTCCAGCCTTTTTCCTTCCTTCCTTCTTTATTTCCTTCTTTCTCTCTTCCAGCCTTTTTCCTTCCTTCCTTCTTTATTTCCTTCTTTCTCTTCCAGCCTTTTTCCTTCCTTCCTTCCTTCTTTCTCTCTTCCAGCCTTTTTCCTTCCTTCCTTTTCTTTTCCAGTCTTTTTCCTTCCTTCCTTTCTTCTTTCTCTCTTCCAGCCTTTTTCCTTCCTTCCTTCTTTATTTCCTTCTTTCTCTTCCAGCCTTTTTCCTTCCTTCCTTCCTTCTTTCTCTCTTCCAGCCTTTTTCCTTCCTTCCTTCCTTCCTTTTCTTTTCCAGTCTTTTTCCTTCCTTCCTTTCTTCTTTCTCTCTTCCAGCCTTTTTCCTTCCTTCTTTCCTTTGGTCCTTCTTTCTCTCTCTCTTCCAGCCTTTTTCCTTCCTTCCTTCTTTCTCTCTTCCAGCCTTTTTCCTTCCTTCTTTCTTTTGTTCCTTGTTTCTCTCTCATCCAGCTTTTCCTTCTTTCCTCCCTCCTCCCTTCTTTCTCTCTCTTCCAGCCCTTTTCCTTCCTTCCTTCCTTCCTTCTTTCTTTTTCAGCCTTTTCCCTTCTTTCTTTCTCTCTCCTCCATCCTTTCCCCTTCTTTCTTTCCTTCCTTCCTCCCTTCTTACTTTCTCTCTCTTCCAGTCCTTTTCCTTCCTTCTTCCTTCCTCTTCCAGTCTCTCTTTCTCTCCCATCCGTCTTTTTTCCCCCTTTCCATTCATTCATTCATTCCCTTTCCTTTCTTTCTCTTCCAGCCATGGATGGAGGCGAAGAAGAGGCCGCCGGGGCTGCTCCGTGCTGGGAGGGCAGTGCAGCAGGCGATGGGGTGGTCCCTCCCCGGAGGCCCCCTTACTCCTACGTGGCCCTGATCGCCATGGCCCTGGAGGGCAGCCCCGGGCGGCGCCTTCCCTTGCGCGGCATCTACCGGGCCATCGCGGGCCGCTTCCCTTCTTATTACCGCCTGAGCCAGAAGGGGTGGCAGAACAGCGTCCGGCACACCCTCAGCCTCCACGCCTGCTTCCTCAAGGTGCCCAGAGGAGGAGGAGGAGGCCAGGAGGTGGGCCAGGAGGTGGGCCAGAACCAGGAGGGCCAGCAGGACGGGGCCGGACGCAGGGGAAACCTCTGGACCCTGGATCCCAACCACCAGCTCCTCTTCCCGGCGGGCGATTACCGGCGGAGGCGGCGGAGGCGCATCAGGAGGGAGCAGCAACCGGACCCCCCACCCAACCTGCAGCCTCCCTTCTTCCCATTGGGAGTGCCTTCTTACCCCAGCAGCCCCCCCATGGTGGAACAGCAGCCCCCGATGTACCCAGCCGGCCCCATCATTGCCCCAGGATCAGGCCCCCCCTACCCACCCTTCAGCCCCTTCCCCAATTTCCAAGCCTTCCCTGACTTGGCTCTCCTGCCTTGCTGGGGCTGGCAGGATCCGCCCTATATAAGCCCCATCTAAGCCTCGCAGGCAGCCCCCACCCCCCACTAAAAATATATATATAGCCAAATCCACGGTTCTTCTGCACCAGGGTTGCCAACTTCTTCATTCGGCTCTGCTCCTGTGCTCTTTAACTAACCCCTAAATCCCACTCAGCAGTTCTTTGTGTAATAAACCTGTAGATTCCCCTGGTTGTATTCTGGTTATCACCTTCCCACCCACCCTGTTTCGAAACACAAGTTGCCAACTTCTTATCACAGCGCCGGTGCTTCTGCCTTTTAAGAAAACGTGCAGGGCTCATTGCTAACACTAAGGACTGGGTTTGCTTTCAGGAAAACTTTTTCTTCAGCTAATTTTTCCTGCAGCTCACACTGCTTAAAGGCACAGGAGTAAGGTACAAAGGCCTTTGTTTTTTGGGGGGGTAAGTTGGCAGCCCCGAAAAAGAAATGCATTTTTTGAACAATCGTTGAGAGAAAAAACAATTGAAGGTTCTTGTTTAAAAAGGTGTTGCTGTTAGGTTTGAAAGTTGTAACAAGAAAGAAAAGACTTTATAGCAGAAAGAAGATAAAAGTTTTTACATTACATCTTTGAACTTCTATGCATACATATATATTTTAATTTTTAAAAATAGATTCCAAAATTGTGATTTTAAAAAAATATTTTTTTAATGTATTGGAATAATAAATTGTATTTACAATGTGAAAATACCTTTTCCACCCCTTTTGTTGACAGTGTTTATACCAAATGAATGTGCTGCTGCTTATAATACACATTTATTTTCATTTTTTCCTCCTGGCCCACTAGGTGGCAGAATTAAACCAATTTAAATTTGCCAATGATTAGTAAAGGTAAAGGTCCCCCTTGCTCAAAAGCCAGTCGTATCCGACTGTAGGGTTCAGTGCTCACCTCTGTTTATAGCCAAAGAGCCAGCGCTGTCTGCGTTTGCAGTCGTTTCCGTGAGCATGCCTAGACACCCAGAGCGCACGGAACACTGTCTACCTTCCCACCAAAGTGGTGCCTATTTATCTACTTACTTGCAATGTCTTGCTTTCGAACTGCTAGGTGGGCAGGAGCTGGGACAGAGACGGGCGCTCATTCCATCATGCAGTACTCAGGTTTTGAACTGATGACCTTCAGCCTCCCAGTCGGCGTCTTAACCACTGCTCAAGTCCAATGGTTACTTGGCCTTTAAAGGAAGAAGGGAAATGGGAAGCCACTTTTTAAGCATTTTCCAACTACAAAAATCAGAATCGAGTTAACAGCATGCTATTACATTATTATTATTATTATTATTATTATTATTATTATTATTATTATTATTATTATTATTATTAATCACCATCACCAACATCCTTTTAAAGGTTTCCCTTGCTCGAAAGCTAGTCGTATCCGACTCTAGGGTTCAGTGCTCATCTGTGTTTCAAAGCCGAAGAGCCAGGGCTGTCTGCTTCTGCAGACATTTCCGTGGTCATGTGGCAGGCATGACTAGACACCGGAGAACAACCTTTTAGCTGGCTGGATTAGGTCTGTGGTTGGGAGTTTGATTCCTCCCTGGAGAAGAGCCAGCCTATGTAGCCCTGGGCAAACTACAGAATCCAAAGGGCTCACCTTAGAAGCAGCCAAGAGTCTTCTTTCGTGTCCTGATGAGACCCAGGACAGCCAACATGAAGCCACTTTCTTTGCTTTGTGGCTGCCCAGACACAAGTCCTCATCGGCGCATGTCTCTGGCAGCGATCGGCAGACCAGCAAATGGGCCGGACTCGGTGTCTCTCCACATTCACACTGCGTGTTGTTGTCCGCCATCAGTCCCCACTTGAGCATGTTGGTCTTGCATTGAGAGACTCCAATCCTCAGCCTATTCAGGGTCCTCCAGGTGACGTAGGGGAGGTTGAGATCTTCAGCTATGTCCACCTTTAATGATGTTCCTTGTCCAGTGAGCGCCTTTCTCCATCTTCTAATTTGGTTTTGCTCTTGTGTACCTTCAAGAATGTTTGTTCTTGCCATAAAGCTCTTCCTGGATCTGAGCCGGCGGACTTGAGGCTCATCTCCGTTCAGAGGGTGTCGAGAGTCCTTCTCTTGCTTAGTCCTCTCAGCATCTGCTGCGACTTCTCTCCTGGTCTTAGGTGGCGCGATACCAACAAGAGGGGTATATTTTCTCAACCGGCGTAGGTTTAAGGCATCCTGTCCACTATCCGCATGGCTTCATTAACAGCCATGTCAACTTATGGAAGGCCAAAGTTCGATTCCCAAGTACTGCACAATGGAGTTCGCTCCCGGCGAAAGGTTAGCCATTCAATTCCTGAGTACTGCAGGACGGAATGAGCGCCCGTCTCTGCCCCAGCTCCTGCCAACCTAGCAGTCCGAAAGCAAGAAATTGCAAGTAGGGACCATTTGGGTGGGAAGGTAACAGCGTTCTGTGTCTAGTCATGCTTGACACATGACCACGGAAAACGTCTACAAACAGCGCTGGCTCTTCGGCTTTGAAACAGGTGAGCACTGAACCCTAGAGTCGGATGCGACTGGCTCTCGAGCAAGGGAAAGAGTTACCTTTACTACACCCTAGAGTCGGATATGACTGGCTTTTGAGCAAGAGTGACCTTACCGACTTCCTTTTGCGTGTGTGGATGCGTTCCATACTGGAGAGGCGTTCTCGGCTGCAGGGCCAAAGCTGATGTGCGCAGTCTGGATGCTCGAGTCCCCCATTTATAGCTTGAGAGTTTCCTGGTGATGTTGTTCCTTGTACTAACTTTGGCTTTGGTATCCAGGCAGTGCTGCTGAAAAGCTTCACACCAAGGTGCGCAAATTGTAAAACCACCTCTGTGTAACCCTTGACCTTGAAGAACCCTAGAAAAGGGTCACACTGAAAGTCAGAATCTACTAGACAGCCTGCTGTTGTTATGATTATAAGCACACCAGAAGTCGTATTAGCCCTACCTTTCTGGGGTTTCTATGCCGCCTGTGCGGTTTCCGCCATGAGGACTAGCGACTTTTCAAAATGTTTTAACACCAGTTCCCAGGCTGGGAGAAACTAGCTCAGCCTGCATGAAGCCTACCTAGCCTCAAATGCTCCCATGCGCCGTCTTTGTCTTGTTTCTTCTCCTGACAACTCAGAACAAAACCCCGAAACCTTGTTTGTGCCGGTGGCTTGAAAAACGGTTTCCTCTCCGGCGGGTGGATTTCCCCGTAATCTTTGCTCTCTCTTTATTTTCATTTTCTCAGTGGCTAACAGTTTCCGAGCAGCGCATGGGGAGGTTTTGCTTCTCCGAAAGAGGCTTGTGGTCATATCGGAGGAGGGTGCGATGCTATATTTCTCTCTTTTCTCCCTGGTCTGGTCTCAAGCCACCTCAGCTGAACCGGAAGGAGCAAAGTGAAAGAAATGAGAAGTTTTTTTGGGGGGGAACAAGTTTGAAAAGCTATACCTGTGGGATGCCTGCCTGCACAAGACTCCTCATTGAAGTGCAGGTGGACTAGGAAGAAGTAAGTTCCTTTTTTAAAAAAAAAGCAAGCCACATTGAGCGCATCTATGCGCAATGTATGTCTCTTAAGAAGTCAAATTAAGTCAACTCAAGTTGCTAGTCCATAAGAGGGGAATTGTGTTTGTTGTGTTGTGCAGCTGGCGGAAAGAATGCAGACTTTATTCACACACAATTTTAAGACTGAGCACAACAGAGGGCTAAATTTATGAAAGGAACGGTTCAGTTTAGCTCGTCCACAAATGTTTAAAGTAACTAGTTATGAGTAGTTTCATTCCTTGACATAAAGTTGCCTTTCACTTAAGGCGACTTTGAATGAGAGATCTCCAAAATGTCCTGTCCTCAGCTCTTTCAAACTCAAAGTTGTGGTTTCCTCTAGGGGGTTAATCCATCTCATGTTTTGTATTCCTCTTTTCCTGCTATCTTCTTCTTTCTTGAGCATTATAATCTTTTCCGGTGAATCTGGCATTCTCATAATGTGCCTAAAATAGGACAGCCTCCGTTTCATCATTTCTGCTTCCTGGAGAATTTAAAGTTGATTTGATCCAGGACTCTTTCGGGTATCCTCAAAGCTTTCCTTCAAACGAGTCCGTCCAAATGTCACATACACACTAACCTGGGGATATAAGATTATGGATGATTTTAGCCTTGGTCTTCAATGAGATCTCTTTTACACTCGCGATCTTCTCTAGTTCCTCTTTGCTGCGTTTCTGATCCGGTCTTCCGCCGCGAAAAGCCTCTGTCTGAAAACTACACGCTGCCTGTTTAATAACGAAACATGCAAACAGCACTGATGTGCGATGTTCAAAAATAACGCACCAAAGCAGAACAGAAAACAGGCGGCCAGTAAATAACAGAACGGCTGCCCATTTACAGTCAAGGCTGAAGATTGCTAAACAAAGCCACAGAAAACCATCCTGGTTTTAAAACACACAAAGAAAAAAAAATGTTTAATTTGTTTTTTAAAGAGGGGAATATTTATTTATTTATTTGCAAAATCATATTACAAGTTGAGAACCCACAGCTGTATTTAAGCCTGAACGATCCATTTAGTAGCCATTTAAATAGCTAAGAGTTCATTATTTTAAAAAGTGCAATCTAATTAAAGTAGGTAAGTTACATAAAAAGGCAGTAGGAGCCTCAATCATTTTTTTAAAACCCTGCTTTCCTGGATAAATCGCCTACAGTTGACTACTGTGGGGTATCCTAGAGATGGGACTGTCCCAATAATGGAGGATAATGTGGGGTGCGTCTAAATTTTAGGGAACTTGAACCCCAGGCCGAGGGTCTGTGTCACTCCAGCTGTTGTTAGCCTTCATTAACCAGGCTACTAGTTAGACAAGGTGAGAACATCTGGAAGGCCACAGGCCCGCTTGTCCTGAGATGAGCCCCTTAAAAACAGGTGGGCAGCTTGTGGCTCTCCAGAGGGACTACACTGCCTATCCTCCCCTGCTCTCGTCTCCGCCAAGGGTTGATGGACCACATAGTAAGCCACCAGCTTGTGGCTCTCCAGAGGGACTACACCGCCTATGGACCCTTGCTCTCGTCTCCGCCAAGGGTTGATGGACCACGTAGTAAGCCACCCACCGAAGAGACCTCTCTTCCCTGCTTTAAATCTACCGTTGGGCCTCCTCCAGCCTTTCTTGGGTGAGTGGGAGCCACAACAAGTCCCATTATCCCAGACCACATGGGAGAGAAGAGCATCATCTTGGACGGCCTCCTGCCACTATCTGTGGTTTCCTTAATGCAGTTGGCAGTTCCTCCTTCCCTGCTGCCTTGTATAAAAACTTGGGAGCCCCCCCTCTCCTACCAACCAAGATCGAAAAAGCCAGTCCTGTTGGAATCTAGGGGGATGGGGGGGGGGGGGTCATATTTGTTTACAGCCAAGCCGGAGTGCATGGAACGCTGTTACTTTCCCCGCCCAAGCGGCACTTGTTTATCTACTTGCAAAAAAAAAATTTTTTTTTTTGGGGGGGGGCTTTTGAAATTAATGCGGGGGCGCGCAGAGGGGCGGGGGACGAGGGCGGATGCGCGCCCCCGCGATCCTCCTCCTCCTCCTCCTCTCGCCCCGCCCGCCCCATTTCCCGGAGAGGTGGGGCCGCGCCCGGCTTCCCTGTCTCTCGTCTCTCCGGACTTGGCAGCTCAGGGCTGGTGGAGAAGAAGGTGGCATGGATGCTGCTGCGCCCAGGTCAGATGATGATGATGATGATGATGATGATGATGATGATGATGATGATGCAGGGTCCGGGAAGATCCCTCGCTCTTTCTCTTCTGGTTCTTTTTTTTTTTTTTTTTTGCGGGGATGTTTTTGGGGTTGGGTCTGTTTGTTGGCTTTCTTCCTTCTCCAAGAACCTGCATTTTATTCTCTCTCTTTCCTCCTTGCTTCGATGGGGCAGCTTTGTTTGGCTGCAGGCAGGGAGGGAGGGAGGGATCCCTTCCTTCCTTCTCTTCTGAACCCTCTTTCATGGGTCAGGGCTTGTTTCTTTATGGGGGTGGGAGGAGGAGGTGGGGTGGGCAAAGGTCCCCCCCCCCCCGCCCGGTCTTTAAAACGGATCTGGGTCCTTAGCCTCCGTTTCTAATGCGGTGGAAGGAAGGCAGGGATGCCCAAAAGACTCCCCAGGTAACCTGAGCGTCGCAGGTAGGAAGGGGGAAAGAGAACGCCAGGGGTCGAAGCACAGCGCCTCTGAGCATATTCAGAGTGCATTTGGGGTGGGGGTGGAGCCCTATCAATAGGTGTTTCCCACCTGTTGTTTACCTGGACATCTCTTTGTTCTTGGGTAGTTTTTGCGCTTCGCAGGTGGAGAATTTCAGTTGCTCTTATCTATCTACCTATCTATTTGCTTGGCTGCCTACCTACCTACCTACCTACCTACCTATCAGCTTGCCTACCTACCTACCTAATTTGCTTGCCTATCTATCTATCTATCTACCTGCCTACCAACCTATCTATCAGCTTGCCTACCTACCTATCTAATTTGCTTGTCTACCTACCTACCTACCTGCCTGTCTGTCTGTCTATCTATCTATCTATCTATCTGCTTGCCTACCTACCTGCCTGCCTGCCTGCCTGCCTACCTACCTGCCTATCTATCTATCTGCTTGCCTATCTACCTACCTGCCTGCCTATCTATCTATTTATCTGCTTGCCTACCTACCTGCCTGCCTGCCTACCTAGCTACCTGCCTATCTATCTATCTGCTTGCCTATCTACCTACCTACCTGCCTGCCTATCTACCTATCTATCAGCTTGCCTACCTACCTATCTAATTTGCTTGTCTACCTACCTACCTACCTGCCTGTCTGTCTGTCTATCTATCTATCTATCTATCTGCTTGCCTACCTACCTGCCTGCCTGCCTGCCTGCCTACCTACCTGCCTATCTATCTATCTGCTTGCCTATCTACCTACCTGCCTGCCTATCTATCTATTTATCTGCTTGCCTACCTACCTGCCTGCCTGCCTACCTAGCTACCTGCCTATCTATCTATCTGCTTGCCTATCTACCTACCTACCTGCCTGCCTATCTACCTATCTATCAGCTTGTCTACCTACCTAGCTAATTTGCTTGCCTTTCTATCTATCTATCTATCTATCTATCTACCTGCCTACCAACCTATCTATCAGCTTGCCTACCTACCTATCTAATTTGCTTGTCTATCTACCTACCTACCTGCCTGCCTGTCTATCTATCTATCTATCTATCTGCTTGCCTACCTACCTGCCTGCCTGCCTGCCTGCCTGCCTATCTACCTACCTACCTGCCTATCTATCTATCTGCTTGCCTATCTACCTACCTACCTGCCTGCCTATCTATCTGTTTATCTGCTTGCCTACCTACCTTTCTAATTTGCTTGCCTATCTATCTATCTACAGTCAACCCTCACATAACACGTTCGTATAGCATCATTTTCGCTTAACAACACGTCGTTATGCACCATGTGTTCCCTCGCATAACATTTTTAGTGTCATTATCTGGACAAGAACACTAAAATAACCGGACAACAATGCTAAAAACATCGTTATGCGGGAAACTCCATAGAAACCCGCATAACAACAAAATTCGCTTAGCAACGCTACTTGGTGAACCAAATAATGTTGTTATGCGAGGGTCTACTCTATCTATCTATCTATCTATCTATGTTTGGTTGAAAAGCAGAATATAAATAGTTAAATAAACGGGCAGACTTTGGGTAGTTGCGTGGTGGGTGAGAAAGAGGTATTGACTTTTTTCACTCCTAAATTTATTAATTTGTGTGTGTGTGGGTGTGTGTGTGTGTGTGTGTGTGGAATAACAGACAATAGCAGTTGAATGTGCCCAAATGTTTCCACCTTATACAGGTGAAACTCGGAAAATTAGAATATCGTGCAAATGTTCATTCAGTTCATTAATGCAACTTAAAAGGTGAAACATATGAGATGGATTCATTACATGCACAGCGAGATAGTTCAAGCCTTACTTTGTTATAATATTGATGCTTACAGCTTGCAGCTTATGAAGACCCCAACCCCCCTTCCCCAATCTCATGTACCCCATAATCATCACATAATCTCATGTACGCTGTACGTCACGATCATCACAATTATAACGAATCAAGGCATGACATCTCTCGCTTTGCATGTAGTGAGTCTATCTCATAGATTTGCTTCACCTTTTGAGTGAAATGAATAGACATTTGCACACAATATTCTAATTTTCAAAGTTTCACCTGCATATGTTTGGGGTTTTCCTTTATACCTGTTTCTGGGTCTTATTGTGAGCTGCCTTGGATCCAAGGTTGTTTTATTTTATTTTTAGGGATAGAGCAGGGATGGCGAACCTTGGGCACTCCAGGTGTTCTTGGACTTCAATTCCCAGAAGCCCAAGTCAGCACTCCTGTTGATCAGGGCTTCTGGGAATTGAAGTCCAGGGACAGCTGGAGTGCCAAGGTTGGCCATCACTGGGATAGGGTCAGGGTGTGATGTTAAATTTAAAAAAAGGAAATAAAATCAGGGATGCTTGAGCCGCGATGTCAGGAAATTTAAGCGGAAAACCAGACTGAGTTGGCACGCTTAGCATCTTGAAGTCGGTGAGTCAGCCAACTTGGGGCAGCTTTCAAGGCAATTTTGGGGCCAAAACATTACAGTTTTGAAATGAAAAAGAAAAAGAAAAGCTTACCTCTTCCATACAAGCCCATCTGTTTGATTCATTTTTCCTCCTTCTTTACCTGTGAAAGACAGGATGTTTGGTCTTCAATTCTTGAATATTTTTTTTATATCAATGGAGGCCAGAAAATGTTTCCATTAAGCTTCCTTGTCACTTACAGAAGTAATTTCTCTACTTTCTCTTTTCCACCACCATCACCACCTTTTCTGGAAATCCCACAAACCAGTGTTTTTTGAACCTATGAAACCCATGGCCACCTAGAGATGTTTCCTCAATTCCCCTTTCAAGTGGGCACCTCAATGGTTCCCTTCCCATTTAGCGTAACTTGCAAGCAAAATTGTCCTACTTCTGGACTTTGTAATTTCTCTGCTGTCAGAGTTAATTTGTTTGTTTTATTTTATTTATTCAATTTGTATTGCTCTGCTAGCTAGGCCTGTTTCTAGACACCAGAGTGCACGGGACGCTGTTTACCTTCCCACCAAAGTGATACCTATTTATCTACTTGCAATTGCTTGTTTTCAAACTGCTACGTTGACAGGCGACAGGAGCTCATTCCGTCCTGTAGTACTTCCCTACTTCCCCCCACAACAACCTTGTAGAGCAGGGGCTGCTCAAATTACGGCCCGTGGGCCAGATTCAGCCCTGACATTAATTCACCCGGCCCTCGCCGCTCCAAGAAGCGGAAGTAAAACATGCATGTGCAGAACGCTGCCATAAAGGCACCAGTGGCTGTTGTAAACGCAAGGAGCCACACGACTGGCCTGCTAAACCACGTGGCCCGAAAAGTTTGGGCACCCCTGTTGTAGGGTAGGTCAGGTGAAGAGAATGTGAGTTGGGCACAACTATTGAGCAACCTAGTTGGGTTTGAACCTGAAATTCTCCTGGTTCAAATCCCAGTGGCTTCAAGAAAGAAACGTAGCGCACTAAAGAGTCTGAACCAAAAGGACATGGATGTGAATCTGGTTCAGCCATCAAGCGTTTTGGGGTGGCAAAACATTAGCATTAACCCAACAATGTTAAATCATCAAAGTAACTAAGTTAATTAACATTAAAGGACTTGTCTTATTAAAATCCATCAAGTCATTCGCTCAGTTGACTGGGAAATTAAAAAAAAAAGTAACGAAGTAAGACAACGCGAACTTTGGGCTGGCCTTCAAAAGTTAACTTGTTGTCAATTTTGTGATAAATATTATTAGTTTTTTTCCTCCAAATTGTTGTTGTAAACTTAATTTGCAACTCATTGTTTCAAAACTCTGTTCTCAGCCTAATCTAGAGTTCTTAATGTAATAAAGTCGAATGTGGAGAAGCGCATAAACCTCTCTCGAATGTACAGGGTTGAGAGGAGGGCAAAATCAACGTAATAAACAAGTTTATTGCAAAACTAGATGAATGAGGTAAGGCCGGTTGCTTTATGGCAGCCTTCCCTAAAGATGATGGCCTCCAGATGTGTTGGATGACAGACTGCCATTTTGGACTTGACAGATGTTTCATGTGGACGCTGGGGATGATTGAGTCTGTAATCCAACATGTGGGGAAGGAGGCTTTTTTAATGGAACGGTAATTCTTTTAGAAAGCTAGGAAGAATTGTTGGCCATAAAAGAAAAGAAAAATCTCTATACAGTACCCATAATATGGACTAGTATATCTATTAAAAGGACTGGGGTGGCTTAGCGGTTAAGATGCTGAATTGGATGACTTGAAGATCGGCAGGACAGCAGTTCGAGACCCGAGTACTGCGGGACGGAATGAGCTCCCTTCGTCAGTCCCAGCTCCTGCCAACTTAGCAGTTCGAAAGCAAGAAATTGCAAGTCGATAAATAGGGACCACTTTGGTGGGGAGGTAACGGCGTTCCGTGCACTCCGGTGTCTGCCACATGTCCAGGGAAACGCCTGCAAACGCAGACTATAACGTAGGCTCTTTGACTATAAACAGAGGTGAGCACTGAATCCTGGAGTCAGATACGACTGGCTTTCAAGCAAGGGTGACCTTTACTTCTACTATACCCATATTAGGGACTAGTATATTAATTCATTTTAATGCATGCAAAACCACGAGAGGCTGGTAACACACACACACCACTTTCCACTTAGTGTAACTAGCTAAAAATAAAATAAAATAAAATCATGTTTATTTTCCATACTGTGCTTTACCATATCTTCGAAGTTTATGCTAAATACTGTGGGAGTTGAATTTTACATGCAGTAGCTGAAAGGTATGCAGGTGTGTTTGTTTTTGAATTCGGAGATGCAATGGTTATAAATTGTTCCCTGTTGGGAGAAAAAAACATCATGCGGGCGCACCGGTTGTGTGTGAATGCACATCTCAAGAAAGGGGAGGGGGGCTGATGTAAGAGACTTTTTGCACGGGTTCCTGTATCTCCCCCGCCCCCCGAACTTCCTTTTTCTTCTTAGAAACCGAATCTTGTGGTTTTGTGGTAATCGCATCTGGACCTCTGGCGATACCACATAGGACTGCCAGATAATCACACAGAGACCCACAGACACACACAAACAGGCAACCCGCAGGCTGCATTTCTGGGAATCCTTTGCTCCTTTTTTTAGTGTACGGGTGAGGAAGTACGACACTTGCCAAACTGCTGTTGGCAGATTAAAAATAAAGAAATGTACAGTATTTACATTTGAAAATTGTGAAAATTGACAATCCGCGCCTGGCCCCTTGAAACAGGTGCATTGTGGGTAAATCTATACATATAAAACAGAGGTGTACGTTTGAGTGTCCGGAATGGGCGCCCACACTCCTGCAACAAACCTCCTGGAATTCAGCACACACCTACCATAGGTGTGTGGGACCAGCATTGTCAGGGTCCGGAACACCGTGGGGGACCCTGCGCCCCACAAATTTGAAAATATGAAATTACTACACGTCCCAGCGGCCACTGCAGCACTACACAGCCTTACGGGGAGGCGAGCGTGGGAGAGGTAGGGCGATGGCCATGCGGCCGCCACACCAACGGCCACCACACACGAGGAACACGGCCCTGGGGTGATCCTGCACTCCTGGCCGGAGAGCACGGGTCCGCAGCGAACGGGCTGCCGCCGCCACCATAGGACCCTTGGGCCCGGGGCGGAGTGGCTGATGTACCCCGGACACCAGGACCACCCTGGCATCCGGCACCCAGGTAGACGCCCCCGGATGAGGAGGCCACAGGTGGAGCCGCCACGGA
This sequence comes from Bradypodion ventrale, assembly GCA_035047345.1. Classification (NCBI taxonomy): domain Eukaryota; kingdom Metazoa; phylum Chordata; class Lepidosauria; order Squamata; family Chamaeleonidae; genus Bradypodion; species Bradypodion ventrale. The sequence continues at coordinate 2,983,213 of JAWDJE010000017.1, read as the reverse complement.
TGAACCGACGCAGCCGCCCACGGGGGTGGCTGCTTGGTGTGTTACCAGGAGTAAAATCCGGAAAATATAGTTTTAAATTTAATCTGCATCTTATAATTTGTTGTAAATTTGGGCTTCTTCTCTTTGACTACAGGTCGTAAATGAGAAGGGGGAAAGATGACTCTTGGCATTTATTACCCAGGAGAATTTTGGTCCAAAGAAGCGAACCGGACTATTCAAGTCGATTTCCTCTTACCTACTGGCATCTATTTAACACTTCCCATTTCCTGCCATGCAACCTTGCGCTCAATCAAAAAGGTATGGCGACTTTTCTCTTTACATACTTCCACTATGTCATGAGTTCCCAACCTAAGGCCTGCGGGCCGGATCCAGCCCACGGTGCCATTTGAAGTGGGCCCCCATCTCTCCAAAGCATTATATTCTCATGAGAGTCTTCATGGCTGATCGCCATGATGACCGTCTATATTCAGATTTGGATATGGCAGGAGAAGAACACATGTGGACTTCTTTAAATTGAAATCCAAGAACATCTGGAGAACCAAGGTTGAGTTTACAGGATTACCGTATATACTCGAGTATAAGCTGATCCGAACATAAGCCAAAGTACCTAATTTTACCTGAGAAGCCAGGAAAATTGATTGATTCGAGTATAAGCCTAGGGTGGAAAATGCAGCTGCAGACGCCATGGGTGGGGGAGAGTGTTTCGCCTGCTGTAGAAGCAGATGGCAGACGTTTCCGTGGTCATGCAGCAGGCATAACTAGACACCAGAGCGCATGGAACGCTGTTTACCTTCCCACAAAAGCCTAAATTGCCAATTTCTCTTTTTTTCCAGGTGGTCTGGCAGTATGCCCAATATGAGCCTCTCTTCCACATGCTCAGTGATGCGGAGTCCTACGTCTTCACGTGCATCAACCAGACGGCAGAGCGTCAAGAACTTGAGGATGAGCAACGGCGCCTTTGCGACATCCAACCCTTCCTTCCCATCCTCCGGTTGGTGGCGCGGGAAGGCGACCGGGCGAAAAAGCTGATCAATTCCCAAATCAGCCTCCTTATAGGCAAAGGTGAGAATTTTACTGTTGGTAAAGTTGTTTTCTTTTGAGCTAGTCTTGCCTTCCCGTTGCTTTCCAGGCAAATTGGGCACAAAGTCGGGGCTACCGACGAAAAGGCCCTGCCTCTCTCCACTATGAACCTGACTGGTTTACCGGCAGAGACGCCAGTGATTCTTCTGGGCAGCTTCTTACAAACACAACTTTTCCTAATATTTTAAAAGTGGGATGTAATTAGTAGCTAGAATCAAGGCTAGGGGTTATGTTTTGGTGGGACTGTTCGAAAGAGCCCTGGCCGCGCAGTGGTTAAACTGCTGCCAAAGGTTGTCGGTTCGATCCTGATCAGGTTGACTCAGCCATTTTGCCCTGCCTGTACGACGGGGGTGGCCATTTTCTCCCAACAGCTTCAAAGGGGTGGCCATTTAGTTTCTCGAATGCCCTTGGAGGGGTGGGCGCCACATGAAATGGCCCAATGGGCCAGATCTGGCCCATGGATCTTAGGTTGGGAACCCCTGCCCTAGACTATCTTTCTGAAGGCAGTTTCATTGCCTTGAGGACCATAAACCTAAGTTTGATAAAAAGAGGCCAATTTAAATACAGTCAAGCTTCGCATAAAGAGTGCCGTGCACTCTGGTGTCTAGTCATGCCTGCCACATGACCACGGAAACGTCTGCAGAAGCAGACAGCGCTGGCTCTTTGGCTTAGAAACAGAGATGAGCACTGCACCCTAGAGTCGGATACGACTGGCTTTCGAGCAAGGGAAACCTTTACCTTTAAAGAGTGCCTTGCTTAACAACTAAAACCAACCAAAAACTCGCTTAACACCTAAATCGTATCTGACTCTAGGGTTCAGTGCTCATCTCTGTTTCAAAGCCGAAGAGCCAGCGCCATCTGCTTCTGCAGACATTTCTGTGGTCATGTGGCAGGCTTGACTAGACACCGGAGTGTCACCTTCCCACCGAAGTGGTCCCTATTTATCTACATGCAATTTCTTGCTTTTTGAACTGCTAGGTTGGCAGGAGCTGGGACAAAGATGGGAGCTCATTCCATCCTGCAGTACTAAGATTTTTGGATATTAGACAAGGAACCGAATTTTTTTAAAAAACATTAATAAATAAAGTAAACATTTTGTGGTATGTTAAAGACTAGCCCTAAACGTGAGCTTCCGTGGCTCAAGACCACTGCTTAATGGGTTTTATGAATTACCTGTTCTTCAGGTTTGCACGAGTTTGACTCCCTGGGTGACCCAGAAGTGAATGACTTTCGCACCCAAATCCAACCGTTCTGTGCTGAAAGAGCATCCCTCCGTCAGCAGCTCAGCTGGAAGGCCTGGATGGAGTATAGTTTCCCCGTCCAGCTCGAACCCATGGCCAACGATCTCCAGACGGGAAGCCCTCTTCGGATCCCAAACAAGAATATCTTCATTAACGTCAAGTTTGAATCTGGAGGGGTAAGGAAAAAAATCCAAGATGCTTCTGAGTCCCAGTAACTTTAAATCAAGTATTCTTTTTTTTTTACTTTGGTATTCCCCTATGAGTGATTTGTATGAAGAATATGGGATTTATTTTCACAGATTTTATGATTTTTTCTTTAATTTGGGAGTTCTAACTCTAGGGATAAAGGAAATAACCTTGCTCAACTCTGGACAGCCAGAAAGAAGGAAAACAAACAAAAACAAATAAATGTGGATATCAGTCTTTCTTTCTGTGTGTCCATCGGTCTGTCTGCCTATTATCTACCCACCACCCATCTATCCAGCCTTCCTTCCATGCATTATCTCTATTTATCCATCCATCGTTTCTTTTCCCATCCATCCATCCATCGCTTCCTCTTTCCCATCCATCTATCCCTGCCTCTTTCCGATCCATCCATCCATCCATCCATCCATCCATCACTACCTCTTTCTCATCCATCCATCCATCTACCCATCCATCGCTTCCTCTTTCCCATCCATCCATCCATCCATCGCTTCCTCTTTCCCATTCATCCATCCATCGCTTCCTCTTTCCCATCCATCCATCCATCTATCCATCCATCCCTGCTTCTTTCTCATCCACCCATCCATCCATCTACCCATCCATCGCTTCCTCTTTCCCATCCATCCATCCATCTCTGCCTCTTTCCCATCCATCCATCCATTGCTTCCTCTTTCTCATCCATCCATCCATCTACCCATCCATCCATCCATCCATCCATCGCTTCCTCTTTCTCATCCATCCATCCATCCATCCATCCATCCATCCATCTACCCATCCATCACTTCCTCTTTCTCATCCATCCATCCATCCATCCAGCCAGCCATTGATAGCTTCCTCTTTCCAATCCATCCATCCATCCATCGCTTCCTCTTTATGGAACTTCATTCAGTTTCCAAAACTGCATTGATTTCTGGTGAAGGTGTTAATCCTTTCACCTTTAATTAAAACCTAATCCAGAAATTCTCCCCAGAATTAAAATTATTCTTCTTCAATAGCCCCCTCTTAAATTTAATGCTGGAAGTTAATTTATGATTGATGGCAATGTTCTAAACCTCTTTATACCTTGAAAATCATACTTTATTTTCCATTTCTTTGCAATCGCTAAAAAGAAAGTTGAAATCATTTCTTTATTTGGCCAGTTGCATTCCACCTTATCCTATATTGATAGAAGAGCTATTTCAGAAGATACTTCTAAATTGAATCTAGTTATTTTACTTTATTTTATTGAAGAAGACCATTTGCCAAAATTTCAAGACATGATCCCAACTCCACAACATATGAAAGGGTGGGCTAAAATTTCTTAAACCTTATGCCAAAATAAGGCTAGTAATGGCTACCTATTCTTTCAAACAGGGGTTCTCGACCTTTTCAGTCCATGGGCCGGTCACATGGGTCACGTGGTTCCTCCCACTATAAGTGGAAGTAAAATGCACCTGCGCATGCATTTTGCACTGCATTTTACTTCTGTTTCCAGGAGGAGCAAGGGTTGGGATGATTTGGCGCCATGGGCTGGATCCGGACCACAGGCTGTAGTTTGCGCACCCCTGCTCTAAAAGAAATACTAACTGGGGTTCTTCCTCCCCCCCTTTCTATTTTCCATTATTTCTTCTTTTTTTCTGTAGGAAAGTTTTACATTCCAAATTTCCCCCAAGGAGTTCCCGGCAACACTTATGAGCTACGCCATCAAAAAACAAGCAACCATTTTCCGTCACCAAAGAGTGAACAGCCCGGAGGATTATGCTCTTCAAGTTAACGGGAAATATGAGTATCTCTATGGGAACTATCCCTTGTACGAATTCCAGGTATATTTCACACAATTATCTTATTTCTTCCTTCCTTCTTATTTATGAATGTTATCAATTTCTGCAGTTTTTCACCTCTCCCACACTTGGAAAGGCTTTTGAGTCTAGCTTATGTACCAATTTTTTAAAAAAACAGAACAAGACAAGCTAATTTTATTGTTATAATTAAAAAAGACAGGATACGAAAGGAAAGGTGAATGAGGAGGGAAGAGGAAAAGTCAACCATATTATATTATATTATATTATATTATATTATATTATATTATATTATATTATATTATATTATATTATATTATATTATATTATAATCCATGACACCCAGTTGGGTTACAGAGGAAGCAAAGAAGGAGAAGAGTGTAGTGTAGTGTCGTCCATACCTGTCAAGTGCAGCTCTGGTAAATACAGGACCTGCGCATCCCCTTCTGCGCAGAACCCTTCTACGCATGCACAGAAGCCTTCTACACATGTGCAGAAGCCTTCTGCGTGGAACTGTTCTGCGCATGCGTAGAAGGGTTCTGCGCATGCGTAGAAGGGTTCTGCGCATGCGTAGAAGGGTTCTGTTCAGAAGGGGATGCACATTAACTACTTTCCCCGCCGTCAAATTACGGGATGGCGGCGGGAAAGTAGAGTTTGCAGCGCTGAATTACGGGAAATCCCGGCCAATCCGGGATACTTGACAGGTCTGGTCTAGTCTAGTCTAGGAGTTCCCAACCTTTTCAAGCCGGGGGCTGGAGTCATGCTCTCTCAGTCAGCTTCGAGGGCCAAACGGCCATTTTGCCCTCCCTGCACGATGGCGGATGGCCATTTTGTCCCAACAGCTTCAAAGGGCTGGCCATTTTGTTTCTCGAATGCCCTTGGAGGGGTGGGGCGGGGCCACATGAAATGGCACCGTGGGACGGATCCAGCCCACAGGCCTTAGGTTGGGAACCCCCTGGTACAGTATAAGGTTTGTCACCCTTGGGAAAGACAAAACTAATGGCATAGATTTCTCAGTGGAACATAGTCTGCATCTCTTTGGGGCTTATTTTTCATAAGGACTAGAAACCTGATTTATTTTTTAAAAAAACATGCACAGTTCTGTTGAAACAAGTAAAACTTTCTTTGAGATTATAGTCTGGATCCTGTATTGATGGCCTTGTTTTCAGTTTTGTTTAGCTTTTTTGCACAATGCTTTCATCTTGTTTTGGGTCTCTCCCCCCCCCCCCCCTTTCCCAGTACATCCGCGAGTGCCTTCATCACGGCCTTTTGCCCCATCTCACTATGGTCCAGTCTTCCTCTATCTTGGCTTTGTGGGAAGAACAGACCAATGGAATCGCTCCTGCCCACAAAGCGGGCGCTAAACCACCTCCAGTCCCAAAGAAAAAGGTAACTCGGGATTCCATCATACATTGGCTGACCTCATACGAACCCAAAAATACACTGTATTTCCCTGGCTGTTTATAGAACGTTTCTCCAAAAATTGGAAAAGAGAAACCTTACCCTAAAAGGAGTCCCTTGAAAAAGTTTCGATTTTTGAACTAGAGTTCTTCGTTTTCCCCACCCCTTGCCGGCAGGGGATTATGGGATTTGTAATCCCGCGTAACATTTCCTTGCTCTGTTTAAAACAGCAAAGCATACTTGGACTTAAGTTTAGCCTCTTATGGATTGCTGCTGTTCCATTCTTGGAAAAATAGCACCATTAATATGATACACAGTATAAAACGGGATGGCCAAACTAAGACCCGTGGCCCGGATCCGTCCCACAGTGCCAAATCATCTGACCCACGCCACTACTGGAGTTGGAATTTAAATGCGCCCCTGCATGCACAAAACGCTACTGTAAATGCACCCGCGGCTGTCGTACGACAGACACCCATGCGTTTTTTTTACGGTGGGAAGAACCATGTGACCGGCCCACTCAACCATGTGACCGGCCCACAGGGTGAAAAGCTTGGCCACTCCTGGTCTAAAAAGTCCCCGGGGCTTAACACCTCAAACGACAGTCCAGATGTTCTCTGTTTGTCTGCTGTTACCCTTGCAGATAAAATTGTCTTTTTAAAAATCTGCAACGGCTAATCTCCTGGTTTTCTTCCACCCCATTATTAGCCCACATCTGTCTCTCTGTGGTCCATGGAGCAACCTTACTACATCGACCTGGTGCAGGGCTGTAAGGTAAACGCAGATGAACGGATGAAGGTAGGAGCCCTCTCCTCTAACACACTTTCATTGGCTAGACGCACCACCACCACCACTTTCCCGCATCTCAGTTGTTTACAGCTCACATCAAAAGCCCAAAGTCATGTGAGAAATTGCTCGCGTACAACTTTTTCATTCAGTCGCAGGAAGCGCCTCTCAGCAGGACGAAGGGCGGGACAGATGTTGATCAGCCAAACGCAGAAGCCAAATTCTTAGAAACTCCGGGCAGTCACGTTTTTGAACGTTTCCCCCTTCCATGCGGAGTTTTTACAAAAGCAAATCTCACTGAATATATATATATATATAAAAAGCTAGCTCTTCAAGGAGTTCGCTTGATGTGCTACATTCCTACATGCAGGGACGTTCAGCAATCATAGCTTCATTGAGAAGGCAGGTGGGGGGAGGTAGTGTCTAGGGACAAAGTCACGTTGTGGTTCAAGTGACTGCAACATGGGAAGTGTAGTCCTTACTCTGACGGGTGCCTGCCATAGGAATTGTCATTGTGGCTTTTCACGCCCATTTTCCTTCTCCAAAGGAGACCCCCTCCCTAGCCAGAAAAGTTAAATTTAAAGAACGTCATTCTCTGTTACTTGTTTTTACAGAAGGAATCGATTTTTGGTACTTCTTGAAAATGCAGGGGTGGGTGGGGGAATAATTAGTTTATTTCTTCTCTGCTGTTTTTCTTTTTCCTACGTCCGGTTATTTTTAAATAGGATCAAAACGCTAGAATTCTTTTGAAATAGAAAACTGTTTGTTACACCAAGAAAGGAATTCCAACCTCACTAATTACCTTGCATTTAAATGTAACTGTGTCGTACCCTTTTCATTCATTCATTCATTCATTCATTCATTCATTCATTCAATCATTCATTGATCAAATTAGCAGTGAGTTATCTGTACTTGGGCCCCTATTGCCCTGTGGAGTCTGGCCAGGTTGTCCTGCTATGGTCATAGAGTAGACCCTATGGCCAGTGACTCAATGCCGAGTGTCAGGCGGCGGTTAACTAACCTTAACCACCCTGAGGACTAACATCCTTGGGTGCCAAAGTCCATAGGGAAGGGTGATGGTCCCCAAGTGGATTAAATCCCACTTGAATCCCTCTTGATGGAGGGTAGCAGCTTCATCCATACTGGCCTGGGGATGATGATGATGACTTTGCGTGCCAAAAGGGCTCAGGACCAGGAATTCTCACAGAACTGGATCCGTGGTACTATGGGTTTTACGTTGCGATGTGGAAGGCAGATGAAAGTCCACGGCGTTATATTCTCAGGATAGCCTTCATGGCTGATTGTCATGATGATCGCCAATATTCGGATTTGGGTACGGCAGAAGAAGAAGGATTGGCTTGTCTTCTCTTTCCAGCTGGTGGTTGAAGCCGGTCTCTACCACGGACATGAGATGTTGTGTAAAAGGGTGTCGAGCGCCGAGGTCAGCGTTTGCTCGGAGCCCGTCTGGGGACAAAGGCTGGAATTTGAGATCAACGCCTGCGACTTGCCCCGCATGGCCCGGTTGTGTTTGGCTCTCTATGCCGTGGTGGAGAAACCCAAGAAAGCAAGGTCGACCAAGAAGAAGTCTAAAAAAGCTGTAAGGAATTTTTTTTTGAGTTCTTTGATGTGGTACAGTCCCCCTGCCAGGGGTGGCAGGACAGACCATGTGCCTCATGCGGCAAAAAACAATGTGGTGGCGAGGAATGCCATTTTTTGGAAAGCTTGCAGGCATTATAAAACGAAACAAAACTATCCCCTGCAAGTAGAAATCTAGCCTGGCAGGGTATGTCAAGGCGAGTTGTGGCATCTGGAAGACTAGCCGGTTAAGTGTGGCATGAATTTTGGTCACCCATTACATCCCTGTATAGGTATTAAAGGTCATGGTCTCCCTTGCTCGAAAGCCAGTCGTATCCGACTCATTTCTGTTTACAGCCAAAGAGCCAGTGCTGCCTGTGTCTGCAGACATTTCTAGGGTCATGTGGCAGGCACAATTAAATACCAGAGGGCATGGAATGCTGTTACCTTTCCGACCAAAGTGGTGCCTATTTATCTATTTGCAATTTCTTGCTATTGAACTGCTAGGTTGGCAGGAGCGGAGAGAAAGAGGGAGGCTTGCTCCGTCCTGCCGTTTTCGGGTCTTGAACTGCTGACCTGCCAACCTCCCAGTCATCAAGTTCAGCATCTTAACCCCTAGGCACCCTGTATATTTTTCTTAATTTCTCTCCCATTAAGGGGAATAATTATTTCCCAATTTTTTTTTTTAAATGGCACCAATTTCAGACCAGTGATTGAATTTACTACATCAGGTGCAAAGAGACCTGTCACTTCTGTCGGGCTGCTCTCATTAAATCTAGCCCAAACCATCATAACATAAAGCTGGGGTTCCCAACCTTTTCCAAGCCAGGGGCCAAGTCACGCTCTCTCAGTCAGCGTCGAGGGCTAGACAACCATTTTGCCCTGCCTGCACGATGGGGTTGGCCATTTTGTCCCAACAGCTTCAAAGGGGTGGGCCATTTTGTTTTTCGAATGCCCTTGGAGGGGTTGGGGGGGGCACATGAAATGGCTCCACGGGCCTTAGCTTGAGAACCTCTGGCATAAAGGCTCTGTTTCTTTCGATGAGCCGAGTGGTGCTTTAGAAGCGCATGACTAGTCTTCTGGATCACACAGCATTCTTTGACGCTTGGCCCAAACTGCTGACTTGGCCATCTTGAGGCTGCCTGCCCAGGCCTTTGAGATGATGTCGAAGCCACGTATTCCCAAGAAACTAATAAACGGAGCGAGGCGTGCACACTTACAGGAAATGGCTGGAACGATAAACCCTTTGGCCGCATTTTCTGGGCTCTACTTGCTGAGTCACGCAACAGCTATGCACTCGGTTTGCTCGGAAGATGCCGAGTCACTTGTTTTTTAGGACTGTCACCAGCAAAATTATCTCATCCTCTTTGGCTCTGTTTTCCTATTTCTTTTTTGGCGTAGCGTTTTTTGTGCGCAGTCGCATGTCAAGAAGGCTCAAGAGTTGTCAAGAACACATTGCGAGGACAACATAGTGCGTCTTTTAAAGGGACTGCGGTGGCTTTAGTGACGCTGGAAGGTCGGCAAGTAAGCAGTTTGAGACCCGAGTACTGTGGGATGGAGCGAGTTCCCATTATCTGTCCCCGTTCCTGTCAACCTAGCAGTCTGAAATCGAGAAATTGCAAGTAGATAAATAGGTACCACTTTGGTGGGAAAGGTAGCAGCCTACCGTGTCTAGCCATGCCTGCAACATGTCGACAGAAACGTACGCAGACAGCGCTGGCTCTTTGGCCGTAAACAGAGCTGAGCACTGAACCCTAGAGTCGGATACGACTGGCTTTTGAGCAGGGGTGACCTTTACCTTTACCGAAGCTTGGAAAATTAGGATTCCAGACTGTAAAAATGCCACAATTGGGGAATTTTAGGGGGCTGACCGTCTTTTCGTTTCTCTTTTTGGGACAGGATTGCCCGATCGCTTGGGTCAACATTATGTTGTTCGACTATCGAGATCACCTGAAAACCGGAGAGTGTTGTTTACCCATGTGGTCGTCATTCCCGGGTGAGAGGAAAGAGCTTTCGATGTTGTGCCGTTTAACACAGAGTGAAAAGTTGGGGGCACACAGCCCCTCCCGAGACACCCCTGTTTAATTAGAACAGGGGTGATGAACCTATGGCACATGTGCCAGAGGTGGCACTCAGAGCCCTCTCTGTGGGCACCCATGCAGTTACCCCAGCACAGAGTTAGCTCTGCCTCCCTGCCCAGCAGCCCAATGGGAGCGCTTCCTCCCTCCCCCAGCACAGTTTGCCCTGCCCCTCTGCCCAGCAGGCCAATGGGAGGGCTTCCTCCCTCCCCCCAGCACAGGGTTTGCCCCGTCCCTCTGCCCAGCAGCCCAATGGGAGCGCTTCCTCCCTCCCCCCATCACAGGGTTTGCCCCGCCCCTCTGCCCAGCAGCCCAATGGGAGCGTTTCCTTCCTCCCCTGTTGCTGTGTTGGCACTTTGTGATAAATAAGTGGGTTTTTTTGGGGTTGCAGTTTGGGCACTCAGTCTCTAAAAGGTTCGCCACCACTGAATTAGAACAATTCAATTTAAAATTGTGTTAAGGTTTTCCATTTCCCCCCCTCATCTCAAGCAAAGAAAACATTCTCACCTTAAGTTTGGCAGAAACAGAGCGTGCATTGCAGAAATCACGCCACTTTTTCAAAATACAGTTATTAGGACCAGCGTGTGCAGAGATGGAAACATGTTTATCAGTCTCCGAGGGGGTCACAGTGGCTTTGCTTTGTCTTTTGTTTCTTGTTAAAACAAAAACAAACAAACATGTAAGGATTCTTTCTTTACTTCCTTTGTTTGCTTTTCTTTCCAAAATTTATTTGTACTGTTAGTACACGGCAAAGAGTTACCGCCAGGGTCCCCAGCCTTTTTAAGCCAGAGGCCGGGTCATGCTCTCTCTGTCAGATCTGGATGGCCATTTTGTTCTGCCTGCACGATTGGGGGGGGGGGGGGGGGGGGGAGGGAGTCGTTTTGCCCCAACAGCTTCAAAGGGCAGCCATTTTCTTTCTTGAATGTCCTTGGAGGGGTGGGGTGGCTACATGGAATGGTGCCGGGGGCCAGATCTGGCCCACAGGCCTTAGGTCAGGAACCCCCGAGCTACTGTGTCCATATAACTATAATCATTGGGTGACGTCAATTCTGACTTATGGGGACCCTTCCTAGGGTTTTGTAGGTAAAGGATACACAGGAAAGGGGTTTGCAACTCCCTCTTTCTTGACAAAGGCTACACAGGTTGCAAAGCAAAGCAATCCACACTTATATACCGCCCCATAGTGTTTTGCACACTCTCTGGGCGGTTCACAAGTTAATTAGCATCTTTCCCCCTACATGCTGGGTACTCATTTTACCCACCTTGGAAGGCTGGAAGGCTGAGTCAACCTTGAGCCCTGGTCAGGATTGAACTCACAACCTTTGGGTTGCAGTACAGCCATTTAACCATCAGGGCTCTTTGCCCTGGAGGCATGGAGGGGGAATCGAACTCCCAAACTCTACTAAACCGCTAAGCCCAGCAGTCACAGCACATATGCATGCTGTAAAGTGGATTCCAAGTAATGGTGAACTTTCCCCGAGGTCTTTTAGATCAGGGGTTCCCAACCTAAGGCCCGTGGTCCTGATCTGTTCCCCCGGCACCATTTCATGTGGGGCCCCCACCCCTCCAAGGGCATTTGAGAAACAAAATGACCACTTCTTTGGAGCTGTTGGGGCAAAATGGCCACCCTTGTTGTGCCGGCAGGGCCCTCAAAGCTGACCTACAGTGACCTTTTCTAGGAGTTTTCTAGGCAGAGAATTTACAGGAAGTGGTTTCCCATTTCCTTCCTCTAGGGGGAGCCCTTGGGACTGTGCAGTTTGCCCAGGGCTACGTAGGCTGGCTTGTCTCCCAGCAAGGCCCAATGGAGGAATCAAACTCTCAACCCGGCTGCAGGCTGTGCAACCAGATACCTGAACTACTGAGCTGTGCAGTTTCTGAGTCTATAAATTGGAATATAATTTGGGGGTGGGGGATTCTGTCCTGTATTTTCTCCACTGGCCACTAGGCGGCACTACCTTGAACGCGGAACCTTTTACGCCTCCTGTTTCTGCTTTCCAGATGACAAAGGGGAGCTTCTGAACCCAATGGGGACGGTCCAGACCAACCCCAACACAGAAAGTGCGGCAGCTATAGTCGTCCGTTTCCCGAGCATTTCGTCCTACCCGTTGTACTACCCGTCCCTTGAACAGGTACGAAGATGGTGATATGTGGTGATGGGCTCCAGGTCAGAGCGTCCCCTTCCATTGGCTTAAAACACTGCTTGTCGGAGTTGTATAAGAAACTGACCTATTTGGAATAAATTCATTGAGTTCAGTGTTACCGGCTCTGACTGGCAGCATTGCGTTCGGTGTTCCCGGCTCTGACTGGCAGCGGTGAGTTCAGTATTTCCAGTTCTGACTGACAGGGCTGAGTTCAGTGTTCCCAGCTCTGACTGGCAGCATTGCGTTCAGTGTTTCTGACTCTGACTGGCAGGGGTGCATTCAGTATTCCCAGCTCTGACTGGCAGGGGTGAATTCAGTGTTCCCAGCTCTGACTGGCAGCATTGCGTCCAGTGTTTCTGGCTCTGACTAGCAGGGGTGCATTCAGTATTCCCAGCTCTGACTGGCAGGGGTGAGTTCAGTGTTCCCAGCTCTTACTGGCAGCATTGCGTTCAGTGTTCCCGGCTCTGACTGGCAGCAGCAACCCATTGGGTTTCAGAGGCCAGTTCTTTCCTAACCTCTCCAGGCCATCTTCGGGCCTCGCACCCTGTTTTTAATGAGGCTCAGCTTCCATAACCAGCCAAAATTCACTGCATTAGGGGCGAGCAATGTGCTCTTCGTTAAAATGTTGAAATTTCTCATTAAGTGGTGTAATGCTTGCTTGTTTGGGAATGATGAAGGCTGTGTAATTGCATCACATTTGGAGGGTCAGGAGAAGGGATCGAAATGAAGTAATAAGGGGGTGGGGAGGGGGAGTTAGATTTCAAAATAATTCCCCATAGGGATTATTAAACTGGATTTTTTAAATACATTAATGTAGTTTATAATATGGTGGAAATTCCAGAATGTTTAAATTGTGCATGCTATATTACATAGAAAATAGCATCCTGCCCTCTTCTTGTGCGTGTGCGTGTATAGTACATGGGTCCCCAACCTAAGTGCTGAGCTCCCGTCGTCTGCCCCAGCTCCTGCCAACCTGGCAGTTCGAAAGCCAAAAAGTTGCAAGTAGATAAATAGGTACTGCGGTGGCTTTGTGGTTAAGATGCTGAACTGGAAGGTCAGCAGTTCAAGACCTGAGAAGCGCATGACGGAATGAACGCCTGGTTCTGTCCCAGCTCCTGCCAACCTGGCAGTTCGAAAGCATGAAATTGCAAGTCGATAAATAGGGAAAGGTAAAAGCGTTCTGTGTGCTCTGACATCTAGTCATGCCTGCCACATGTCCACGGAAAAGTTTGCAAGACTCAGACAGCACTGGCTCTTTGGCTATAAACGTAGATGAGTAATGAACCCTAGAGTTAGATACGACTGGCTTTTGAGCAAAGGTGACCTTTACTTTTACCTAGTAGAGTAATACAGGCTGTATAGCTCAATATTTTAGATCTCTTTGGCTACGGAGCCAGAGGTTGGGAGTTTGATTCCCCCACTGTGCCTCCTGGGTCAACAAATAGACAACAGTGGCTCAACAATTGGACAATAAAGTTCGGTTTGCCACTTTACGTATCGTTTTCTCTTCTGCGTTTCAGATCCTGGAGCAAGGAAGGAATGAGCCGTATTTCAACTCTGAAGATCCAGAAGAGGTGAAGAATTGTTATTATTAAGCCATTGGGTCCCGTCCACCTCCCTAGTGACCCTATGAATGCATGACCTTCAAAATATCGTATTATTAGCATCCTAGCTCAACGCTTCGAAACTCAAGCCCGTGGTTTCTTTTATAGAGTCATTCCGCCTCATATTTGGGCTTCCTCTTTTCCTGCTAGGTAAAGGCCACAACTAGACATGGAATGCTTTTACCTTTCCACCAATTTGCCTACTTGCAATTTCTTGCTTTCAAACTGCTAGGTTGGCAGGAGCTGGGACAGACGACGGGAGCTCACTTCGTCGTGCAGCACTCGGTTCTCGACCTTCCAGCCGTCAAGTTCAGCATCTTAACCACTAAGCTACCTGCTGCTTTGCACAAAATCCAGCCATCATCCCATGTCTAAGCCCAACTCTCCGTGACATTTTCCTGTGAGGCTAGGTTTCTACTTGCAGGGTTTGTTTTTCTGTTTCCTGATGGCGTGCTTTCGGATTTTAATGAAATGCTGTTACTGTATCTTTAAGTCAGACCCTTCTGTTCTCTATAAGGTGTTTGTAGAATGCCCTAAAGAGACAGTTTCCTAAAAGGAGGGCCTTTCTTCCCTTCTTATTCCTCTGATCTCTCTTTGTCAGATTCAACAGCTGCGGGAAATCCTCGAGCGCAGGTCCCACACCGAACTCTATGAGCATGAGAAAGATCTTGTGTGGAAGATGAGGCATGAGATCAGAGACCGCTATCCGGAGGCTTTAGCAAAGCTTCTGGTCGTAACCAAGTGGAATAAACGGGAAGACGTAGCCCAGGTAAGAAGGACGCTTGCTCGGAAACCAGAGGACTAGTCCTTTTACCAGTGGTGGTGAAGCTCTGGCATGCGCCATAGGGGCACGTGGAGCCCTCTCTGTGGGCACATGAGCCATTGCCTCAGTACAGAGTTCGCCCGCCCCTCTGCCCAGCAACCCAATGAGAGTGCTTCCTCCCTCCCCCAGCACAGTTTGCTCCGGCCCTCTGTTTGGGCACTCAGTCTCTAAAAGGTTTGCCATCCGTGCCCTATACCAGTCTGAGCGTCATGAGGACTAGGAACTGACTTTTGAAAACAAATGCGCAAGCTGATAAACCTAGGCAGATGCAAAAGTGGAGCTTGTGGTACTTAAGAGGCAGGTTTTCACCACGCCATGCTCCAAAGGGATGATTCAGACACTGCAGATATAGACCCAGCTTTTTGGTTCAGAAGCATCTTTCACCCTCTTCGTTTACGCTACAGATGATTTACTTACTGCAATCGTGGCCTGAGCTGCCAGTTCTCAACGCCCTTGAGCTGCTAGATTTCAGCTTTCCTGACTGCTTCGTGGGTTCTTTTACGGTCAACTCGCTGAAAAAGCTGACGTGAGTAAAATGCAACCTGTGGGTTTTTGGTTGGGGTTGGGAGGATTATATATAAGAGAGAGAGCGACACGTAGGGGTTAGGGCGGGATAGAATAGATCTAGGTTCAAGTCCCCACTAAGTAACCTTCAAACCTGCTCTTCCTCTGGCCTAACTCCATACCTGTCAAGTTTTGGATTTGGAAATATGGGAAATTTCCCGGCAAATACGGGATACTTGACAGCTATGCTTATCCTATGCTGCCCTCCAATGGCGGCAATAGGCCATTGCAGTCTAATTAATAAGGGGTTTTCCTGGCCAATAAGGGATACTTGACAGCTATGCTTATCCTGTGCTGCCCTCCAATGGCGGCAATAGGGCATTGCAGTCTAATTAATAAGGGGTTTTCCTGGCCAATAAGGGATACTTGACAGCTATGCCTAACTCATAAAGGAGGAAGAATAACAAGAAGGTTAATCTATATTTTTATTTATATTCATATTTATATAGTCGCCCAACTCACAAAGACTCTGGGCGGCATATCTGGTCCTGTGCCTGCCAGATGTGTTAAACTACAATTCCCATGATGCCCAGGCAGGGGGTCTTGGTCAAAACCGAGACCCCCATCCCGGTCGGTTCAGTGGCCTCTTTTGCTTGCCTTCTGCAGAGACGCTGAATTGTTCCAGTACCTTCTGCAGTTGGTCCAGGTGCTGAAGTACGAATCGTATTTAGACTGTGAATTAACCAGGTTCCTCTTAGACCGGGCATTATCGAATCGCAAGATCGGACACTTCCTTTTCTGGCACCTCAGGTAAGAAACATCTGTAGGCTACGATATAGTCCTTAGCAGGGGTTCCCAACCTAAGGCCTGCGGGTCGGATCTGGCCCGTGGTGCCATTTCATGTGACCCCCCACCCACCCACCCAAGGGCATTTGAGAAACAAAAATGGCTACCCCTTTGAAGCTGTTAGGAAAAAATGGCTCCCCCCCCCCCCCAATCATGCATGCAGGGCAAAATAGCCCAGCTCTTGAGCGTGACTCGGACCCCCCTGGGCTTGAAAAGGTTTGGGGGAACCCCTGGGGTCCATCGGGACTGCGGTGGCTTAGCCTTTCGCGGTTAAAGCACTGAACTTCGCGGCTGGCAAGTCGGCAGTTTGAGACCTGAGTGCTGCGCGACAGAGAGAGCGCCCGTCTCTGTTCCCCAGCTCCTGCCAACCTAGCAGTTCCAAAGCAAGAAATTGCAAGTGGATAAACAGGCACTGCTTCGGTGGGAAGGTAAACAGCATCCCGTGCGCTCTGGTGCCTAGTCATGCCTGCCACATGCTCAATTTGCATTTGGCAGTGCTCCAAAAATAAGATAAAAGCTGACCGAGCATCGTCCTTGAAGGCGGTCGTGGTTTCTCACGTCCTTCTCTCCTCATTCCGCATCCTGAAGGTCAGAAATGCACGTCCCTTCCGTGGCCGTAAAGTTTGGCCTGATCCTGGAAGCATACTGCCGAGGCAACATTCACCATATGAAGGCGCTGATGAAACAGGTAAAGTCAGGGCTGTGTCCTGGGGACACCAGGAAGCGTTTTCCAAAATGATCGCTGGGGCCGAGCACTTCCTACATCAGGGGTTCTCAACCTTCTTTAAGCCGTGGGCCGGGCCACGTCCCCTCAGACAGCTAAGTGGGCTGGACTGGTGATTCCCCTACCATAAACACTGCTGTAAAATGTGTCCACGGTTGCTATAAATGTGTTTAAGATAGCTAGGGGCGCATCTACGGCTGTTGTCAATGTGTTTATGACAGCCAAGAGTGCATTTACGGCTGTTGTCAATGTGTTTACGACAGCAGCGGGTGCATTTACGTCTGTCGTCAATGTGTTTACGACAGCCAGGGGCACATTTACGGCTGCCGTCAATGTGTTTATGACAGCACATTTATTTATCTATTTATTTACAAGTTATATTTACGACTGCCATAAATGCATCCGCTTTTGGTGATGGTGCTGGCCACATGAAATGGTGCCACGGGCCAAAGGTTGAGAACCCCTGTATTAGATCCCATCTTAACCTAATTCTCCATCGTCCCCTGATTTCAGATCGAAGCTCTCAACAAGATGAAAGCCTTAAGCGATCTGATCAAAGCCAGCGCCCAGAAGAACCCCAAACCCCAGACGAAGGAGTTCATGCACACTTGTATGCGCCAAGAGACCTACCTGGAAGCCCTCTCCAACTTCCAGTCGCCCTTGAACCCTAGTGTCATTCTGGCCAAAGTCAGGTAATTTGCATTGTGACCCAACATGCTGGGCACTCGTTTTATGGATGGAAGGTGGAGTCAATTGTGAGCCTATCGGGACCGAATTCGGATCTTGAGCAGAGTTTTTGGTTGCAGGAGTGCAGTTTCACCACGGGCCACAAGTGGGCTCTGTAACACCCCCGTGTTCCCGAGGCTGGACATTATTTTTGCTGACCTGTTGTTTGTGTTGTTGCGCTTCCAGCGTGGACCTTTGCACTTTCATGGACTCGAAGATGAAGCCCTTGTGGATCGTTTTCAATAACGAGGAGATGGGCGGGAGCAGCACCGTGGGCATCATCTTCAAAAACGGAGACGGTAAGAAGGATGGACAGGTGGACAGAATGATTGTTGTGGTTGCTTTTCTAGTTGTAAAACCAAAACCCAAAGGTTGGGGAAACGCTGCCTTAAAGCAGAGGTTCCCAACCTGTTCAAGCCGGAGGCCGGGTCGCACTCCCTCAGTCAGCTTCGAGAGCCGGACGGCAATTTTGCCTTGCCTGCACGATGGGGATGGCCATTTTGTCCTAACAGCTTCAAAGAGGTGGCTATTTTGTTTCTTGAATGCCCTTAAAGAGGGTGGGGGCCCCACATGAAATGGCACCATGGGCCCAGATCAGGCCCACGGGGCTTAGGTTGGGAACCCCTGCCTTAAAGGAAGGCTTGGAACAGAATTTAGAAGTAACTTGTCCACAAAATTTAAAAATAAAATAAAATATTTGTGTGCAAAATTCAGAAATAAGGAAGGGCAATGCCCTTATTAGGGACTGTGGTGGCTTAGTGGTTAAGACACTCGACTTGGTCAGTAGTTTGAGACCCAAGTGCTGCATGACCGAGTGAGCTTCCGTCTGCCCCAGCTCCTGCCAACCTAGCAGTTCAAAAGCAAGAAATTGCAGGCAGATAAACAGGTACTGCTCCAGCGGGAAAGGAAGCAGCATTCTGTGCGCTGTGGTGTCTAGTCATGCTTGCCACATGACCATGGAAACGTCTGCAAATGTTACAGCAGAGAGGAACACTGAACACTAGACTAGCTTTCGTGCACGGGAGACCGTTTTACCTTTAATATCCTACCAAGCTGTTGCAAACAGGCAAGCTTTTGAGTACTACAGGTCTCTTCATCAAAGCTTTGGGTGGGTTGCAAGGGGGAAAAAAATCTCCCAAGCTGTCTTGTCCAAACGTTCAGGCCAGGTTTTCTTATCTTCATAAATTCCGGGAGTGTTTTAATTAAAACATGTTACTCCATTGTTTTTATTTAACGCGTGCGCTAAGTTGGGGCGGGTGGGTATAAAAATGTCGATAAACAAATATTGGTTACACAAGGAGGTCTGCCTGCGAACAGGGTGCTGCATACGTGCGTAAGCGCAGGTTTGTCTTCTGCGTCAGCAAAATACCGGCCAGTGGGGGTCTAATTAAGCGTAACTCCGTCTGGCTCCAACTCAATGATTTTTTAAGTTGATTAATCAGTGAGTGGAAATCAATTATTCTAAAAGCGGCATAGGAAAGCACGGCGTTGTCTTTGTTCTAGCAACCCGTGCGACACCGGGGTGGCGGCAATATTCTGACCTGTCAAATCAGGTTTTTGTTTTACACAGTTGAGGTCTTATACCTAAAGGCACAACTGGGTGAGGTTTGAATGCCTCCTTTGGATTTGACTTCAGTGCGCTTACAACAATGCACTTAGAAAATCACAATGTGCTTACAATGCGCTTAGAAAATCACACGGACTGACTATAGTAAAGGTAAAGGTCACCCTTGTTTGAAAGCTGGAAGGCTGGCAAGTCAGCAGTTCGAGACCCAGGTACTGAATGACGGATTGAGTGCCCATCTCTGTCCCAGCTCTTGGGGACACGAAAAGAGCCTCATTTGGGCGTTCCCTGAGCGGAGTTCTTCCATAAAAATCCTTTCAATCCAGAATAATTTCTGACACTAAATTATTATTATTATTATTATTATTATTATTATTATTATTATTGTTGTTGTTGTTGTTGTTGTTATTATTATTATTATTATTATTATTATTATCATCTTTGCAGACCTTCGTCAGGATATGTTGACACTGCAAATGATCCAACTGATGGATATCCTGTGGAAAAAAGCAGGTTTAGACCTGAGGTGAGTGTCTTTGCCTTGTGAGGTGTCGGGATCTAGCGGCCTGGATCATGAATCTGTCCTTTATAAGGATTTGCTCTTGTGGATCGTGACTTTTATTTCATTTTAATTGGGGCCGCATTAGAGACCGCTTCATGACCCACTTTCTCTGAGGTACAATACGTTAAAATTAAATTAATTTAAAATTAGAAGCCTTTGTCCACCTTTCTCTTATTGCCCTAATCATCCTAAGGCTCAAGTGGTTAAGACGCTGAACTCCATGACTGTAAGGTCGGCAGGTCCGCAGTCCGAGGCGAGCACAGCATGGCGGAGTGAGCGCCCGTCGTCTGTCCTAGCTCCTGTCAACCCAGCAGTTCGAAATCAAGATATTGCAAACAGATAAATAGGTAGTGGGAAGGTAAACAGCATTCCATGTCTAGCCATGCCTGCCACATGTCCACAGAAATGTCTGCAGATGCAAACAGCGCTGGCTCTTTGGCTATGAAACAGAGATGAGCACTGAACCCTAGAGTCAGATACGACAGGCTTCCGGGCAAGGGGGTGACCTTTACCTATCTCCTTTCTTTCAAAGAATGACTCCATACGGCTGCCTTTCCATGGGAGACAAGATGGGGCTGATAGAGGTTGTGAAGGACTCGGACACAATTGCCAACATCCAACTCAACAAAAGCAATATGGCGGCCACCGCGGCCTTCAACAAGGATGCGCTTTTGAACTGGCTTAAATCAAAGAATCCTGGGTAGGTTCTAGGCTGGGATGAATATCTTCTCTTTGGCCTATCTTCCTTTCCTCATCGGCAGTCTCAACGAAAGAGAGTTTGGTGGAAGAGGCCACCATTGAGCAGACCTCAACAACGCCATCGTTGGAGGAAGTTGCTTTGATGCCTTCAGAGTTGGGCATTATTGGAGAATATGGATTATATGGTTCTAAACTGCAGTTCAAAAGCAAGGAATTGCAAGTAGATAAATAGGGACCACTTCAGTGGGAAAGGTAAACAGTGTTCCATGCACAAAATGGGCTCATTTTGGGGCTTAAAACTCGGCTTATACTCGAGTATTTAATGTAGGACTGTTGTATTGATTTTTTTCTCCTGCTGGCACTTAACTGGGATTAAAAACCCACTACGGGGTTATTTGGCCAGGGTAGTTAGAATCAGCGCATTAAAATTTATTTGGGGTGTTTCTCCTCTTCTTCACAGGGAAGCCCTCGACAGAGCGATCGAAGAGTTCACCCTTTCTTGCGCGGGGTATTGCGTGGCAACGTACGTGCTGGGGATTGGCGACCGTCACAGTGACAACATCATGATCCGGGAGAACGGCCAGGTAGAGGGATCATAGCTAAAGACAACCTGGTCGTGTCTTTATGTGTGGCAATACAACTCTTTGTGTTTGACCTCAAAAGAAGACATTGTCCAATGGCCATTCCTATCGGCTCTCCCCTTCACCCACTAAAACAGTCCATCCTATTGGTGCTCCCTCTTTAGTTTGACTTTCCAGTGTTCCGTGCACTCCGGTGTCTAGTCATGCCTGCCACATGTCCATGGTAATGTCTGCGCTGTCTCTTTGGCTGTAAACAGATGAGCACTGAACCCTAGAGTCAGATATGACTGGCTTTCGAGCAAGAGTGGTGACCTTTATCTTTGTATTTTTCTGTCCATTTTTAAAAGTCAAAACAACAGTCTTACCGTATATACTCGAGTATAAGCCGAATTTTTAACCCCCAAAAATGAGCCCTATAAAGATGACTCGGCTTGTACTCGGCTCCATGACTACGAGGGTCCTAGAACCGTGCCAGATTAAGACGTGCCAACAATGTAATTAATTTTACCATATTTTCATGTATTTTGATTGTGGAAACTCACTTGCAGCTGCTGCATTTCCCACCCTCGGCTTATACTTGGGTCAATCTATTTTCCTGGGTTTTCAGGGCAATATATATATATATATATAATCGGAAACGCAGACCGAGCATCGTCCCTTTCTAACATTGTTTTTCTAGCTGTTCCACATCGACTTTGGCCACTTTCTGGGAAATTTCAAGACCAAATTCGGGATCAACCGTGAGCGGGTCCCTTTCATCTTGACGTATGATTTCGTCCACGTGATCCAGCAAGGGAAAACGAACAACAGTGAGAAGTTTGAACGGTAAGTCTGGCTCTCTGATGGCCATTCCTTCAAAGTCTGAAAATATAGATATATCAAAGTACGAGTCCAGGGTCCATCTTTACGTCCCCTGAGGCTCTTGTTTATGGCAAGGTATTATTTTGATTGCGCGGCTCTTCCGACACCTTCCCCTCTTTTGAACAGATTCAGAGAATACTGCGAAAGAGCCTACATGATCCTAAGGTGTCACGGTCTCCTCTTTTTACATCTTTTTGCGCTCATGAAGGCAGCCGGACTGCCAGAGCTGAGTTGCTCCAAAGATATCCAGTACCTCAAGGTAAATAAATACATGTCGTGTCAGAAATTGCTCTGAGTTGAAAGGATTTTTGCTGGAGAGACTCCACTCAGGGGACGCCTGAATGAGGCTCCTTTCATGTCCCCAGGATCCTTTGTGCCATACCTATCATGTTTTGGTTGTGGAAATAAGGGAAATTTTCTAGGCGTGGGCGCATGCGCACCGCTGCCTCTGATGGGCGTGCAAGTGCAGTAACCCCTTTTTCTGGCTGTTCTAATACGGGAAGACGGCGGGAAAGAGGAGTAAATTACGGTATTTCCCGGACAAAACGGGATACTTAACAGCTATGCTTTGTGCAACTTTCGGGTATCGAACTCCAACCTTCCAGTCTCCAAACTCAGCATCTTAACCAATAAGCCGTCTAACTAGGGGCACTTACACCTATCACCTTGTCTAGAAATATAGGTAAAGGTCGCCCATGCTTGAAAGCCAGTCATATCTGACTCTAGGGTTCAGTGCTGATTTCTGTTTCATAGCCAAAGAGCCAGCGCTGTGTCTTGCAGACGTTTCCGTGGACATGTGGTAGGCATGACTAGATGCCAGAGCACACGGAACGCTGTTACCTTTCCTGCCGAAGCGGTCCCTATTTATCTACTTGCAATTTCTTGCTTTCAAACTGCAAGGTTGGCAGGAGCTCGCTCCGTCATGTAGCCCTCAGGTCTTGAACCGCTCACCTGCCGACCTTCCAGTCGTCGAGTTCAGTGTCTTAACCACCAATGTACCTGTACAGACACCCAACCCTAATCCTTTCCTCTGACTTCATGCCCCCCCTCCTGCCTTCCCCCACTTCAGGACTCGTTGGCGTTAGGGAAGACAGACGA
This sequence comes from Bradypodion ventrale, assembly GCA_035047345.1. Classification (NCBI taxonomy): domain Eukaryota; kingdom Metazoa; phylum Chordata; class Lepidosauria; order Squamata; family Chamaeleonidae; genus Bradypodion; species Bradypodion ventrale. The sequence continues at coordinate 2,960,337 of JAWDJE010000017.1, read as the reverse complement.
AGAGGCCAGGAAACAATTCCAGCTCAAGTTTAACGAAGCGTTGCGGGAGAGCTGGAAGACCAAAGTCAACTGGTTGGCTCACAACGTCTCCAAAGACAACCGGCAGTAGCTTTTCACCTCGAAGTGGAAGAGCCTTAAAAATTGCCTTTACGTCTTCCTTGCTTGTCAAGTCTCGCGTGGCCAAGACGGGCTCTTTCGATGTGCCAGAGCGCAACTAACACCCCACACTTCCCTAAAGCGAGAAACCCCACTACCATTAAAGACTCGATGGAAGACGTTTGGACACAGTTCCCTACTACAACCTCCTTTGCCCTCCGGTCGAGGAGTTTGCGACCAGACGAACTAGTTCACGTTTCTGGGGCAGAAGTCTGCCTCTGCCGAACGACTCTTTACAGTATTGTGAAATATTTTATAGTGACCAGAGTGTGTTTGCTTGATGTTTTTATTGGTTTGCTGGTTGAACAAAATTAGCTTGTAGGGCTGAGGGTAAAAAAAACCCTCTGATGGGATAAAGAGAGAGCTGGTCTCTTTCAAGGACTTTTTTTTTTTAAAAAAAGGTTTATAAAATGGTACCTGCTGCCTTCTTCCTCTTTTAATATCCCTTTCTAAGCTGGAAAATTATGCCGGCAATGTGTCGTTTCGTTCCTTGTTGTCACTCCTAGATCAAAAATACAGACGAATTACACGTCCCGTCGGTTAACTGAGCCTTGGAGCAAAACTTTTTCACCGAAATGTAAATATTTGGCCAATATCTGCCAAAGTGTCACTGAACCGAGTTACTATGTTTAAGCCTATGCTATACTGTTTAAACCAAAGAATTGTAGTTACAAATGTTTACATTACAATTTTCAAGTGTTTGTTAGAAGTGCAAAATAGACTTTTTTAAAGGGAGGGTCAACATTATCTCTTATTTATTTATTGGATTCATATAATCGCCTAAATGGCCCAAGGCGCCTCACACCATCAGTTAAAACCCGTACCCAATACTAATTAAAATAGGTATTACTGTATTAGCAAAGCTGTTTCTTCAAAGACATTGTGCAGGTAGTTATTTCAATGTGTGCGTGTTTCTAGGTGTCTTGTCGGGAGGTGTGTCTTTATGCACAGTTAAGGCATGCACACTCAATCAGTGCCGTGCTCTTGTGAAAAAGATGCAGGTATGTTTGGATCTGGGCAGACAAGGGAAGTTCACTGAAGTTAATTGATGTACGCCAAGTTTTTATTAAATCCAATATCCAACCCAGAGAGGGGCTGTGGAAATGAATGTGCATGTAATTTTTAAGCCCTGCCTGTGTCGTTCCCAATTGCTGCACAACAACCGTTTTGCTACTGGGAACAACACATGTGATTTACATGATCTATTGAGTGTGCCGATTCCAAATCTGAATTTGCCTGTCACATACAGATTTTATAGCTGTTCAAATCGTCAGTAACTGGGTAATGTATTTTTACATGGGAACATTAAAACAGTTGCAGCTTCCACGAGGCCTGCTGTCGCCTCAGCTGAATCACGTCCCTTGGTGGCGTGCATGTCTGTGAGCTGAAGTCAAAATAGGTATCTAAGGTGAGATGGACCAAGGGCTTGTCTAGTGCAAAACCATCTTATTGGATAGTACAGCTAGGTCGTAGTGAGTCTGTTCTGAGCTAAAGATGAGTAGGTGCAGATGTGTTAATAAACTAGACAATTTCTGGTACATTTGTGGCAAATATACCCCGCGTGATCAACGTAAGAACCTAACCAAGAAGGTGAGGTTTGCTAACTTAAGATCCTGATGTCGTAGGCAGAATTGGACTTCAGATTTGGATTCAGCGCACCAGATTTAGTACAGGACACATGGATTACACCAAGTAGTAGACACTCTTGATGCTTGTGTAAATTAACCGCTAGGGTTTTGGCCAGTGTGGCGTAACAGATTAGGACGCAGCAGAGCTGGCTTCAAATGAGGACCTGAAGGACAGCTCATGACAACATCTTCTTGTGCTGTTTCCAAATCCGAGTGTAGGCGATCCGCCATGAACTGTCCTGAGAATATAATGCAGTGGGCTTCCATCTGTGTTCTGCATCGCAGCGTGACACCCATACCACAAATCCAGTTCTGCGAGTCCAATTCTGGTCCTGAATCCTTTTGGCACGCAAAAATCCTCATCATCATCCCCAGGCCAGGATGGACAAAGCTGCTGCCCTCCATCAAGATGGGTACAAGTGGGATTTAATCCTCTTGGGGACCATCACTATCATTACAACACCCAGATATATATCTATGCACACGGTAATAGGCTACGATCCTTTGCACTTACCTGAAAACAAGCTCACGCCACAAAGTAGGGCTTGTATTTGTGTAATTACGTACTGTCTGTCGGTGGCCCAGCCTGGTGCGTTACTGCTCTACCTTCTTATCTACAGAAGAGCTGAAGTGTGATCTCAGACTACATTTTATTACGTTGTCATTTAATGTTCCTGATGCTGCTAAATGCGTTGAGTTGTTTTCATTCTTCAACAAGGGGGAAAAACCTGGAGGAAAAAGTGACTAATAACTGAATGTACAAAAGGAGTTCCAATTACTGGCTTAAAAGTAATGGTAAAAAGATTACTCTTGCTCGAAAGCCAGTTGTATCCAACTCCAGGGTTCAGTGCTCATCATCATCACCAATTAAATTTATATCCCTTCCTACTCAACCCAAGGGTGACTCAGGGCGGCTTACAACAAAGGAAATATGCAACAGAAATACAATACAAATGACCTGATCTCTGTTTACAGCCAAAGAGCCAGTGCTGTCTGCGTCTGCAGATGTTTCCCTGGACATGTGGCACGCTGTTACCTTTCACACCGAAGTGGTCCCTATTTATCTACTTGCAAATTTCTTGCTTTCGAACTGTTAGGTTGGCAGGAGCTAGGAACAGGCGACAGGAGGTCACTCCATCTTGCAGCACTCGGGTCTCAAACGGCTAACCTTCCAGTTGTCAAGTTCAGCGTCTTAACCACTAAGCCACCACAGTCCCTTTCTGGATTTAAGACACTTACCTTTAACTGATCCTAACATTAATGTAAAAGCCTTTTACATACACACTATTCGAAATAAAATCTATTTCCAACTCCGCGCAAACAAGCTTTAGTGAAGATAAGAGAACATCTTTCGTTTTTAGATCCAGAAATTTATTGTAGCTCAGATATTTTTCTTCTTCTTCCAAACTTGACCTATTTACCAATATACACATCTGAAATGTTAGACCCATGATGGCTACAAACCGAATCAGGAGAGAGAAAAAAAAAGTTTACAACCTTTTAGCATTAGCATTTAAGAGAGAAAGAGAGAGACACATGTTCAAGTTTACAGTCTCGAAAATACAGCTGCTATAGCGATGGTTTCATGGAAGAAACGAAGGAGGTTAGAATATTCTACACAGGGACATTAACACACAGGACAATTTGGACATAAGTTAAATGCTTTTCCCAGGGTGCGCGGGGTGTGTGTTTTAAAACTCAAAAACTAGCATTTGTCACATAAAAGGAGTCGAAAAACCCTTTCATTGCCCGTTTAGAAATCTAAGGTTTTTACAGTTATAAAAGGGGGTTGGTGGTGGTGTGAAGAATAAGCTGCTTTTTATGTGGGATGAACACACTTTTTTTGTTTTTGCTTTCAGAGCTATCTTATGGGGGAAAGGCACTCCTAAGACCGGCTTTCGATGAAGTTTAAAAAAAAAACCATGGCTGAAGTTTGGGAGGAGGTTCAGAGAAGAAAATGCTTTTAATTTTGGAGGAAGGGAAACCATCTCCTAGAATTGTGGTTCTCCGTCGTGGACTGCGAGCATCCATACTCTGGGATGCTTCCGCGCATGCACGACACGGACAGCCGGTTCTTGAATTGTGGTCCTTAACATCTAAGCTGCAGGAGGTTCTGGACTTCAGCGCTCAGAAAGTCTCAGGACAAAAGGCGAGGGGGTTTGGGGAGATGAGGTTTATAAGGTTAAAGGCCAAAAGCCAGGGGTCAGGGTAATTCAGTGTGTTCCCAAACTTTGGGTTCAATTCCCAGAAGGCCTAAGTCAGTGATGGCCAACCTTCGCACTCCAGATGTTCTTGGACTTCAATTCCCAGAATGCCCTGATCAGCAGGAGTGCTGACTTGGGCTTCTGGGAATTGAAGTCCAAGAACACCTGGAGTGCCAAGGTTGGCCATCACGGAGTCCTAAGTCAATTCCCAAAAGCACTGATCAGCCAATGTACGGACTGAGGCTCCTGGGAATTGAAGTCTGAGAACCAAAGGTTGGGAAACACGGGCAACTTCTCTGACCTGAAGCAAACTGTGGGCTCACTCAGATGAATACTATCTACCTTTTAAGGCAGGGGTTCCCAACCTAAAGTCCGTGGGCCAGATGCAGGCAACAGTGCTATGTATATGGCCCATTGCACCCGAAAGTGCCATGTGTGGTAAATAGCTGTCCCCATTGTGCAAGCAGGGCAAAATGGCTATCCGGCCCACCGAAGCTGTCTGAAACAATTTGATCTGGCCCCTGGCTTGAAATAGGTTGGGGACCCGTTTTAAGGATCCAGATACAGAGAACAATGGCGGTTAGAGATATAGGTGTGTTTTGGACCCAAAATGTTGAGTTCTAACATGGACTTTCCATTCCCACCCTCTATTTCTTGGATTTTCAAAGAAAGCCTATAGTATTCAGTATTTCCCCGTTTCGAATCTCGGTCCTGAATATGCTGGGATGTTTAGGGCAATACCAGCCCGGAGGTTTAGGAGAGCCACGTTAGCAATAATCCCATAGAGAAATACTCCATTTGACGACACCACCCACCCACCCCGCAAAAACGCAGAAGGGTGATCAGCTGTAAAGGCAAACTAAATTCTCCGAAAGAGAAAGTTAAATTTAAAAGAATCGTGTGACCTACGAAAAGCCCAAATGCTCACCACTGCATTTGTGGAGTCATCCTTTTCATAGCTCTCGGGGAAAATCCCATGTGGTCCCTTTTCAAATCCCGGACAAAATCATGATTAGACACCAACCCACCTCTTAATATTTAGGTCGTATGTCTTGGAATATATATAAAAAAATACCATATTTACCAGTGTATAAGACGCACTTTCCACCTTTAAATACACCGGAAAAACAGAGTGCATCTTATACTCCGATGCGTCTTATATGCTGGCAAATGCCGTATTTGCCGGCATGTAGGTGCAATTTCTTCCTTAAAATACACTGGGAAAACAGAGTGGGTCTTATAGGCCGGGAAGTAGATTTGCAAGTTAGGAATGTTTCAGAACTGGAAAAGTAAATTACGCATATTAAGTGTAAACAGTTACTGTACAAGCCGCTACAGGGAATGAACGGTAGTGTTTTCAGAAGTAAAGGAATGTCTGCCAAAGAAATCAGCCCCCTAAAAATAGGAATATTCCTCATTCGTCTGTCTTTAACCAGCCGCTGCGAAGATGCTTTTACATCTTAAGGCTCCTGGACCGCATAATTACTACTACAAACCAGTACTTCCACCTGGTCTGAGCCGAAGTGTTATGAGCAGAAGGGGCCGGGCCCCTGTTTTATGAAGAAAACAACAGTGCCACCAACACACGTATAGAGTGCAAACCCTAGCCGCCCTCCGTGCTTGTCCCCAAAGGCCAAGCTAATAAAGCCAAACCTTACAAGGCAGGACAGTCAAACCCAAAGAGGGATTTTCCAGGTGAGTTCTCGGCGGTTAAATCCATTTTTGGTTTGCTTCCCCCACTGCCAACCCCCACCTTGAAAGAAAAATTAATTAAAAGGCAAAGAACTATCAACAGATCTCGGGCCGGGGTCGAACCCAAAACCGGTGGATCTGCGCTAAATTCTCTGCACTAACTAAACTTGTCCCGTGTGTTTGGTGGCAGGAATTTTAAAGAGAGAAAAAACTTACCACTCTATCATGCTGCATGATTTTTAAAAAACCTTAGCATGGTACCCCCCCCGCCCCATTTTTTCACTACCACAAGTGACATAATTACATCATCCCGATATATTTACAAAATATTAAAAAGTCTGTTAATCTTCTACATCGTTAAACCCCCATTCTGCCACTTTACACATGCACTAGAGTTTGGGGAGGAGAGGAAAATATATATATATATGTATATATAAAAGAATTACGGGGAATGAAATGAGCCACAAAACGCAGCCCTAGCAAAGAAAGCCCCCTCAAACGGAGGAGGTAACCCCTTCGCCAATGAATGATTTTGGCATTAATTTCTCGCCTCTCCTGCTTTGGGGGAATGGGCCAGAGAGCCCTCTCCTGTGAAAAAAGGACTTATTAAAATAAAATTTAAACATTCTAGCTGATGTTCCCATGATGGCGAACCTTGGCACTCCAGCTGTTCTTAAACTTCAATTTCCAGAAGTCCAAATCTCTATGAATCCACACAAATGGGTTTACTGTGTGAACATTCATGTGGATTCACAGAGACCTGGGCTTCTGGGAACTGAAGTCGAAGAATACCTGAAGCGTACGCGTAGTAAACCCATTTGTGTGGGCTTCTGGGAATTGAAAATTATCACGGCAATAAAAACAATTGGGAGAGAAATCTCAGTCATGGGAGGATGATTGAAGGAGAGGCGCTTGCAATGGTTTCCGAGAGATCGGGGCTGTTGTGTTGTGTCTGTGTGTGTGTGTGTTTGCGCATGTACATGCCAGGTAGGGGGAGAGGGGGAACCAACAGAGAGATGGGACTTGGGTTTGGGCAGGGGGGGACGATGTGTTGCCAATGGCTCTCCCGGTGGTCTAAGCCAGTGTTTCGTAACCACTCGTGTTTGGACTTCAATTCCCAGAAGCCTCAGTCAAGTCCACCAAAGCACTGAGCAGCCAATGTACGGACTGAGGCTTCTGGGAATTGAACTCCAAACACCAAGGTTTGGGGGAACGCTGGTCTAAGCAACCTGTTCATGGCCCGGTCCTTAAGGGCGACCGTCGTCGGAATCTTCCAGAACAGGAGAGCGACCCGAGAGGAGACGGAGAAGGGCAGGGTTGTCACTGCGATCAATAGGTGAGCGTCGAGTCGTCCCATTCCAGCTGCTGCTGCCGGTTCACGTTCTGCTGGCCTTCCTCATGCTCCGCCCCCTCCTCTTCCTCCTCGCTGCTTTCGGACTCGGCGCTGGTGATGTCATCTTCTTCCTCGCCCTCTTCGCTCTCCTCTTCTTCCTCCTCCTCTCCCTCGCTGCTGTGTTGGTCTTCGTAGGTCTGTTCCAGAGGAGAAGAGATGGTTTCGTGCTTAGTTCCCTGAAACACCCCCCCCCCTGGTTCTTCAAAAGCAGGGGTGCCCAAACTACAGCCTGGGGGCCGTATCCAGCCCCCAATGTCAATTCATCCGGCCCGTGAAGCCCTCGTCGCTCCTGGAAGCAAAACGTGTACGGGCGCTTTTTACTTCCGCTTCCGGGAGCGACGAGGGCTTTGTGGGCCAGATGAATTGGCGTCGGAGGGTGGATGGCCATTTTTGCCCTGCTGGCATGATAGGAGTGGCCAGATGCCCCAACATCTTCAAAGAGGTGACCATTTTGTTTCTCGGACGCCCTTGGAGGGGCCACATGAAATGGTGCCACAGGCCGGATCCGGCCCATAGGCTTTAAGTTGGGAACCCCTTGCTTTAGGGCCCTACATCTTGTCCCCACCCTGGCATGTGGGCTGCCTAATGGTAGAGCAAGACATGCGGCAGCCGAGACCTATGAGAAAGACCGAAGCCTCACCTCCATCGGGTTTACTGTAATGGTCAAGGCGGAATCGTCCCAGTCCATCTCGTTTTCCTTCCCTGAATCCTGGTCCCGCATCGTCCTCTGATGGGCGGCCCTGATCCGGAAGACTCCCAGAATGATCATGAAAACCAGGAAGCTGACGCAGACCACGATGACCACCGTGGCGGTGCTTGGGACAACTGGGAAGGAAAAGTGAAGGGGGGAAAAAAGATAAGGTCCCCAAACGGCATGGGAAAGGTAGAGAGATCGCTCCATTGCTTTTGTGGGGGTGGGAGACGATTGCATTTGCCATTTCTTTTGTTAAAAAAAAATGTGTGTGGTTTTATGTAATTTATTATTATTGGTCCAGTCGGGACTTTTAAAAATTTTCAATGCATTCCTATGGGAAAACGTGCTTTGGGTTGCAATTTTTTTCGTATTACGACGGAGGCTGTTGGAACGGACCTCCGTCATAACCCGAGGTTTTTACTGTATACTGTATGTATATCTATGGTGCATTACCAGAGAGGGTCAGTAGAGGCCACGGTCTGCATTGTAAATAGAGTGGTTCGTTGTTATCCACAGTTTCAGGTATCTATTGTAAGTCACAGAATATAAACACCACAAATAAAGTTTGGAGAGCTCCTCCAAGTTAGGGAACCATTTCAAACCATCAGCTCTTCCCTCCTGCTTGAGGAGAAATGGGCTCCTTCTCTTTCTTTCTGCTACAACTATGATTTAGCAACATACCACATCACTTGGGTCCAACAGGGAGAAGTGAATTTTGTTCACCTCAACATCAAGAGCTGCGCAGACACAATTGGTTTAATTAATGCATCAGCCAGCCGTCTTCGGAGACGGACCCAGGAAATGCAGATCATGAGCAATTAAAGAGGGCTCTCCAGAATGAGTGAGTGAGTGAGTGAGTGAGTGAAGAAAGGATAGGAGGTCTCACGTGGGTCAGGAGAGGGCAACTCCTTACCTGAAAACGCTGGGTGAGGATTAGCGAGATTGTGTCCAGAGAGGTCGACAAATGAGTGGTGGACGGGCTGAACAAACTGGGGCTGTTGAGCAGCTATGTGGTTAGCATGGTCCATTGGGTTGGCAGTATGGATCACATTGACCTGAGAAACAAGACGTTTTGGGGAAAGGAAGGAGGGAGGGAGACAAGGCAGAATTTAAATCTAGTAGCTTGGCTTAGCTGTCATTAAGAGTGAGCTGGCAGTCTGGCCAAGTTATCTTGCTATGGTAATAGAGAAGACCATGGGTTCCCAACCTTTTCAAGCCGAGGCCGGGTCACGCTCTCTCAGTCAGCCTCGAAGGCCAGATGACCATTTTGCCCTGCACAATGAGGTGGCCATTTTGTCTCAATAACTTCAAATGGGGTGGCCACTGTGTTTCTCAAATGCCCTTGTAAGGATGGGGGTCATGAAATGTTGCTGCAGGCCAGATCTGGCCCATGGAGTAGACCCTACTGCCAATGACTCAACACCGAGTGCCGGGCATCAGTTAACTAAGCTGACCACCCTGAGGACTAACAGCCTTGGGTGCCGAAGTCTACTGGGGAGGGTAAGGGTCCCGAGGTAGGTTATATCCCACTTGAATGCATCTTGATGGAGGGCAGCAGCTTCATCCATCTGCCCCACACCAACGGCAGGGGAAGAAGAAGCCGGGGCAGGTTGAGGACTTTGGCGCCCCTCCCCATGAGCCCCCATCAACATATTGTATTGTAATGTAATGTATTATGTGTAAGCCGCCCTGAGTTGCTACGGCGAGTGGGCAGCAATATAAATTTGAACAAATAAATAAATAAGTGATGAGGAATTTGTGTGTCAAAAGGGGTCAGGATCAAAATGGGACTGGTTCAGTGGTACTATGGGGGTCACGCTGTGATGCGGAAGGCAGATAGAAGGCCATTGCATTATATGGTTCCAAGGACAGTCTTCGTGGCTGATCGCCATGAGGATTGCCAATATTTGGAATCGGATACGGCGCAAGAAGAAGAGCAAGCTGGCTCAAACTTCTGCATTTCCTTAACATTTCCTTAAAGGTCTCCCCCACCCCCCCAAAAATGTGAAAACTTGGCTCACGTACCTCCACTTTGAACTCGTTGCTGACGTAACGCCCATTGAGCTCCGAACAGACCAGTTTGAATTTGCGGTCAAAGAGAGAGACGGCGTGCCAGTTCCGGTACCGGATCAAGTGTAGAACCTCCTCGTAGCTGGCCATGGTGTCGACCCCTAAAGGGAGAGAAGCAGAGATGCTGGTTAGGCGCATCTTCTACTCATGTCTTGGCATAACCTCTTTCCAAAATGATAAGTATTATTGACCTGGCCTGACCTCTTCCCCGATTCACTAAGATGTATTCAATAAATTCTCCCCATCTCTCTCTAAAATCAGACTTTTGAAATATTCGCTTCCCCCCGCCCTCTTTTAATTCAGATATCGATCATTCATTAAAACATTCCATTCTCTCTTTAAACCAATCTTCCAATTCTAATGGCCTTCTTAATCAACGATGCGTGCAACCGGGGGGGAAAAAAGCCCTTGCAGGTCTCGGGCATGCCACCTGGCCAGGGAAAAACCTATTGCCTTGATCCTACACCAGGGATGCCCTAACATTTTGGGCAGCGGGCCGGTCACGTGGTTCCTCCCACCCAAAGCGGCAGGAAAACGTGCCTTGCAATGTTTTGCAACAGGATGAGATAGATTTTTAGGCTGCCATTTTCTCTCCTAAACCCAGGGGGTGCCCAAACGAAGGTCCGTGTGCCAGATCTGGCTCCCGATGCCAATTCATCCGGGCCGATGCCACCCTTGACACTCCTGGAAGTGGAAACGTGCGGGCATGTTTTACTTCCACTTTTGGGAGCGGCGAGGGCAACGTGGGCCAGAGGAATTGGCATCGGGGCCCAGATCTGGCCCATGGGCCTTAGTTTGGACACCCCTGTTCTACCACCAAGACATGCTTAAGCTTTGCTATGGCTCTTTGGTGTCTACCAGATCTTGATTTCTTGATCCCAAGCGCAGAAAGTAGGAAGGCAACAAGGGCAGTACCGGTGATGATTAAGCCTAAATTGGAGCTGCTTGTCTCCATTCCTTTCTGCCGCAACCGTGACATGTCGACCTCTAGGCTTTCCTGTTCCGGGTTAATCTCCTCTCCGGCCACGGTGACCTCGCAGGTATCCAGGTTGTGCATGATTTCCTCGGACACCAGCGATTCTTGGACTGCGAAATGAAGAGGGAAAACAGGCAGAGGAAAAGTCATTCAGGAGGGCAAAGAGACATGGCCCAGGCTGTTTTCAATGAGGGCTAGAAACTTTAAAGTCGCTTTACTCAAAAGCCAGTCGTATCCGACTCTAGGGTTCAGTGCTCATCTGTTTATAGCCTAAGAGCCAATGTTATCTGCATCTGCAGATGTTTCCGTGGACATGTGGCAGGCATGCCTAAACACCCAGAGTGCACGGGACGCTGTTTACTTTCCCACCGAAGTGGTCCCTACTTATCTACTTGCAATTTTTTGCTTTCGAACTGCTAGGTTGGCAGGAACTGGGACAGACGACGGGAGCTCACTCCGTCATGCAATACCCGGGAATCGAACTCTGACCTTCCAAGTCAGCGAGTTCAGCGTTTTAACCACTTGAGCCGAAACTTTAGACCTGTGGGATTCACACCTATCTCATTTCCCCCTTGTTCTGCTGGAGAAATACTCTAGCCACAAAAAAAAAAAAAAAAGAAAAAAGAATTGCGCCTCCAGTGTTCCCATTCAATGCTTCAGCCACATCAGTTATTTGGGACTTAAATCTCCGTATCACAACCAGTAGTTAGGGATGTAAATTAGGGATGAATTGCCAGTGATTATAACCCCTCCTACCTTATTATAATTTCATACATTACTTAAGACCTACCTTTTATGGCCTACGAGATAATTAGAATTGTGCAATGTTGACCCTGGACTCTTCTTAATTGATATCACCTCCTTTTACTGTGTACATACACACACACACCAAAGTGCATGGAACACCTTTACCACCGAAGCGATACCTATTTATCTACTTGCAATGTCTTGCTTTCAAACTGCTAGGTTGTCAGGAACTGGGACAGAGGTGGGAGTTCACTCCGCCATGCAGCACTCAGGTCTCGAACTGCTGGCCTGTTGACCTTCCAGTCGTCAAGTTCGGCGTCTAAACCACTAAGCCTCCGCAGTCTTTTCCACCCCCTGTACCAAGTCCAAATCTCCATGTTTTGTTACCTGTGGGGTCTTCTTCTCCATCTCCGTCGGGCTCGACCTCCCGCGTAATGGTGCTAATGATGCGCAGCTCGGGGAAAAGGGAAACCCCCTCGGGGCTCTCAAACTCCGATGCCGAGCGGGCAAAGTGGTTGATGCCACTGAGGCTGATCTTGGGCTCTTCTGGCTGCAAGACCATGACGTAGCTGTCCACAAAGGGGATGGAAATGCAGACTTCATCGCTGGAACACCTGCCGGAAGAGAGGCCACCAGAGCAGATGAGGTTTGCATCTTGGGGTAACAACCATGATGCTCAGGTTTTTTTTTTAAATAAAATCTTCCCATTAGCAATATTAAACCGACACATGAAACCTCTGCCCATCTCGCGCTGCAATACAGCAGAGCCCCTAGTCCAGTGATGGCAAACCTTTTAAATACCAAGTGCCCAAAATCAGTGTTGCCACAGAATCAACAGGATGCGGTCCACGCCGCACCCTCACGCCGTTTGTGAACTGCCCGCCTTATCCCAAACAGGAGAGGAAGGAAGCATTCCAATTGGGCTGCTGGGCAGAGGGGCAAGGCAAACTTTGTGCTGGGGGGAGGGAGAAAGTGCTGCCATTGGGCTGCTGGGCAGAGCAAATTCTGTGCTGGGGGAGGGAAGAAGCATTCCCATTGGGCTGCTGGGCAGAGGGACAAGGCAAACTCTGTGCTGGGGTGTTGGCGCGTGTGCCCACAGGGGGGCCTCTAAGTGACTCCTCTGGCACACATGCCATAGGTTTGCCACCACTGCCCTAGTTGAAGATACATGGTTAATTAAAGAATTTCGGAAACACCATTAGGAGTTACACGCAGTTTCTTGCCTTTAAAAAAAAAGCACGCTTCCTATTTTTACAAGGTTTCCATCTAGCTTATTATCCACTTGTCAGAATTACACAATTATGGTTTATTTGTTGGTTTTAACAAGACTAAACATTCATGGGTTGCCAGATCTACCCCACAGACCTATCTTTACTTCTGGTCCTGCCCTTTTAAAGGGTTGCCTGTACTCAAAAAACCTCAGAAATGGACAAGAAGAGAAAAGATGAGCTCTCTCAGAGACTGTTGAATCGGACATCCCAATTCCAATCTGATAGGCAATGGCAGACCAGAAATAATTTAACCAGTAACCTCCGCAAACTTGCGGTCATGGTTTGCCAGCGATCCCAGGGGACTCACTTCACGGTGCTTGTGATTTTGACCCGGCGGATCCCAGGGGTCGGGAACTGGCGCGAGTTCAGGTAGGCAATGTGCTGCATGGCTCTGTCGAACCGGTCAATGTCGTCTCCTTCCAGGCTCAGCCCCAACTGGTTCGGGTTCATGTGGATCTGCGATGACACCAAGAGCAGTCAGGAAGACTCATCCATATATTATTATGTTACATTCAATTATGCATGTAATATATTTTTTCCCAGAGAAATATGGCCGATTTAAGCCCATTTACACTTGACATATGTGGGTACGTGAGCGCAAGAATATTGGATACAATAAGTGGCAAATTTAGAGGGACTTATTGGCCACCCTGTAGTTAATATTGAGGAAGCAATTAATTAAAACAACTTTTGCAGCATCTGTACTGCTCCCAGAACCAGCCCTGGGGAAGGTCAAGGTCGCCCATGCTCAAAAGCCAGTCATATCTGACTCTAGGGTTCAGTGCCCATCTCTGTTTACAGCCAAAGAGCCAACGCTCTCTGCGTCTGCAGACGTTTCTCTGGACATGTGGCAGGCATGACTAGACACACCGGAGTACACGGAACGCTGTTACCTTTCCCAGCGAAGTGGTACCTATTTATCTACTTGCAATTTCTTACAAGTAAGTGCCTGGTGGGTAACGGTCCAGAGTCGAAAAAGTGTCAGAATCGACTGTGCAACTGAACAACAACAAAAAAAAAATTCTTGCTTTCGAACTGCTAGGTTGACAGGAGCTCACTCCGTCAGGAAGCACTCAGGTCTTGAACTGCTGACCTTCCAGCCAGTAACTTCAGTGTCTTAACCACTAAGTCACTGATTCCTTTATTGGAGTACTAAATAGCCTCCCTGTAGTTAATACCGAGGAAGTAATTACTCAAGACGAGTCCTGTAACACGCCTGCACTGGCCCCAGAACTAGCCCTGGGGAAAATGCCGCATAAATGTTGCAGATAAGACAAGTGGAAAATTAATAAAGGTGCAGTCAATAAAATCTATTCCACATTTTCTCCTCCGACGCAAGGATGATTGTTTTGATCTCTCCCTTCCGTCTTTTCAGTGCTGGGAAATTTTAAGGGGGATGAAATCTAAAAAAAAACTAAACGCAAAGGCAGTCTTTGAGACGTATAGCAGCGTTTCCCAACCGTTGGCTTTTGGACTTCAATTCCCAGAAGCCTCAGTCAATTCCCCAAAGCACGGATCAGCCGATGGACTAACGTAGGCTTCTGGGAATTGAAGTCTCCCTGTGGGGGCCTGTGAACCACTGACTTATCGGCAGCTATGTACAGAAAAACTTTATCCCCCTCTCCTTTCATTGAAAGGCAGAGAAGATTTTGAGAAGATAATTGCAATCTTTCTTTCTTTCCTGGCAACCCTGGTAGAGGTTTTACCTTCAAGCCCTTGCCAGCACCTTCCGCCATCTGCAAATCCAACCCTTCCTTGCAGGTATAAAGGCAGTCGATCACTTTCTTGTTCTCCAGCTTCCCGGAGCGGATCATCAAGCCGGCCAGGTTGCCGCGGAAGAACTGGGCCATGTGGAGCTCGCCACCTTTATGAAAAGACCAAAGGAGAATGACCATCTCGGCCGTCGGGACGAGTTACGCTCTTGCCCGCATACACATTCCCGGTTTTTGAACCGGCATGCAGGTTAGTCGGTGCCCGTTTCGGAGTTAACCTGGCAGTGACCATCCAAGCACAATGGAGGGAGAGAACTTAAAAATAATTATAAAAATAAAAATAAATTTACTCATGCAACATCGCTCTTGAGATGAACGGGGTGGGTGGGTGGGGAGAGGAAGGGGATTAATGACCCGGCTTGAGACCAAAGTCCAGACTAGGACTTGCAGCCATGCTTTTTTGCCTTCAGAAGGATCATGCGCAAAAGTCCCAAGCTGTCATACAGAAAACAAGGACAAAGTCTCCCTTGCTCAAAAGCCAGTCACGTCCGACTCTAGGGTTCGGTGCTCACCTCCGTTTACAACCAAAGAGCCAGCGCTGCTTACGTTTGCAGACGTTTCCGCAGTCACGTGGCAGGCATGACTAGACACCAAAGCACATGGAATGCTGCTACCTATACCGCCAAAGCAGTGCCTATTTGTCTACTTGCAATTCCTTGCTTTAGAACTGCTAGGCTGACAGCTGGGACAGACGGCCAGTGATGCACTGCCAAAATTTCCACTACCTATTCTGTGGGCGTGGCCAAACATCCTGCATTATGGGCTATGGAGGTGGGCATGGCCCGGGGAAATTTCTGCTACCAGTTCTGCAGAACCTGACAGAACCTGCTGCAGTGCATCAATGCAGACGACAGGAGCTCACTTCGTCGTGCAGCACTCAGGTCTCAAACTGCTGAACTACCAACCTTCCAGTTGTCAAAATCTGTGTCTTAACCACTAAGCCACTGCGGGGGGATCCCCATATAGAACATGTGCAGCCTATTAAGGACAGGGAAGGGAACCTTAATCAACTTTGTCAGGTTCAAACCAGACCAGAAGGAAAGGGTGTTGAATATAACAAACCAGAACATGGAACTAAGATGGCTCAATCCTAGTCTCTGTCGCTATGAGTTTGGTGAAGGATTGAACCCAGGGACGTCTTGGTGGCAAACCAGGGGGGCTCTTCTGTTAGGGGACAGTCCAGGCCAGAGCCATGGGACTGCGCTGGACAGCTCACCCCCCACAACCTCCCTGGGCAGAATTCATTGCCTGATATGCTGTGGCTTCCAGCATTACAATGTTCCAAACCACAACCTGTCGCTCAGACTCATCAGAATCACTCTAGGGCAAACGTCAATCTCAAAAATAAGAGGAAAAAAATAAGGGTGGGTGGGTTATGGTTCAGAACAAAATACCCTTTCCCCCTGTTTTAATATTTCCAAGACACGCTGCAATTAAGTGTCCGTATGCCATTTTTCTCAAGGCATAAGCCAGGTTCTCTACACAGCCAAAATCATTTTCCCCCCCTCCAGAACAGCTCTTTCATATGCAGATTTCTTCCTAGGAGACGTAGAAATTAATGCACATTTTTTCCTTTTCTTTTCATGGATAACAGCTCTCAGAAATGCTATTATGCTTGCCATGATAATTTAACAGTGGTCTAAAACTAGTTTTTAACTTCCCCGGTTCAGGTCGTCCGTAATTAAGAACATTCTTTTCCCATCCTACGCGGTGTTTCAAACACGGGGTGCAACTTAATAGTCAATGAAAGCCTCTTGTTTAATCGTCACCAATGGAGATGATAAATCCTCCAAGCTATTACAGGACTAGAAATACCTATAATTAGGGAAACGTACAACTGGGTGCTTAAATAAACACTGGCGTTTCTAACAACCTGTTGCTGGCTCTTTTTCTGCCCTCCTCACTTCATTCATTATAAAAAATACTACCTGTGATTCAAATACTTCTCTCTCCTCTAGTTATTTATCTTTTTGCAACTTCTTCTTAAGTGACGAATCCAATTCCGAATAGTGGCGATCCTCATGGCGATCAGCTATGAAGATTGTCCTGGGAATATAATGCAGTGGCCTTTCATCTGCATCGCAGCGTTGACACCCATAGTACCATTGATCCAGTTTCAAGACGTCACTCTCTGGTCCTGAGCCCTTTTGGCACGCAAAGTCCTCATCATCATCCCCAGGCCAGGGTGGATGAAGCTGCTGCCCTCCATCAAGGTGGACTCAAGTGGGATTTAATCCACTTGAGGACCATCACCCTTCCTTTTGGACTTCGGCACCCAAGGCCGTTCATCCTCAGGGTGGTCAGGTTAGTTAATGTTGAGTTGCTGGTATTACGATCTATTCCAGTGATGGTGCTCGAGGTGTTTTTGAACTTCCAGTTCCCAGAAGCCCAAGTCTCTGTGAATCCACATGAATGGGTTTACTTCATGTGAATTCACAGAGACTTGGGCTTCTGGGAACTGGAAGCCTAAGAACACCTCGAGTGCCAAGGTTCACCATCACGGGTCTGTTCCAAGGGTCTGCAAACAAGGTTCTCCAGGTGTTCTTGGACTTCAATTCCCAGAAGCCCAAGTCATGTCTGATGAAGTCAACCTGATCCACGAAAACTCACATTTTTTTAAAAAATAGTCTTTAACGTGCTGCAGTGTTTTTGTTTTTCTGATATGCCCAAGTCAGCACTATTGATCAGGGCTTCTGGGAATTGTAGTCCAAGAACATCTGGAGAGCCAAGTTTGCAGACCCCTGGTCTTGCCTATTACCACACCAAGATAACCTGGTCTCTGCAACTAAAGGCCTGATTTTTACCCCAGTTCAGCAATGGGGATCCTTCACTTTCATTTTGCTTGCATGTGAATTGCGTGTTACAGCCAAAGGGAAGAGAGGAAGAAAAAGTGGCGGACGTACAAGAAATAATAATAATGATGATGATGATGATGTAAAAGAACAATGGACCGAACCAAGCTCAGCCATGTGGTTATGGAGCTTCAATGGCCATAACAAAAATGCAGTCAATGTCATGCTGTGTGTATCATGAAGCAGGTCATCATGGCGCAAAAGTGAAAGATTTAATTAACAAAAAAGCACGCTCCCCCCCCCCCCCAAAAAAAAAAAAATGCACCCCATAAGAACACCAGCAACCTGTAGGACTTTCGGTCGCCTTTTCTGTGTCATTCTCATTTCCTGTATATTCTGCAGGGAAGGCAAAAAAACAGAACAGGGACAAGAAGAAAAGGAATTGGATGATTAGAAGCTGGGAGTTTTCTCGGTCACAACGTACTTTCTTCGGAGAGTCGCTTCCGAATGCCCGGCTTGCGTTTGCCCAGGAAAAATGGGGTTCCCAACCTTTCCAAACCGGGGACTGGGTCATGCTCTCTCAGTCAGCTTTGAGAGCCCGACGGCCATTTCCCCCTGCCTGCCCATTTTGTCCCAACAGCTTCAAAGTGGGTGGTCATTTTGTTTCTCAGAAGGTGGGGGGCCACATGAAATGGCATCACGGGCCGGATCTGACCCCACAGACCTTAGGTTGGGAACCCTTGCTCTAGATGGAGAATGGGTAATTGCAATAGCAATTACCCATCATGTTGGGGACTCGTTCTTACTCACCTCGGGAAGATAGAAAGCTGAGTCAACCTTAAGCACCATCAGGATCGAAACTCAGAAGGTCAGCAGTATTGGCTGCAGGATAGCAGTTTAACCACTGCGCCGCCAGAGCAAAAACAACTTTCAACCAGCGACTGTCATGTAACCCTTCGGTGTGTTTTTTGGCAAACTGGCTGAGATCACACGTACATACACTTTACAACAGGGGTTTCCAACCTTTCAAAGCAACAAGCCGGGTCACGCTCCCTCAGACAGTTGAGTGGGACGGACTGGTGGTTCCCACTACTGTAAATGCTGCCATAAAATGCGTACGCAGCTGTTGTAAAATGTGTTTACGGCTGTCGTAAACACGTATGCTTCCGCCAGCGGCAGCACAGGCTGGACGATTTGGCACTGCGGGCCGGGACCGGCCCACGGACTGTAGGGTGAGAACCCCTGTTTTACAGACTCTGCCAGAGAACCCAAATGCAAAAGCCCTCATAAGGGTGGCTTCCCCGACCCTGGGGTGTCCTCCGGACAAAACAGAAAGGGGCCTTCTGCCGTAATTGTGTTGAAAACCTCAGACATTATAAAAGACGGGAGGTGAGGGAGCGCATCTCTTAATTCCACTTCCAGATCAATCCTCGAATCCGGTTTTTCCCCCTGGATACGGACAAAAGAAAGCTTTTCTGGCAACGAAGACGGTGAGTCAGCGTAATGCAGGCTCCAGGGAGCGGCCGTTGCAACCTGCCCTGTGCGTTAAAATCTGCTGCAGCAGCTGCATTTCTTTTTATAGCCCGAAGCAGCAAAAAATATTTGTCAACACCCACGGGTGCCCAAAATTGTGGCCAAACCCTGAATGTAAAACACGGGACACAAGGAGTTTCTCACTTACAGAGAGGCAGAGGTCTATGTACACACACTTGCCAGATTAAAACACACACAGGTTTTTTTAAAAAACAAAGATGCAAACAATTCCACTGTTAATAATAATAATTTCATGCCAGAAATTATCTTGAGCTTAAAGGGTTTTTTCCCCCCGCTCAGGGGACGCCCGAATGAGGCTCCTTTCATGTCCTTCAACATCTTTTTCCCACTGAAGTGGTCCCTATTTCTCGACTTGCAATTTCTTGCTTTCGAACTGCTAGGTTGGCAGGAGCTGGGGCAGATGACGGGAGCTCAATCCATCATGCGGTACCCGGGTCTCAAACCGCCGGACTTGCTGGCCTTCCAAGCTAACAAGGCGAGCTTCTTAACCATGGAGCCACCGCAGGAGCCCCTATTCCACTGTTAGGATGCAGGCTTTAAGTTCGCATTACCTTGCCAGCAGGCTCCGACCACAAGCTGGGACTCGATTTTGGAAGGGTGGAGCGGATAGTCTTCCGTTACTGGGAAAGGGTCGACAGAAACGCCATCGACATATAATGTCACCGCTGGAAATTCGACATTGAGGATGTAGTGGTGCCATTCTTTATCACAGACCTAGAAAAGAAGAAGAAGTCTTCCACATGGCCTAGTTTGGAAAGACAGCTCCCAGCTGGGATTAGGACACGGGCAGGAAGACTGAATTGAGCTAGGCTTAGCTAAGCCTCAAGGACTTCCAGTTGAGGTCTTTTCGTCCTGGGGAGCCACATTAAGGCCTAGATCAGGTGGAAGTCTCGGAATGGGGAATTATGGGGATTGTAGGCTAAAGAATGAATAAAGCTCCATCCCCAGAAACTACTCTATTGACTCAACTATCCTTAACACCAGACAGTGTACAAAGCAAAGCAATCACACTTCTATACCATACCCCCATAGCCCTTAGTGCATTCTCTGGGTGGTCCACGTTAGCATTTCCCACCCCCCAACATGCTGGGTAATCATTTTGCCGACCTCAGAAGGCTGGGTCAACCTTGAGTCCTGGTCAGGATCAAACTCACAACCTTTGGGCTGCAATACAGCGGTTTAACCACCAACGCTACAAGGAGTCTCGGTTTGGGTAGCAACTGATAGAACATCTGGAAAGCCTAACCCCAACCGGGAAACCCCTGGAAGCCCACCTGGTTGAGTTTCCAGTGGAATTCGGCCGGTTTGTAACTCTGCCCCTCGGAGGGGTCTTGGCGGAAGAGGAACACTAGGCGGCAGTTGTGCACGTACAGAGAGTAATGGTGTCGGTTCATATCTGTGCAAGAGAAATCAAAGGGGGTTATTATTTCCCCTCCTGGTCTTGCATTCAGAATAACTATTAACTAGTTCCTTTATTTATTTATTTTTAAAGGGAAGTCTTGTCTTGTTACGGCTGATCGCCATGTGGATCGCCAATATTTGGATTCGGAAGGAGGAGGAGGAGGGTGGAGTGGGGTGGGGAAATCAATTCAGTCTTTTGTGTATTCAGTTCCTTTTTGCAAACTTTTACCAAAGAATCACCTTACAGAGAATTATAAAGCATCAAGACTTACACTTTAGCAAAAGGAACTGGGCCTTGGCTCAAAAAGCACAAAATCAGAAAAAACTGCAGCTTCAGGGCTACAATCATGCTAACAACAACAAAGAAATTGTGAGGATGAGCAAGAGGGGGAATCTGGCAATTATTTTTGACTGCGGTGGAGTAAGCCATGTGCTTGCACATTTGTGCATCAGATCACACGGAGAATTTTTCATGACTTCGCAAGCTGTTTAGACCAACATCACAGAAACAGGGAACAGACTTTTCTAAAAAAGGGATCCTTTTCCCGAACCTGTCTTGTCGGAGTTGCAGAGAATGGCTTCCTTCTCCCTGGTCCCCGGCCCGTGCCTCATCCACACCGAAATCACAAAGGGCTCTTTCATGTTGACCGTGATGACATTGTCGGGAATTTTCACTGCCTGCGTGCCGTTGAACTCAAAGACCTGGTCGCTGTCATGGCCGTTGTCTGTCAAGAGGCCGGCGGTCCAATTAGCCGAGCTGCTCAGAGGTGGAAGGAGCTCCACCGTCTCTGACGAAGCCCCTGAAAATTAAGTGATTAAGAACACTGAATTGGCCAATTCCTGACAGGGACCACTTTGGTGGGAAGGTGCATGTACCATATATACTTGAGTATAAGCTGATTTTTTCAGCACTAAAAATGTACTGCAAAAAGCAGACTCGGCTTATACTAGAGTCATCTGCTCTATTTCCCCAGCTGTGTGGGATATCTGCACATTTAATGTAGAAGTGATGTGGGTGGTAAAATACCCTCCCATGGCACCCATGGCATTTATGGGGCTCTCCTGTGTAATTCAGCTGTAATACTTATGTAATTCAGAATTTTTAATTGGATATCTATAGATCTGCAAGTAACTGAAATCATGGACAGTGAATTGTTGGATATGGGGATCAACCTTTATTTCACTTTTTTAAACATGTGGTTCACATAATAATAATTTCACGTCAGAAATTATTCTAGGTTGAAAGGATTTCAGTTGGAGAAACTCCGCTCAGGGGATGCCCAAAATGAGACTCCTTTCATGTCCCCAAGATCTTTCCCCACCGAAGTGGTCCCTATTGATCTATTTGCAATTTCTTGCTTTTGAACTGCTAGGTTGGCAGGAGCCGGGACAGAAACGGGCGCTCAGTCTGTCATGCAGTACCCAGGTCTCGAAATGATGACTTGCCAGCCTTCAAAGCTAACGAGGAGAGCTTCTTAACAACTGAGCCCCTATGGGGTTCACATAAAGCACACAGACAGAAGGCCAAGTGAAGATTGAAAAACGGAGAAGACGGAATTACAAGTCACAAGGTACGGCAACTTCTCCCAAGACTAACTGGGCAAGATCTTACCGCAAAGTCTGTGGAGGGATTTCTCGGAGTAAGTATCTCGGTCGCAGCCTTTCCCAATATGGTTGGTCTCGAGCTCAATGGTGGCCTCCACAGAAGTAATGGGTTCATCGCAGGTTTCCAAATGGATATTGGGGAAAAGAGCAAGCGTGCCTGTTCCGGGTTCATATTCCATTCGTTTGCTCCAGCCTGAATTTAACAAGGGGGGGGGGGAGTTACTTTGGGTTTGCAGTTGCTGTTGCCTGAAAAGCAATTTTACATTGTTGGTCCATTCTACATTTGAAAAGGCCCCAAAAGTGGCTTTTAAAGAAGCTGATAACACTGCGCAACAGCGGTATTGCTCCTGGGAATAACATGTGTGATTTACATGGTATTGAGCGTGCTGATTCCAAATCTGAACTCAGAAGGTGCCTATCATGTACAGATTTTACGTTATAGGCTGTTCAAATGGTTGGTCATTGGATAATGTATTTTTACATGGGAACATTGTAACAGTTGCAGCTACCACTATGGCTGTTGCCGCCTCAGCTGAATCATGTCCCCTAGTGGCATGCATGTTCCAGCGGCAGCCGGGCATGTCTGGGCAAGTCAGTGAGCTGACGTCAGAAAAAGGTATCTAAGGCGAGATGGACCAAGGGCTTGTCTCTAGTGCGAAACCATCTTATTGGATAGTACAGCTAGGCCACAGTGAGTTTGTTTTGAGCTAAAGATGAGTGTGTTAGTAAACCGAACTATGTCTATACATGTAACTGACTTATGATCCTGACATTCTAGACAGAATCGGACTTCAGATTTGGATTCAGTGCACTTGATTTAGTATAGGACACATGGATTAGACCAAGTGGCAGACAATATTTATTTATTTAGTGATGCTGCGTAATCTAAAGAGACGCGACACAAAAGGAAAGGGTGATGTGGAGGGAAGAGGAAAAAGATGTGACAGATATCATGTGATCAGCAACACACCAACCTTGCCAGCCAGGCTTGCATGTCGGCTTGATTGTGATCTTCACAAGCACATCCTCCGCAGCTCTCTTCTTCCCGCAGTCAAAGGCTGTCACTGTGAGCTTATACTGGTGTTCCTTCCCATAGTTCAGTTTCTCTATGTTCTTAATATAACCTGATGGTAGCAGAAAACCAGATTTAAAAACGGTCTGGTGGTGGAATCTTGCAGTTATGAACAAAATTAAGGCTAAACACAACTGTAAGTGACCCATTCCTCTTTCATAGCCATTTTTAATCTAGCGTTTTACTACAGTAAAGCCTCGAGATATGAAATTTATTCATTCCTTGAGGTTTTTTACATCATGAAAAATTTGTGTCTTGAAACGTGGTTTCCCATAGGAATGCATTGAAAAGCAAAAAAAAAGAAAAAAAGAAATCCGTTCCGGAGCTCAGAAATATGCCAAAAATATATATTTTTTTCTGTTCTAAACTCTTCATAAAGTGCATTTTGGAATTTGTTTCCTGCATTTTGGCCACATGATAAAGAGGTATGAACAGATAAAAGACATTTACAGTGTTTGGTTTTTTTTCCTGAGGTCCGGAAGTGTATTTTGGTTTTTCAATGCATATTTTTTCCGAGGTTTCCTTTCGCATCGCCAGTTTTTCGTAAGTAGAGCAGTCCGCAACTCGAGGTTTTACTGTGAGGGCACTGTGGCTTAGTAGTTAAGATGCTGAGCTTGACACCTGGAAGGTCGGCAGGTTAGCAGTTCAAGACCCGAGTGCTGCATAGTCCCAGGGGCTCCCCCTACAGTTAGGGAAAGGTAAAGCACTTCCATATCCTCTCTACCTAGAAAACCCTGGAAAGGGTTACTGAAGGTCCGAACTGACTTGACAGCATTATATGCACGAAGGCTCTCTCTAGGACAGTGGTGGCACGAACCTTGGCACTCCAGGTGTTCTTGGACTTGAGTTCCCAGAAGTACAAGTCTCTGTAAGTACACACAGTAAACTCATTCGTGTGGATTCACATAGACCTGGGCTTCTGGGAAGTGAAGTCCAAGAACACCTGGAGTCTCGAAGGTTCGCCACCATGGCTCTAGGACCTGACCTGCCATCTCCCTTTGTGTAGACGTCAAAGGCTTTTCTTAGGCTCCAAAGAGTGACGCCTGGGCTTAGAAATCTCCATCTAACCACACCGAGAGAACAAGAGATGTTTTGCACAGCATATGGCAGTGGAACGCACAGAGTTAAATCCGACTACTGTCCTTAGGAGCCGCCTCCAGCTGAGATTAAGGATCAGCTTTAGCTCATCTAAGGGACTACGGTGGTTTAGCAGTTAAGACGCTGAACTTGACAATTGGAAGGACGGCAGATCAGCAGTTCGAGACCCGAGTGGTGCAGGATGGAGTGAGCTCCCGTCGTCTGTCCCAGCTTCTGCCAACCTAGCAGTTCCAAAGCAAGAAACTGCCAGTAGATAAATAGGGACCACTTACGTGGGAAAATAAACAGTGCTCTGTCCAGTATTTGGTCATGCCTGCCATATGTCCACAGAAATGTCTGCAGAGATGAGCACTGAACCCTAGAGTCAGATACGACTGGCTTTCAAGCAAGAGCGGCCTTAACCTTTGCCTTAGCTCATCTGCAAGGCTCCCAAATGTTGAACAAAGGTCAGATGTTGCCTTACCGTCTTTGTCGATGGCAAAGGGGACGTCCGGCGTGACGATTTCGTAGCTACAAATCTGGCTGAACTGGGGCGAACAGTCTGCATCCACCGCTTCCACTTGCAGGACGCTGTCGTACTGCTTCCCTTCAATCACAGTTGCCTTGTAGGACTTCTCCTTGAAGACTGGCGCGTATTCATTGACATCGTTCACCTGGATGTGCACCGTTGCCCTGAAAACCGAAAATGATTTTAAAAAACAACTTAAAACAGGGGTTCCCAACCTAAGGCCCCATGGGCTGCGTCTGGCCCACGGTGCCATTTCATGAGCCTCCCTCCACCACTCTTCCAAGGGCATTTGAGAAACAAAATGGCTGCCCCTTTGAAGCTGTTGGGACAAAATGACCACCCCCGCATCGTGCAGACAGGGCAAAATAGCTGTCTGACCGTCGAAGCTGACTGACAGAGCGTGACCCAGGCCCTGGCTTGAAAAGGTTGGGAACCCCTGGGTTAAAAGGAGTAGGTGAGGCCACGGAACGAATGTTAACATTTAGTAGAAACCCCTGTAAAAGAAATCGGAGATCAGCTTCCTTTGGCAGCTGAAGGTTATTAGAAAAACGTGTGCCCTCCCATCTACAAAGCAAAAATAAGCAAGGGAGGATCAAGTGCCGGAAGCAAAAACTGTCATCTGGGGAAAAAAAGACTGGCTTTGTTCTTCTAGGATTGGACTGATTCACACGCTGGTTCCTGTTTCCTGCAAAATTCCCTTTTTTAAAGCTAACTTGGCACTGATGGTATACAGCTCTTTTGCCAGATGGTAAGCAGGAAAGTTCTCTGTCTTACCATAGCAGGAAGCGGCTCTTACCAATACTAACATCTTTTCCCTTGCATATTATAGAGCAGTGATGGCCAACCTTGGCACTCCAGATGTTCTTGGACTTCCATCCCCAGAAGCCCTGATCAGCAGGTGTGATGACTTGGGATTCTGGGGATTTAAGTTCAAGAACACCTGGAGTGCCAAGGTGTGTCAACACAGTTATAGAGCCTATGGGGCTGGTGGAGTTATCTCACCTGCCTTCTAGACCTCAAATTAGGACTTCGAATTCCCAGACGCCCACGCCTGCTGATTTGGGCCTCTGAGAATTGAAGTCCAAGAACATCTGGAGAACCACGTTTGAGGAACCCTGTCCTAGATGGTTACTAGTCTCCTTCACAGAAGTCCCACCAGACATGGACAGTGGTAAATGTTCTAGGCATTGTAGTTTAGACCATCAGGAGAGCAGAGAGCCTTGCCGTTCTTAGCTTTAGGCAGGAGAGGGCAAAATGCAACCCTCCACTGCTGTTGGGATTACAACTCCCATCTGCTCCAGCCAGTACAGGAACTGTGAGGAACGCCAGGAAATGACATCCCAGAAAAAAACCTGGAGTTTTTTTCTGGTCTACCCGTCGACTGGATGTCAAAGTTAGTATTGACTTCAAACAGCTAGCCAGACTGAAATTAAATAAATAAATATATGAAAACAGGGTCCAGGAATCCAATCCCTTGATTTCTCTCGTTGTGCTTCGGGTGCTGTTATCCAGACCGCCACTTGGGTTTGTGGGTTAGCACCATCTGGTCTTCATTCATTGCAGAACAAAATGCATTTGTTTAAAAAAGAGCAGATGTAGAAACCACATCTTATCCTGAAAGAAATAACCCACACGTTTAATCAAGATGTCCCTCCCCCCCCCCACACACACAAATACTTACTTGTGGGACTTTTTCACGCCCGCTCCATCTGGTCCCTTCCCACAGTCGTAGGCTTGGATGGTGAAAGTGTAATCTTTCTGCAGTTCACAATCAAGTTTCTCTTTCGAGCGGATCACCCCTTCGCCGGTGGTTTTATCCACCACCACGGCTTCGAAGGGGACATTTTGCCCGTGAATTTTAAATCCACAAATCTCACCTAAGAGATTCAAAGCAGATCCAGTTAGCACGTCTTCAGGTCGATAAAAAGCATTATTATTATTATTGCATCTGTCTATTTAAAAAAAAAACAACAACCCAGAAAACAAATATTACTCGACATTTTGCAGCCAAAGGGTTTTGTGAGGGTCTGTGGATAAAGCAAGTGGATAAAGCACAGTGCTTTAAAAGGTAGGTGAGTTCTAGGAACTTTTAATATTTATTTATTTTGGAAAAATAAAATTAAAAGGCATACACATTTTGCTTTCCAAGCAACTGTTTTTTTAAATTTTGCATCCATTCATGCAGGAATACAGAGAGAGTAAAAGAGAGAGAGACGTAGACAGGCATTTCACAGGAGTACTTGAGAAAATCTAGGGCGAAAGATCTTATTAGAGAAATACAGCCATTTTCTAGACCAAGCTACTGTGAAATAGCTGGGCTGTTTGTTGGCTTTTGACCAGAGCAGTAGGTTAAAAATGTGCAGTAGGTTATATAGTCCGGGGGGCAGGTGGGCAAAAGATTGAAGGAATGCTTTACAGAAGATTCAGCACTGTTAATTCCACAAAAATTCTGTCAATTGGTTGCAAGGGTTAAAGTCTTCCTGTGCAATGGACCTGGCCTTTTAAAAAATAAAAGAATCAGGGAATCAGAATGAACCACCAAATGAAAAATGGTAGAAATACCAACTTCTCAGGCATCCATTTCAACAGCTGAAAACTAACTTAGCACTACCTGTGTTGAAACGGAACCGATTTTACAGGTTCCAGTGGGGTCTCACTGAGTTTTACCTGGACAGTACTACAACTTCAACCACCAAGAAGGGAACAAATGAGACCTGGATTTTATACCATCCTCACGAATGCTATGAGATTCGGAGAATCCTACTTACTGATTTTGAAACTAATCCTAAATAACACCCATCAAGAGAGATAAGTCTCCAGCACTTGGGTTAAAACTTGGAAAAGGACAGGGAGGCTGGAGAGAAGAATACCATGAGGGGCTTTGATATTAAGAACATTACAGCAGCCCTATCCCACAGTATTTCTTAACTATATCCAAAGCAATACACAAACTGGGCTATGAATTGCTAGCGGGTGCTATACTACTCAAAAGATTCACTGTGTATTCATTTGAAAGTAACTTTACTAGCAAAACTTGACTAGTCTCTCAAGAACCAAATACTGGCTAGATAATGCTGGTGGTGGTGGTGGAGGAGAAGGAATCAATCAATCAACCAGCCATCCAACCAACCATCCAATCAATCAATCGCTCAACCAACCAACCTTCCAATCAGCCATCCAACCAACCAACCAACTATCCAATCAATCAATCAATCAATCGCTCAACCAACCAACCTTCCAATCAGCCATCCAACCAATCAACTATCCAATCAATCACTCAACTAACTAACCAACCAACCAACCATCCAATCAATAAATAAAACACTCACTCAACCAACCTTCCAATCAGCCAACCAACCAACCAGCTATGCAATTAATCACTCAACCAACCAACCAACCAACCAACCTTTCAATCAGCCAACCACCCAATCAACTATCCAATCACTCACTCACTCACTCAACCAACCATCCATCCAATCAATCAACCAACCTTCTAATCAGCTAACCAACTATCCAATCAATCACTCAACCAACCAACCATCCATCCATCCAATAAATAAATCACTCACTCACTCAACCAACCAACCTTCCAATCAGCCAACCAGACAATCAGCTATGCAACCAACCAACCAACCAACCTCATCTAGATCTAAAACTTAAATAGTAATATCCTACTGTTCAAATGGGTGTCTGATTTACGGATATTTCTAGCCAAGGATTGGTTACATAACATTTTTTAATCCATATATTTTGAGAGAAGGAAGCAGGGTGAGGCAAGGGGGCAGACCTGGGAGGACAAAATGGGATCAAAAAAAGCATGACAGGATCTTCTGTTCGAGTGCTGATTCCCCATTTCATAACCAAAAGTTAGTGGGTTAATAATATTCATAAAAGAGGGAGAAAGAACCCCTTGCATCACCTTCTTTGGTGACTGTCACCTCAAAACTCTCTAAAGGGAGAAAAGATAAACCCACGTCAGTAAATGCAGGAAAGACTGAGAAGGGAGCAAATAAGGAAAAGGTCAAAGATGTAGACATTACACAGAAAACCTTTCAACTATTTTGGTTTTTTTTTTTACCTCCGCCTTGTTTCTTAGCCATTTTTTTACCCCCGGTCAAGTTCAGAACCCATTTTAAACGCTGGTGTATTTTCCACTTCTACAGTTACAACACAGGTTGAAGACCGGATCTCTGTTCTGCTAACGGAAGGCCATTCTTAAAAGAGTCGTTACTCCTTCAAAATGCTATAGTACTTTCATTCTTTCGTCACTTTGCTGGTCACATATCGGTCATGAACCATCACAGAACTTTAGAACAAATTTACATGACTGCTTGTCTTGGAACAATAACTCTAACAATCTAAATCAAAACTTTATGTCCACTTATCTAGGAGTAAGCCTCCCTGAAATAAGTCAGTATTTCCAAATAAATATGCAAGGGTCGTATTATTTTTTTAAAAGAGAGAAGTATGATAAATACTGAATAAAAGGTGTGATGTCCCCATATTCAACCAAACATGCCTCATCTATCTAATCTACTATCTATCTAATCTACTATCTATCTATCTATCTATCTAACTTCTATCGCCGCCCAACTCGACGACGACTCTGGGTGCCTTACAGAAATAGACAATACCAAAACACACTAAAAAGACATAAAACCTCATTAAAAGCACATAAAACCCTATTAAAACTCCACTCGCACACATATTATTGTTACTGAAGTCAAGAGTATGAAACCCTCTAATACTGAACGGAGGAGCTGGTATGCTAGTACTCTGAACATCATTGGTGCACCAAAAGTATGTGGGCATCAGGCTGTCAAGCCATCCCTTTTCCCACAACTGGACAAAATACATGCTTTTCCGCCTAAAACAAGCGATTCCTTCCCTGCAATCCACCTTGCGTGCTAATCTGCCAAGATGGGTCAACCCTCAGCAGGAAAGCAAACCAAAACGTAAATGGTTCTTCGTCATCAAACGGTGGGAAGGTATTAGCGGGCGCCAACCGACGGGGCCTGGCATGCAACAGAGGGTGAAGTGGGCAGCCGAACATTTGCTGGGCGTCAAACCGTGGGGCCTCTTAGACATCTCACTTTGGGTAGTTGTCAAGCTGTATGGACGCCAAGAGAATTTGTAGGAGGATGAATGCTTCCTATGGACTTTTTTTTTTTGCACTGTCCTCCCAGCCGGCCGACAGCAGCGTACATGAATGCTAAAAGTAATGAACGTAAGTGGGTTGTTGCAGCACCTGCCATTCCCGGCTGCCGTGCTTTGGATTACCAATTAAACGAGGCATGAAGAGCAAGAACTTCATTTTTGCAAAGTAACACAGACAGGTTCTCTACAAACCTAACAAGGATCGGCTCGCAAGTACTTTGCAGAATCGTGTGGGAAGGGCTTGTGTCTGTTGCTTGTTAATGAAGAGAGGGATGCCCTGGTGGTGCAGGGGTTAAACTGCTGTCCTGCAACCAAAAGGTTGTGAGTTTGAGCCTAACCAGGGCCCGAGGTTGACTCGTCCTTCCATCCTTCCGAGGTCGTGGGATTGCTTTGCTCTTGAAGAAAGACATTCCTTTGTGCTTGAACGTAGGAGTATCTCCAACTACAATCTCGTTTCAAATGTCACAAAACTCAAGAGCTCACACGCTGTCTCTGTTGTCAAGATAGTTGTTTCCTGCCTGGATGCAAGTTTATCTCTCTCTTTTTTGGGGGGAAAATGCTCATTACATTCACCATATGTTCCCCTCGCCTGCGGTACTGTGAGCCCAGCGCAACAGGAAATATGAGGTTCTCGAAGCTACTATGGGACACGATGGCAGAAGCAGCACTAGGGGAAGAGTAACACTTCAGGACACGAATCTTACCAATAAGACTAGGTCAAAGTTGCCCTTGCTCCCACATCTTCAATGGGAAGATAAAAAACAGTGTTCTGCGCACTCCAGTGTCTAGTCCTGCCTGCCACGTGTCCATGGAAAGGCCTGCAGATGCAGATAGGGCTGGCTCTTTGGCTTTAAACAGAGACGAACACCGAACCCTAGAGTCGGATACAACTGGCTTTTGATCATGGGTGACCTTTACCTTTAAATTGATAGGTTGTATATTGTATTACTGTATTTTGTATATCTGTGTATTTACTGTGTATATTGTGTATTGTATATATTGTTTATTTACCATGTGAGCTGCCCTGAGTCGGGTTCCCCGATTGGGCGGCATACAAGTACAAAAAATTAAATTAAATTTACAAAACACTTTGTAAATGCTTTGTATGCAAGCCTATTTTTATTCTAATGTCGCAGATGTGATGGACTCACGAGTTTTCGGGCTCATCATGCAGCATAATGTACTGGATCCTAAGGCAAAGGAAGCCTTTATTTTTAACGCGGCCCATCAGTGCTTTGATGTGAAACCCACAATCAAATGAAAATAAGGAAGGGCTGGAGCACATGAAGAAGGAACTATCAATGGTAGAACCCATCTCAATTCTGCTCCATAGCAATCGGGCTGAACGTTTAGCCCAGGGGCTCCCAACCTAAGGCCTGTGGGCCAGATCCGGACCACAGCACCATTTCATGTGGCCGCCCCACCCCACCCCTCCAAGGGCATTCGAGAAACAAAATGGCCATGCCCTTTGACGCTGTTGGGGGAATGGCCGCCCCCTCCGTGCCGGCAGGGCAAAATGGCCATCCGGTCCTCGAGGCTGACTGAGTGAGTGTGACCCGGCCCCTGGCTTGAAAAGTTGGGTACCCCAGGTTTAGCCAGACAAGTCCCAAGCGTGTCAGATTCTTTAATCGGCCTTTCAAGTGCGGTTCTTGTTTGGCCACTCACAGCTCCAGAGAGAGGCCAGGAATTTCTCCGAACAAACATTGCTGAACAGCGTGAGAAAAGAAGTGAAATTCTTGATTAAACACTGCTCCTGTATACAGCCCAGAAAGTGCAGCTTTAGGGTTGGAAACAATAGTAAAGATTGATTCTACAGACTGTGCCGTTTGGTGAAAGCAGCTACAGTGGTACCTTGGATAAAGTCCGGTTCGGATAAAGTCGTGGTTTTCATGCACACGTGATGTAGCGCATAAAGTCCAAAACTGCTTAAAAAATGGATGTTATCCGAGGTATTTGGTATAGGAACCTCGGGTAAAGTCCATTTTTTGGACGTTATCCGATGCATCGCCCATTTGATCCGGATAAAGTCCAAAATCGGATAAAGCCCAAACTTGTGGAACGGAGTTTGGACTTTATCCGAGGTTCTACTGTATTTGTTAGTTGAAAACTGCAGTCACACAAGTATCTTCTTCGTAGTTCTACCCAAAATACTCCAGCTAGTGAGAGCCACCAGATATTTTAGATTTCTACCTAACTCGCTTAAAGAGCAGAATTTTCTCTGAGTGGCCACTTCGCTTAACAACGAAAACCAACCAAAATCTCACTTAACAACTAAATCGGGGTTCGCAATCCCAACCCCCCCAGAACTCACAATCGATTACTTACAATGGTATTTCGCTTAAAGAGCAAACTTGCTTAAAGAGCAATCCCAAGCTTTAATTAAAAGCTTACATTAATGACAATAAAGAGAGAGTCTACACGAAATGGTCCCTTGTGCATAATTACCATTCATCTGACCAAGATACAGCTCACGAGAGCCCTGTTTCGACATCCTTTAACGAACTTTAATTATCCTTGGCAGAGGTTTTTTTTAAAAAAAAAACAGAACAATAACACGAGAAAAACAGACTTTTCCTTCCCAGATCCATTATTAATATCTATCTTGCTTTGATTGTTTTTCAGACTCTACTTCAGGGCAGCTTCATTCAACATCAGTTATGGTTTTTGTTCCCCATGATTCTCACAACAATAGCAACAACAACAAGATTTGTTTGTTATTTTTTCTTCTGCTGGACCAGCGTTTCCCAACCTTGGGTTTGTGGATTTCAATTCCCAGAAGCCGAAGTCAATTCCCCCAAAGCATGGTTTAGCCAACGTACTGACGTAGGCTTCTGGGAATTGAAGTTCTGGGCCCCACGTTGGGAACCCACTGGTCTAGACCTATTCTGGAGATGTGTATTTATTTGTTTTATTCATAAGCCATCTTTCTCCCAATGGGGGACTTCTGGCCAAAGCCAACTCCTGAAAACATGAAAAAGTTTGTAACTCAGCCCAAAACGTGCGCAGCCTAAAATCAGTGCACAGAACATTTAAGCGCTGCTATTGTTTCTCAAAACGGACGCATCAACTCATAGATTCCCATTAAATCTAACAATACAACGGGAGTCTACTCTTCACCAAGGCTTGTTCATCAAAAGCTAAGCTTTCTTATGCAAAGTGAATCACAGGTTCTTCTCAAAAGAGGGCAGAATCAGCTTGCCATGCTTTGCAAATCTGCATAGAGGTTCCTTGTTCTTGAGGTGACAAACTATATTCCCTATGTCCAGCATTGTCTTGATTGTTCAACATTATCTGCCTTGTCTTATGGCAGGCACGCCCAAGACACAGCAGTGTAATGCTACAGAGGTACCGTCCACTCCACCCTGAAATCAATACCCGGTCTAAGATGGACTGTCATCTTGGTAATATAAAACCCCTTTCCAAATTCAGGGCCAGTTTACTGAAATGCAAACTTTATAGGAAGGAAGGAAATAAAAGAAAGGATGTTTGGAAGGAAAGAAAGAAATGGAGGAAAGAAGGAAGGAAGAAAGGAAATGGAGGATGGAAGGAAGAAGGAAATGAAGAAAAGAAAGGAAAGGAAAGAAAAAAGCAAAAGAGAGAGAAGGTAAAAAGAAAGAAAGAAATGGAGGAAAGAAGGAAGAAAGAAAATAAATGGAGGATGGAAGGAAGGAAGAAGGAAATGAAGAAAAGAAATGGAAGGAAAGAAAAAAGCAAAAGAGAGAGAAAAGGTAAAAAGAAAGAAAGAAAGAAAATTCAGAAGGAAGGAAAGAAGGAATGAATGAATGAAAGAAAGAAAGTTTGGAAGGAAGGAAGGAAGGAAGGAAAGTAGAAAAATAAATAAATAAAGTTCGTAAGGAAGAAACTAAATAAGGAAGGAAGGAAGGAAAGTAGAGAAATAAATAAATAAAGTTTGGAAGGAAGAAACTAAATAAATAAGGAAGGAAGGAAGGAAGGAAAGAAGGAACCAAGTACTGTATTATAAATGCATTTACCATCTCTCAGGAATTACATGTACCCCACATTTCTCCTGCTTCCCAAGTCACAAGGCATTACCAAACAAACAGGAGAAAAATACCTGCGAAACGTAGGGGTGCGTCTTTGTCCATTGCTATTAACGGAGGGTCCAGCAGGACCGTGCTGTCATTTTCTGTAACTATCCCATGATATGTTGTCTCAATCCATGGTTTGTGCTTGTTGACTATAAACAAAGAAAATAAAGCAAGAGTAAGAAGAGCACGGTTCCCTCTTGTGCCTTTGCTGTGCATGAGAAACAGGGAATCTCTGAATCTTTAATTACTCACACATCATCATAATATATAATAATATATAGGTACATAAATAAGAGCCTTCCCCTACTCTGTTATTACACAGACAGGTAGCAACCCCGGGGAAACAGGGTCCAATTTCGAATGGAAGCAAGCAGGGTCCTTGCCTTAGGTTAAAGCAGGGGTGCCCAAACTACGGCCTGTGGGCCAGATCCAGCCCACAAGCCATAGTTTGGACACCTCTGGTTCAAGCAGAGAAAATGGCAGCCTAAAATCTATCTCATCCTGTTGCAAAACATATCTGTTGTAAAAGAGATTGCAAGGCGCGTTTTACTTCCGCTTCCGGTGGGGAAAACAATGTGACCGGCCTGCTGAACACTGACTGGCCCATGGCCCAAAAAGTTTGGGCACAAAGCTTGAAAACAATGAGTCAAAATTAATCCTTCCTTTTGTTAAATCTGTTACTACGTAGCATTTGGGGTTTTTTTTTAGCCACTGAAATAATAAATGTTACTTTCCCATTCAGCAATTCTAAATGACCCGTCAAGGTTCATCCCCCCCTCCCTGCAATTTAACAAATAAATGAATTAAAATTCTTCACACATCATAAGGGCATCCCAATGCTCGCCTGATTTAAAAGAGTCACGTTTAAAACATCATCCCTCCTATTCAACTATGCCAAGCATTTCAGAGTCCGCCCCCGCCAGCCACTTTGGGTAATGTTGATCTTTCACACAGACCGATGGTAGCTATCACCCTTTAGAGCGCACTGATGCCCTCGCAAACATCTGTTCAGCTGGCCAAACACTGTTATCGGGCGCATTTACAGTGTCTATGAGTCATCTCTTTAAATCCGTCTGCACGGTGGAGAACCGTCCACTGCCCCGGACAGACAAGAGAAAGAGGTTAAAGATACATACTGGTTTATATCCAGATTAGAATGGCCGCCTGTGAATTTAATCAAGTTAAGTAAAGCATGCATCATCCCTCAATATGGCTTGTATTTGAGCATCACCACGAGAAAACTAATACTGCAGGCCCCACCTTGCATGCAGATTTCCAAACACTTGGAGCAAATATTTTGCTTTTTGCAGGAGGCTGGAGGCTAAGGAAGGAAGGAGCAGATGCAACTTTGGGGAAGGGATAGCTGATGGGAAATTGCAACCCAATCCTGTAAGAGTGGCTTAGTGGCTAAGGCGGTGGAACTTGACAACTGGAAGGTCGGCAGGTCAGCAATTCGAGACCGGAGTGCTGCATGGCGGAGTGAGCTTCTGCCTCTGTTTCAGCTTCTGCCAACCCTAGCAGTTCGAAAGCAAGAAATTGCAAGTAGATAAATAGGGACCACTTTTGGTGGGAAGGTAAACAGCGTTCAGTGCACTATGGTGTCTAGTTGTGCCTGCCACATGTCCATGGAAATGCCTGGCTCTTGGGCTGTAAACAAAGATGAGTACCGAACCCTAGAGTCGGATACGGCTGGCCTTCAAGCGAGGGCAACCTTTACTGTTGCCTGTTTAATTTTACCTGGAAGCACAAGCCACTGAGCTCAATAGGATTCCTTTCCAAGGATCAATCGTAGCCTTAAACGCACCCTGCAGTTTCTTGCGCCAGATGTATCGCTACCATTTCAGACGCCGTCCACTTGCAAGGCCAAAACTAGTCATTCCTAGTCATTTGGACAGTTTAAAGATGCTGCCAGAAATGAGAGCGCAGCTATACACGGCCAGGAGGGTCATAAAAACAGCCAAGCTGTTTTCAACCATGGTTTGTCTGATGTTATTTCTGGAAACACAGTGTGGTTTTCTAAGTTTTCATCGCGGCAAACCATGGTTTGATACGATGAATGAAATTAATGGCAGAGGGTGGAAAAGAGAAGTTTCCTTTTCTCCCACTAAGAACAACAGTAAAGGTAAAGGTTTCCCTTGCTCGAAAGCCAGTCGTATCCGACTCTAGGGTGCAGTGCTCATCTCTGGTCATGTGGCAGGCATGACTAGACATTGGAGTGCATGGAACACTGTTACCTTCCCACCAAAGTTGTCCTTATTTATCTACTTGCAATTTCTTGCTTTCGAACTGCTAGGATGGCAGGAGCGGGGACAAAGACTGGAGCTCAATCCATCCTGCAGTACTCGGGAATCGAACTGCTGACCTTCCGCCTCCCAGTCAGCGTCTTATCCACTCGAGCCGCTGCAGTCCCTTGAACAACAGTAGTTAAGAGTTATTTTTTATATATATAAAAATGGGATTTTTTATTCTTTTATGTCATTATGTCAAAGGCTCAGATGACAGGAGACTTTTGTCAAATTACCTCGGCTGAATTTACTTACAGGAGAACCCTGGGACAATTCCTTATTGTGTAGAAATTTCTTATCTTGGTCTTACAGTTTTGATTAATAAGTCGTCTTCTAAGAAAGCTAATATGATTAAGTGCTTTTCAGAACAAATAATGAATTTAAAGGAACCAGATTTTGTGTGTGTGTGTGTGATTGAAATTGGATTGATTTCTCCCCCTTGACGTTTCCAACTGAAAGCCTGTTAAAATGCAATCTGGATATTAATATGGAGTAGGTACTCCAGGTTTTAAAGAATAAGTATCTCAAAATTTGAACTTCAGCCAAACGCGGCTTCCTTTTGCAAGGCGCTATCAAGGTAAAGGATGGCTTTTGGGTGGTTAAGAGTTATTAAATTTCCAGCCGAATCTTCCCTGTGGATTCAAGATGGGGAAGAAGCATTCTCAAATGCAAAACCTGCAGCAGCTTCTTGAACAGTAAAAGCACTTTACGTAGACTCAAATCCCAGCAGAGAAACAGAGGCAGACATTAGCAAAGCTGTAAGGAAATCATGCACGCACGCACACAAAAATCAACAACCTTCAAAACCACCCATTAAATCCAAAGTGTAGTAAATAGTTCAGAAATGAGTGGCTGATTTAAATTTTAAACATGTTCACATATTGCAGGGAAACAGGAAGGCTTTTAGGGTGGCAAATAGCGTGGCAAAGGTCCAGTCGGGATCCTCTGACCTCACGCCCACCCCCTCCAAGACATCTTGAGACCTTTGGCCACTGCTCAGATGGATACTGCAGGATACTGACCCTTCTATAGGGACTGCGGTGGCTTAGTGGTTAAGACGCTGAACTTGATGACTGGAAGGCCGGCAGGTCAGCAGTTCGAGACCCGTGTGCTGCATGGCGGAGTGAACTTCCGCCTCGGTCGCAGCTCCTGCCAACTTAGCAGTTTGAAAGCAAGAAGGTGGGAAAGAACAGAGGTGTACTGAAGTAAAAGGAGGTTCAAATCTGTACAATGGGTGTTTGCATTTTCACAAGAAAAGGCAGCGAGTCCAGGTGGGATTTCTCCTCCCTGTTTTCCAAAACCTTCTCTCAATCTATATCAGGAGTTGGCAACCTTTTAAAGTTAGGGTCGGGTCACACTCCCTCAGACAGTTGAGGGGGCCGGACTGGTGGTGTTCCCCCCGCCATAAATGTGTCCGCGGCTGTCGTAAATGTGTTTACGGCAGCCGTAAACACATTCACAGCTGCTGTAAATGTGGCTGCAGCCACCATAAACGTGGCTGCAGCTGCTTCTGGTGGCAAATGGAGCGAAGTCAGTGGGCCCTGATGATTTGGTGCCGCAGGCCGGATTCTGCCCATGGGCCGTAGGTTGCCAACTCCTGATCTATACGAAGGCTGTTTAAGCATTTAACAAGCATAGGATAGCATGGAATGCCTCTGAGGAACTTAGCCGCCGTTAATCTTCTACATACGCAAGGATAAGTTCTGTTGGTTTTCTTGAAATACAATATTCGTCCAGAGGCCCTGCTGGAATCAGCTGCAAATCCCATGATAAGATGCGACAGAATTACATCCTGGCTCACATTTAATCCAGCCAAGGAAGAGAACATGTCTTGACACTCAAGCGGCTGCGGCCAAAACCCGCCTTTCATTTGGTGTTGAGAACTCCACATTCCCAGCGTGCCTGGCTTTATTCTTGAATGCTTTATTTACAAAGGAGGAAGGCGTTATACTGCGCATGTCCTCAAAATGAATTTGGAAAACACTGAAGAGACAACCTGGCTAAACAAAGATGTATTTTTAAAATGAAGACACTCGCTTCTATTCATTTTATATGGTATTGATCACCCACAAACTGCAGTTGTTTTGGACACAAAGGTTAGATGAGGGGTTCTCAACCTACAGCCCATGGGCCGGATGCAGCCCACGACACCATTTCATGTAGCTCCCCACCGCCTCCCGCCACACCTGGAAGTGCCATGTGTGGCAAGGCAGGGGAAAATGGCCGTCCGGAGCGTGATCCGGCCCTCGGCTTGAAAAGGTTGAGACCCCCTGGGCTAGATCAAACAATTTCATACAGGTTTCCCCTTCAGAAGGGATAACAAAGACATCCTTAATATGATACACCAGTTGAAATGTTATGGCTTTTGTTATCAAAGTAATTCAGGGAAATTAAAGGGGGGGAGCTGTCCTGCAATTAAGGTTTAATGACATATTTTGAGAAACTGAGTGAGGAAACAGATCAAATCACAAACTGTTCTGGGCAAAACGAAACAAACACAAGCTGAAGTGAACAAAAAGGCCTTGTCTTGGGGGTTGGAGGGAGGCAAAACTCTTATTGATTACTTTAGATACTGGAAGGTTTCCCAAGAGTCAAGTGGATAGAAATCCTAGATTTACTGGCAACGGAGGTATGTTATTTCATCCCTAGCAATTGATTTGTCAGTAGGCAAGAGGGAAATCATACAGCTGAAGACTCCAATTCTTTTGCAGAGTTTTCAGCTTATAAACTGTGCATTAAAAATGCATCTTTTATTATACTATCATCCCACTGATTTCTTCATTCAGCAATGCCTCCTACTAATGATCATCTCTCTCTCTCTCTCTCTCTCTCTCTCTCTCTCTCTCTCTCTCTCTCTCACACACACACACACACACACACACACACACTGTTACATCCAGCTGCAGTTAGGTAAAGGTCACCCTTGCTCAAAAGCCAGTTGTATCCAACTCTAGGGTTCAGTGCTCATTTCTGTTTATAGCCAAAGAGCCAGCACTGTATGCGTCTGCAGACTTTTCCGTTGTCATAAGGCAGGCATGACTAGACATCAGAGCACATGGAATGGGAGTGTGGTGGCTTAGTGGTTAAGAAGCTCGCCTTGTTAGCTGGAAGGTTGGCAACTCGGCAGTTCGAGACCTGGACACTGCATGACAGATTGAGCATCTGTCTCTGTCCCAGCTCTTGGGGACACGAAAGGAGCCTCA
Organism: Bradypodion ventrale; assembly: GCA_035047345.1. Classification (NCBI taxonomy): domain Eukaryota; kingdom Metazoa; phylum Chordata; class Lepidosauria; order Squamata; family Chamaeleonidae; genus Bradypodion; species Bradypodion ventrale. Next base: position 2,921,010 of record JAWDJE010000017.1, on the reverse strand, counting down.
TTTCGGCATTCCCTGAGCGGAGTTTCTTCCGTAAAAAATCCTTTCAACCCAGAATTTCTGACACGAAATTATTATACTGTTACCTTTCCCACCACAGTGGCACCTGTTTATCTACTTGCAATTTCTTGCTTTCGAAATGCTGGGACAGAAATGGGGGCTCACTCTGTTGTGCAGCACTCAGATCTCGAACTGCCAACCTTCCAGTCATGAAGTTCAGTGTCTTAACTGCCAAGCCACTGCAGTCCCTCCAGCTGCATTTACACAGATGAAAAAGCCAGGGCTGGCACCCGTAAATGTCATTTACCCCCAAACGTATCTGCAGCTCTTTTCTGCATCTCAGCCGCAAGGGGTGAGCCACCACTGCCCTCCAGATGTTTCTGGCCTAGACCTTCCATCAGCCCTAAAGTGTCAAAAAACAATGGAGAGGAATCTATTCACCCCAAAACATCTGGAAGATCTCAGCTACAAGAGCCTTGAAATCGGGGCATTCTCTTTATTTACTTCCTCTTTAGAACTATACTAGCTGATTACCCGGCTTCGCTCGGGTTTATCTTTTCTTTAACATAGGCCACGGTCACTTACAGTGCTGATCTCGCATGCCCATTTGCCTTCCACCTACTGTGAAAAATACAGCTGAGCTCAGAGGGCTACAGCTGAGCTAGTCAGATGATGTCACAATCCCAACCTACCAGGGACTATGACATCAGCTCAATTATATCACTGGGAAACACACACACATTGTATAGATCAATTGCATCCCAATTTGGGGGGCGTACACCCCCCATGGGTTTCGAGACCCCACAGTGCTGATCTCCCCAGCCCAAGATATGTATTTGCCAAATTTTAGCGGGATCGGTCCAGGGGTGCGGGAGCCTTTGGAGCACATACAAACAAACACTTCTGCTTTATATATATAGATGAGATCAGGGTAGGTTAAGTTAGTCCCAAGAAGCCCCTATCACCAGCTAAAGAGGCTGAAGTGTCCAAAATATCCCCAAAATGCAGGCTGCCCACTCCTGTTACTCCTGCTACTCATTCTTTGTCTGGTTTAGTTACATCTCATTCACGCAAGGAGAACAGAGCAAGTAGTTCCAAACTGCCTTGAGACGTTCAGCTGACAGAACAGCTTAATTCTAGGTTGTTGGGTGAATGTGCATGCAGACACACTTTAGAAAGACCCAGCTCTGATGACCTTAGAAAAAGGCATCACTGTCTACATATCTCCATGGGGTCTGCAGTGGCGCACTGGTTAAGAAGCTCATCTTGTTAGCTGGAAGGCTGGCAAGTCATCAGTTCAAGACCCGGGTACTTGCATGACGGATTGAGCGCCCATCTCTGTCCCAGCTCTTGGGGACATGAAAGGAGCCTCATTTGGGCGTTCCCTGAGCAGAGTTTCCTCTGCAAAAATCCTTTCAACCCAGAATAATTTCCTGACATGAAATTATTATTATTTTTATTATCTCCATTTCTACAGCCCTCCTAAACAAGCTGAAGTTGCAGGCTTTTTGTTTTTAAAACCCGCTGCACCCAGAATTATGAGTGCTACAGTACCAAAAACAGAACCTAAATCTCTTGCAGGCAAATTGTTTTTGTAGGTAACACAAGTCAGATCATAAGCGAAGTCTTGGGGCTGTTTTAAGAGGAGCCCTTTTGGATCAAAAGGGCACAAACCCTTGAGAAATGCAGGGTAAGAATCTCTTTTACAACAAATCTTTCACAGTTTATACATGCTAAAAGAGGGGGACTGTGGGGGCTTAGTGGTTAAGACGTTGAACTTGACGACTGGAAGGTCGGAGTTCGATTCCTGGGTACTGCAAGACGGGGTGAGCTCCTGTATCTGTCCCAGATCCTGCCAACCTAGCAGTTTGAAAGCAAGAAATAGCAAGTAGAGAAATAGGTACTACTAGTGGGAAGGTAAACAGCGACTCGTAAACTCCAGTGTCTAGTCATGCCTGCCACATGTCCATGGAAATGTCTGCAGACACAGAAAGCGATATGACTGGCTTTCGAGCAAGGACAAACTTTACCTGAAAGAGAATAGCATGGCTACCTTTTTGAGAGGCTCGAGTGAAAGAAATCTGTTCAGCCTTTAAAGTATTAGAGTGCCTTTTTTATTTACTTATTTCTGTTTTTAGAATGTTTCCTCTTTGTTACACATAATAAAAAAACCATTTGCGGTTTGGTTTAAGCAATATTCCTCCTCCTCCACCACCACCACCACCACCACCGGAAACCTCATAAACTGCTTCAAATTTGGCAGGAACTTCCTGGGTCGTGTTATCAGATAGCATTTTTATGGCCATAATGTTTTATAGTTAAAAGGCAGAAGCCGGCTGAGCGCACTGAGTGGGCAACCTCTCTGATGCCCTACCCAATCTATAAGCCACCACTTAACTTCAACATGATTTATCCATTCTGATTTATCAGCTGGAGATGGGATTGTTTTAACATCCGAAGCGTCTTCCCCCCTTACAAGTCATTTTATCAACTCAACTGCGATAAATATACTACCAATGGGACATCACAAAACTAAAGGTCCTACAGTTAAAAACCCTGTATAATGAAGGGCTATTTTAACGAAAAACTCGTATAACGACAGGAATTTGAAGAAAAGTGTCACCTCTTATAGCGAAAAGTTTTGTTATACAAAGCAACGTTTCTCCCAGGGTGTTTTTCTGATGTCCGGGTGGTTTTCAATGCATTCCTATGGAGATTTTCGTCATGCGAATTTCCCCACAGGAAATTATATTATACGAAGCATGCTTTGTATAATAAAAAAAATTTGCATAGCAAAAAGCCTCACAGAACGCATTACTTTTGTTATACAAGATCCCACTGTATTTCCCAAGAGTAGGCTCAATGTTTTTCTTTCCAGCTGAACCCCCCATTTATAAATTACCGTATATACTCGAGTATAAGCCGCGTTTTTTGTCCCAAAAATGGGACACGGCTTATACTCGGGTCAATGGCTGTGAGGGTCCCAAGACCGCACCCGATTGAGATGTGCCAACAATTTAATTAATTTTACTATATTTTTGATTTGACTTGCCACCCTAGGCTTATACTTGCGTCAATCTATTTTCCTGGGTTTTCAGGTCAAAATTAGGTAACTCGGCTTATATTTGGATCAGTTTATACTCGAGTAAATACGGGTAAGACATAATCTGAGACACCCACTCCATCATTCCACAATGGCCATCCAGACACAGTTCTGCCAAGCTGCAAGGAGAAATAAAAAGCAGACCAACTCGCTTGAGCAGCTGATAAATCAGTGATGTTTGATCCTGTCTTCTTGAAGTGTTTTGCCTCTAGGTGGTCATCATGATGCGATGAGAAGATTTAACAACATCGGGCTGTGTCATGCCAATATAACTGCATTCAAGTGAGTAATTATCAGCACACTTAAGAACTGATACTCTCTGTTTCTTCTCCCCCTCTCTTCTTCAGTTTTTTAAAATATAGTGGTTAAACAAATGTTATTAAGACTACTAGAAAGCCTATTTAGCACAGATGACAAATCACCTAGGAAATATTTGCCTACTCACAGGCTATGGTGAGTAAGAATGTCCTCCTAGGTGAGAACACACCTAACACTTTACAAACTTTCATATCTTCCTTTGCCTACACAGGAAGTGATTAACCTCAGGTGTATATGAACGTTTTTCTTTGCACAAGTAATCTTATATGGGTGTGACCAGGAGTTCTCAACCTTTTAAAGGCGGGGGCTAATTCACGCTCCCTCAGACAGCCTTGGGAGCCAGACAGCCATTTGCCCTTCTTCCACCACATGGCACATCCTGGTCTGATGGAGGCAGTGGGGGGCCACATGAAATGTTGCCATGGGCCGTATCTGACCCACAGGCCTCAAGTTGAGAATCCCTGGTGTAGACTGTTTTGTTGTTCACTTGCATAGTCGAGTCTGACCCTTTGCGACCCCATGGACCACTGAACGCCAGGCACTCCTATCCTCTACCATCCTCCTCAATCCACCCAGTTTTGTGCCCATTGCGTCAACAATGCCATCTAGCCATTTCATTCTCTGCCGCCTCCTCCTTCTTTTGCCCTCCACCTTTCCCAACATCAAGGCTTTCTCAAGTGAGTCCTCTCTTCTCATTTGATGACCAAAGTACTTCATCTTCACTATTTGACCTTCCAAGGAGCAGTCAGGGTTGATTTCCTTTAAGAACGACCTATTTGTTCTCCTCGCTGTCCAGGGGACTCTCAAAACTCTCCTCCAACACCACATTTCAAAGGCGTCCATTCTTCTGCGCTCAGCTTTCTTTATGGTCCAGCTTTCACATCTATACATTACCACCGGGAATACCATTGCATTGACTATGCGGATTTTTGTTTGAAAGGTGATGTCTCTACTTTGTTTCCCAGGTTTCTCATAGCTGTTAGGGAACACCTTTCTTATAAAGGTACTTCTGGAGCATGCAAGCTCAGAAGTAAAATGCTCACTATGTGTCTCTGTTAAAATGCATGTTAAAGCAAAGTTCCCCAGGCCAAAGGCTTTTTCCTGCTGTGTTCCCCTTGTGCCAAAACATGAAAGATGGAAAGAGCAGAAACCGAAGAACCAAACCCACGCTAAAGTGCTTCTATTACCCCAGAGCAACTAACAGTGAGAAGAGCTGTCTGTCTGAAAGCAGGCAAGTCCGGCCGGAAAACCTTTCTAGTCTTCTTCAGCAATGCGCCAAGCTGTGAAAAGATTAATGAACCCCGCTAGAGGTATTGTATGCAGGAAAAAAAGAAAACCTCACACCAAAGCTACAGAGATTGAAGCCATAAAATATTCCCTGGCTTCATCCAGTTAATTCCTAGGATTAAAAAAACAATGCAATGCCAAGCTTCCCATCTTAAATCAACATGTTCTCCACGGCACCCTGAACACAGCTACTGACATGTTGAGTGGAAGACTTAAATAGCTACAGGACCATGAATAAAATCTCTTGAGTTTAAATAAGCAGCCTCCCAAACCCAACATTTTAAAGTGCTTCCAGACACTGAATCAGCATTTATGACATATTAATCCACAGGGAGATAATACTGGCGCAAATGATGCTCGACAGCAAAGTGGAAAATCCTACACAATCTTTGACTCTCTTTGTTAAGAGGACAGCCTCCAGCACTTCCGGGTTAGCAATAGATAGCGGGAAAGGCAATAGCCATCTGGTCTTGGTCCTTATGCCAATAAAATAAAATAAAAATATATAAAATTTAACAGCTTTAGCTTTCGTCCTTAAGTATGCCGGCTGTAAAACAAAGAAAAAACTTTATAGTTTAATAAATAGTTACTTTTGAATTGTCAAATGAAATTACTCCTGACAATCAGAATTCTTTTAGAATCATTCAGAAAATGAGTCAAGCAAAAATGCCACTTATCTCAGGCTGCATAACCGCATACCTGTCAAGTATCCCATATAGTATTGGCTGGGATTTCCCGTTTTTCAACGCTCATTCCTCCCCTTTCCCGCTGCCGTCCCGTATTTGAAAGGCAGGGGAAGGGTTTACTGCGCATGCGCACCCACGGTATACAGTACAGTGTTTACATTTCCAAATTTTGTTGTGGGAGCTAGGGACTGTCTTTTTCAGTGCCTGCATTTATTTAAAAAAAATGTATCGCTATACCTACATTATTAGAGAGCATCATTCCACATTTCACTATACAACTGCTCCGTCTAAATAAAGCCATTCCTATGGCGTCTCAAGGGGACCGCGATGGCTCAAGTGGTTATTAAGACATTGAGCTCGCTGACTGGAAGCTCAGAGTTCGATTCCCGGGTACTGCATGACGGAGTGAGCGCACGCCGTCTGTCCCAGCTCCTGCCAACCTAGCAGTTCAAAAGCAAGAAATTGCAAGGAGATAAATAGGGACCACTTCGGTGGGAAGGTAAACAGCGCTCCGTGCCCTCCGGTGATGAGGAATGTCTGCCACATGTCCACAGAAACATCTGCAGATGCTCTTTGGCTATAAACAGATGAGCACTGAACCCTAGAGTTGGATACAACTAGCTTTCAAGCAAGGGCGACTTTTACCTAAGAGGTCTCAGCTTTCTAGACCCACTAAGCCTTACCAACCTGGTTGTGCAATAACACAACGCACTTTCTTGGATCTGTCCCTGTCTTTATTACATCTGGAACCCTTCACGGAGAGCATTGTTCTAGCGCAGCTTTGCAAAAGCTAAGGACGTAATTAAACATGCATGCTGACGGTTGCTGGCGGAAGTTCTATATTTGGAATAAGTCTTGGGGGGGGGGGGGGGAATTACAGAACAGTCTGATCTGCGTTATGTCAATCCACATGTGAAGAACAAGGATAATAAAACATGTGGCTCCTCAATGCATAACACATTTATTCCAGCATAAACTTCTGTGGGCTACAGATTAAAGGTTTAGACCACCTAATATGTGTTGGCTTTTAAGGGACCACAACGTTTGTTATTGGGTTGGGTTTTTTGTTTTTGGCTACAACAGACTAACAATAACACAGTGCTCTCAAGTTAATTCTGATTTAACTGCAACCCTTTCCAGGGTTTTCCTATCATAAGCCGTGATGGTGGCACACTCCAGGTGTTCTTGAACTTCAATTCCCAGAAGCCATATCAATAGGAGTGTTGACTTGGGCTTCTGGGAATTGAAGTCCAAGAACACCTGGAGTTTCAAGTTTCACCATCATGGCTGTAGGGCAATTCTGGCTAATCTTGGCATGCCAGATGTTCAGGAACTTCAATTTGCCAGAAACCCTGATCAGCAAGAGTGCTGACTTGGGCTTCTGGCAATTGAAGTCCAAGAACCGCTGGAGTGCCAAGGTTCGCCATCACTGATGTAGGGCATTCAGAAATAGCTTTACCGTTTCCTTACTCGGAGGATGCTCTGTGGTCATGTAGTTTGATTGTGGCCACACTGTATGTAAAGGACAATATAGAAGCAACTTCACAGCCCTTAAATTCTGTAGCCAAGGGCTATCCACCTGTCTAAACTAGACAACTGCCTTTGTGGAAACTGTTCCTAGGACAGTGGTGGCGAACCATGGCACTCCAGATGTTCAGGAACTTCAATTTGCAGAAGCCCTGATCAGCAGGAGTGCTGACTTGGGCTTCTGGGAATTGAAGTCCAAGAACATCTGGAGTGCCAAGGTTCACCACCATTACCCTAGGACGTTGGCAGAAAATTGCTTTGAAAATTATGAGTGGGTGGGTGGGTGAGGGTCTTTTAATGGTTTTTAATGGGCTTTTTATGGGTACTGATGGGTGGGTAGGTGGGTTTTTAAGGGGCTTTTTATGGGTACTGATGGGTGGGTAGGTGGGTCTTTTAAGGGTTTTTAATGGGATTTTTACGGGTACTGATGGGTGGGTAGGTGGGTTTTTAAGGGGCTTTTTATGGGTACTGATGGGTGGGCAGGTGGGTCTTTTAATGGTTTTTAATGGGCTTTTTACGGGTACTGACGGGTGGGTAGGTGGGTCTTTTAATGGGCTTTTTACGGGTACTGATGGGTGGGTAGGTGGGTCTTTTAATGGCTTTTAATGGGCTTTTTACGGGTACTGACGGGTGGGTAGGTGGGTAGGTGGGTCTTTTAAGGGTTTTTAAGGGGCTTTTTACGGGTACTGATGGGTGGGCAGCTGGGTCTTTTAATGGCTTTTAACGGGTACTGATGGGTGGGTAGGTGGGTCTTTTAATGGTTTTTAATGGGCTTTTTACGGGGACTGATGGGTGGGCAGGTGGGTCTTTTAAGGGTTTTTAAGGGGCTTTTTATGGGTACTGATGGGTGGGCAGGTGTGTCTTTTAATGGTTTTTAATGGGCTTTTTACTGGTACTGATGGGTGGGTGAGGGTCTTTTAATGGTTTTTAATGGGCTTTTTATGGGTACTGATGGGTGGGTAGGTGGGTCATTTAAGGGTTTTTAAGGGGCTTTTTATGGGTACTGATGGGTGGGCAGGTGGGTCTTTTAATGGTTTTTAATGGGCTTTTTATGGGTACTGATGGGTGGGTAGGTGGGTCTTTTAAGGGTTTTTAAGGGGCTTTTTATGGGTACTGATGGGTGGGCAGGTGGGTCTTTTAATGGTTTTTAATGGGCTTTTTATGGGTACTGATGGGTGGGTAGGTGGGTCTTTTAAGGGTTTTTAATGGGCTATTTGCAGGTACTGATGGGCGTGTTTGGGTCTTTTAAGGGTTTTTAAGGGGCTTTTTACGGGTACTGATGGGTGGGTTCTTTTAAGGGGCTTTTTATGGTTTTTATGGTTATTAATTGGGGTTGTTGTTGGTTTTAAATGATTTTTAGTATCATTTATTGTGTTTTGAATTTGTTGTGAGCCGCCCAGAGTCGCCCTAGGGTGTGTGGGGGAAGCATAAAAATTTAAATAAATAAATAAAATAATTTCTGCTCATGATGAAAAGGCTGGTTCACTTCTGCACAAATTATCTACCAACAGCCTAACATTGCTTGTGCCATCTTGGGGTGGGTGGGTGGGTGGGGGTTGCCAATCCATTTTAAGTCCATAAATCCTGCTTTAACTAGCTTACCATTACAGCAATTAAGCAGGTGCAGGGGGGGGGGGAGCTGTGAGTTTTGAAGCTTGAGCTTCAAAGAACAATTTTGCAAACTACACAACAATGTACAATGCACACCTTTCAGGGTATCAAATGCTATGCATGGAATACGTTTGCTCAAATTAAAAAAAAAAACCCCAACCCACATTGTTGTGGAAATCAGGGAGGGTTAAGGTTCCCAGGGACTCGATGCAGTGTCTGGTTTCTCGCCTCTATTCATGGCTGGCAAGCGAAGGGCAATTCTACCAAGGAAAATGCTACCCCCATGAAGAGAAGAGGGCAAACACAGCAAAAGGGCATCCAAGCAGCCAAGGACAAGCGGCATTCGGAGCAGGTAAGGGGGAAACTACATCATTAATTTCCTTTTCAGCAGTGAAGTTTAACCTTTTCTTTCAAACCATGAAGGAGCACCATGTTTCCTTGCCCTCAAAGGGGTGGCAGAAAAGGGCTAGGATGGAAAATAACCCAGGCAGGGAGAGACCAAAAAGGATTTACGTAACAGGAAAACAAGTTGTGTGTCTGTATACGCAACTACACATGGCCGGCGCAAGCTAACACACAGGGAGGGAGGGGGGCACGCGCATGAATACACAAATGCAACCCCGGTTTCACCATGCACATTTCATTCCTCTCCGCTAACCCAGATTCTATGAGCCCAAAGCAGGCAGTTTCTATTCCAGGAGGGGGAGAGAAAAACACACTTCTAATCATCATCATCATCGCCATCATCATGTCATTCACTCTCCCTGGCCAAGAAGGGCTCAAAGCTCTCTCTTGAGAAAGCCAGTGAGGTCTTCCACTATGAGCGGCGAGAGGGTTAGGAAAGGCAGAGGAATCTTAGTCTTTATGGATAGTTTTTTTTGGGGGGGGATCTGGGGTGTTGTTGTTGTTGATGGTGGTTAAAGAGTGTATATTTTGAATATGTTGTAAGACACCCAAGGGGACTGCAAGTGGTTAAGACGTTGAACTTGAAGACGGGAAGGTCAGAGTTCGAGACCCGAGTGCTGCACAACTGAGTGAGCTCCCGTCTCTGTCCCAGTTGCTGCTAACATAGTTCAAAAGCAAGAAATTGCAAGGAGATAAATAGGGAAGGCAGACAGCGTTCCAGGCACTCCGGTGTCTAGTCATGCCTGCCACATGTCCAAGGAAATGTCTGCAAACACAGACAGCGCTGGCTCTTTGGCTGTAAACAGAGGTGAGCACTGAACCCTAGAGTCGGATACGACTGGATTTCGAGCAAGGATGACCCAAGTCACCAAGAGTGGGAAAATATCCCCAAGGGGCGGGATATAAATGTAATAAATAAATATCACACGAAACAAAATAAAGGTCAAAGAACAGCTCAGATCCAGGAAGAGCTTTATGGCAAGAACAAACATTCTTGAGGGTGCGCAAGAGCAATATCAAGTTAGAAGATGGACAAAGGAGCTCACTGGGAAAGGAACATCGTTAAGAGTGGATATAATTGAGGAACTCAACCTCCCCTACGTCACTTGGAGGCCCCTGAATAATCTGAGGGTCGGAGCCCCTAAATGCAAGACTAACATTTAATTATTTATTTATTTGAAATATTTCTATCCTGCTCCCTTCACTTGAGAGTGACCCGAAATGGCTAAACAACATGAATTAAAACAGCAGTAAAAACAACTTAACAACCCCCTTTTAAAAACCCATTTAAAACCAAATAAAAAAAGCCCCTCCCTCCCCTCCCAAGTGCTGTTAAAAAGAATGAGGACAAAACCCAAGATGCTCAAGCAATGGCTGCTGGCACACAACAGCACACTGTGTGAATGTGGAGATGCAGAATCCGGCTCATTTTCTGGTCTGTGGATTGCTACCAGAAACAAGACTTAACTTTGGCCAACGGCAAAGCCAAGAAAGCGGCTTCCTTCTGGCAGTCCAGGGTTTGACCTAGACGGCACAAAGAGGGTAAAGAAAAGTGCGCATAGGTACCCTATAAACTTTAGCTCCCTGCCCTTGACAACATCCTTTTGCTCTGGACAGCAGGGAAACATCATCCTTCTCTCCACCTCCTCCCCTCCGGTCATACTTAGGGACACATCCCTTTCACCTTCTAGAAAGGGCACACACATACATGCTTTTGACCATCTGCTCCACAACCCTGCGCTACCTGTTTAAGCTAGAAGGGATAAGACATCCCAGAGGACGACGCAGGGAGGTGCCGTCCGCCCTTCCTTCCCGATCTGGACATAAGAGGGTACCTCATTTGGGGGGGACGGGATTACGGCAAGTTAAATCCCCTATAGGGAAAGGAGCTTAATGTATAGGCACATGTGAGGAAGGGCATAAGGCGTGCGCAGGCTGCATGGACGGGAGGAGGCGGATTTAACCCCAGCAGTGGATTAAGACGGGGTGCCGACAGATTAAATGTAAAAACCCCGTGACAAGGAGGCAGAAGAATATTTCCTTTTCCACAAAGGGCACTGCGGGAAGGGCTGGGAATAAAGCCCATGTCGTACGGGAGACATGTTCGTTTATGGCGGTGTTTCCCCAACCTTTGGCTTTTGGACTTCAATTCCCAGAAGCCTGAGCAACCAGCCAATGGACTGACTGAGGCTTCTGGGAATTCTGGGCCCCACGTTGGAAACCATGGCTTTAAGGTCAAGATGATGGAGGGGCACCCAACATCTGGATGGAAGTGGCAACGGGGGAGACAGAGTGTCCTTGTTCAATGCCCCCAAGCCTAGTTGAAGGGGGAAAGGAATTCCCTTACCCCAGGGATTCTCAACCTGCAGACCGGATGCGGACCGCAGTGCCATTTCATGCGCCCAACACCACCTCCACCACACCCGGAAGTGCCATGTGGCGGAGGAAGGGCAAAATGGCCATCCCCACTCCTGAAGTTGTCTGAGGGAGCGTGACCCGGCCCCCAGCTTAAAAAGATTGAGAACTCCTAATCAGTCTTTCTCCTTAGTAAAGGTTTCCCTTGCTCAGAAGCCAGTCATATCCAACTCCAGGGTTCAGTGCTCAAATCTGTTTATAGCCGAAAAGCCAGCATTGTCTGTGTTTTGCAGACGTTTCCGTGGACATGTGGCAGGCATGCCTAGGTACAGAAGTGCATGGACCGCTGTTTACCTTCCCACCGAGGTGGTCCCTATTTATTCACTTGCAATTTCTTGCTTTCAAACTGCTAGGTTGGCAGGAGCTGGGGCAGAGAAGGGCGCTCACTCCGTCATGCAGTACTCGGGTTTCGAACTGCTGACCTCCCGCCTCCCAGTCAGTGTCTTAACCACTTGAGTTACTGCACTACCACTTCAAAGGAACCGGCCTTTATTAATTATGATGGGTTTCCATGTAATCTAAAAAGCTGAATAAAAAAGATAGGGCAAATCTAGGCGCTCTGCTTCAATAAAAAGAAAAGTGAGGCTTTGATTTTATTATGACTTTGGAAAATTCAGGAGAAATAAGATTGGAACCAAACCCCTTTCTCCATAAGATTAGCAGTAGGTAGGCTAGAGGTACTAAAGTTATCATCCCAGGAAAATATTACTAACCCTGATTAACATGCAAAACAATACAGTGTTTTTATGTTCTAATATGGGGAAGAGATATGTAAGGCAATATTCATCAGATGGTTATAGTTACTAAATAATGCAGTAACACTGCAGCCTTATTAAGCCAGACCTATTAGCAACGTGTTGTTATAGTGTATCGCTAGGATGTCACACATTCTGCTACATCACTAATGTAGCATTTATGTTCTTAATACACCACCACATAAACACAGGAACGACACATTATTGCACCAAACACTGCTACTAAAACCATTAAAAACCGACATACTGTACCAATGGAAGTTAAGGTAATCTTCACACCAATATTGACCATAACACCTCGCGTCATTAGCAACGCATTGAATAGATTGTATTAACATATCCCCATCACAGAGTCCAAGGAGGTAACAAGGAACGACATTACTTTATTGAATAATGCGATACTGAAGTAGTTTCACGACACCATAAATTCAATTCTTATTGCTGTGCCACAATATTGTTTGTACGCACACACAGAATGTAATCTATGCTTTGCTGTATCACATAAACGGGTGCAGAACTCACACCCTTACAGATGTTTACGAAGGGTAATCGCTGGCTCCCAAATCAATACACACACACACACAACATAGATAGACAGACAGACAGACATAAACGTGGATGGATGGATGAAATCCCATAAGAGAAGTGAGATCTTTACAGATGTTTACACAGAAGTAAATCCCACCCAGGTAAGAGGGGTTGGCTTCCAAATCAATGACTTATTATTGATAGATAGATAGATAGATAGATACTGTAGATAGATAGAAAGAAATGTGGATGGATGGATGAAATCCCATAAGAGAAATGAGATCTCTACAGATGTTTACACAGAAGTAAAACCCACCCAGGTAAGAGGGGTTGGCTTCCAAATCAATGACTTATTATTGATTGATTGATTGATTGATTGATTGATAGATAGATAGATAGATAGATAGAAAGAAATGTGGATGGATGGATGAAATCCCATAAAAGAAATGAGATTTCTACAGATGTTTACACAGAAGTAAATCCCACCCAGGTAAGAGGGGTTGGCTTCCAAATCAATGACTTATTATTGATAGATAGATAGATAGATAGATAGACACTGTAGATAGATAGAAAGAATGTGGATGGATGGATGAAATCCCATAAGAGAAATGAGATCTCTACAGATGTTTACACAGAAGTAAAACCCACCCAGGTAAGAGGGGTTGGCTTCCAAATCAATGACTTATTATTGATTGATTGATTGATTGATTGATTGATAGATAGATAGATAGATAGAAAGAAATGTGGATGGATGGATGAAATCCCATAAAAGAAATGAGATCTCTACAGATGTTTACACAGAAGTAAAACCCACCCAGGTAAGAGGGGTTGGCTTCCAAATCAATGACTTATTATTGATTGATTGATTGATTGATTGATTGATAGATAGATAGATAGATAGAAAGAAATGTGGATGGATGGATGAAATCCCATAAAAGAAATGAGATTTCTACAGATGTTTACACAGAAGTAAATCCCACCCAGGTAAGAGGGGTTGGCTTCCAAATCAATGACTTATTATTGATAGATAGATAGATAGATAGATAGACACTGTAGATAGATAGAAAGAATGTGGATGGATGGATGAAATCCCATAAGAGAAATGAGATCTCTACAGATGTTTACACAGAAGTAAACCCCATCCAGGTAAGAGAGGTTGGCTTCCAAATCAACGACATATTATTTACCAAGACTCCCAGTTATATATATAATTATATTAAAGAGAGAGAGAGTGAAATAAGGAAGACACCCGACCCCCTCCCTCCACGTCCATAGAGGAGCATCTTATGCAACATCTTCCTTCCTAGTGTATTCACAGAAGAAGATGCACCGACAACACGCACCGCAAAGCTCCAATGCGTCTACTCGGGAGTCAGCCCCGGGAGCTGAGCTCAGCCCTACCCGGGTTTGTTTTGCATCAAAGGCACCAAGAAGACATCACGGGGATTTCAATTACCAACATGCATTACCAGTTTCCACACATACACACACATACACGCAAGATTCCCAATGCCCCCCTTCATTCTACAAACGACCCCCCCAATGTATGCAATTAACCAGGACCTCGTCTTTATGTATTTGCAACCTGACAGTCCCATTCGCACCCACCCACATCACCTCCATTTTCCCTCCCTTTGGAGCACCCTTGATCCCCCCCACCCCACACACACCCCATCTATCCTCCTCCTCCTCCCCCCCCCCCAGCTTACCTCGGGCAGCTCGGGTTCCTGCGCAGAGAATGGCAGCCAGGAGGAGGCAAGCGGAGGGCGCCGGGGAGAGGAGCATGGCTGCCGGGAAGGGGCTTCCAACGGGCCCCCTTCCCCAACCGACTCCCCTTGGGGGGGGGGTAACAATAACAACAACAACAGAGGCGGGGGGGGGCGTCTCCTCCTTTTGCTCCCCCCACCCTCAAATGAGGATAATTTTTTAAAAAAATAAAATTAGTATTAATAAAAGGAGGAGAAGGGGCTCGACCTCAGTTGTAAAGCCGCCCCCTCAGCACGGGTAAGCAGCGAGCGAGACCCCCGACTCCTCTCAGCCGCCGGCGCGGCTGCCAAGTGAACTAAGATGGCGGCCGCCCCGCCTCCTCCTCTGCTCCCCCCCCCTCATCGGTTGCCAGGCGAGGGAAGAAACCAACTGGAGAACGAAAGGAGGGGGAGAGAACGCGGAGAAGGATCGTACCATCTTGGCTGGAGGAGTGGGGGGGGGAGAGAGAGAATCTTTGGAAGGTCCAGTACCATGTTGTAGCGGCAAGGGTTCGCCACACGCTGTTATTGGAGGGGGTGGGGTGTTAATGGGACATCATCATCATCATCATCATCCTCCATCATTTTTAAATTAATTATGCTGTTAGGTGTAATAGAGATAGATAGGTAGGAAGGGATCTGCAGTGGCTCAAGTGACTGGGAGACGGCAGGTCAGCAGTTCGATTCCCGAGTACTGCAGGATGGATTGAACCCCCGTCCTCTGTCCCCCAGCTCCTGCCAACCGAGCAGTTCGAAAGCCAAAAATTGCAAGTAGATAAACAGGGACCACTTCGGTGGGGAAGGTAAACAGCGTTCTAGTCATGCCTGCCACATGACCACGGAAACATCTGCAGCAGCAGACAGCGCTGGCTCCTCGGCTTTGAAACAGAGATGAGCACTGCACCCTACAGTCGGATACAACTGGCTTTCGAGCAAGGGAAACCTTTACCTAGGTAGGTAGGAATGGTGAAGACAGACACAGATAGATAAAGGTAAAGGTTTCCTTTGCTTGAAAGCCAGTCGTATCCGACTCTAGGATTCAGTGCTCATCTATTTCAAAGCCGAAGAGCCAGTGCTGCCTGCCTTCTGCAGACATTTTTGTGGCCATATGGCAGGCATGACTAGACACCAGAGTGCACGGAACGCTGCTACCTTCCCACCAAAGTGGTCCCTATTTATCTACTTGCAATGTCTTGCTTTCGAACTGCTAGGTTGGCAGGAGCTGGGACAGAGATGGGAGCTCATTCCGTCTTGCAGTACTCGGGAATCGAACTGCTCACTTTTTGCCCTCCTGTCAGCGTCTTAGCCACTTGAGCCACTGGAGTCCCTCAGATAGATAGATAGAACGAGTGAAATAGTGAAGATAGATAAAGCCCTGGTGGCGCAGTGGTGAAACTGCTGCCCTGCAACCAAAAGTTTGTGAGTTCAATCCTGACCAGGACACAAGGCTGACTCAGCCTTCCATCCTTTCGCAGTCGGTAAAATGAGTACCCAGCATGTTCAGGGCAAAATGCTAAATAACTTGTGAACTGCCCAGACTAAGCAATACGTTGGGTGGTATATGTGTGATTGCTTTGCTTTAGACCAGGGATTCTCAACCTGTGACCCGGATGCAGCCTGCAGCACCATTTCATGTGCACCCCATCCCCCCACTGCCTCCACCACACCGGAAAGTGCCATGTGGTGGAGGAAGGGCAAAAGGGCCGTCCGGCCCCTGAAGCTGTCTGGGGAGTGACCCGGCCCCCGGCTTTAAAAGGTTGAGAACTCCTGCTTTCGATAGATAAGATTGATACAGTAGATGCCAATAGTATGCTTTGATTAATGCAGAAAGCAATTGAAGCCACACAAAACATCCCAATGCTGATCCATGCTGATTGCTTGCTGCTTCAATGCCATAGTTAACTTCAGAGTCCATTGAATTGATTCTACTGAGCTAGCTTCGGTGCAAATATGTATCAAATTCTGTCCACGCTCATAAGCACATATGATGCTGCCTATGCATACCGTCTTATTTATGTAGATGTAAATATACTTAAGTTGGCCAGGCTGGCTGGAGAATGATGGGACTTGTAGTCCTAGATAGGAACATGCTCCAATATAATCAATTCAATCAATTTAATTTTCCTTCCCTTTTTTTGTTACCCCTTCTGCCTTGAAGTTAGGCTGGATCAACTTCATAGGACGAAAAAGCAGCAAATGTGAAAGAAAGGACTGTTTGGACTACAAATAAAGCACCCCAAAACTACAGTAAAACCCCTAAAGGTAAAGGTTTCCCTTGCTCGAAAGCCAGTCGTATCCGACTCTAGGGTGCAGTGCTCATCAGTTTCAAAGCCGAAGAGCCAGCGCTGTCTGCTGCTGCAGACGTTTCTGTGATCACGTGGCAGGCATGACTAGACACCGGAGCGCACGGAACGCTGTTACCTTCCCACCGAAGTGGTCCCTATTTATCTACTTGCAATGTCTTGCTTTCAAACTGCTAGGTTGGCAGGAGCTGGGACAAAGACGGGAGCTCATTCCGTCCTGCAGTACTCGGGAATCGAACTGCTGACCTTCCGCCTCCCAGTCAGGCACTTGAGCCACTGCAGTCCCCTACTTATGAAAAAAAAAAGTCCATTCCGTAAGCTTTTGCTTAAATCGGTTTTTTATGTAACTCGAAGCAAACCCATAGGAAACATTATTTTTTTAACATAACTCGAAGCAAACCTATAGGAAAAATGAATTTTTTATGTAATTCGATGCAAACCCATAGGAAATCATGTTATGTAAATTTATGTAAATCGGGACATTTATGTAAATCATGACATGGTTTTAGCACAAAATCATTATGTATGTCGAATTTTATGTAACTCGGGGCATTTGTAAGTCGGGGTTTTACTGTAATTCCTATTAACGCTAAAGCTTGGCCTTTAGCTGCGTAGGAAACCATCCTGTGTTTCGTACTCCGCCACCTGCTTGTCCATATAAATAATTAACTTGCCGGCAACTTGTTTGTTAGCAAATGAGTTCGTTGTCTATCTTCCATAATGGTTCTTTAATGAGAAGCAAAACGGAAGGGGTCGATCAGACTTTATAAAAACATTCTTACCTTCCTATATTTTGATAAAATAGCAGTAGTAATTATTTTTTTAAAAAAATAGCACGAACACCTTTTTATTGCTATTCTCTTTGTCAGACACGTAGACTCACAGATAAGACGCAATGGATGGGTCGTTCTCTTTCCTCTACAAAATAAAATAAAAACGCAGAACAACTTTCAGAAACCCCCGGGGGATGTAATCGTTTCTAGTGTTGAGATTTATTTTTAAACTGTCACATGGCCTTTCCTCACACCAGGGAAGGGCTGATAGCCCCTCAGGCAGGTTTTTGTGCAAGAAAAGAAATCAATATAACAGATAACTTCCTCTAGCTGTCCTCTCAATACATATCCCCCCCCAACTGGTGGCGAAGAGATCGGGGTTGACATCATAAGGATAAGAGAATGTTACTCTGGCCCTGTCCATTTGAAACAGGCGATATTGTTTATTGATTCACAAGGATAAAAATTAAAGACCAGGAGGCAGTGGATCAGTGGGTCCCAACCTAAGACCTGTGGGCCAGATCTGGCCCTCGGCACCATTTCATGTGGCCCCTCCTCACCTCCTCCAAGGCCATTCAAGAAACAAAATGGCAGGTAGGGCAAAAATGGCCATCCAGCCCTAGAAGCTGACTGAGGTAGCGTGACCCGGCCCCTGGCTTGAAAACTTTGGGAACCCCTATAGTAGATGAATAATTTGTGAATGGAGTTTAAATCATTGACATGATGTGAAAAAAATGTTTGTGAGCTAACAAGACATTTGGGGTGGGGGAACTCCTAGCATTTATCTTATTATTTTTATATATTCATATTCATCAACAATCTTCATGGCCAAATACCCAAAAATAAACAAAAAAGAAATCCAGGCAGTTGTGTTTATCCGTATCTAGATGTATGCTGTCATTGCTACTAGGGGCACCTCTTTTCTAAACTTAACAGGTCTTAATTGCCCATTCCATTCGCCACCTTTCTATCCCTTGCTCATGCACAATAATTCACATTACTATTAACAGCTTACAATGGAGACGGTTAACTTGCTGTATTTTATGGCAGGAACAGGAAACCAGAAACCTATTTTTTTTTAGTTTGTTAAGCACTCAGTCGGGGGACTGTGGAGGCTTAGTGGTTAAGATGCTGAAAATGACGACTGGAAGGTCGGCCGGTCGGCAGTTCGAGACTCAAGTGAGTCTCCATCCCTGTCAACCTAGCAGTTCGAAAGCCAGAAATTGCAAGTAGATAAAACAGGTACCACTTGGGTGGGAAGGTAAACAGCGTTCTATGTACTCCAGTGTCTAGTTATGCCTGCCATGTGTCCATGGAAACGTCTGCAAAGGCAGAGAGCGTTGGCTCTTTGGCTATAAACGGAGATGAGTACCAAACCCTAGAGTTGGATACTACTGGCTTTCAAGCAAGGGGACCTAAGCACTCAGATGGGAAAAGGAGATCATGGTGAATGAAGAAGGTAAAAACGGGTTGTTCGTGTCCTCTTTTCTTTTATGTTGTGTCTCTAGCCTCTGTTTCTGTGTCGTTTGGTCTTTTTTATATGCTAGGCAAGGCATTATGTTAAGAAGTCTTAGTCCAATGCTCACATCCAGCACTCTCGGCTCTTTTGAAACGCTGCATTTTGCTCTTTGATCATCTCCTCGGATGGGCTTAAGGGGATGCAAATGAAGGCTGCCGCAATTGCTAAGATGGAGTTGGGGGTGGGTGGGGGGGAGAGAAACAGCCCCAGCCCCCCCCTTGACAAGCCGGGAGAGTATTTGGAAATTCTCAAGAAGCCATTGATACACAGGCTAATCAGAAGGAAAAGAAAGCATAGAAGGAGAGAGAGAGAGAGGGGAAAATTCACTTTGACAGGGACGACAAAGGACGGGAAAACAAACCGCATTCAGAATCCAATGAGGGAAATGGAAGATCATCAGCTCAGCTTGCCATAAATTTGTTTTTGGTTTTTTTTAGAGACTATTTAAGAGACCAAGAGCATAATGCGTTCCATGGGATTGCTCTTTAAGTGAGTTTGCTCATTAAGCGAAACATCATTGTAAGGGACCAATTGTGACTTCTGGTGGGTGGTGGGTGGGTTGCGAACCCCGGTTTAGTTGTTAAGTGAGTTTTTCTTTGGTTTTAGTTGTTAGGCGAGGCAACCATTCAGAGAAAACCCTGCTCTTTAAGCGAGTTAGTCTCTAAGCGAGGCGCTCTTTATGCGCGGTTTTACTGTATAATGCAGTGGCCTTTCATCTGCTATCGCACTGATCCACTTCCACGAGTCACTTTCTGCTCCTGAGCCCTTTTGGCGCGCAAAGTCCTCGCCATCATCCCCAGGCCATGATGGATGAAGCTGCTGTCCTCCATCAAGATTGGTACAAGATCATTTAATTCACTTGGGGAACCATCATCCGTCTCTGTGGACTCCGGCGGCTCGTGTCGCAGGAAGCTTATGGAAGAAACTTGCAGAGCGACACGGAGGCCTCGCTTGTCTCCTTAGCTCTGCCTGGAGACGAGCTTGCCTTGTTTTGTGGGCGTTATATTCCGCGGCTACTAATTTGCAAAAGAGCATAAACACAGGCATTCCACCATATAGCCTACGACCGACTGCCGTTTGATTCCAATTACGCTCTATTATTAGCAGACACGCTCTTTATTCTGGTGGCATATTAATTGCATACTTTGCTACACAGCACATTAGCCCAATTATACTCCTTCCGTTCCCACTCTACTCCTGCATCAACTGTCCTACCGAATGTCTTTATAGACATAGAAAGCGTACAGATCCGTCCGAATGATGAGCTGCAGTCGGAAGGAGATCCGCAGCGTGACGATTTATGAAGGAATAAACATTTTCCCTAGGGCCCCTCTGCCTTCAAATGCATTCACTGGGGAAAAGACAGAATTAAAAAGATCAGTCCCACCCTAGTATGTGTCATAGCAGGAGGCTGAATCCCTCTTGACGGAGGGCAGCAGCTTCATCCATCTTGGCCTGGGGCTGAAGAGGACTTTGTGTGCCAAAAAGGGCTCAGGACCAGAAAGTGACTCACGGAACTGGATCAGTGGTGCTATGGGTGTTGCACTGCAATGCGAAAGGCACATGGGAGACCACTGCACCATAGCGTTCCCAGGACAAACTTCATGGCTGATCGCCATGAGGATCGCCAATGTTCGGAATCAGATTCGGCGCAAGAAGGATAGCAGGTGGCTCCTGGTTCAGTCTCAAGTATCTTCAGTGGACAGGATCAGGTAGGTAATAAAGGAGGCCTACTTTTTCCTGTGGTGGTTTAGGGGTTAATACGCTGAACTTGGTGACTGGAAGGTCGGCAGGTCAGCAGTTCAAGACCCGAGTGTTGCATGACGGAGTGAGCTCCCATCTGTCCCAGGTTCCTACCAGCCTAGCAGTTCCAAAGCAAGAAATAGGGACCACTTCGGTGGGAAGGCAAACAGCATTCCCATGGAAATGTCTGCAGATGCAGGCAGCGCTAGCTCTTTGGCTGTAAACAGAGATGAGGACTGAACCCTAGAGTCAGATACGACTGGCTTTCGAGCAAGGGCGACCATTCCCTTTCCCTATCTGAAGCCCTGGAGATTTGGCTACCACTGCTAAACTAGAGAGAGAGAGTAGAGCAGAGGTGCCCAAACTATGGCCCGGGGGCCAGATGCCACAGAGAGGCCACATCCTGCCCCCAGGGCATAGTGACCGGCTCCCTGAACCACATGACTGCCCCGCGGACTGAAAAGTTTAGGCACCCCCTGTAGTAGAGTATGGCACAAAGGTAGCTTCTTAAAAAACCGGTTGTTTCTCTCATGCCATTGCAGTGTCCTTGGAGATGAAACACGCACACGCGCACACTTTTCCCCGGGGAAGGAGAGAACGGAAAGGCTCAGCGGGTAAACAGCAGAGAGAATCCACGACCAGCGGGGAAAACAGAACAGTCCTTTTTAGAAAAACACCATCTGGGATGTCTTCTCCCACCACCTTTTCGCTAATTGGCCATCCACCCCTGCAATGGTGAGCACAGCACAGTGTCAGAAACCACTCCTCATAGAACGTATCTGTGGAAGGCCGACAGAATTGCTTGCCCCACCAATGGAGACAAACATCGGATAATTCTCAAGCAGGGTCGGTAAAAAAAGGCATTTTGCCATTAAGACAAACAAAAAGCACCTCACCTCTATTCTTTATAAAAGGAGCTCTCAACCTTTTTTAGTCAGGGGCCGGTCACGCTCCCTCAGACAGCTTTGGGGGCCGGATGACCCATTTTGCCCTGCCTCCACCACATGGCACTTCTGGGTGTGGTGGAGGCGGTGGTGCATGAAATGGCACCGTGGGCTGCAGGTTGAGAATCCCTGCTGTACAACATGAGATAGGATTGCAGTGGCTTCAGTGGTTAAGACGCTGAACACGATGAACTGGAAGGTCGGCGGGTCAGACAGTTTGAGACCCAAGTTGATGCACAGCTGAGTGGGCTCCCGTCTCTGTTCTAGCTCCTGCCAACCTACCAGTTCAAAAGCAAGACATTGCAAGTATGGTAGATAAATGGAAAAGGCAACAGTGTTCTATGAACTCGGGTGTCTAGTCATGCCTGCCACACGAGCAGATGCAGACACCGCTAGCTCATAAACAGAGGTGAGCACTGAACCTAGAGTCGGATATGACTGGCTTTGGAGCAAGGGTGACCTTTACCTATGAGGCATACCCCTTAGTAAACATCTTTCCCTGAATATTTTGCTATCTCCTCCCCAGATCACCCTGTGGCTACGGCCTCACTTTGCCTTATGGTAGGGCCGGCCTCCAACTCGTAAGATGGCCATGAACGCAATGGGGAAATGGGGCTTTTGAACGTCAGCAAAGAAATGGCAGGCTGAGTGTAGCAATGCTTCCAACGGACGGACGCCCACTCGGAGATAAAGCACTGCCCGCCACAGCCAGGTTGGAGAATGTCATTTCCTTTAACGAGTCGAGAATCGGGAGCACAAGTTAAATGTCCCACTTTAGCTTTTTGATGGGATTCCAAGGGGTGCCGGACTTTCATCGTGTCAGGACACTGTGCACCAGAGAAGTGTCTAAGCCAGGGGTTCCCAACCTTTTCAAGCCAGGGGCTGGGCCACGTGTTCTCAGTCAGCTCCGAGGGTCGGATAGCCATTGTGTCCCAACAGCTTCAAAGGGGGCAGCCATTTTGTTTCTCAAATGCTCTTGGAGGGGGCTGGGCCCCCAAATGAAATGGTGCCGTAGGCCAGATCCGGCCCACAGGCCTCAGGTTGAGAACCCCTGGTCTAAAGAGACCTTTGGAAAAGCTGCCCTTTTGCCCCCGACCCCGCTCCCCACCTTGAAAGAAACACCTCCGGGAATAGCTGAAAGGGTAAACTGCATTTATTGCTGGCTTTCATTCATCACCGGCCTCAGTACAAGAGGCTTGCTTTTCACACGGAGAACTTTACAGAGTTGCAAAACAACACTTGGCATTTTTTTCCGAAAGGGTAAAAAATAAAACACTTTCAACCACAGGTAGAGAATGCTTGTTAACTCACCATGATTTTCTCCCTAACGTTCTTTATAGTCTCTCAAATTCCAATCTACCCGTTACAGTGATTCCCCGCCCGCCCGAGCAACCCTGTCCTTCTCCCCTCGCTTACGTGGATGATGTCATTCCATCTTGAACCCGTCCTAACCAAAGACTCGGAGAGGTGGCACCCAGGTCCATAAAACGTCTGCTCTAGATTATCGCTCGTGTCCCTATTTAACAAAGGGGAACAGACAAAGTAAGTTTCCGTTTCCATCTTTTGGGAATACCTTTATTAGTGCAACTTGCCTAGGAGCCTTCTTGGAAGTACAGTACTGGGGAAAATCCATGGCACGAGTTGGCGAAGGAAATACATGGATGCACCTTTGGCAATTGAAACGCTAAGATCATAATGCCTATGCGCCTGCAGAATCAGAGTGTGTAAAGCTGTGCCCCCCCACCCACCCCTACCTTTAGGTTTTGGATTTCAACTTCCAAAAGCTTAAGTCAATTCCCCCAAAGCACTGACCAGCCAATGGAGTAACTTAGGCTTCTGGGGGTTGAAACCCAAAAGGTTGGGGACCAATGGTGTAAAGGATAACGAAACTGACTCAAACATACCATGGACCCACGTTCACCATGTGCAGTCACAGCGTATATCTGCCAATTTATATGCCTCTTCCAAAGGCATCTGCAGCCAGAGGTAAACCTGCTTTGAGGAGCTCTGCGCCTCACCAATGGCCGATGGCCCTTCACTCTCCCATCTGCAAACAAGTTCCTAAGTTTTGGAGATGTGGTTTGAAGATTTAGCACCTACTCTGTGATGGTTCCGCCCAACACACCTTTGGGGGAATATGTCATCCCTACCCTGTTCCTTGACAAGGCCATCTGCAAAAGGCAACACAAGTCCTGCCTTCGGGGGGTTTTTTTTGGTCAGATTTCCACAGTAACCATTCAACGCAAACCAGCACGAGGCTTCTAGCTGATCTCCTTCCTACCTGGACAGACTTGAGAAGACAACGTCATGCGTGGTGAGCACCAGTGCTCCGAGGAAAACGGACGAGAATTTAAGCAGAAGGTGTGGATGGGAAGCATCCATTGGCAGGATTAATCGTTGAAGTCAATCGTTATAAGCCATTTAAAAAAAAGAGGCAAGCAAACACTTAATAAATATGGCAAAATATCTCACCCCACCCTCCCACCATGACGATAAAATGTAACTCAACAACTAGACACGTCTCTCCCCTCAACCTCCCCTGTTTTTAGCAAAGAAAACAGTGACGTCAATTAAACATCCCAAAGCCACTCTCGTTGGGCCAAGAGCATCCGCGGTCCCACGTCCAGTTTCACGTAGCCAAGCCCCCTCTTCCAAAGACACAGACATGATCTAAATAAGCACCAGAACTTGAAGGCTTTTAAACGCTGGTTGTTGGCAATCACTTTTAAAAATACAAAATGGAAAATCAAAGCATGGGGGGGAGTGTTTCCGCCAGCGATTCCCCCCCCCTTCCATTAGCTTGCTAATCGGAGATCTTTTTTGGGGTGGGTGGGTGGGGTGAGTGCCAATTACAGATGGTTTCCTGGCATCGTCCTGGATTAAAAGACAGCCCCACGGAGCCAACACGGAGGAACATGGAAACTGAACGGAGGGTTGCGGAGAAGCAATCACAGGACATAACAAAAATCAGAGGAGGGCAAAAGGGACTCCGGTGTGTCCGGCCAGCCTCTCTGATCTTCACAAGTCTGATCTGCCCCCGGCTCTGGCTCTACGTCGGTTCAACGGCATTTCAAATCACTGCCTTCGGTCTTCAGTCTCCGATCGGGAAAAGGCCATCACGCCATCTTCAGCACCTGCGGCACAAAAGGAAAAGACAAGGAAGGCTGGATCAGCTCTGTGTTTGCACTAGAGACAGCCACAGGTCCCCCCCTCCCAATGTGAAAATAGCTATTTTCCTAAAGGTAAAAGTGGTCGGGGAGGGCCTGGGGAAAGCAAGAAAGGCATGGGTATCAACTCTCCTGTTTTCATTGGGCATTCAGAAAAAGAAATACTATTCCTAATACTAATTTTGTGTCAGAAATTATTCTGGGTTGAAAGGATTTTTGCGGGACAAACTCCGCTCAGGGGACTCCCGGATGAGGCTCCTTTCATATCCCCAAGAGCTAGGACAGAGATGGGCACTCAGTCTGTCATGCAGTACCCGGATCTCGAACTGCCGACTTGTCAGCCTTCCAGCTAACAAGGTGACCTTCTCAACCACTCAGCCCCCTTAACATTGGTTATAACTATGGGCTAGAATACACATTGAGACATCGTTAGAATGTCAAATCCAAACAGGCACATAAGATGTCACCATTTGAATTATTGTTGGGCAAGCAAGTTGCAAGACAAATGGCCGTACTATTAACTTCACATTATTATTTTTCTTTAGTGCATCCAGTTCATGTACCAGTTGAACCCCTCTTCCTACCAGGGGAGAAAATTCACTAGCTGCCATGTAGCATTAGGTAACAAGGGAATTAGCCACAGATGAATATGTGAACTATTGAACCTCTTCCTTAAATCAAACATGCACTGCTGGACAGCTTAACTTCAAGAACAATCCTTGTTGTGTTCTTGAAAGTACTGTTAGAGAAGAAGAGACCCGAGTTCAAATCGCTATAGAAAACCAATTCATGATCAGGGGCCAACCACAATTTCTCAGACCCACCCTCCCTTTGGATACTTATGAGGATTATGTTATGCGACACTTCTCAAAACCCCTTGGAGAAAGATAATCAAGAAGTGCCACAAACAATTACAACTTCAATAATTACACTCTTTCAGCTGCCCTGAATCCTGTTTAGGAGAAAAGTGACATATAAATATTGCTGCTGCTGCTGTATCTGAATCTTGGCGATCCTCATGGTGATCAGCTATGAAGATTGTCCTGAGGATATAATGCGGTGGAGTTTCATCTGTCTTCTGCATCGCAGTGTGACACTCATAGTCCCACAGATCCAGGTCTGCAAATCACTTTCTGGTCCTGAGCCCTTTTGGTACACAAAGTCCTCATCATCATCCCCGGGCCAGGATGGATGAAGCTGCTGCCCTCTATCAAGATGGGTCTAAGTGGGATTTAATCTACTTGGGGACCATCACCCTTCCCTCTGGACTTTGTCACCCAAGGCTGTTCGTCCTCAGAACTGTCAAGTTAGTTTAAGCACCGCCTGACACTTGGCGTTGAATCACTGGCCGTATGGTCTACTCCAGGGGTTTCCAACCTAAGGCCTATGGGCCAGATCTGGTCCACGGCACCATCTCATGTGGCCCCCTACCCCTCCAAGGGCATTCGAGAAACAAAATGGACCTCGAAGCTTACTGAGTGTGACCCGACCCCTGGCTTGAAAAGGTTGGGAACCCTTGGTCTACTCTATTACCATAGCAGGATAACCAGGTCAGACACAATATTTAAAGTACTGTAATAGATAAGTCAACCATAATTAACCAGACACATAGGAAAAGCCCTGGATGAATACAATCACTGACCAAGTGGTACCTCGATGCAGCATTTGGCAAGTTTTTTCTATCTAACCAGATAGTCTTTCTCCTTAAAGCAAGCTTTTATGCCTTGCTTCATTTGCTCCAGAACGTCTGGGTTTCAAAACCAACACAAAAGAAGCAGGTGATGCTTCCATCTACAGATCTGCCAGCAACTAGAACCAAATTAAGAAGATGCTTGCCCCCCAAGAACCTCCTCCCACGGCGTTGCGGATGTCTGGCTAAGCGAGGGATTGATCTTCAGTTTTTAAAAGGATCTTTGCCATTTAAGTACAAGTGACAACATGATTCTTTTATCCCCAGGCCCCACGCAAACTAATTAGGCCTGCGTGAACAGATTATTTCCTTTAATAAAGCTTTCTTTGAAGCCTCCTGGTTAAAAGGAATAGATAGCAGAGACAATCGGGCCAAATGCAACAGGCACAAATTTTGGTCTTCCTACAGAGAAAACACTCCAAGTGAAGCCATTTCTCAATTTGGGGAGATTCAATTAACCCCACACCCCAGGTCAGGCAGGCCTCTTTTGGCACGTGGGTTCAAAGAGCCAGAGTCCATTTGGAGAATGGTCATTGATGAGAAGATGGTCGCGGTAATGTCTACACCTGAAAAGTTCGTTTCAATCTGTATTGGGGATCTTTGTCTGAGATCACACACAGGCCGGCTCTCTGGGGATGCAAAGTGGGGAACTGAACTCCCAACTTCTGGCTCTATAGCCAGATATCGAACTCACAACTATCCAGCCAGTTTTCCTCATTAAATGTAAAATCTTTGCAGATCTAAGGCAGGAGTTCTCAAACTTTTTAAGCCAGGGGCTGGGTCACACTCCCTCAGACAGCTTCAGGGGCTGGACAGCCATTTCCCCCTTCGTCCACCACATGGCACTTCCAGGGGTGGTGTAGGTGGGCCACATGAAATGATGCTGTGGGCTGCATCCGGCCCACAGGTTGAGAATCCCTGATCTACGTAGTTCATCTATGTAGAAGACGGCAGGAAGTGCCTCCTGCAACCATCCAAAAGGCCATTCTCTCAATATGAAAAATCAAAAGCTTCTTAACAGATCTCACTCACTATCAATCGTGTAATGCCATTGGAGATTTAACGTCTGAGAGCATTAATAGGTCAGTGGGTTGGAATAACTTTTAGCCGGCAACTGTTAACCTGTTGTCTTTAATCTATATCAGTGATGGCGAGGCGAACGCTGTGCTGGGGGAAGGCAGGAAACACTCCCATTGGGCTGCTGAGCAGAGGGGCGGGGCAAACCCTGTGCTGGGGGTAGGAGAAAGTGCTCCTATTGGGCTGCTGGGCAGAAGGGCGGGATGAACTCTGTGCTGGGGCGACGGCATGCACGCTAACATAGAGGGCTCTGAGTGCCCCCTCTGCCACATATGCCATAGGTTCGCCTACACTGATCTATATGATCTGTACCTAAATGTCACATCTCTTCTGAAACAGAGAGCCCGTTCCTTCAACTGTCTTGTCTTGCCTCGCCTGTCGTTCAAGATGAGGGTGAGCAAATTTGGCAGCACCCACTCTCTCCACTATTATTGCAGATTTATCAAAGCTGAGAAAGCTAATTTAGTGTGGCAAGACAAATTGAATGCCAGGTCTTGAAAAAGCTTTAAGCTAAATAGGCAACACAGCAATCTTCTAAGCTGTCTTCAAGACATCTGTTAACACAGCAGAAGATCTCAGTCATGAGAGACTTCGTAAATTGATTTAAAGATGGGTGCCTTGGGCCACAGTATATTTGACAGACTGAAGCCTCAATGCACTAAAACTCAGGTTGTTTTCCCATGATTTGTTGTTGTTGTTCAATCGCACAGCCGAGTCCGACCCTTTCCGACCCCATGGACCACCGCACACCAGGCTCCTCTGTCTTCTGCCATCCTCCGCAGCCCAGCCAGATCTAAGTATCAATGATTCCATCCATCCATCTCATCCTCTGCTGCCCCCTTCTCCTTTTGCCTTTGAGCTTTCCCAGCATCAAGACCTTCTCAAGTGAGTCCTCTCTTCTCATTTGGTGGCCAACAGCTTCAGCATCAGTATTTGTCCCTCCAATGAGCAGTCAGGGTTGATTTTCTTCAGGATTGACCGATTTGACCTCCTTGCAGTCCAGGGTGCTCTCAAAAGTTTCCTCCAGCACCACAGAGTTCAAAGGCGTCTATTCTTCTGTGCTCAAGCCTTCCTTAGGGTCCAGTTCGCACAGCCATACATCACTACTGGGAAGACCATTGCTTAAACTATGCGGACTTTTGTTGGCAGGTTGACGCCTCTACTTTTGTATTATGCTGCCTAGGTTTCTCACAGCTTCCCTCCCAAGAAGTAAGCGTCTTTATATTTCATGGCTGCAGTCAGCACCTGCAGTGATCTTAGATCCTTGCTCACATGTGCAACATAAACATGATCAGGAAATGTTTCTGGTACATCATGGAACATACATAATGTATGTTCACAGTCCTGGCATGTCTAAATAACGCTATAAAGAATTCAGATTTCAGGGCCTTGTTCTAGATCTCTGAATGGGGGGCCGGGGGACTCAAAGCCTTTCCACAATGAAATCCATTCCTGCTCTTATCCCAAGCTGTCTCCTTTTCAGATATACAACCGGGGAGGAGTCATTTTGTTAACTGTTATTGATACCCAGTTGGGCATCAAAAAGACCTCATTGTTCTACTGCAAATTACTCAAGAAGGTCTCCCAACTCATCCAGATCTCCCTTCTGCTCTCACACACAGCTGTCATGAACCTTGAGATCAAGCAAAAAAAAAAAAAAAAAAAAGGGGGGGGGAGGGCAGATGCAGAACCAAAGGCCGCCCCTCAAATTAATGCCCTCTACCTTTAAATATAGAGGTGCCTTTGATATATATATATATATATATATATATATATATAAATCCACGGGAAGCAGGGTATCCTAGCAACGGCAAGCTCCTAAAGATGACAGCACAGCCCACAAAACAAACTGAGCTGCTACCTAACGACAGCAGATGGTTCTCGACCATCCCTGCTCCAAATCTTCATCTGCTTCCGAAACCCAAAAGATCCTTTATTTAAAAAATAGCCTCAAGATAAATACCCACCAAAAGACCTACAGTCAACCTCTGAGGCTCAAATCGGTTCTTCTGCCCATATGCAGGAGGAGGACGGTCAGAGAAGATGGCAAAGCAAGGTTTTTAAGACGGCTTTAGTAGCCAAGGCAAGGCAAGGGTCTCCTGCAAATGGTCTAACGGTAGAGGTCACCCTTGCTTGAAAGCCAGTTGTATCCATCTCTAGGGTTCAGTGCTCACCTGTTTACAACCAAAGAGCCAGCGCTATCTACATTTGCAGACGTTTCCATGGACATGACTAGACACTGGAGTGCACAGAACACTGTTACCTTTCCCGCTGAATTGGTGCCTATTTATCTAATTGCAATTTCTTGTTTTTGAACTGCTACGTTGGCAGGAGCTGGGACGGAGACAGAAAGTCACTCCGTCATGCAGCACCCGGGTCTCAAATGGCTGACCTGCCGACCTTCCAGTCATCTAGTTCAGCGTTGTAACCACTAAGCCGCTGCAGTCCCCTATGGGGTGGACAAAGTTGGGACATTCCTGCATCTTACTAGATTGCAATGCTCAGTGTTTCTCAAGATTCACTGTAACTGCCTAGGACTCTGCTTTGTGCTTTAGCAAGTCTTCTTCTGTTTAAAGTCACTTCAAGATACCCAGGCCAGGGCCCCAGTCTTGGGACTGAGGAGACAAAGAGAAATCTTATGACTGGATGCTTGTGTACATCGTCACTCCATGGTTTGCTTGGGCTCCGTGCTCCAGCAACAAATGAGGAGGGTGACATGTAGGGACTGTGACCATCAAAGTCAAGGAGGTCGTCTGAGGTCAGTTCAACACAGCTCGTGCAGTGGTTGAGGAATCCGCGCCCATTACTGACTCGGAGGAGGAAGAAACTGACATAACTCCTGGGCTGAAAGAAAGACTTCAGGCCATCGTTTGCTCAAAGTCGCTGTCCCAAAGCCTAAGATGGCTGGCTGGTAGGCGAGAGCTAGAATACCCAAACACTCCTAGCTAGCTGCCTGTAGAAGCAACTGCTTCCAAGTGGTTAGGCGGAACAGATATTTATACTTCTACAGTATTCAGACTACAAGACTTCCTATAAGCTGCTTCAGCAGGAAGGGTACTTGATTTGTTGTGCGTTTCCCCCATACTTATTTGCAAAGCTTATTTACAACACAGACGTGCACGACCTGTGCATATCCCTGGTAAAGGTCACGCTTGCTCAAATGCCAGTCATATCCGACTCTAGTGTTTGGTGCTCCTCTGTTTACAGCCAGAGAAAGTGTAGTCTGCATCTGCAGACGTTTCCATGGACATGTGGCAGGCATGACTAGACCCCGGAGTGCACGGAATGCTGTTTATCTTCCCACTGAAGTGATAACTATTTACTATCAACTTGCAATTTCTTGCTTTCAAACTGCTAGGTTGGCAGAAGCTCACTCCGCCATGCAGTACTCGGCACTCTAACTGCTGACATGCCAACCTTCCAGTTGTCAAATTCAGCGGCTTAACCACTAAGCCACTGCAGTCAGCAAATTCCTGGGCCCGCCTGCAATTGAGGCGTGTGAAAGAGAAAGATGCTACTCCTAAGTGCCAACTTGTCTTAACCTGCCCCAATTCAATACTGGAGGATTTGCAGTCACAATGTGTGCTTAATACACGAAATGCTTCACACATGGCAGGGAAACTGCAGTGCGCTTAAACTGCAGCCGCCATGAATAGCTTTTCCCAGACAACAGGATCTAAAGCTGTTTGTGCATAATTCTGACTTCAAACAGACACCCTCCATTTTACACCAGACTCTGATTTTGACCATGGCCTCAACTATCTTAACAGTCTTGGCCTTATTCTCTAACTCAGGGGTTCTCAACCTATGGTCCGGGGCCTGGATGCAGCCCATGACACCATTTCATGTGGGTCCCCCACTGCCTATGCCACACCCGGAAGTGCCATGTGTAGCAGCCAGGGCAAAATAGCTGTCTGAGGGAGTGTTACCTGGCCCTCGGCTTGAAAAGGTTGAGAACCCTGGCTCTAACTGCACGAGGCCACCGTCCAGCTACGGAGGACAATCTGGTCTTTCCATGTTTTACTGCCATGCAGAGATGCAGTTGCTGTTTCCACACTCATGTGTGTGTGAGACACACCAGGGTAGGCTGAGGAAAGCGTGCACCAACAAAATCAGCTGTATTAGCCCTGATGTTGAAGGAGAGTTTGTTAATCTGTGTGAAGGTGATCTAAGGTGAGGTTTCGTGGAAGCCTGCCCTTAAGAAGTAGAATTCATGTAGAAGAAGGGCAGTTATTAGGCAACAATATCTGACTTGCACAAACTATATATTACAGCCTTCAAGATCGTCCTGCAGGGTGGGAGGGAAATTGCTTTCCACTGCTAATAGGCAGTGCATTATCATCACAGTCCAGACATTATGTATAGCTTCTTTTTCTTCTGTATCCAAATCCGAATATTGGGAATCCGCATGGCAATCAGCCATGAAGACTGTCCTGAGAATATAATGCAGTGGCCTTCCATATTGCAGAATGACACCCGCACCACTAATGCAGTTCTGCAAGTCCCTTTCTGATCCCAAGCCCTTTTGGCACGCAAAGTCCTCCTCAGCCCCAGGCCAGGATGGATGAAGCCGCTGCCCTCCATCAATATGAATCCAAGTGGGATATAATCCACTTGGGAACCATCCCCCTTCCCTGTGCACTTTGCTACCCAAGGCCGCTAGTCCTCAGGGTGGTCAGGTTAGTTAACCGCTGCCTGACGATCAGTGTTGAGTTGCTGGCAGTACAGTCTACTCTATGACCATAACAGGATAACCTGGCTAGACGCTGGTAGCTAGATTCCTAAATCAACAATCCCTAGGAACAGTAATTTGTTTCTTTAAACCTTATATACTCTTCTCTTTACCCACTAAACATGGCTCAACCATTTCAAAGTTTTGACATATCTTCCAACCAATGTATCACTTTTTAAAGGGACGAGAATAAAGGTAAAAGAATGAATGGGAAGGGTCTGGTACACTTCTAAATTCTGCTTTCACTGGTGGAAGCATCCAGTGATTTTCATGAAAAGAAAACAAGGACTTCATGGTATGGGAGGAAAACCAGCTGAGGACGCAAATTAAAAGATTTATTCCAGCAAACCTCCGCTTACAAAGGCTTGTTCGAGCAGCTTAATTCTGCTATGACTTTCATGCTCCCAAATTACGTCTGGAAGCATTGCCGAATGACTCACATAAACCGTCTGAGCTAGAAAAAGGAACGTGAACAATAACTAAATCACAATTATAGAGCAGTTATTGGAAGCAGAACCATTCTTAATGCGGCTTAGCTTCCTGTGCAGATGATCTGACAATAGGCATTTGAGATCTATTTTTAATGCACAGTATAAATGGGTAGAGAATTTCCCCTTTCAAATTCATCTTTACTTCAGCAAACCATGGCCAAAATGTTCAATTTTCTTTTATGCAAACATTATTCTTGTACGGAGATCTGAGCAGTGCAAATAGCCTTTCTGCCAACATCCTCCTCCCTCCCACAACTACCCAATGAATTAAGCGATGATAAAAGAGAGCAAACAGTTACAGTTATTGCATCTCTTCATTACAAATCTAAAATGTGAATGCATGCACCACTGGTGGATAATACAGTTAGCTGGAGGTAAGTATTATTATTCGGTAGGCCATTCCACGGAACATGTTCAGTGATGGCTTCACGTCAGACCTGTGAACACCTCTGCCTCTGGTAATTTTTTACAACACTGTAGAAAAGAGCTTAAAACAGGGGTTCCCAACCTAAGGCCAGTGGGCCGGATCTGGCCAATGGCACCACCACCCCTCCAAGGGCATTTGAGAAGCTGTTAGGATAAAATGGCTACCCCCATCGTGCAGGCAGGGCAAAATGGTCATCCGGCCCTCGAAGGTGACTGAGAGAGCGTGACCCGGACCTAGCTTGAAAATATTGGGAACCTCTGGCTTAAAACATGAAGCTCGTGTTGCTCAGATGATATGAATTGGTAGTGGGGAATGTTGAGGCACTGCAGAACCTGCTGGGCAGACTGATGGGAACTGCAGGCCAGCTAAGCAAGGGATGATAGATAGTCCAGGGGAATTTGGAGGAACTACAAGACACCCTAGCTTTATTAGCGTTCTCCACAGCTATCAAACCCCTTCTCTTGGTGCAAAAGTATGAAAATGGCATCATGTTGCATCATTCTTATACCATATCCATCACCCCCTTCTGTCAATCACAGGTTCTGTCCAATCCTGGCCTTCACAGCAATGGCCTGAGGTTTTTTTCAGGGAGGGGGTTTCTCACTCTACTTCTTAGAGGGCTTCTGGGAATTGAAGTTCAAGAACAGTCGGGGTGCAAAGGCTGGCCATCACCGCATTATAAGAACACTATGCATGGTACATTTGCACATCGCCCCCCATAAAAGGAGGCAGAATAATTTTTGTTCAGTCGCACAGTCGATTCTGACCCTTTTCGACCCCATGGACCATTGCCCGCCAGGCACCTCTGTCCTCCGCCATCTTTCTCAGCCCACCCAGCTGTGCCCATTGCATCTACATCATCTAGAAATCTCATTTTTGGCGACATTCTCCAGCTGAAACCGTCCAGCGGTGGCGGCTTCATTTTTAAACGCCAGTCCATCAACCCGCAGTGGCTCAAGTGGTTAAGACACTAAACTCCCAGACTGGAAGGTCGGAGTTCAGATTCCTGGGTCCTGCATGACTTGAGTGAGCTCCCATCTTTGTCCCAGCTCCTGCCATCCTAGCAGTTCGAAAGCAAGACATTGCAAGTAGATAAATAGGGACTACTTCGGTGGGGAAAGGTAAACAGCGTGTCGTGCCCTCCGGTGTCTAGGCATGCCTGCCACATGGCCACGGAAACGTCTGCAGATTCAGATAGCGCTGGCTCTTTGGCTCTAAACAGTGATGAGCACTGAACCTTAGAGTCAGATGCGACTAGCTTTCGAGCAAGGGCAACCTTTACCTTTTACCATCAACCTACCTGCACAGTGTACATTTTTCATCTCCAGCTCTGTGTTCCTGAGGGATGTGGGTTTTTCCCCCCTCCAGGAACCCACAAGACCCAGTCGCTATGGCAACGCGCCACGGCAGAGTCACTAAGGTCGGTCCTGCCGCTGACAAACAGCAATGGCTCCATTATTTCCCAGGCTTGTTGTGCAAACCACAAACCGCACAGACTCATTCCCCTCTCACCGTATTCATTTTACAAATAAATAAATAAATCCAGGTGCGCCCCCGCTGCAGACTGCATAAAGCGTGTTCGAAGAGTAAGAAGTGTTTCGGTTTATCTGACAAGCTTCAGCCTAGCACAACCCTTCGAGAGCTGATTAACAGGCGGGGGAGTTTAGCAGTATGGATCAAAACAGAGGACCAAGAAAGAAGGCAGCCCAGAATTCCCCCTGGCATGTACTTGCGCAGATTAATGCCTTCCTTCTTTAGATCCTTCATACTTCTAAGGCCCCCGCTGAAGCACAGACCTTGGGCCTCTGGTTTCAAAATATCCCTTGATGGCAAAAGGCTCCAAAGGGGAAACTTGCCTTAGAAAATCGCTGCATTAATTATCCTCCCCTGCACGGTTAACGCCAGTAGTACTATTTGCAATATTTCAAGATCACCCGAGAAACTGGTCTGAAGATTTCCAGTTTTCCTCTGGGTTTCTAAGACAATGAGCATAGATGATTATTTTCCACTACGAACTCCTTCCACAAAATGCTCTCGTACTGATTTTTTTTAAAACAAAGGGCTTAATTAACCCAGAGTTGGAAAGCAGTGAGTTACAAATAACCAGTTACTTCCGAGTAACATGTTTTCCCCGACAACAAAGTTATAATCGTGTTATGTAACGACACTAAGTGACCAAATGCACTCCTTTTCTGCAGAATTTGTTTCTCCCTGTAGCTTTTAGAAATATAGGGCACTTTATACATGAACAAGATGAACAAACGGCAAGTAAAGAAAATTGTAATGGCATGCAAATAATGAATATTTAACAAAGTGTGGAAAGGAGTCGTTCTATTAAACAGCAACAAATTTTTGGTGCGAGTAAGAACTGTGAAAATAAGTATTTGTGCATCGTCAAAGTTATGTAAGTAACTATCACTGGGAAAATGAATAATTTGAAATTCCAAGATGAAACAGGTGCTGTGAGCTAAAGGAGGGGATGGATGGTTAAATGGCTTTTTTTATGTTTAACAGGATCCTCAGCCATGAGAGATACGACACCCAGACAATATCAAACCTTTTGGGCACAGAACACTTTAGATTTAAGTACCCGAGAGTTTAAGAAGAGGTTTCCCAGCAAAGCACTGCCACCTAGCGAGTGTCACTTTTCATTCACATTCCAGATTTCCCTTTGGCGGTTCAAAGTCAACACAATGATTTCATCGTTGTGCAGTTCACACATGACAGCTCTGAGAATGCAATGGAAGAGACAGGGATGCTAGCATGACAACTCCTTTGCAGTCATCTGGAAGATTAGTTAACCGCCGCATGACACTCGGTGTTGAATCGCTGGCAGTATGGTCTACGCTAGTGCCATAGTAGGATAGCCTGGCCAGACTGTCTCTGGTTATACTTTAACCAATTAATTAAAAACAGATTTAAACTCTTTCATGTATCTTCCATTTATTAAGTCTGATATTACCAGAACTAGATACCAGGTCAGTTATTCTGACTTCAGATTTCTCTTCTCTGCCTCCCTACTTTTACCTTATGAGGAATGGCTGCTGGGGTCGTTTTGACTCACAGCATGATTCAGCTAGCAGTGTACAGCACCACTCCCTATCTCAGTGATGGTGAACCTTTTAGAGACCGAGTGTCCAAACTGCAACCCAAAACCCACTTGTTTATTGTAAGTGCCAACATAGCAACAGGGGAGGAAGGAAATGCTCCCATTGGGCTGCTGAGCAGAGGGGCGGGGTGAACTCTGTGCTGGGGGGAGGGAGGAAATGCTCTCTTTGGGCTGCTGGTCATACGGGCAGAGTGAACTCTGTGCTGGGGTGACAGCATAGGTACCCACAGAGAGGGCTCTGAGTGCCACCTCTGGCACATGTGCTATAGGTTCGCCATCACTGATCTGGTTCATTTCTTCCCTGGCAGACACCTCCAAGCATATGTCAGGGAACTACTGGCTCACAAGCCCTTATTCCCAACATGCAAGAGAACTCACTGTGGTTCAATCTATGTGCTACAAAGCATGGAAGGGTCTAAGCCAGTGGGTCCTAATGTGGGCCCCAGTGGGGCTTCAATACCCAGAAGTTTTAAGTCAGTACATTGACAGATCAGTGGTTTGGGGAATTGACTTAGGCTTCTGGGAGTTGAAGTCCAAAAACCGAAGGTTGGGAAACCCTGATCTAAGCTAAGCTAAATCTTAGTTTGTCTTTCAGTCACAATTGAGCACCTACAAAGTTCTTGCATTCTTGGTTCAAATACACAGAACAGTCTTGGAACGACACTATTTTGTAGCCGTAAAATATATCAAAATGCTCTTTTACACTTTCATGTAGGTAAATCATCCCAATAAAGTTTGAAAGCTCAGCATGATGCCCGCTTTCTCCCCTTGCTACTCACCCTGATCAATCGAATGCTGAGGAAGCTGGCTAAGTTGGCTATTCACTACTCCTGCATACGTCCGCAAGAACTCTTCTTCACTGGTGGTTAACTGGAAAACAGGCAAACCAAAATAAATCCACAAAAAACTGACACAAAAACACTGCATCCAGTAACAAGATCCTTATCTAGCTGCAATTCCATTTACTTAAACGAGGCTTGTACTGCGAACTGACTCTGGGCGGCTCACATAACAGGAAAACATCACAAAATCATAAACACATTATAAGGAAAGAAAAACATCATAAAAACATTGCCAACCCCCCCCCCCCCCGCCCATTCATTTAAAAACTTCATATGTTCAATTCAAGAGTCCATACCAACAAAGCAAGCGTCTCTGCACAAATCGGAGGCTGATAAAATCCTCGACTAATAACAGTCCAGGAGCTTGCCACTAAGACTGTGTTGCAATACTTACATTTGACCCCATCTTCCTAAGCATAAGAAGGACCCGCACTTTCTGCTGAATATACATTTCCTCCGGACTTTTTCCGGGGACGCCCTCACGGTTCATCCCCCTCTTCCCAGCTCCTGAGACTCCTAAATATTTCAACATCAGCAACGGCAACAAAAAAAGGAGAAAGGCAGAAAGATTGACCGTATTAATTACGGAAACAGGAACGGGCTGAACAATGTTAAAGAGCTAAAACCATCCGTGTTCCATTGACAGAAGCTGACTGGCAGGAACTTCTTCCTCCTGGCATGTCATTCAACTCTGCCAGGAAATGTCATGGATGAATTTGTCTCTTGGGGGCTTTAACCTTGCTCTGCTAGCCAGTAAAACTGACAAGTTCATTTTGCACAGGGAGGAAATGGTTTATGGCTTCTTTTTTAGGGAGGGAGGGAGGGATGATGCATGAGCACTTGCCGTAGTGCTGTAATCCTGTGAATGCACCGACAATGCTCACAGGCATGAAGCACTGGGACTTTCAAACGGCAGGAGCAATGATTTGATATGCCACTTTCTTCAAGAGTTCTGAACATGGCTCTGCGACTGCCTGCTAATCCTAATAAACTAGGTATTACAACTAAGCAGTACACCGCTTGTTCTAAACCAGCAGAAGTTTAGGCTGATCAGTAACTTGCTCAAAGTGTCTTCTTGTTCTTCCGACTCCGAATACTGGCAATCCTCATGGCGATCAGCCATGAAGATTGTCCTGAGAATATAATGCAGTGGCCTTTCATCTGCCTTCCGCATCACAGCATGACACCCCCTTAACCACTGATCCAGTTCTGCGAGTCACTTTCTGGTCCAGAGCCCTTTTGGCACACAAAGTCCTCATCAGCCCCAGGCAGGATGGATGAAGCTGCTGCCCTCCCTTAAGAGGGATTCAAGTGGGATTTAATCCACTTGGGGACCATCAGTCTTCCCTGTAGACCAAAGCACCCAAGGCTATTATTCCTCAGGGTGGTCAGGTTAGTTAACTGCCACCTGACTCTCGGTGTTGAGTCACTGGCAGTATGGTCTACTCTATGACCATAGCAGGATAACCTGGCCAGATTGTTCAAAACTACCAGGCCAAATTTCTAAACTTATGCTGTAATGCTATGCTATGTATGGCTAACAGCATTTCTGTGCTATCTTTCAGTTCCTGCTAGTTATAGCCCTATTGCAATTTGCAAAAAGGACAGCAAGGAGAAGAGAAGGACCCAAGATTACCTGCTTGCCTAGGAACCTCAGGCTATGAGAATGTTCAGTGAAGGATGGCCAGCTAGAAGAAATCAGAGATGCAACTCAGGCCTTGGAGGAAGCATGTAGGGTACCTCCTGCAAAACATATACAAGGAGAAAGGAATTAAGCATAGTCTTTTATTAAGACACCTAGCAGTATATACAGCTTTGCTTTAAATTATGGAAGCTCTTTGGCGAAAACTGCTTTCTAACAGCATATTCCTCACTTCTGGTTTAAACTCAATCCCATCCAGATATGCTGGTCAACAGTTAGGTAAAGGTTGCCCTTGCTCAAAAGCCAGCCTTTTTCGACTCTAGAGTTTAGTGCTCAGTTCTGTTTATAGCCAAAGAGCTATAACTTCTTGCTAATATGTCTCCCAGCAGGTGGCACTACTTACAAGAGTCAAGGCAAACCCACCCCTCTTCAGACCCACCTCCTGATGTCTACAGATCCCATGACTGAAACAAAAGGAAAACTTTCCCAGGTGTATTGATATGGCCCTGTCTACTCCGAGTGTTCTGTGCACTCTAGTGTCTGGTCATGGTTGCCACATGTCCATGGAAACATCTGCAAACACAGGCAGCGCTGGCTCTTTGGCTATAAACAGAACTGAGAACTGAACTCTAGAGTCAGATACAACTGGCTTTCAAGCAAGGGCAACCTTGACCTTGACCTGAGGTCACAAGAAAATGACTAGGAGAAGACTCCATATGCAAATTACTGGCCTGTTTTCTCCTTGAAATGGACCAAGTCTCGCAAGTTATGCTGTGGCCACCCTGAAATCCGTCTGCTCACATCTCAGACCACTGTGTTCCCTTTCTTGCTCAACATCTATATTTCGCCAGTAGGCAAACATGCAAAGCCACAAACCAAATCTGTGACCAACGAAAGAACAAAACTCTGTGACCTTGATTCCAAGGACTCATGGGCCCATGCTTAAGGCGTGTCATTCCAACTAAAAATCAGAAATGTACAATGAAGCACGGACTCCCAAGAAATAGGATCCTAAAATAGTCTGTAATAGGAGACTTTGGGGTGTGGGGAGAGATATGGTGCGTATGTGTGTATGACTAAAGTCTAAAAATCAAGCAGCAATGTCTAGCAAGACAGCTGTACAACAGCTGAATCACTACAGTTCACTGTGCGGTTCACAGAGCCGTAATTGTTCCAGGCAATCAGAGCTGAATTCCATGGGTAACTCAGCCGTGGATTTGCTAGGTAATGCCTGTGTCAGTTACCTATTTGTGGGATATGAACTAATGACCTACTCTCACTCGTAATCGTTTAGACAGCATCCATGTGGGCCACATACCACCTCAGATGAAGTTCGGACTGGTCAAAATAAGAATCTGGGAGGAACAGAGATTGTTGCCAAGGCATAGACTGAAAAATTCTCAAAACCACCATTTCAAGCACAGTATTATCTTACATACACTCTCCACTGTTTTCCACAATACTGAAATGCTAATTCGTGTTGTCTCCTCTACAAGATGGGGTAATAAGTGAAGCAGGCCAAAAATAAAATTAAATACAGTACTGACAAAAATCAATAAATTTTGTATCAGAAATTACTTTGGGTTGAAAGGATTTTTGCTGGAGAAGCTCCGCACAGGGGAAATGAGACTTCTA
Organism: Bradypodion ventrale; assembly: GCA_035047345.1. Classification (NCBI taxonomy): domain Eukaryota; kingdom Metazoa; phylum Chordata; class Lepidosauria; order Squamata; family Chamaeleonidae; genus Bradypodion; species Bradypodion ventrale. The sequence continues at coordinate 2,880,539 of JAWDJE010000017.1, read as the reverse complement.
GCAGATGTCCAGGATAATGTAAACCTGACTAAGTGTGCAATACTTACCAGCAAGTGAGCGACCATAAACTGAGCTACATCTGGAATTTTAAGACTACCTATGTACAGCAGTTTGATTCCTGAGTACTGCAGGGCAGAATGAGCTCCTGTCTTTGTCCCAGCTCCTGCCAACCTAGCAATTCGAAAGCAAGAAATTGCAAGTAGATAAATAGGGACTTCGGTGGAAAGATAAACAGTGTTCCATGTGCTCCGGTGTCTAGTCATGCCTGCCATATGACCATGGGAATGTCTACAGAAGCAGACAGCGATGGCTCTTTGGCTTTGAAAGAGATGAGCACTTAACCCTAGAGTCAGATACGACTGGCTTTCAAGGAAGGGTGACCTTTACCTAACCTATGTACACTAAATTACCACTCACTTTAGACTATAGTCACAGCTCTAGAAGGACACAAACAATGCTAATATTCACAATACTGATCCATTCATATCCAAACAGTAAGATATACTATAGAATACTTAATGTCTTATTTGAAAACATGTCAAACCTCTTGGGGCTTCTTGGCCTAAGATTCCAGTTATGTTTAATTGAAACTGAATTTGCCAATATGGAAGAGTTCAAGAGTGGGAAGGTTTCTGTCCAATATTCTCAAGTTGTAAGTTTTTACAGTTCTTCCCATGAAAGAGACCTTATATATACCATGCTATATATAAACCAAACGTGGTGGAAATTTTTCTTTTCCGAATAGGATCTTTGCATCTCTATAGCTTCTTTCATGCAAAGATTTCAAAACGCATTCAGAATATTAATGACATCAAAACCAAGAAGTCTCCTGGGTAATTTTATGCAACTATGAATTATTGTTGAACTAGAATGAATTATTGTTGAACTAGAGGGGCTGGGGTGACTCAGTGGTTAAGAAGCTTGCCTTGTTAGCAGGAAGGCTGGCAAGTGGGCAGTTCGAGACCCGGGTAATGCATGACGGATTGAGCGTCTGTCTCTGTCCCAGCTCTTGGGGACATGAAAGGAGCCTCATTTGAGCATTCCCTGAGTGGAGTTTCTCCAACAAAAATCCTTTCAACCCAGAATAATCTCTGACATGAAATTGTTATTGTTGTTGAACTTGCAGCATATCACTTTTTTTGTCCTTTGCAACATATTATTTTTTGTCAACATCACACTGTCAACAGGAAACAGCTGCTTCTGTTACAGTCCAAGTCAATCAATCAATTATTAGATGAAACGTTGTTTCATCTCTAGGCTTAAATGTAACTGCTATACTAAGGTAAAGCAATTCTGTCAGTACCCAAATGCACCAGACACTAAATGGCAGGTCAAGCAGTCATGCAATATTTATATCTCTTTCGATTTTGCCTAAACAAAGATATCCCAGAGCAAATACAAAACCATTCTTAAAAATGACAGCTAGTATTGAAAGGACTTTAGGCATACCTGAGAAGTTACATGCACCCAGTTAGAATAAAAAACCCAACAAATTTGTCAGTGGACGGTTTGGTGGCTCAAGTGGTTGAGACACTGAACTTGACTGGAAGGTCGGCAGCTCAGCAGTTCAAGACCCGAGTACTGCATGACGGAATGAGCTCCCGTCATCCACCCCAGCTCCTGCCAACCTAGCCGTTTGAAAGCAAGAAAGTGCAAGTAGATAAATAGGGACCACTTCGGTGGGAAAGGTAAACAGCTTTCCGTGGACTCCAATGTCGAGGCATGCCTGCCACATGTCCACGGAAATGTCAGACAGCGCTGGCTCTTTGGCTGTAAATGGAGATGAGCACCGAACCCTAGAGTTGGATATGACCGGCTTTCGAGCAAGGGAGATCTTTACTATATAACTAAACAAACAAATAAATAAATAGAACAGGCCAACTATCTAACTTGAAGGAGAGAGAAACCCAGAATTCTTCCATTTCAGAAAAGAGGACTAAGAGTCTTGTAGCACTTAAAGAGAGAAAAACATTTCGCCGAGAAAGTGCTGCTCAGGAAGCGTGGGTCAAAGCAAGATCCTCGGAAACACACCTGCTATTTGGTCACCAACCACCAAAGCAGAGGCTGAAATCAAGGCACAGTTTCCTCATAACTTCTGCCCCTTCACAACAACCAGCCACCACAGACCACCCCAACACTTTGGAAGGCAAGCAAGAAGCTACCAGATAACTGGGCAGAACCACATGACTCTCTACCACCTGGCCACGAACAAGCATGGCCGGTGTGGAAAGCTTTAAACAGACTGCGTGCCGGGGTAGGAAGATCCAGGGTTAATCTGAGAAAGCGGGGCTTCCCTGTAGATGGTAGCCAGTGCAAATGCGGAGAAGAACAAACAATCGCCCATATGATACAATGCACACGATGCCCTTCAGCGTGCACTGAGGAGGACCTTATGATGGCAAGAGGAAATGCTGTTGAGATGGCCTGATATTGGGCGGGTGTCATCTAGTCCTTTTAATTCCTTTTTTGTTTTAGATATGTTAATTTTAGCTTTGTATGTTATTATATGCTGGTGGAGCCTCTGACACGAATAAAGAGAGACGTTTTTGAAAGCTTCAGCGCAGATGCAAAGAAACTCAGATATCTTCTAGGAATAAAACTATTGGTCTTTCAAGGTGTCATAAGATGCTCTGATGGCTTTGCTGCCATCAGACTATCACAGTCAAACCTGACCATCCCAAGAATGTTCTGCTTCAGAAATACCTTGCCATGTCAAGAATCTCAAATGTAAAGCTTTGCAAGTTGCGTGGAAGGAGATACAGTCTGCAGTTCTTTGACTCTCCCTTTACAATTTAGATATTCAAAGTGGGGTGAGAGATGGGAAGAAGTGGTCCACCTCAAAGAGGTACAAAATAAGAGATGCAGATAAACAACAACAAAAAATTCCTAGTCATACTGAAGAATTTTCAGTCTTGTAGCTGTCCGCTCACATATATCAGTGTGTCTAAGTAACAGTCTTGGCACGCTATTCACTCAAAAGGAGTTGTAGCCTGCAGCACACAAAGAAATAAATAAACCCTTTTAGTAGAACTCAGTAAGAAATACAACTGTAAGTCTTATGACTTTTTATAAATATCCAGATAGAACTTGTAAATCCTTTTGTTTCTATTCAAATAAAAGTAAGGAGCTACAATTAAGTATTCTTCTGGCTCATTTCAAATTTTGGTAATGTTTTGTTCACTACGTCTCACATAAGAGCCTACAAGCTGTAATATTTTATTTTTAGGTACATAAAAAGTCTTCCAAGTATATTTTAAAGACAAGTTTATAAACATGTCAAAAGGATGTCAATTATTCATCTGGAAACTGCCTAAGGCTTAAAGTGAGTGTGCATTTTTATTAATTCTTGCTGAACCTAATAAGAGAGCCATAAAAACTCAGGAAGAATAATATTTGAGGGAAGCAAGCAAAATTTGGTTACAATTCACAATGGATTCAATTACACATATAAAACAAATTCCTCATTCTAAGTGCCACAAATGTATTCCTTCATCCCTCCTGAACAGTTCCTGAATTTTTTCAGACTAAAAGATTTTCTATTCCCTAGACACTGAGTTTGGAACGCTCCCGGCCACACCAAATTTAAATGTAAACTTCTTATGAAATCACCACTAGATGCATACTCTTGACACTGTTAAAATGAAACAGGAAACACAAGACATCCTTGATTTCATAAAAAGATAATGCTAAAGCAAGTTATAGCAAGCCATTCATTATTACTGAAAGAACGGCCAAAAAAGGATGCCATTTTTATTATTAATGTTCAGTTATGATTATAGGCTCCCCCTCCTGCCCAAAGTCTTCTGGAAGGCAGACGTGACTTTTCTCCTCCTCTCTTAATGCTCATAACAATCCTCATATATAAGCCAGCTTAAGTATATGTGACTAGTCTAAGGTAGCATACTGATTTGCACGACTCACTTCTTCTTCTTCTGCTGTATTCGAATCCGAATATTGGCGATCCTCATGGCGATCAGCCATGAAAACTATTTATTTATTTATTTATTTATTTATCATTCACATTTGTAAATGCCGCCCACTCAGGCAGAACCCGACTATCCTGAGAATATAATGCAGTGGCCTATCATCTGCCTTCTGCAACACAGCGTGATACCTGTAAAACTGATTCAGTTCCGCAAATCACTTTCTGGTCCTCAGTCCTTTTGGCACACAAAGTCCACAGCCTCAGGTCAGGATGGATGAAGCTGCTGCCCTCCATCAAGATGGATTCAAGTGGGATTTTACCCACTTGGGGACCATCACCCTTTCCTGTGGACATTGGCATTCATGTTAGTCCTCAAGGTTGTCAGGTTTGTTGTTGTCGTTCAGTCACACAGTCGATTACGACCCTTTGCGACCCCATGGACCATTGCCCTCCAGGTACCTGCTGTCTGACACTAGGTGTTGTGTTGCTGGCAGTAGGGTCTACTTTATTACCATAGCAGGATAACCTGGCCAGACAAGAGCATGGCTCGCTATAGACTTGAATTCAGAGCTCTGAATATCCCACCCTGATGTGCTGAACAGTAACACTAAAATACACCTTTTCTCCTAAGTCATCCACTAACTTACAGATTTACATTTTTACTGGCAAATGAATACTAACATTTTCTTTTACCTGCAACTATGTGTTTTATGGCACTACATTATTCCCAATTTTTAAAAAAGGGAAGAAGGATGGAAATGTGCTCAGAAGCATGTAGTTTCCTTCCTTTTCAGATAGAGCTTATATTTAAAACTACTGCACAACAGAATAAGTTGAAGGCCAAAATCTATTTCTTTTAATAACATTTTAATGTTAAAAGTACACTATTGAGATCTTCCATTGGTGGTCATAACAAAGCCTCAATCAATGCTAAATTACCAAATAAATATTTTGCAAAGTGATGAAGTAAAACTGATAAAATAAAGGCTGAAGAGTAAATACAAAGCTTTTTACAGCAGCTTGCAATTATATCACTGCACAAACTTGATTTATGCAGGATTAACTTTAATTACATTAAATACCTAGAAGCCTTATTTATTCAGAGGTGACTGTTTTCTGGGGAGCATTTGCTAGACAAATCTTGTACAGTAACTGAACAGAGACTGTATTATGCATACATGATTAACCTGCATAAAAAGCTTAGTTACCAAAAATTCATTGTAATTACAGTTTGAGGATTTGCGGGGGCTTACCACATTCAATCAAAACAGTTCCTTTTCCCAGCATTCAGTCAGAATGTGATACTAGTTACCCTTTTATTGTTTTAATGGCAAAGAACATGGTTTCATTATTTTATACACTCCAGAAAAATGTCTTTATCAATTCAGAGCTGTTTTTTAACTGCTGACTTCTCTACCATCCATTTGCAAATCAGAGCCACCTAAGGTCTGAATTGTGCTACTGGACAATGCATTCCTAATATAAACAGTTATTTCAGAGCCAGGCTTTGCATCAACATCAGCTGGAAGATTGGCAGAAATGAAAGAAACATGCTGATCTAGAAAGAGATGTCAGCCACAAGAAATCATGGTTTATGTTCGTACGGGAATTACATAAACATGAGCTGTACCACAGTGGCAGACTGCTAGATCAATACAAAGTATTTATGCAGCACCTTTGTGAGGAACTAGGATGAAATGAAAGTGATAACCTAAATAACCTGGAAGACACCACGGGTAAAAGGGATCATCGCGATGAGGTTGGAGTTCACATAATCAGAACTGTTCCTAAGAAATGAAAGCCTACACCAGAGGTTCCCAAACTAAGGCCGGATCTGGCCCATGACACCATTCCATGTGGGGCCCCACCCCTCCAAGGGCATACAAGAAACAAAGACCATCCCTTTCAAGCTGTTGGGAAAAAATGGCCACCCCCATCATGCAGGCAGGTCAAAATGGTCATCCAGCCCTCGAAGCTGACTGAGAGAGAGTGACCCGGCCCCTGGCTTGAAAAGGTTGGCCTACACTATCAGCTTTTGGTCAAATGGAGAATCTATGAATTTAAAAGCAATGTTTCTGATAGCCAAACATGCTGAAGTCTTTGAAGTGTATTTTTTTCTGGTATGTTTGCACAACTCATCTGCTTTTCAGATGCTGAAGCTTGTAACGTTAAACATTACAGAATTTTGCCATTGGGAAACAAAAACCTGGTCTTTTCTTGCATCATGTGAGGGGGCCCGTTGTACTATTGTATTGTTTATATTACGATATGTGCTTTTATAGGATGAATATGGTATAATTATTGTCTTTATTGTATTTTGTATTATTGTGTTCACTGCATAGTATTGTATGAGCCACCCTGAGGCAGGTTTCCTGAGTGGGCCGCATACAAGTGTGAGAATTAAATTATTATCCTCTTGTCCTCCCCTACAAACCATAGTAGTAATGGTAATAAAACAACACTCCCTCATACGTTTCAGTGTGAGGGTGTGTGTGAGAGAGGGAGAGAGTAGAAAGAACACCATCCGTGTGGAATAGGATAAGAAGTGAAGAAGTGGGTATTGTACTGCTGACCTTCCGCCTCCCAGTCAGCGTCTTAGCCATTTGAGCCACTGCAAGTCCCAATATGGCAGGAGCTGGGACAGATATTGCAAAATATCACATCACAAGTAATAATAATAATAATAATAATAATAATAATAATAATAATAATAATAATAATAATAATAATAATAATAGGATTTCTATACCGCCCATCTGTGTGTTATCCCACCCTAGGTGGTGAACAAACAGAAACTGAATAACAACAATACCCACAACAAATCAATTCCCCAGAGAGGTTTTCCTTCAAAACTTCTGTGCCCGTTTGATTTGCATGTAAAGAAACCAATCGCCTTTTCCCTGAGTTTTCAGATGACATAAAAAGGGACTGCAGTGGCTCGAGTAGCTAAGACGCTGACTGGGAGGCGATAGGTCAGCAGTTCGATTCCAGAGTACTGCAGGACGGAATGAGCTCCCGTCTTTGTCCCAGCTCCTGCCAACCTAGCTGTTCAAAAGCAAGACATTGCAAGTAGATAAACAGGGACCACTTCGGTGGGAAAGGTAAACAGCATTCTGTGCGCTCCGGTGTCTAGTCATGCCTGCCACATGTCCATGGAAACATCCATCGGCTTTGAAACAGAGATGAGCACTGAACCCTAGAGTCGGATACGACTAGCTTTCGAGCAAGGGAAACCTTTACCTTTACTAAATAATAATTCATCTCACAGGGGTCCATGATTGCGGCCGGAGTGGTGTGTGTGTGTGTGCTCCTTCCCCCTCTCTCTGGACAGGGCTGAGAGGGGTGTGTGTGTAACAACGGCTGTGTGCGGTGTCAGAAGGGGGGGGGGAGTGATGATGCGCATGCGCGCGAGAGCCACCGACCCCACGGATCGATCGATGGACCTGATGGATGGAACGCCACGAGCCGCAGCCGGCCAAACTGACCAATCAGGAGCAGGGGCGCGCGAGCCCAACCGCCACGCTCAAGGGGGGGGGGGAGAAGGGCGCGAACGGCCGCGCGCGCAGTGAGGAGGAAAAAAGCACTTGTGATGATGAGGCGAGAGGGGAAAATGGGACGGGGTGTGTGTGTGGAAGTGACGCGTGCACGCGCGTCCCCTCGCTGTGTGGCCAACCCTTTTCTGGCCCTCTCCCCCCACACCCCAGCCGAGCGTTTGTTTTTACCTGAGGCGGAGGAGGCGCGGAGTATAGCGGCCGCTGCGGTCTTCGCCGCCGTCGTCTTCGTGAGGTAATTTTTTTTAAAAAATGGGGAGGTTTATGGCCTCCACCGACCGCCTTCGGTTCTTTCTTTCTCCCTCTTCGTGTGAGGCGAGAGCGCGGGCCTAGGGCTGGCGCTGCAACGACGGTTTTTCCCTCCCCTCAGGAAAGGCGACGCGAGCTGAGGGGAACGGTGTGAGGGAACAACACGGCCGCCTCGCCTCGGCTCTCCTCTCTCAGTCCGTCGTCGTGACTCACACAGCGGCGGCGACGGAGGGAGGGAGGGAGCGGAGGAGGGAGGCGCTTCGGCAGCAACAGACGCCGGGGAAGGGAGGGACCCGCTGCGGTTATGCCGCCTGCCCGCCTCCCAGCGCTCGCCGGAGAGGCCGCACGGAAGGACTCAAAGGAGGCCGTTTCTCTAACACCCCCCCCCCCCTTCAAGAGGCGGCGGCGCACCTGGAGAGGAGGGGGGAGGGGAAGGGGGCGTGGCCAGGCTTAACTGCCGCGGAGAGCCGGCCCAGCAAGGGCGGAGGGTTCTTTTTCGTGTGGGCGTGGTCGTAGGGAGGCGAGGGGGCGGTGCTACGGGGCGAACTTGGAGAGAGGCAGGTCTGAAAGGGGGCGGGGGCGGCGTGCCAAGGGGGCGGGGCTTTGGGACATCATTCAGTCCGCAACATCGAGAACCTACCTATTTATCTAGGTTTATCTAGGTAAAAGGGACTGCAGTGGCTCAAGAGGCTAAGACGCTGACCGGGAGGCGGAAGGTCAGCAGTTCGATTCCCGAGTACTGCAGGGCGGAATGAGCATCATATGTATATGCCATATTTAAACAGCCAGGAGTTTATGGCTGGGTAACCTGCTAACTCAGGGTGGGCAACACCCACCCTGGCCACCCCCTGGCCACAGCCCTGGCTGTTCTGCATCTGCAGGTGTTTATATGGACATGTAGCAGGCATGACTAAACACCAGAGTACACACAACGCTGTTTTACCTTCCCACCAAAGTGGTACCCATTTATCTACTTGCAATTTCTTGCTTTCGAACGGCTAGGTTGGCAGGAGCTGGGACAGAGACGGGTGCTCATTCCGTCATGTAGTACTCAGGTTTTGAACTGCTGACCTTCCGCCTCCCAGTCAGTGTCTTAACCACTTCAGCCATTGCAGTCCCTTATGCCCCACCTAAGCACCTCTAAAATCCTCGTGTCTCTCTCCCCCCCTCTCTCGGATGACATATAATTCTTATGTGCTCCGCATTGGGAACCATGGGAATAACTATTAATAACTCAGATCTCGAACTGCTGACCTTCCAGTCATCAAGTTCAGCATCTTAACCACTAAACCTGCCCTTAGGTAGACCAAAAAGAGAAGTTAAAAGGACATCACCAAGGTGCACTATTAGTACAATGTAATTATATTAAAAAGATACTGCGGTGGCTTAGTTTTTAGATGCTGAACTTGATGACACGGCAAGTCAGCATTTCAAGACTTATTCCCATCTTTGATTAATTAGGAAATTGTGCAGATGTGAGGAAATATCCCATAAGAAGAGCAAATAAATGATTTCTCCTTACATCACAGTGCTCTATAGGGGAAACTTGTAACCCTCCACATGTATTTCAACTCAGAATTTCTTTTTGCTCTAGCCAGACTGGCCACTGGTGTGGAATGAATGGACAGGAATTTCAACATCTGGAGGGGCAGAGCTCCCCTAGCCTGTGCTCAGTATAGTAGCTGCTTAGTGTTTCTCCAACAGCTACACCAAGGCCTTGGATCAGGAGTTTTCATCCTTTTTAAGCCGGGGTCCGGGTCACACTCCCTCAGACAGCTTTGGGGGCCGGATGGCCATTTTGCCCTTCCTCTACCATATAGCACTTCCTGGTGTGATGGAGGGACACATGAAATGGTGCCGTGGGGCACATTCAGCTGCAGGTTGAGAATCCCTGCAAGTCACACAGAAATAAATAGGTCTACCCATCCCCATCTGTCTCTCGGTACTTAAAAGACATCAAAGCCCAGTGCCGTGGATAAATCTACAACCGGTGTCAGTTAATGAAGACCTTCACATGAAAGCTCACAAAAAAAAAGAGCAAAAGCAAGCTGCAGACAGGAACTGGAAGGAAGCGAGTAGGCCAAGATCTGAGACAATCACGATCACATACACAGCAAGCAGCAGGCAGTAATGATGATTAATTATTGAAGAAAAACTGAGCATGTCAGCTCAGGCTGCGGGGAAAGAAAAGAGACACGGAAACATCACTCTGGGATCCTTCTCTCAGAGCCTCGTTAATTAGTACGCTCTGGGAAGCTGAGAGAAATATCCCAAGCCATTTTTATGCTCATGTGAGGTGGGCGACCTGCAATTAAGCCGTCTGTTCATCCTTTGTAACTGACCAAGATGACTTTTGAAGGAATTAAGAGGCTTAATACAATTTTAAAAACATACCATATGTCCCTCCCTTGGCCTGGTTTGGCTACTTGACTGCAATAATTGCTCAGGGACGGGCCCCGTGAATTCACCACCGCACACCACTGGGAACCCAAACCTTGCAGGCAAGCAGAATTGCAGAAACAGACATTGTATCATGCACACAAAGGTCCGAAATAAGGTGGTTGTATTTCACCTTCTGCTATGCAGCACTGCGGTGGCTTAGTGGTTAAGACGCTGAACTTAAAAGACTAGAAGTTCGGGGTTCAGTACCTGAGTGCTGCACAACGGTTCTTGGGGACATGAAAGGAGCCTCATTCAGGTGTCCCCTGAGTGGAGTTTCTCCAGCAAAAAATCCTTTCAACCCAGAGTAATCCTGACACGGAATGTATTTACCTTCTGCTATAAGAATAAAATTTGTAGACCGGGGAACAAACCAAGGAAGTTTGGTATTTTGCTCAATCATAAGTACTTTGTGATTATATTTTTACTTACAGTACTTTTATTTATACCTGCTTCCATTTTTCTACACTGTTTTTAAAATCAATAATCGCTCCTACCTACAGCTCATGTAACAGGAAGAAGCCTTTATAATGCTTGGAAACTTTGGGAAATTATGCACCGGTAAATGTCTTGGTGTTATGTATTGTAGATTCAAAAACCCTCTGGGCTATAACTCGTTTCTTCTTTTAAAAGAAACACTATAAAGTATTATTTAATCACACATCTCTGTATTCAGTCCTTCTTTGCAAAGTTCTCTTTGCTTTATGCATCTTTCTTCGTAGGTGTAGCTGTTAGTTCAGTTATTCTGAGCCTCAGGCTGCCTTTATGTAGTGGCTTCCCACAGCCCTCCTTCATCCTGGAGGAAATCGCTCTCCTCCAATCTCTTTTCCCTCAGCCATTCATGCTAATCTTCTTTCAAATTCATTTAGGACTCTTCCATAATCCATCTGCCACTGAACTGAAACCCTCCGCATGATGGCATTGCTAGATTAAGCTAGATGCTAAGATCTTAGCCAAACTGAAGTCTCTGCTGCAATGATGATTTAAGAGCCTTCTTTCTTATGGGGATGTACATATGTACACATTAGGAACAGTCTTTCAGAAAAGACAACTAATATACTGTACTCTATGTGCCTCCCTTTGGAATTTAGTTCCCATTCTTTTTCTACAATGGGTAATCAATTGGCATGATATTAATGAAACTTTATTCATGCTGGTAAGAGCAGGCTGGGCAGAAGGCATTTTTACTCTTGTAAAGAAGTGATGCAGAGACAAAAATAGCATAAGTGACCTTTTATATTCCACAATGGTGTACAACTGGGGGGAAATAGCACTGAGTGAAGAGCAGGGATATTGATCTACCTCAAAGGGGTGTATGAATGAATGAATGAATAAAATTAAGGCCCACAAGCAGTCATCCTGTCCTGGTGCCTTCCAGATGTGTTGGACTATATTGCCTGAGTGCTTCTCTAGGAGATACCGCTCAAAACATCTGGAAGGCACCAGTTTACCAAAGGCCGAAGTAGAACATGGAGCATGTTTAGATCCTTAGATGCACACACATGTACATATTTACCTGCTATTCCAGTACACAGCCAGCCCCTCGCTGTGAAATAAATTCAGAATCTATCAGTTCATAGGTACTTTCCTAAACAGGGATTTGCATTTTTTACACCCAACATTGTAACGCCCCTCAAGACTCATAATTGCTTTAAATGAAGCTCATGTTTTGGATGCTCAAAGCGAACATATCAGTCTTCCTCTCCCACCCATCATAATTATATGGTATATTTAAAATCATCAGCATTAGGGAAAAGCTGTGTGAAATCGCGACACGTATGTCCTAGAGAGGTGGTTGGTGGAAGTAACAAATAACACTTGAGATAAAATGCATTTCTCAGCGGTTTATTAATGTGGGATGAACAATATGCAAAGTGAGGAGAGCAAATGCAAATCAGGACTGGGGAAAGTAAGAGATCAGAAGCAGCAGCCTGTTTAGAGCTGGTGTGACGGCTGGGTTTGGCTCAAGGCACAGATTTGCGACGGCACAGCAGCAATGCTTGCCTTCTGCTTGCAACAGATGAACCCTCTAATCATTGCTAATAAGGCTGGCTGAGGGTGGCAGGGAAACAGGCTTTGCACCCACACGATTTTCACAGGGGCTCTTATTTAGCCTTTGTGGTTCTCAAAGGGAAGGTATTAAAAGCATTTGCAAAGATCTCACTGCAGGCAGGGTGCGGGAGGTGGGAGAGATGGGAAACCGGGGCAGCCGAAAGCTTTGCAACCCTGACACCAAAGGGCTTCAAAGATTGATGGCATTGATTGACCTTGGCACTCCAGCTATTCTTGAACTTCAATTCCCAGAAGCCCAAGTCCCTGTGAATCCTCATGAATGGGAATCACAGGGACTACTACGCAGTACATTCAGTAAACCCATTTGTGTGGACTCACAGGGACTTGGGCTTCTGGGAATTGAAGTTCAAGAACAGCTGGAGTGCCAAGATTCACCGTCATGGGCCTATCTCAAAGAAATGCTGTGTTTTGTTTTAGGATCTCCAGTGTCCAGAAAATAACAGTTACAACTCAGCCAGTCCAAGCGGCCCTTCTTCTGTACAAGATTATTTTCCTATTATCCTGTAGGGCAAAGCATGGGAAGTTGCTTTTAAGATGAGCGGACATCAAACCAAACTGATACTATCTCTGTGCTGTCGTTGCTCAGTTGTGGACAGCTTCAGGATGTTGTTATGCTAATTCCTCTTAAAATCAGCTTCCCAAGCTTTGCCATAGGCATAGGGCATGGACAGCCACACCTTTGAACTGAGTGCCAAGTATATCATAGTAGGGTTTGTGCTTATTCTGTCCCGCCTGGAGCAGCTCATATGAAAGCAGAAATTTCACCAATGACATTTTCAAAGAGAGGTTGAATGGCTTTATCACTAGCTATCAAGCTCTGATCACTCTGTTTTGGACCGATCAGGAATTATGACTGATGAGGAATTTTCCAACAGGTCCAGTGATCAAGAGCCACTAGGCATTATGGGTATTTGCGGCTTGGCTCACTTGCTAAAGCCAGCTGATTCTGCAGGCTTCTTGTCCCCCAGGCAAGTGTAAACATGAGCAAGTGTTTCTTGCTTTACAGGAGGACAGGGCAAATCTTTCTTCAATTGCAGAATCTCCTCACAGTGAAAACTGAGTGCTGTTAGTCTAAAAGGACCCATTCAGTACTTACTTTCTGCTATATGATACATTTTCTAAATTATGCTCCCTTTAAACTACAGTTGGGGAAGTTTTTAATAGTTATCTCCCTCGTTCCTCTCAAATCCTTACAAGCAGAAAGCCTGCATGCCAGGAAAATGCTTTCAACCTAGTTTTAACTGAGGTACTCCCTTCATACCTCCAGAAAGACTGTTTTGCAAAGTGTGGGTTAAGAGACAGTCAAACATGCAAATCTTGCCAACTCCTGCACTGTGACTCAGTTTAATCCAAAAGTTACTTCTTACTTCTGGTAACTATTAAAAGAATCCCTGTTTTGAGAAGATTTCAGGGGAAAACATTTTCTACTCGCCTGGCTTTAGAGCTTCTAATCCTAATTGGAGCCCGGCCATCCAAAACGGTTCCATAAAGCGCAGAAATTCATTGCTGTCCTTTTCTACTTAAAGGAGGTTTTAGGACAGATCTACCACGGTCACTGTTCATTCCTAAACAAGCCACTGCTCCTCATTTCACCCTATGCTACCGCATGCCCCAAACTGCTGAATAAGGAAAAGCCTTGCTATAACACAGCCAGCACCAGTTTGGCAGCCCACACACATCTGCGAGCCAAGAAGAAAACCATATAGGCGTTGTGGTCAGCTGTTCCCTCCGCAAGAGAGAAAAATGAAGCAATTTATTTGCCCAATAGCAGCACCGTGAGTTGGCTTGGGATGTATGGCCAAAGGGCTGATGACAAGCCACAAGCGATGCTAAGCCTTCCCCCAGTTTTAAAGCCAAGCCTCCCCTGCCCAGCCTAAAGACAATCAGGGTGGAGAAGAAACTGGCCAAGAGGCAGACAGAAACAAAAAGAGCTTTCTAATCCACACGCCCTGGGGTTTAAGGTGAGCGATAGCTCTGTTTTCTGTGTCCACAGCCAAGTCTTGTTCAAAATGAAGCCTCACCTTCCTATCTGCCTTTCAGAGGGGGAGGTTTGTGCCTTAGAAGGTAGGGGAATATCCCAAGAACTCTAGTGTCGAGACTGCAGGAAAGATGCAACAAGAAAAGTAACTGGCTACTTTTATAACCACAGTTCTATAATGATGGATACCTAAGGACAACTTCCGAGTTGGAGAGATAGGCAGGATATCTTTCAATGCCATTTCCAGGGAATCCTAAGCAGGTGAAGGCATCTGCTTGGGAATACCGTGAAGCAAATGGGGATCCACTGTGTGTGACAGAATGCTGGACTGGATGGGCTCCTGTGGCCTCTTCCAGCAAGGCTGTTCTTATGTTATTTTGGGGGGGATCTGAGATGGCCAGGTCTGGCCACCCCAGGCTCGGGATTCCCCACACTAACATGAAGATCTTTTAAGATCACAGAGGCTAATTGAAGGCAATCTTTCCTTCTCAGCACAGTCTACTTCACAAGGTTCTGGGGATAAAACAGCTGATGGAGAGAAGTGTCATCCCAAGAAGCCTGGGGAAGGAGTAGACCAGTGTTTCCCAGCCTTTTGTTTTTGGACTTCAATTCCCAGAAGAGCCTAAGTCAATTCTCCAAAGCACTGATCAGCTAATGTACTGACTTAGGCTTCTGGGAACTGAAGTCCAAAAAAAACCCAGAGGTTGTGAAACACTGGAGTAGACTGTCATGTTTACCACAGACCAGGAACCCAAAGGGTGGACATGGAACGGCTTAGCCCAGCCCACCATGTAGGTCAAAACCAGCGTCTTGGAGTTCAGCCTAGAAGACCCCCAGGGAGGCCCCCGGCTAACAAGGGCAGGAGACAGAGAGCATGGCCCTCATTCATGGAAAGAATAGACTCCCTCTGTTTGTTTGTTTCTGCTTGGAAGGAAGCGGTTTCACGTTGCCCCCAACCCCCAAACGCCACGAAAGAATGGCAGCTTGTTGCCGATAACATGCCGGGATCCCAAAGGAGACCTGAGGCCCAGCTTCTGGCTACCGTTGCTGACCGCATTCCCTGTCATTCTGGATAGAGAGTCAAACTGGCCCAGAAAAAAAAACTCCCAACGGGGCTACAATTGTTTGCCAATCAAGATCTTATAACACAATGGTGCCTATTCATGTCCAGAGCAAAACCGGCGGAGTAGGAGAATACTTGGCTTATATTAAGAGCTTGGGTGTTTTTGTTTTAGATAGACAGGGTTACAAGCAAATGGTTCAACATTCCACACACACATACACACCCCCACTCCAAAACATAAGGGATTTCAATACAGCAAAAGAGATGGAATTTCTGGCAAGCAGCTAAAGTTATGAATCTGCCAAGACTTGGGGGCTACGGAAGAGCAATATTTTCTGCTATTCCGCACAGAAACTAAGAAAAAAAAGAAAGAACTTGTTTTAGTTCAGAAATGCTTAGTTTAAAGACAATGGGATGCGGAGGGAGGACGATACTGTACACAGATTTACACATGTGCAAAAAGACGAAAATCACAGTAAGATTTTTGTTTGTTTGAAAAGTACCACCTTAGTGTTTGAGCCTTTGAAAGGTCCGTTGCTGAACTTGGAAAGGGCACTTAAAAAAAAACCAAATTTTTTTTTTGCTTTAAGTTAGGTTTCTAGTTAAGACAAAGAGTATTACAAAAACATCTGTAGGAAATGCACAAATTCAACATGGTAAAAAATAATGACAATAATAATAAAGTGGAGCTGGCCATGGCAAGCAGAAGCAGACCACACCAGAAAGAGAAGTCTTCATTTTTTCAATTTTTCTACCCCAGAACTTGCCAGAGCAAAGACTTTGTCTCCTGATCCTGCAGCAAAAAGAAAAAGCCCTGGTATTTATATTTATTCACTTAATATACTTTTATACCACAGTCTGGGAAAACATTCACTAAATGTACCAACATGCCTCTTCAAACACCTAGCCACACATCACAGGGCTTAAACCAGGGGTTCTCAAGCTAAGGGCCACTGGCTAGATCTAGCCTGTGATGCCATTTCATGTGGCTGCCCCATCCCTACAAGGGCATTCGAGAAACAAAATGGCCACCCCTTTGAAGCTGCTGAGACAAAATGGCCACCCCCATTGTGCAGGCAGGACAAGAAGACTATCTGGCCCTCAAAGCTGACTGAGAGCTTGACCCGGCCCCTGGTTTGAAAAGTTTGGGAACCCCTGGCTTAAACAAATCTGCTTGTGCTCCATTTTGACCTTCCACAAAACAGGATGGCAAGGCTTTTGGAAACCATTGGCAAAGCTATGTGGAAAGCTCCCTGAATTTGGTTTCCTCTAGAGGCTTTTGACTACAATCACCTGAGGACAGAGTTTAAGTAGAGAAATGCTTATTTTAAAGACATGGGACAGAGGTGATGGGGGTTGTAGTCCACAACATCTAGCAGATCGTCATTCATGGTAAGCCACCCTCAATTTTAGGCCAGGGGGAAAACTCTATCCTCCACCAGATAGACACACAATAGAGAATTTGTTTGAAAGGTTCCAGAACTGAGGGGGCAATCCAGGCAAATTAGAAATGAGGCTGAAAACCTTCTTACCTATATAAAAACCCCAAATTAATAAAAACGTATGCTTGTCTTGCCAGCAAGGAAGCTGACACGTCATTCGAAACTGAGGCATTGGAAAGAAGAACAAGGAAAAAAATGTTTACCAAGGTCACCCGAGACTCTCTCAAATTGGCTGAGAATGGCTCCTGCGTTTGTCGAAAGAAAAGTCTCATCGTCTGGTGTCAACTGAAAACGGAGAGGGGGAAAAAAGAAAGGTACAGTACTCTTATCATGTTTACATGGCACAGGGAAGATCAAATGCTGTTTATATGTGGCAACCGTAAAATGTAATAAAATCATGATAGAAAGAAAATCCTATTGTAACTCCTTTAAACAGAGCAGTTAAGCTGGCAGCATTAACAGAGGTAGCATGGAGAAATATACACATTTTGAAATTGTGTTTGAGGTTGTAGGTGAGTCATATTTCCTAGAGAAAAGTAATTGATACATGTGAGCCCACTGCCAAAAGACCTTTTTCTGTTACCCCTTTTGCCTAATCTTTCTACATGCAGGGCAGAGAGAAAAGGATATACTCAGTTCCATTTATAGATCCATGAAGGATGTAGTAGTCAAAGTTTATACCTTTTCTCCCAGCTTCCGAAGAGCACTGAGGATTTCCACTTTCTGCTGGGTGTAAAGGTCCCTCCCCAGCTTTCCGACAATTAGATCTCTATCCATCTATGAAAGGAAAAGGCAGGAAAAACATTTATTGTTTCTATATGGTTTTTCACATTCTGCATAACATACAGGTGAAACTCGGAAAATTAGAATATTGTGCAGATGTTCATTCATTTCACTTAAAAGGTGAAACAAAAATATGAGATAGACTCACTACATGCAAAGCGAGAATGTCATGCCTTAATGCGTTATAATTGTGATGATCATAGCATACGTACATGACATTATGTGATGATTATGGGGTACATGAGATTGGGGAGTTGGAGTTTTCATAAGCTGTAACCCATAAACTTCAATATTATAACAAAGTAAGGATTGAACTATCTCGCTGTGCATGTAATGAGTCTATCTCATATATTTGTTTCACCTTTTAAGTTGCATTACTGAACTGAATTAACATTTGCACGATACTCTAATTTTCCGAGTTTCACCTGTAGTTATTTTTGTTTTAAGCGGAAGCACTTTACCTCAGCCAATCTTGTCCGCAACTGCCCAGGCTGTTTTTTGGCAAACATTCGGATGACTTCAGGTGTTTTAAAGGCCTGGCTAATGGCTGCTTGGATAGCCTGGAAAATAAACATACAAGCCAATCTTTACTGCTTGTAGCAAATGATTATTACCAGTGCAGGATGCTGTACTACCGTATGCTACATGGTCCTTTCTGCTGTAATCAGAGTTGGCCTTGTCAACTGCATTCTTTACAGTTTGTCATCATTTTTCCATTTTGACCACTAATTATCTGATCTAGCACCATGATGGTAAACCTTGGTACTCCAGGTGTTCTTGGACTTCAATTCCCAGAAGCCCAAGTCAGCACCCCTGCTCATCAGGGCTTCTGGGAATTGAAGTTCAAGAACAGCTGGAGTGCCAAGATTCACCATAACTGAAATTCTAACCATTGCAGTCATGATTCTCTTTGTCAAGGACCATAAGTGTCTCAATACACCTCCATCTGATAAAAATGAGACCATGAGAATGCTACATTCGTGCATCAGTATGTTTGCAGAAAATGTGTTTTTCCACTTTTCTAAACAACATTAGATTGCCCACAAATGTTCAACTGGAAAGTGGAAAGTATGACCTAAAAAGTCATCTAGCAAAACATTTCAGGAGTAAAATATAAAAGCCAGGGTGACCCATGCCTTCCATGACCCCAATGCTTCATGCTTGGAACAGAGAATATGTTTCACGGTCTCTAATCATACGCTCCCCCCCCCCCCCCAGACCAGTTTCTTTAAGAGGCAGTAAGCATTTGCTATAGGTCACTATACTTAAGTGAGCAGTAGTAAAAAAAAATTTAATAAACTTTTGATAGGCCACAGCACCTTCCCAAAACACAAACTATTACTCACCAATTGCATTCCACTAAGCTCATCTACCAAGGTCATGTTTCCAGACATTATCTTCTGCAAAGAATCATTGAATTCGCTCAGCTGCTCCAAGGTTTCCTTCTTAGTTTCTTCATACTCATCTGCATCCAGCGCATCTCTGAACAAAAGGCAAACCAGTCAACCAACCTTTTAGAAACCCTTTTTATAAAAAGCAATTAGTTGCAGAACAAGTACATTTGTCACGGGTCAGAAGATCTTATGCAAAAAAATTATAATAGTTTAGTTATTTTCAGTATACTGTTTATTACCGGCATTCTTCCAGATCTTGCAGCTGCTGCATCAATCGGTCCAACTGCTCTTCTAAGTTTTGTTTCAACTTACTGGTCTCAATTGTTCCCCTTGAAGCCATTTTAAATTACTTGCACAACACACTTCTGTAAGAGACAAAAGGGGAAAAATTACAGTCTGCACATACAAAATAATCAACCTAAGTTAGACGAGGAAAGCAATATAAAAGAACTTTTATGGTACAAAGTTCAGTATTTTGTTTATTGAAACATGCCCGTCCTATTACAAAGGCTCACAGAGCATATTACTAAACACTGAGCACTTTTTGTAGTACGCTTATATCCTCAGAAGCAAAATTAAGGTGTGCTTATCATATTTAAACAGTTTAAAACCTTTCTGTTTTCTTCAGCAAAAAGGCATTTCATGTTTCTACAACAGATTGGCAATTTGTACAGTCCAAAGTGTGCAGTGAGTGAGACTTCTCTATGCTAGATTTTGAATCCAAGTCCCTGCTTAGAGCAGCACAATTTATAAACGACACTGAAAGCACACCTTTCTATCCATTATAGGGGATAACAGCATATTTGCATATGTTCATCGGGGGCAGGGCATGCTCATCAGCCTATAAGACGACTTAGAGCTACCTGTATTGTCATATTTCCACCAGTGTGCAGTAATAGTTACAGATAGTTTTTTTTAATTTAAAAAAAGACAATAACATTAGAGTTAAACTAGCAATGAGGAGACCCTGGAGATCTCTCAGTCTCATTTATAGGCTGAAAAAAAGGGGGGAATGGAGGGGAAACCTAGGTAACTATTGCTGCACACTGGTCACCCCGGGTATAAAAATACTGTAAACAAATAAATAAATACTGTAAATAAAATGTGTGAGAAGAGAGGATAAAAATATATAATAAATACAAGTGGGGAAAGGTTTTTTTGTCCACCCTAACTGAGACCCCCACATTTTCCAGTCACATCCCTTTGCAACTGAAAAACGAGTTGTTGAGTTAATGGGTTTTTCCCCCCTATCCATTCATTTATTGCATTTCTATTTGGTACGCCCTAAACCTCTAAACATCCTTAAACATCCACAGAGCCCCCCCCCCCCTTTCAAATCATCCTTATTAACCCTTTCCTACCCTTCCAGCCCTACATTACCTCTCCTCCAGACCCCCACACTTCCCCTTACCCCCCAAAACACGCCTCCTCCTGCAGCCTCCAAGCAATATATATATATAGCTATAGATATACCCCAAACGCCCCCCGTCACATCCTCTCAGAAACCACCTCTCCACCGAGAGCCAAACCCTCCTTACTTCCGGTTTCGAAATGGTGGGGGAACCATTTTAGGGACGGACGCGAAAGCTCCGCTGGGCGCCCACAGCCAATAGGAGTTCTCGATTTGCGTACGGCTGCGCTACGCGTCCCTCTCGCTCCCTAGAGCCGCACAGTTCAGTTCCGGTCCCCCAAAAGCCGTCCCCCTCCCCCTCCTGTCCAAGGAACACGGATCTTCCGGGGCTGGTGAGAATCCATTTTAGGGAGATCTTAAAGGTTTACAATCTGGGGTGGGAATGAGGAGAGGTTTTTTTTTAGGACGCCTCAGTTGCAATTCAGGAACCCTTAAGGGGTAGCTGTTGTAAGGCCACAGGACCCTTAACGTGTAGGGAGTATTAGGGGTGGGGCAGGAGTGTTAGTTGTGAGGGTTGCTATTTGTCTTCTCCTGTTTATGGGATGGCGGTGCCCGTCAGCCCCTGTTTTCTGTCACTTCTGTAAGGGCATGATTCTGGATCCAGTGGAGTCAGGCTTACTCTTTGTGAGGGGCGTAAATAGGGTGGCTAAAATGGGGTTAGGCACCCAAGGTGGGTGGGTGGGTCCTAATGATCTAATTTTTGACCTAGTATTTAACATACTGCACATTTAATATGTAGGGACTGCAGTGGCCCACGTGGCTAAGATGCTGACTGGGAGGCGGAAGGTCAGCAATTCGATTCCCGAGTACTGCAGGACGGAATGAGCTCCCGTCTTTATCCCAGCCTCCTGCCAACCTAGCAGCTCGAAAGCAAGAAATTGCAAGTAGATCAATAGGGACCACTTCGGTGGGAAGGTAAACAGCGCTCCGTGCGCTCTGGCATCTAGTCATGCCTGCCACATGTCCACGGAAACGTCTGCAGAAGCAGACAGCGCTGGCTCTTCAGCTTTGAAACCGAGATGAGCACTGAACCCTAGAGTCGGATGCGACTGGCTTTCGAGCAAGGGAAACCTTTACCTTTACTAACCTTTACATTTAATACACCACCCTATTAGCTGAAGCCACTCATCCATTGGGTGATGGCACCAGTATTTTGACAGAAAGATTCAGATTATTGTAGTTTTTATTATGCTGTAGGGACATTGATTATATTTGGATTTTTTAATTAATATAGTTTTGACTATAGAATTGTATGCTTTAAGTAAGATTCTATGTTTTTTCTTTGAATGTGTCTGTGGCTATTTTGTTATTTGTTATTTTTATATTAGCTGTGTCTTGTTTAGTAACATTATTTATGCTGGTTTTATGTCTGTGAACCACCCTAAGTGGTGTGTACACCAGAAGGGCAGGGTATAAATACAACTAATCAATCTTCTTCTTCTTTGCTTCCTCTTTTATCCCAACCAAAATAAATAAAACTACAATATAAAATATATGAGAGGCTTTCGGGACGCAGTAGTTAAACTGCTGTACTGCAGCCGAAACTCTGCTTGCCATTTGAATTCAGTCCTGACAGGGATCAAGGTTGACTCAACCTCCCATTTTTGAAGGTCGATAAAGTGAGTCCCCAGCATGTTTGGGGGCAAAATGCTAATTGACTTTTAAATCACCCAGAGAGTGCACTAAGCATTAAGGGGCAGTAAATAAGTGTAATTGCTATAAAATAGATAATAAGATACAATAAAACCCCTACTTACGAAAAAAAGTCTGTTCCGTAGGCTTTTGCTTAAATAGATTTTTTTTGTAACTCAAAACAAAGCCATAGGAAAAATTATTTTTTTACGTAACTCGAAGCAAACCCATAGGAAAAATGAAATTTTTAACTGAATCTAAGCAAACCAATAGGGAAATTATTGTTTATGTAACTCGAAGCAAACCCATAGGAAATCGTGCAAATCGGGACATGGTTTTAGCACAAAATCATTATGTAAATCACATTTTATGTAACTCAAGGCATTTGTAAGTCAGGGTTTTACTGTACTTATAATAGGCTCATAAAGATTTACAAACAGACAAAGGGTTTCCCTTTACTAATAGAAAGTCAAGATTTTTAGGAATTTTAAAATTGCTATACAAATCACACACACTTTTGTTAACAATAATAACAGTGCTGTCAATTTGATTCTGACTTTCAGTGACCCTTTTCAGGGTTTTCGAGGTAGAGTTGCACAGAGGTGTTTTCCCATTCCCTTCCTCTAGGTAGAGCTCTTGGGTCTGTGCAGTTTGCCCAGGGCTACATAGGCTGGCTCTTTCTCCCGGAAGGTCAATTGCAGGAATCGAACTCCAAACCGCCAACCAGATGCCTAAAGCGCTGAGCTATCCAGCTAACACACTCTGGTTACAGAGAACAAAAGATCTGTTGGGGTGTTTATTTGTACTGTATGTTGATGTTTTAATTATCTGTCGTAAGTGACTACAATTGGGGGCTTGGTTCACAGCTGTGTGAGTGACAGCGCCACAGCGCTGCCTCTGTTGCTGGTCTAGTTGTGCGCGCATTCTGTAACAAAAGGTGACTCTGTCAAAACTGTTGCTTGAAGCATCTCGTAAGAAATGGGGCTCCTCCTGCCTCTGGTTCCCAAGGTGTTCCCATAGCAACTGTCTCCCAGTGGATGCTGCTGCACACCCTCTCTACTTCAATGTGTAAGCATACAACCTGTTTTGGACATGGTTGCACGGCTCCCACCGCAGAAGAGTTTGCAGCTTTTAAACTGTGCATCTGGTGTGGGGGGTCTTCTGAAAAACAAGAAAGCACACTTGAAAGCCATTTGATACTTCTTCCCCTGGTGAGTTAAAAGAGCATCTCGCCCCCTGCCTTTTTTGTGTGACTGAAACGGCCTCCTGATGCTCATAAGGTATGAATAGTTAAAGACTATGGTTGCGAATCCCCCACCTCTTCAAGGTCTTTCCGCTGCAGCTGCCGGAGAGATCAGTCAGTTTTTCTCCCCCGGTAAAGAGGAAAGCAAGCCGGGCCAATTTAGCAGTGCCGGCCAGGGATTCTTCTGGAAGAATTGACACAACGGATGCCCAGTGTGTTGTGGGGGGGTCACACATGCCACAGACAGCCGCATTCAGCCACCAGCTTGTAGCAGATGCTGGTCTTAGCCTCCTTGTCCAGGATCAGGCCAGGGGAAGCCTTGTTGGTGAGCCAGAAGAGTCCCAAGATGGAGAAAAAGGCTGGAAGAATCAGGCAGATGGAAAAGAGCCATGAGACGAAGGAACGGTGCACCAGGGAATCGCTTGTACAATTGCAACATACATGTTTGAAATCGAAAACCTCCTAAGTGTTAGGCTCTCTTTCCTATTTCTCTTGCACTTATCATCTCTGCTGTTCCTTTTGCTCAATCGCTGCCTAAACGAGTCGCCTTCTTCCGTGTCTAAGCCAGACGTAAAACTGCCAAAATGAAGCCACCTTTTGGTGAGCTCATTCTGCAGTTCCTTTTGCCCGGCCTAGCACGAGAAAGATTAGCCAGCAACACAAGGTTGCTGTTAACAGGGTACGCCCTATAGCACGTCGACAGATTCAGGTTGGTTGATGTTAGGTAAAGCTCGCCCTGGCTCGAAAGCCAGTCGTATCTGACTCTAGGGTTCGGTATTCATCTGCGTCTGCAGAGATTTCTCTGGACATGTGGCAGCCATGACTAGATGCCGGAGTGCACAGAACACTGTTACCTTTCCCACTGAAGCAGTGCTTATTTACCTGCTTGCAATTTCTTGCTTTCAAACTGCTTGGTTTCAAACTTTATTACGGTTAATGACCAGCTCATGAACTGCTAGGTTGGCGGGTACCGGGACAGGCGCCGGGACAGGCGCCGGGAGCTCACTCCGCCCTGCAGCACTTGGGTCTCGAACTGCTGACCTGTCAACCTTCCAGTCACCAAGTTCAGCGTCTAAGCCACTGCAGTTGGTCGATGCTAGGGGAGCATCAAAGTTACAGCAGGAGACATTTGGGTTCCAAAAGGTTGCTTCAGGGCTAACCTAACCTGTCTGATGAAACTGCTCTCTTCTGTTGAGCTAATAAGAAGAAAGCAGTTTCATCAGACAGGTTAGGTTAGATGAAACTGCTCTCTTCTGTTACTTGAGCTAATAAGAAGGTTCAGTGTTAAACAAGGCATGTCTGGGCCCATTTTCAGCCTCCTGGCCTATTCTACACCTACGCGTACAGGTAGGCATCGGGTCCTACATACAATGCCAAAAGAAATGCCTCTTATTTTCCTTTGTTAATCTTCCCAGTCGAATGCCAGCTTGGGAGCAGTAGAAAAGACCTGCCCAGACATGAGCCAAATTTTGATCGCAGCCTATCTTTTTGGCTGACACAAGACTAGGCGTGAATGCAGAGTTGGGAAATGTGCAATACTTTCCTAGGGTAAGACCATGCTCAAAGTGACTCGGGGGTGGAGGGTTGGGATTGCACGGTCAGGTACAGCAATATTTTCCAGTAGCACAACTATAGTAAGAAGCATTAATAAAGCTCATAGTAAGACCCAACGAAAGAATCACATTGGAAACAATACAGTAAAATCCCGACTTACAAATGCCTCGAGTTACATAGAATTCTACTGACGTAATGATTTTGTGCTAAAACCATGTCCCGATTTACACAATTTTCTATGGGCTTGCTTCGAGTTACATACAAATTTTACCACCAGATAACAACCCTAAACTATGTTAACTCCGCATTGTTCTGCTGACCTAGCTGCTAATCAGAATGCTTAAAGGTCCCTGTTACCAGTGCCAAATGTGGACACTTGCGACAAAACCGAAACAAAAGATGGTCGCCATGGAAAGGAGATGTCTGAGGAAGGATGTGGAAGTGACTAGAAGGGATGAAGTCAGGATTGAGATTATAAGGAAAAGAATCGGAATAGAACCAATCTTAAATTACATACAGAGACAACACAAATAAAGTGGTTTTGCCCATTTGGAGAGAATGTATTGGGATTTCGTACCATACAAGGCGTATGTAGAAAGAGGAGAAGGACGAAGATCATGAGGCAGACCCAGAAGAAGGTGGAGAGAGAACATCGAAGAATAATTACAAGACCACCAGATAACACAGGTGGAGGCCTCTAGAAGTACCAGAGCAAGAACCTTGTATCTTTCTCGACACCTGATGGGGTAAAAGAAGAAAAAGACAGTTGGGAACCCCTGGCCTAAAAGGTCCCTTTTCAACCCATTCATTCTATGATTCTATGAAGAACAGAAAATGCAACTCATATTATGGGATGGGGCTCCTAGAGCTGAGTCCCGCCCGCCCATGGAGGGCAGATCCTGGCCAAAACTTGTTGTTAATTGGGGCTCGGAGGCCCGATTGTGATTCCCAATGCTTACAGTGTGGGCCGGTGGTGTTTTGGAAGCCCTCAGCTGACGTGGTAGGCCAGATGAGCCAGGCAGAAGTGAATCATCATAACTGGTTTGCCAAGAACCTGGGCAGAAGAAGAGGAGAAAAGAGTAACACATCAGGATCAAGTTACTTTTTTTCCGCCATAATGCAAGCCTACCTATTTCTCTGTATTTATGGCCCAGCAGAAGCAGAGGCTGTGGCTTCATGGTCCCTGCTCAGCACACAGAAGGTTGTGGGTTCAATCCCCTCTGCCTTGAGGTGGGGCTAGAAAAGACTCTGTAAGAATCCCTGCAGAGATCAGGGGACTCAGCACCACACAAAACCAGGAAGGGGACTGAATTATGATCAATTTAATTCTAATTCAATTCTGATTTGCTTTTGCTGATTGGCTGCGAATGGAAAAACGTAGGTGGTTCATTAGTGTGAGACTGTAAAGTTGTTAATGCCATCTAGGTATGTGTTTTATTGATTTTACTTTTTGTTGACCGACCGACCGACCGACCGACCGACCTACCTACCTACCTACCTACCTACCATAAGAACCCTTCCTTCTTCCGCTAAGAATATCAATGGCACTGCAGTGGTGTAGGGGTTAAGATGCTGAACTTGACGACTGGTCAGCAGTTTGAGACCCAAGTGCTGCATGACAGAGTGAACTCCCATTGTCTGTCCCAGCTCCTGCGAAACCAGCAGTTTGAAAGCAAGAAATTGCAAGTAGATAAATAGGTACCACTTGGGTGGGAAAGGTAAACAGCGTTCCGTGCTCTCCGGTGTCTAGTCATGCCTTCCACATGTCCGCGGAAACGTCTGCAGGCTCTTTGGCTATAAACAGATGAGCACCCAACCCTACAGTCGGATACAACTGGCTTTCGAGCAAGGGCGACCTTTACTTTTGTCTAACAATACCAAATCTCCTTTCTCATCCCTACTTTTCTCTTACAGGATACAGGTACTCTAACGCGGTTCCCCCTCTGCACTTAACGGCCCATGGAGAATTCGGAAGGCCGGACCGAGGTGGTTTTGCTAGCATGCGGCTCTTTCAACCCGATCACCCACATGCATCTCCGGCTCTTTGAACTGGCCCGGGATTACCTGCATGGGACAGGTAACGCCGGTTGCTTTTGTGAAGCTAGTTGGAAACACAGTATCTGTCTGATACAGAAAGGATGCTCTGCTTCTTTTGGGCCCATGATTAAGAGATTCTTGGACCAGTTCAAGATGACTAAGGGCAAAAGCATTTGCCAACATAGGTCATCCACCAAATCTCTTCTGAGATGTACAGCCGGTACCTGAAACCAGGGATAATAGTGAACCTGATATTTTGCTTTGCAGACAGTGGCCTCTATTGCACCATAGAGATACATATGTATGTTAGTATTTTTAAAAAAGTGGATATTTTTAGACCCACGGATAGCTGAAACCATGGATATTGAACCTGTGGATGTGGAGTGGTGGTTGTCATGTTTTAATTGATGAAGCCTGAAAGTCAAAGGTTTGTGGGTGATCCGACACCACTGATCATAACAGAGTTGCGCGATGCCTTAACTTTTTTCTGTCCAGCCCAGGGTTCTTCAAACTTGGCTCTCCAGGTGTTCTTGGACTTCACTTCCCAGAAGCCCTTATCATTGGGTGTGCTGACTTGGGCTTCTGGGAATTGAAGTCCAAGAACACCTGGAGAGCGAAGTTTGAGGAACACTGGGCTAGCCTTACCCACCCGTTTCCCAGCTGTACACATTAGTCTGGGGGCGATGGGGGCTGTAATCCAATGCACTCTTAGGGCATTGTAGTACCAGAGCACACAATTCTGGGTGGTTTACAAGTTAATTAGCATTTTGCCCCCCAACATGCTGGGTACAGTAGAACCCCGTATAGTGATTGCCCCATACAGCGATGAAATCGCATAGCGATGAGGCTTGGAAGGGGGAAAGCCGATCCGCATAGCGGTCGTTCCTGTGGTAAAATCCGTACAACGATTTTCCAATGGGGAAAAACCGCTTAGCGCCAAACACCATTGTACAGGTTTTTTTTTCCATAGGGAAAATTGTTGTACAGATTTTCCCATAGGGAAGATCGTACGACGGAAACCACATAGAGATCAGCTCCGTGGAACGGATTAAAATCGCTATACAGGGTTCTACTGTACTCGTTTTACCGACTTTGGAAAGATGGAAGTCTGAGTCAACCTTGAGCCCTGGCCAGGACTGAACTCACAACCTTTTGGTTGCAGGGCAGCAGTTTTAACCCCTGCGCCACCAGGGCTTTGCAGGGGTGGTCATCAATGTGTGTCGCCCTTAATGAAGAGTCACATCCCATGCTGTCCCCTCTCACCTCCGAACCCCACTCTGCACATCTGTTTTGCTACCCACACAGGGAAGTACACAGTGGTGAAAGGGATCATTTCCCCTGTGGGCGATGCATATAAGAAGAAAGGGTTGATTAGCGCCAGGCACCGGCTGGCCATGGCGAAGCTGGCGACGGAGAGCTCAGAGTGGGTCGAAGTCGATGACTGGGAAAGCAGTCAGATAGATTGGCAGGAGACGGTCAAGGTCCTCAGGTATGGAGCCTCGTTTTCAAGACAGATCCCAAGAGTAACATGTCTCGCTTCTCTGGAAATATGCTGCTATTCCTGCTATGGTCATAGAGTAGACCAGGTGTTATAATCATAACTCTGATTATAAACAGAGTTGCATGATGCCTTAACCTTCCCCAGTCTAACCCAGGGCTCCTCAAACGTGGCTCTCCAGATGTTCTGATCAGCTGGTGTGCTGGCTTGGGCTTCTGGGAACTGAAGTCCAAGAACGCCTGGAGAGCTAAGGTTGGCCACTACTGGAAAGCAGACCCTACGATTTCCTATGGGTTTGCTTTGAGTTACATAAAGATTCTTTTCCCTATGGGTTTGCTTCGATTTACATAAAAAACCAATTTAAGCCAAAGCCTATGGAACGGACTTTTTCTGTAAGTAGGGGATTTACTGTATATTCTTTTAAAGCTTGGGTTCCCAACCTTTTCAAGAGCGGGTCACGCTCTTTCAGTCACCTTCGAGGGCCAGGCAGCCATTTTGCCCTGCCTGCACAACGGGGGTGGCCGTTTTGTCCCAACAGCTTCAAAGGGGTGGCCGTTTTGTTTCTCAAATGCCCTTGGAGGGGTGGGGGGCACATGAAATGGATCCACCCCGCAGTCCTTATGTTGGGAACCCCTGTTTTAAAGCATTGGTTTGTCTTGCAGATATCACCAGCAGAAACTGGAGCAATCGTACCTCACCAAGAGCGTTGACGAAGTTCCTCCTCTGAGCAAAGGTGGCCGGAAAAGGAAACGAGAAACAGGCAGCAGCCAACTCCCCAACAGAAGAAATCAGCCACAGGCAAAAGGTGACGTTTTTATATCCTAATGAGAGAATCGCCAAATATTAGAGTCTTCGGGGAATCTTAGGTGCCGTTTAGTCACACCTACCCAAGGTGGCCTTAACCTGCAATGCAGAGTGGAAGGTGAGTCGTGCTTCAAATTCGGAGACCGAGGCTGCTCCACCGTCTGCGTGAGGTCCTTTCAGATATTGGAAGAGCTCTATCCTATTCCCCCCCCCCAATCAGTTTTCTCTTCCCCAGGGTAAAGGGGGCATCATCCGGTCCCTGATGTCCTCCTCATTGCCGCTGTTGTCTAGAAACACCGAAAACTGGCAAAAAGGCACATGTTCAGCGAATTCTTGTGATATTTTGGCAAGATTTTGCAATATTTCGCATGTGAACTCACGCGGAAACACATGACCGGCCCGCACAGCCAATCTGAGGGAAGTAATCTGGCCCCCGGCCTCAAAGGCTGAGAAAGCCTGATCTAGGTGTTTAAACAGGGAGACGATGGTGGGTTCAAAATTCCTCCGATCTCCCTCTGGGCTGACGATAGATAGTTGTGACTTTAGCTCTCGACCTTAAACTCTTGGGACACGAAGCTGATCCTTCCTGGCTTTTACCGTTTCCTTTCCAGGCATCCCCCAGCTGAAAATGCTCTGCGGGACAGACGTCCTGGAGTCCTTCAGTGTCCCCAACCTCTGGAAAGAAGATGACATCACAGAAATTGTAGCCGGCCATGGTATGGTGTGCATTACCCGGATGGGGAACCATGCTCAGAAATTCATCTACGAGTCGGATCAGCTCTGGCGGCACAAGGATAACATCCACCTGGTGGAGGAATGGATCACCAACGACATCTCGGCCACCAAGATCCGGAGGGCGCTACGGAGAGGCCAGAGCGTCCGGTACCTGGTGCCGGATGCGGTTCAGGCCTACATCAAGCAACACAACCTGTACACGGCAGAGAGCGAAAACCAGAACAAGGGAGTCGTGTTGGCACCTTTGCAAAGATACACAAGGAAGGCTGCCAGAAATTGAGTGACCCCTTCCTGCAGGGGGTGGGGTGGGGCAGAAGTGGGGGGAAAATATGGCGCAGCAACTACTGTATAATACATCCTAGTCCTAACACAGCCCAGGCCATGGTTCCCATTTGCCAGCTGAATTCTACCTCTTTTCTGATTCTAGGTCTCTTAGAGATCTAGCAGGGGTTCCCAACCTAAGGCCTGTGGGCTGTATCCGGCCCACAGCACCATTTCATGTGGGCCCTCCACCCCTCCAAGGGCATTTTAGAAACAAAATGGCTGCCCCTTTGAAGCTGTTGGGACAAAATGGCCCCACACACCCCCATCGTGCAGGCAGGTCGAAATGGTTATCTGGCCCTCGAAGCTGACTGAGAGATCGTGACTCGGCCCCCAGCTTAAAAAGTTCGGGAACCCCTGATTTAGAGACACAATGTCTGATCTAGGGCTACTTGGTTTGAAAGTAACTTCTGCTCTTTGGGGCAAGGCATATTCCCAAGCAAGTACAACGAGGGATTGAACCCTATGTGCCTTAGGATTATAAGTGCTTGGATCGTCTGGAGCGGTTCTGACAGCCGGTGCGAAAATTGGTACTTCAAGCCCTCTTTACCTGTGTGTGTGTGTGTGAGAGAGAGAGAGAGAGAGAGAGAGAGATCATGCATTGTTGCATAATCTCTCCCAAAATTATTTTATAGTGATGGTATATCATGATCCTTCAAACCCAGGCCCCACCAAGGACCTGTCTGTGCCTAGCAGTTTTTAACATCCAGAGATTTTAATTCTGTTTCGTTTTGTTCAGAGGGGCTTCCGCCACGTCCGTTTCCCTGGTTGCCAAACCCTGGTGCAAGCTTGCCACTTCAGAGATTAAATTTTAAAACCAGCCTCTGGGCAGAAGGCAACTTTCCAACTAAGCCACGACAGAAAAACTTTGGGTCCCCCCCGCCCTCGCCCTGCAGTTCTAACAAGGCAGCGAAACCAGGTTTCTTGAACCCACAGCAAGCCGATGATCGCCTGCCTTCAGCTTGGTGGGTCACGAGTTATGTTGGGCTTCTGTGAGTTGCCTGAATTGTGTAACCCAAGGGTGCCCAAACTAAGGCCTGTGGACCAGATCCGGCCCCTGACACCAATTCATCTGGGCCACGAAGCCCTTGTTGCTCCTGGGAGCAATGAAGGCTTTGCAGACTGGATGAATTTGCGTCAGGGGTCAGATCCGGCCCCCAGGCCATAGTTTGGGCACCCCTGCTCTTATTCATTAGCTATTGAACATGTATGTGTGTGCGTGTTGATTTCTTTTGTTGTGGTGGTTTTCTGTTTGTTTGTTTTTAATGTGCAGATGAATAATTAACAGAACGAAAGGAAGCCGAGAATTACAATGTTTACACAATTGTCTTTTAATGCAGAATTGCACATTGGGGGTGTCCCCCCGCCCCAGCATAAATGTGTGTTATCTCTCTCTCTTAGCCTATCCTTGACAATCATCATGCTGGAAGCATCATGCTGTGTGCACTTATGCGCATCCCTGCCCTTTCTTCCAGATGCCAGGAAAAACACTGTATTACAAGCCAGGTGATCAATGGTTCCTTTTTGCCAATTTCGCTTTTGAAAACGACAATAAAACCCAGTGTGATCCAGTTGGGAGGAAACGGAGTCGTGCTTCTTTCGGAGCTGTTTAGGGGTCGGTAGGAAGGTAGGCCAGTGGAAGGGAGTTTGAGGGGGCGGGCGAGGGAACATTGGACCTGTTTCCGCAGCACAAAGTGGCGGCGACAGTCTTCGCATCCAAACTGTATTTCCCCAGAAAGCGCGGCAAGATACTTTTAAGGCAAACTGATGTGTGCCGTAACTGAACGGAGGGTTAGCATGATGTGCTGGGAGCCTCGAAAGCCACCTGTATCCAACTCTAGGGTTCAGTCCTCATCTCTGTTCATAGCCGAAGAGCCAGTGCTGTCTGCATCTTCAGACTTTTTCCGTGGACGTGTGGCAGGCATGGCTAAGCACCAACGTGCACGGAACACTGTTACCTTTCCCGCCGAAGTGGTACCTATTTATCGACTTGCAATTTTTGAACTGCTAGTTGGCAGTGCCAGGAGCTGGGACAGAGATGGGCACTCGCTCCGTCATGCAGCACTCGGGTCTCGAACTGCTGACCTGCCGACCTTCCGGTCATCTAAGTTCTGTGTCTTAACCACTAAGCCGTTGCAGTCCCCTAAACGATTAAACTTGTAACAATACTTTAAACCAGGGGTCCTGAATCTTTTCCAGCCCAGGGGGGTCACACTTTTTCAGACAGCTTTGAAGGCTGGACAGCCCTTTTGCCCTGCCTGCATGATGGGGACGGCCATTTTGTCCCAACAGCTTCAAAGGGTTGGCCATTTTGTTTCTTGAATGTCCATGGGGGGGGGGGGGGGAGACATATGAAATGGTGCTACCGGCCGGATCCAGCCCACAGGCCTTAGGTTGGGAACCCCTGCTTTAAACGATCAAGACAGAAACCAAACCAAACTCAGAATTTGTAGTCCGAATTCAAGGTCTCTTGCTATGACACTCAGAGGACTTCTGCACAATTTTGCTAAATCGTTCAGAGCACCAGGGAGGTGGGGTTTGGTGGATTTCCCCAATGGGGAGTCTGACTAAACAATGCCAGCTTCCTTTTACGTGCGCACAATTTGCGCCACAATGCGTGCAAAAATAACTGGCAGGAAAACGTTCCCTGGGGAAAAGTTGGCCGAGCTTAATCTCATTGTGCAGTTATTATGCAGAGAATTGTGCTGAGTTTGGAGTCCACGCCCCAGCTGGAAAGGGCCAGCTCTCCCAATGGATAGAGGGAGATGGGTGCTTCAGGTGGCAGACGTTGATAGGTGGCAAAAAGGTTGCCGAAGAAGACGAAGAAGTCAATGGTGTGATATGGGGCAATCTTTATGGACCCTGGATTTGGTCAATGCAAAAGAGGTTTCCTTGACTTGGACTTGAATGGACAATCGAGAGCCATTAGCATTGCAAAAGACGACCTCCCTGTGCCGGTGAAAACTATGAGGAGAGGTGCGTTGATATGGAGCGATATAATTACCTGCATTTCTGGACTCTCCTTCGGAGTGTAAATTAGCAATTATACAAGGTTATCTTTGGCAGACAGCAAAATGTATTCAGTAACAGAAGAATTAAGACAATTAACAATTACACTTGTTACACTGCGCCGTAATGCTTCGTGCACCCTCTGGATGGTACACAGGGCAGATAGCATTTTGCCCCCAACATGCTGGGAACTCTCTTTACCAACCTTGGAAGGATAGAAGGCTGTGTCAACCTTGAACCCATCGAGATAGAACTCAGACTACAAGCAGAGTTTCTTAACCACTGCAGTAGGTCCCTGCCTGTTGGTCACAGGACAAAGAGTGAGAGATTATTATATTGGCCAGCAAGCCAAAAGGCTACCGTAGCTTTTACAGTTGAGTAGAAGAGTCAATTTCAGCAGACTCAAGTTCACAACAGTGACCCTTAAAGGGGGAGACATGATAGCCAGTCGTATCCAACTCTAGGGTTCAGTGCTCCTCTGTGTTTCAAAGCTGAAGAGCCAGCGTTGTCTGCTTCTGCAGACATTTCCGTGGACATGTGGCAGACATGATGTCACCGAAGCACACGGAATGCTGTTTACCTTTTCCCACTGAAGTGGTACCTATTTATCTACTTACAATTTCTTGCTTTCCAACTGCTAGGTTGGCAGGAGCTGGGACAAAGACTGGAGAGCTCACTCCGTCATGCAGCACTGGGGTCTCAAACATGTGACCAACTTCCTGTGGTCAAGTTCAGCGTCTTAACACTCCTGGAGACACAATAGTCTCCCTTTTATGGGAGGAGTGGCATACTGTATTGTATAGTATATACATGTTGTAATGGCCGCCTTCGGCTGAGAAAGTGCGGGATATAGATTAAAATTTATTATTATACTGGGTATGAAAAATCTAATAACTAAATGAATGCAAGTGCCTGAAATTTGATCGACAAAGCTGTTTACCCTATTGGGTTACATTCTCATTTTTAATGCTATTTTGCTGACCTAATCCCAGCTCCTGCCAAACCTAGCAGTTCGAAAGCAAGAAATTGCAAGTCGATAAATAGGGACCACTCCGGTGGGAAGGTAACAGCATTCCAGCATCTAGTCATGCCTGCCACATGACCATGGAAATGTCAACGCCGCTGCCTCTTCGGCTTTGATGCAGAGATGAGCATTGAACCCTAGAGTCAGATACGACTGGCTTTGGAGCAAGGGGAACCTTTTAAGAGATGGAACTTGGATCAAAACTCCAGGGGGGAAAAAGGGACGTGTCACAGATTGCGACAGGAATCTTGATTTGGGGGAAAGGGAGGTCAGTGTGTCCTTCCACCCGCTGTGACTCATGGAACAGTAAACTTTAGTCCCACCAAAATAAAAAGGCAGGGAAAAAAAATGTGATTTCAGCCACAGTGAACTTTAGTCTCCTAAAACCTCAGCTGTTTAACATTTCAGTTCCTGCCCAGTTCAGCCCCTCTGCCTAGATTGGTTCTCATCCTCAATATTTCCAGGTGTTAAATCCACCCCATTTCCCTTTTATTATATATAAAGAGAGAAGCTAAGTAGGGGTGAGTTTGGTATATTGCATTTTTCTGGTTGTTTCTGAGAGCAGTTTCCCCAGCCATGCCTGCAGACTTTAACGGCACCTGGAACCTCGTGAGAAGTGATAACTTTGAAGGCTATATGCTGGCTTTGGGTAAGCAGAAAAACCAATATCTCCCTTTTCTCTTTTTCCTGTTTCTGTCCCTGGATATTAACCTTGGGGGGATTTGCAAAGGCGACATACTTTTTTGGTGACAGTTTTAATGGGGTTGTTTAATTTGCGATTGGTTTCATTTTCTGTGAGCCGTCCCTGAGTCTTTGGAGGTGGGCGGCAATATAAATCAGAAAAATAAAATAAATAAATACAAAGACGGGTGGTTCTCAGTTTCTAAATCTGAAGGGGAGGTCATTGGGAACCTGGAAACGTTTATTTATTCTATTTATTTATTTACTATATTTATATACCGCCTTCCTCACCCTACGGCATACCTGTCAAGTATCCCGTATTGGCCGGGATTTCCCATTTTCCCCGCGCTCGTTCCTCTCCTTTTCCGCCGCCGTCCGGCATTTGAATGGCGGGGAAAGGGGTTACTGCACACATGTGCCCACAGTGCATACGCGCAAATGGGTCACTGTGCATGCACGCCCACGTGCACACATGCAAACAGGTTACTGCCCACACATGTGCAATAATTTCCTGTATTTTGCGGAGCCGCGCTTGACGGGTATGCCCCAGGGTGACCCAAAGCAGTTTACAAAATAAACTACCAAATATACAAAAATATTTCATCAAGTTAGGTAAAGGTAAAGGTAAAAGTTTCCCTTGCTCGAAAGCCAGTCATATCCGACTCTTTGGGTTCAGTGCTCATCTCTGTTTCAAAGTCGAAGAACCAGCGCTGTCTGCTTCTGCAGACATTTCTGTGGTCATGTAGCAGACATGATGACATTGGAGCGCACAGAACGCTGTTTACCTTCCCACCGACGTGGTCCCCTATTTATCTACTTGCAATGTCTTGCTTTCGAACTGCTAGGTTGGCAGGAGCTGGGACAGAGACGGGAGCTCATTCCAATTTTGCAACTCCAGAGTTGGAAGAGATTCTATGGATGGAATCCAGTTTCTGTCAAGGAGACACAGAAGAGGGAATCGAACTCCCAAACTTCAGCTATGTGGCCAGATAAGCAGAATGGGAGAATATCCCAAATGTGCAGGATATAAATCAGGGGTTCCCAACCTAAGGCCTGTGGGCCAGATCTGGCTCCCAGTACCATTTTATGTGGGCCCCCAACCCCTCCAAGGGCATTTGAGAAACAAAATGATCACCCTTTTGAAGCTGTTGGGACAAAATGGCCACCCCCATTGTGCAGGCTGGGCAAAATGTCTATCTGGCCCTCGAAGCTGACTGAGAGTGTGACCTGGCCCCTGGCTTGGAAAGGTTGGGAACCCCTGGTATAAATTTACTGTACAGTAATTAATAAACAAAATGTGAACCTCAAATCTGTTTGGGGGCAGTTGTGTTTCAACCTGATCAAGACACGCTCAGGGAACAAAATGTGTGGAAATACTAACTAGGTGAATGACTTGGGAGTGTCAATTCTTGTCTCGGGGGAGAAGGTATTGACTTCGCCACCCGCAAGATAGCAAAGATGTTGAAGCCCCAGAAGGTCGTCAAGCAAGAGGGGGACTCGTTTACCATCAGCACGACGAGCACTTTCCGAAATTACTTTGTCCAATTCAAAATCGGGGAGGAATTTGAAGAAGACAACAAGGGATTAGACAACAGAAAATGCAAGGTGAGCTGTAGGTGCGAGATGAAGACACGGACACAAGTTTCTGAGTGGATATTCCTATGCTTTACTCAGCGATCATCTTCTCCATTCTTCATACCTCATCTCATTCATTCATTCTACCAGGCTCACTGTTACTCTGCATTTTATAGATAAATCCATACCCGTCAAGAGCAGCTCTGGAAAATACGGGAACTGCTCCGGCCTGGGCGCACATGCGCAGTGCCCATTTGCGATAGGCATGCGTGTCATAGGTTCGCCACCACTGCACCAGGATAGGCAACAGTCCCATTGTAAATTACCGCAAAATGGCTTTCTATATATTGTCTCAGTGGGATATTTCTGTGTGCCCCTTTTAAGAGAGAGATATTCATAATTGAATTTCAGTTAGGAGCCTAAAAACGCAGGAGCTTAAGTGAAAAACAAAAATTGGCATCCATAGGCTTTAGAAAGGCTGGATCTTTGCAAAACAATGCCAAAGTAGTATTATATTGGGCGGTTGGGGGCTTAAAACGAAATACTTGCACTAATAAAACAGAGAGAAAGGCTCTATTCTTTGTATGCAAACTTGGCTCTTTGCCTTGAAGGAAAGAAAGCAAAGAGAGAAACAGACAAAGTCTTTTTATAAACCAGGTTCAAGACAGCCTAAGATATGCAGAATACACTAAATATTCAACAGCACAGACCCGATCTTTTTACCTTCTCCTGCGCATACCAGGCCAGTTCTTTTACCTGCTTACTGGCAGGTACGCAGAGGAATGGTTTGATGAGGGCACTCTACCATTTGTTTCATTTAGTTCAGTGGTGGCCAACCTTAGTTCAGGTCTTCTTGAACTTCAATTTCCCACAAGCCCAGATCAGCTGATGTGCTTTACTTGGGCTTCTGGGAATTGAAGTCCAAGAACACCTGGAGTGCCAAGGTTGGCCACCACTGACTTAGTTCAAAATGTTTCTTTCTTCCTCTACAGCAGGGTTCCTCAAACTTGGATCTCCAGGTGTTCTTGGACTTCAATTCCCCCAGGTGTTCTTGGACTTCAATTCCCAGAAGCCCAAGTCAAGCACACTTGCGGATCAGGGCTTCTGGGAACTGAAGTCCAAGAACACCTAGAGATCCAGGTTTGAGGAACCCTGCTGTACAGGATGATGAATAGACCATCCATTGTGGAAGAATGTCTGCAGGGGTGCTTTCAGACTAGGGTTAAACCCACAAAAGGAATTGTGGAATCAACAGAGCTTTGAATAGTCTTAACTTTCTTTTCTTCAACTCAAGAGTGTGGTTAACTGGGACAATGACAAGCTTGTCTGCATCCAAACTGGAGAAAAGAGGAACAGAGGTTGGACACACTGGATAGAAGGAGACGAACTATATCTGGTATGCAATCTTAGAATATGGTGTTATATAGGCTGACCTATATAAGGGATAGCTTGATACTTGCTAGATACTGGAAGTCCCTTCATGGCACTATATTTTGACCTTCTTGAGTTTGGCCTTCTTGAGCCAAAGGACCCTGCGTGAATAAACCTTCACCATTAGCTAAAGGACCTCTGTCTTCCCTTCTACCCCAAAGAGGTTTTGATTGTGGCTTCACCTGAATCTGGCATGGCTTGCGCATAGGATGTAGTAGATCAAGATTTGACTATTACAATCCCAAGACAGTATTAATTTGTTGTTTTAGAACTTGCTTTATTCATGACCTTGCCTTGTCCCATCTAAAGTTTGCTTTTAAGGAGAAGCTCACTGGAAATCTAGTCAGGTGGTCATGCCCAAAGCAATCTCATGGGGGTCTCTTGGTCCAGGGGGTCTGCAAACTTGGCTCTCTAGATGTTCTTGGACTTCAATTCCCAGAAGCTCAAGCCCACTCTTGCTGATTAGGGCTTCTGGGAATTGAAGTCCGAGAACATGATTCGGGGACTGGAACACCTTCCTTACCATCTGAGGCTGCAACGGTTGGGCCTCACTCTTGAACGATGGCGTCTAAGAGGTGACTTGATTGAAGTTTATAAAATCATGCACGGTGTGGACAAAGTAGATAAGGAAAAACTTTTCCCTATCACACAACACTAGAACTAGGGGGCAATCCATGAAACCTTTGGGTACTAGTTCTCAAACAAATAAGAGAAAGTACTTTTTCATCCAGAGGATCACTGGTCTATGGAACTCCCTGCCAGAAGAAGTGGTGACAGCTATCAGTCTTGACAGCTTTAAGAAAGGATTAGACAAGTTCATGGAGGACAATCCAAAATCAGATAAAGTCCAAACTTGTGGAACAGAGCTCGGACTTTATCCGAGGTTCTACTGTACCTGAACATGGCTGAAATACATAAGAATGTATTCATGCAGATTGGAAGGAACAATGTGGAACTAAAAGAGACCTTGTCTTCACATTAGGCAATGTGATATCTCAAAAAGGCTAGAACATTGTTAACTATTTAGTTTGTTGTTTGTATTTTTATTGCTACACATTGCTGGCTTTGGCTGCTGTGCTCTTTAATTTGGGCAGGATTAGCCTGATTAATGTGGATAATTTGCTGTTCCACTTCATCCACTAATATGTTGGGGAGAAATCAGAGGGGCTTATGCTAAACCTCTCCTGTTGCTTCTGATTTCTAATGGAGACTTCATGCCATGGGTTTAATTTGTGGCAGAAAAATACCCAGATAGTTAGGAAGAGGAGTGAGCTAATGCTTCAGTTATTCATTCTCATGTTCCTTCTATTGAGCGCATCTGCTAGCCAGAATTACTTGTGATTGTTGGTTATGTGATGCATATGGTATCTGTTTCTTGCACAGGAACTCCGGTGTGAGGACCAAATAGGCACACAAGTTTTCAAGCGGGCGTGAAGGTAAACCTTTGACACGACAGAAGGAAAGCCAAATGAGTTGCATTGAACAGAGATGCTCTCCCATAAATATATTTGGTTTATGTCAAGTCAGCAGAATTGACTGAAACGGCAGCTTCAGAGGCCAAATCCTTTTCCACATCTTTTGCTCTGTGTAAAAAGCATTCTGGCTGAAGTCCTTAACATAAGAGGCAACCGTTACTCGTACTTAATGTATAGTTTAATTAAAATGTATGACTGGCAATGAAATATGTTGTCTGTGTTTTCTAATTTAGTATCATCATGATTGTGTCAAAAGCTGTAAAGCTCTTCATACGAATTAAGGACATAGTTTGACGCCTGAGTAAACTTCCTCTTCCAGATCTTCAAAATCTAGTTGTCCGAGTCCTTTGTTCTTGGTTTCTATATACAGCAGAATCCTGTATAACGAAAAAAAAGTTGGTTCCATGATGTCTTTTGTTATATGATTTTTTTCGTTATACGAAGCATGCCTCGTATAACTAAAATATCTATGGGAAAAACCGTACAACAAATTTTCATTGTATGATTTTCCCCATAAATATTTCCGTTGTACGATGCATCCCGTAGGGATTTTCATTATACGAGGCATGCTTCGTATGATGAAAAAATTTGTATAACGAAAGACATCGTGGAACCAATTTTTTTCGTTATACGGGGTTCTACTGTAGGATCCAAATTTTCGTTGTACAATGCATCCCATAGAGATTTTCGTTGTATGATTTCCCCCATAGAGATGCATTGCTTCGTATAACGGAAAAAATCGTTATACGGGGTATAATGGTTTTCGCAAATCCTCTTCGTTGTACATAATTTTTTGTTGTATGATGAGGCATTCTTTATACGGGGTTCCGTTGTAAGTATTTAAGACTGGAAAACAGGATACTGTATGTCAGTTCAATGCCATACTGGTACCACTAGATGGCCTTCTTACTACATACAAACATACATAATCTGGAATCAGATTTTGGAAATTTCCCCGTTACTCAATTTCTTCTGGGCTTGCAAACTCCCAGAAGGGTCAATGCAATATCGCTTCTATTTCCAACCATCCCATATTTTCTTGCACCCTGTTGTCGCAAATATCTGTTACCTAAACTAACGTTCCTGGAAGCAGAAATAAAGCACAGCCAGTTGTATAAAGGAAAAGTAATTTTTATTTTGCAGCTGGAAAGGTAGAACAAGCGGCCTTCTCTAAAGGCAATAAAGACCCCAAGCCAGCGCAAAGCGCATGCATTTATACAATGCTATAGAAAACATCAAGAACATGCTTAAAAGTTCCTCTTTGATGAGTTGACCTTTATGTGATAATTGTACGAGGTACCACTGTATTTCTTTTATGGACAGCAAGCATTTACACTACAGGCAATGAAGTGTGTAAAAATAAGAAGGGACATCACCATATCTTGATGTCAAATGTTAAGTTTGGTAGGATTTTTTTTTAGTCTTTGGCACTACACAAAGTATCCTTCTTTAAGTTAAAGGTTTCCCTTGCTTGAAAGCCAGTCGTATCCGACTTTAGGGTTCAGTGCTCATTTCTTTCACAGTGGAAGAGTCAGCGCTGTCTGCTTCTGCAGACATTTCCTTGCTCATGTGGCAGGCATGACTAGACACCGGAGCGCACGAACACTGTTTACCTTCTCCACCAAAGTGGTCTCAATTCATCTACTTGCAATGTCTTGCTTTCCAACTGCTAGGTTGGCAGGAGCTGGGACAAAGACGGGAGCTCATTCCGTCCTGCAGTAGTCGGGGACTCGAACTGCTAACCTCCTGCCCCCCCAGTCAACGTCTTAGTCACTTGAGCCACTGCAGTCCCCATATAATACATAGATTATACATTATAATTGGATGTATAAAGAAAGCATTAGTGGACAGGATTACATTTTTTCATGTTCTGTGGCGCACTGTGCACTTTAATGAGACAATAATATTGTTATAAACCATCCTGCCCACGAATGTTCATAAATCAAAAATATTTATAAATATAACTTAATATACTGTATTGATAGAAGTCACCTAATGTGCTTTAAAAACCATTAGAATTATGCTAGTTTCACTTGTTCACTTTTAAAATTTTATTTATTTTTAGTGTTGATGTTTATTTTGTTAGGATTTGGGGGGGGGAAATTATGGGACGTATTTTTCTCCCCCTCAGAAGAAACTCTTTGCTTTTCATAGTTGAGCGTTTCACATTAATTTCCCCCTCAGAAAAAGGAAGGAAAAACTCCTTTTTCATTCTCCCGCCAGAAAACGTTTGGCCACGCCCTCTCCAGTTGCTACGGCAACGCAAACTAAGCCCCGCCTCCCCCCTCTGAGCGCGATGGAGGCGGGAGGGGGAGTAGTCTCCTTTCACTCCCGCGGCTTTCCATTGGCTCCTTTGCACCGCCCTCGCGCCTTAAGCAGCTCCGCCATTGGTCGCCGTCCGGGCCGCCTTGACCTGCAGAAGAGGAGAGGCGTCTCATCAGCTTCCGTTGTTCTATTGGCCCACCTCCCAGGGCGGTCCTTTTCCTATTGGTCGAGCGGAGCCTCGTCCCGCCCTCTTTAAGCCTCTCTAGTAGGGCGGGGAGTCCTTGCTCGCGCTCCTCTTGGAGAGGCGCAGGCGCAAAGCGCGGCGTGAGAGGACGTAGCGTGCTCACGCACGTGACCCGACGTCAAGATGGCCGCCGACGTCAAGATGGCCGCCGCCGCCTTCTTGTTTTGATGAATAATCTGTTGTCTGTGGGGAGGCAGGGGCGAAGTTGTGGGGGGGAAGTGGGGCTGGTTTAGGCAGGGGGCGGTCCGAGGCCGGAGGGGGTCGGCATTTGGGGGGCCCCTTCCTCCCTTTTTGCACCACCCTGGGCTTGGCTTGTGGGGTGAGGAAGAGCGGAGCCTGCTTGGAAACGTGTGGGGCGACCCCCTCTTCTCTCCCCTCCCTTCAGCCCAGAGTGAGGTATTCTCCCCCTCAGGTAGGGCGGCTGTGGAGCCTCAGGAACCCGTGGGGGGCAGCAGGTGGGTCTGGTCAGGGGGGCAGCCCTTCAAAAGGGGAGGCAGGCCTTCCAAAATTGACCTATATGGGGACTCCCCTAAGGCCTGTGGGGGCTCCAGAAGGCAGGCTGCGGTGGAGGCTAGGCCGCGAGGGTGAAGGTCTCTGGGGCACAAGGGGATCCTGTGTGGGGCGGCACATTGGGGGTGGGAGGCCTTGGTGAGGCACAGGCAGCAGTAGGCACTTGTGGGCTTAGAAGCTAAATTTACCCCCACACTTGGTGGGGTTTGGGTTGTAGAGGGGAGAAAGCCAGGTAGGGGGGAGCATAGGCACTGTGGGGAGCCCACACATTCTGGGGGTTGGGTTGTAAGGGAGAGCAAGGCATTAGGGGCGCCTCGCATTTATAGACGCCAGCCTTGTATTGAGCGGGAAGCAGTCTTTGAGCAAACAAGAGGCTTTTTTTCTTTGGGGGGGGGAGTCTGTACTGTAGAAATCACCTAGAGGGTCCCCAAAAGGATAAGCCTGCCCCAAAGAGATAGGGGGGGGGAATCTAGCTAGGATCCTAAGGTGTTATTTGAGGGAAAAGGCTTTACATTACAGAGCAGATAAGGTTACAGAGGGGTCCATTTACTGGGCAGGGCTGGTGTGTTTTGTCTGTTTGTTGATCCCATCTAGCTGGCAAATCAAAGAGAGAGAGAGAGAGAGAGAGAATCAGCTGTTTGTACTGAAGAGAGGAGGAAAGTGCACCGGTTGTGCTGCTGTTGTTCTCAACGCTCTGACTATGCAATTTTGAGAGATCTCCAGGGAAAGAGTCAGCAGGACAAGGATTTCCCTTAGAGACTCTCTCTCCCCCACAAGCACAGCTCTCCTCCAGGGAAGAGTACAGCGTCCTCCTCCCACCACCACCCCCAATCTCCTTTCACCATTAAGAGGAAAACAATGGAAGAGCTGAGCGCTGATGAGGTAAGTTTGGGTCTTGTGAAAAGGGAGGCTGGGCACTAAAGTCAACACCGGGACTAAAATAGTTCTACCAATAGTGTTTTCACAAAGAGGCTGAGTTGAAAAGCTGTTTCTTGTACATAATGCATATTTGGGTATATGCTTTACTGCTGTAGAAAATATTTTCCTGCTTTTTGAACACATCTCTGCTTAAGGCTGCACTCTTGTTTCTGGTGGTGGTGGTGGTTTTAAATATTCTCTTTCTAGATAATTGTAATTCAGCCATTAAAACTTGTCAGAGCTTTCTGGTTTGGATGGAGCTATTTTTTAAAATGGTTTCGGATGCCTGCAGCAGGCAGTGCTGTTTTAAGGAACTTTTCCCAACTATACCCATGGATATTAAAATAGCAATCTTATATTTTGTATTATTTTTATAGCATTTGTCTTTAAGGTGTTATTGAATGCGAGAAACCATTGATATGGCCTTATACTTAGTACCTCTTAATGTCTTGGATAGCATAATTTATTGAGCTATTCTTTATCAGTTATCACTGGGAGAAAAAACTGATATGTATGGACTTGATTTATTTATTAGTTTGTAATATATAAACCTATTAGCTAGAAAAATGTATAACACAAACACTGAACTTTATAACACCCCCCCCC
The DNA here is from genome assembly GCA_035047345.1 of Bradypodion ventrale. Taxonomy (NCBI): domain Eukaryota; kingdom Metazoa; phylum Chordata; class Lepidosauria; order Squamata; family Chamaeleonidae; genus Bradypodion; species Bradypodion ventrale. The sequence goes on along the minus strand of JAWDJE010000017.1, from coordinate 2,836,669 downwards.
CCCACACACACACACACACAAAAGAAATATAGTTATACAGAACATGTTCTCCCCCAGGACCTTTTACAGATGGGGCCATTTTCCTCTCTGTTTACAATCCTTTCAAAAACTGCATTGTTAGTAGCAAAGTTGCAAAACCTTCTTTTAAAAAATTAATATTAATAAATTCTTGTTACGAATCGGTAAAGATATTCTTATTTGTCAAAACCCTGCTAAACTTGAATGTTTAGCTTATCATTAATAGCTATAACCCAAAACTTCTTCATGCCATTTATTTAATTGAAAGCCATACCTTTCTAATGTCTAGCTCAGGGATTCTCAACCTGCGGCCTGGATACGATCTGCAGCACCATTTCATGTAGACCTTCACCGCACCAGGAAGTGCCATGTGGCGGAGGAAGGGCAAAACGGCCATCCAGTCCCCAAAGCTGTCTGAGGGAGCGTGACCCGGCCCCCGGCTTTAAAAGGTTGAGAACTCCGGTGTAGCTACTATTAACCTTGTCTCTGCTCAGTAACTGACAAGCTGTGTACTAGGCCTCTTTCCCTATTTTTATCCTCAGTAACCCTGGGATGTAAACAAGATTGCAAAATACTGTACTGAGCGAGTGGGCCAAGTTCATCCTAGTGTAAGCATGAGGGGGTTCAACCTTGGTCTCGCTAGTCCTGTCTTGCCTTTTAAATGTCAGATAACATTGGCTTTCCTTGTTATCGGTGTATCAGGAAGATATGGAGGGAACCGAGTCGGCCTTCATAGCATCTGGCTGTGAGTGCATAGTGAGAACTGCAGGGTTTTCTTCATATTTATTTGTAGTATACATGTCACCTTTCTCCCTAGGGCAGCTCACAACAATTAAAACCATGCAGCAATAACAAATTAGAAATAGGTTTGAAAATAATGAAACGTTGGTCAGGATTAAAACCAATTTTAAAAATCTAAATTTGCAAAAAATAGTCTGTTCCCCAACACTTCAATTTACTAAAAAAGGAAGTTTTTGAAAGGGTGGCTATGTTAGTGTGTGTTATAAGGAAGGTCCATGGCTTTCCTTTTGTCTTTCCATCTGGCTTCTTGGAGCAGAGAAGAGTCCCTAAACTGTATCTAAGAGCTTAATAGGCTCTTGTGAGGTGAGATCGAATAGCCTGGCCCCAAGCTGTATAAAACTTTATAGGTAATCACCAGGTCTTTGAATTGAGCCCTGGCAGCCAGTGAGACAGTTGTAATAAGGGAATTACATGCTCATCGTAACCGGTGCCAATCAGCAGTTTGGCGGGAGAATTTTGAACCAGCTGAAGTTTCTGAATCCCCTTCCAGAGACGCCCCACATAGAATCCATTGCAGCAGTCACGACAAGATGAAAAAAAGCTCAGTGTGGTTGAAATATTAGATCAGGGGTTCCCAACCTTTTCAAGTCGGGGGCAGGTCATGCTCTCTTCGTCAGCTTTGAAGGCCAGATGGCCTTTTTGTCCTGCCTGCGTGATGGGGGGGGTGGACATTCTGTCCCAACAGCTTCAAAGGGGGCAGCGATTTTGTTTCTTGAATGCCCTCGGAGGGGTGGGGCCCCACATAAAATGGCCTGGTGGGCCAGATCTGGCCAGCGGGCCTTAGGTTTGGAACCCCTGGATTAGATACTGTAGTTTTGAGGTGTTCCTAAAAAAAATTCATTTGCCCACAAATAGGCTGTCCTGTTTCTTATTCAGACTTTGGGTGTTGTTCACCCCAGCTAGGTAGCCTGCAGCTTTATAGAGTTACGATATCCATCATCTCTGGCTATCATCCCCATTGCTAATTAAACACATTACAATTCAGCAAGTTGCTGACATCTGGCTAATGCTTTACTAAATGACCACCTCATCTCTCTTTATTTCTGATCGTTATAGTATTTGTAACTCCTTCCACAGGGACAACAGTTTGAAACCTTTGTCATTACAAGGCGGAAATACTTCCTGTTAGCAAGTGGTGTTAATTCAATTTTAATTGCGGTTTCCTGGTCTCTCTTAGCAATCTCCCGTGGCAGTGTTCAGGTTTTAAAACCAAGCAAAAATAAATGACTAACAGATCATTTTGACTGTAAAAACATCAATTTTAATTGTAATAGCCAACTTTTGATGCATTCTAGGAGCACATTCAGGGGTCCGCGGAGGGTCAAGTGGTTTCGGCGCTGAACATGACGACTGGAAGGTCGGCAGGTCAGCAGTTGGAGACCTGAGTACTGTGTTGACGGAATGAGCTCCCCTCTCTGTCCCTGCTCCTACCAACTTAGGAGTTCGACAGCAAAAAATTACAAGTCGAGAAATAGGCACCACTTCGGTGGGAAGGTAAACGAGAATGATTCAAAGCTGCTCTAATTGCTTCCTATGACACGCATTTGCACTGTATGAGCAACCAGGATGTGTGTGCTAAAGAGAATGTATGCACCCCGGAGGCTGCAGCTCTAAGCACACTTCGGTGTCAGTACCTGCTGGCCAGGTGGAGGCAGGTTGTGCTTCATGCTTTGTAAGGAAGGCTAATTAGCACATAATTAAAGCTGTGTAATTAGATCCCTTTGCCTACATTTTTTGAAAATGCAGCGTGCGACCCTAGATAGTAGAAATGCATGAAATTCTGACCCTGCCATTGGTAGGAATAGATTATCTTTGTGACCCTCCTTTGCCTTGGCTGAGGGCATCAAGTGGCAACAACTGACATCATTAATACATAGCCATTCAAATCCCCTAGAACATTGTGATGTGCTAGTTTGAAGGGGAGGGAGGGGGGTTGCGATAAGAGTCATGATTTAGCAATCCTTTGGTGTTGCGACAGGAACGGCCTAGTTGGCTGGATGAAGGCTCTTTATGCGCTAAGGAAGGAGGTGGGGAAGAAGACTACATTTCCCATCAGGCCCTGGGAGAAGCTTATAATGATGTCAAAGAGGGGGAGCCTATTAGTTCAGTATGTATGTTAATTGCAACTTGGCTGGTAAGAGTGATTCTGAAAAATTGTTTCCCAATTTGAGCAGATTCTTAGCTTTGCCTTTTGGGTTATAAGCCTTGGTTATATCGTTAGTATATAAATTAGTGTAACTTTTTATTATCTTTGGTGATTATCATCTTTGGGCTGCTGTGGCTCGGTGGTTAAGAAGCTTGCTGGAAGGCTGGCAAGTCGGCAGTTCAAGACCCAGGTACTGCATGATGGATTGAGCACCCGTCTCTGTCCCAGCTCTTGGGGACACGAAATAAGCTTCATTCAGGTGTCCGCTGAGAAGAGTTTCTCCAGAAAACATCCTTTCAACCCAAAATAATTTCTGACACGAAATTATTATCATCATCATCTTCAGTCTCCTATTAGAATTGGTTTATATATCCCTGTGGCTGAATTATTTTTTCTTTATCTGGATAGCTCAGTGGTTTAGCTACCTGGCTGCGGAGGTACAGGTTGGGAGTTCGATCCCCCCACTATGCCTCCTTAACAAAGACTGGATCTAATCCTTAGGGTCTCTCCCAGCTGTAAAGTTCTAAGATGATGATCATCATCATCAGAGGAAGTGCATTGAAATTAAGAAATCCTCCCCATTAAAATAAAGCTGGTCTTAAAGGTACCACAATACTTTTTCATTTCGGTTTATGTTAATTGTCCCTGAAATACTGGGTCGTCAAACCAGGTTATACAAAAGGCGGTCTTTGGCAGGATCCTGTTTTTTAAACCAGGAAGGTCTCAACAGGGTCCACCCCTCCTTTCTCTCTTTATAATTTAAAAAACCTAGTTAGTTGTGGGCTCATTTTGTTGTTGTTTGAGTTCACTCTGCTTTCTAACTTCCTGCTGGGCTTGTTTTTAATCTGCCCATGCATACATTAATAGGCTTTGAACTAGCTCCTTAAATGTAATAACAGCCCAAATGCTGTTCTAAGAAGAAAGGGTTTGAGGATAAATGTCAGAACGGCTTAGATGTGGATTCCTGCAAATTCCCCATTGAATTCTGTGGCATTTCCAGTCGAAATCTTATCACCATAACAAAGCAGAGGAGTCAGAGAGAGGTGGCACCAGTTTTAAACTACATCTCCCATCAGTCTCTGCTAGCAAGGGCTTCTGGGAGTTGCGGTCCAGATCATCTGGATGCTGTCCTATGATGAACATCTACTAATTAGAAGAGGCTGAGATGGAAAGATCAGTGACTTGGTATCGGTCAGCTTTGTTTGCTGGTGATTATTTTGTCATGAGATGCATTGTGATCTGTCTTGCGCTTTGGTGCCTGGAGCAAGGGCAGGAGGGGGCGGGGAATAAATAGAATTGATGCAATAAATAATAATGCTGTACTGCAGGGGCTCAAGTGGCTAAGATGCTGACTGGGAGGCAGAAGGTCAGCAGTTCGATTCCTGAGTACTGCAGGACGGAATGAGCTCCCGTCTTGGTCCCAGCTCCTGCCAACCTAGCAAGAAATTGCAAGTAGATAAATAGGGACCACTTCGGTGGGAAGGTAACAGCGCTCCGTGCGCTCCGGTGTCATGCCTGCCACATGACCACGGAAACGTCTGCAGAAGCAGACAACGCTGGCTCTTCGACTTTGAAACAGAGATGAGCACTGGACCCTAGAGTCGGATACGGCTGACTTATTATTACCTTACTGTAATAATAATTTTGTGTCAGATTACTTTGGGTTGAAAGGATTACTTTTTTAAACTGGAGAAACGCCGCTCAGAGGTCGCCCGAATGAGGCTCCTTTCATGTCCCCAAGATCTTTTCCCACCAAAGTGGTCCCTAAGGTAAAGGTTTCCCTTGCTCGAAAGCCAGTCGTATCCGACTCGAGGGTGCAGTGCTCATCTGTTTCCAAGCCGAAGAGCCCAGCGCTGTCTGCTTCTGCAGACGTTTCCGTGGTCATGTGGCAGGCATGACACCGGAGCGCACGGAGCGCTCTAACCTTCCCACCTAAGTGGTCCCTATTTATCTACTTGCAATGTCTTGCTTTCAAACTCCTAGGTTGGCAGGAGCTGGGACAAAGACAGGAGCTCATTCCGTCCTCGGGAATCGAACTGCTGACCTTCCGCTTCCCAGAGCGTCTTACCTACTTGAGCCACTGCAGTCCTTAGTTACAAAAAAAAGACACATGTCTGCATCACGCGCACATGCACGCACACGCACACACAATTGAAACGGATTTAGGCATCAGAGTGTTAATAGGACGTCATAATCGGTAGCTTTGTATCACACACAACATGACAAAACCTGTGATTATCCTGGGAACAACTGCATGTGCGTAATGAGCATGTGTTTTGCTCACATCTTTGGCCTGCAGCTAGCCGCCTGCTTTTACTGTATTTTGTTTCCTTGACGTATGGAGAAAGATAGTCCTTTCACACCAAAAGCCAGTGAAATCCTTTCGATCAGAGTTTCCCAACCTTTGGCTTTTGGACTTCAATTCCCAGAAGTTTTAACTTAATTCCCTCAAAGCACTGATCTGCCAATGGACTGACTTAGGCTTCTGGGAACCGAAGTCCCCATGCTTTAGGTTCAAACCTGTTCAAAAAAAGCCATTTATTTGAGCTAAGATGGCTAAGGGGGATTCTTGCGCTGCACAAACAAGCCAGCAAAAGGCTTTCCCTCCCTCCCTAATCGGATAAAAAGGGAGAATGGCTTTCCAGGAAAAAGGACATTTAAATGTCTAAAAGAAGAGAGGATCGTGCCGGCCTTGTAGCTTTTAAGGCCATGCGGAGAACCTTGATCCACTTCTAATTATAGTATCCCATCCCAGCCAGGAAATAAACATCTCACTGAGTTTTCTCCATGTTCTCTTTTGGTTTCTGGGAAAATGTTGTTTGGGAACCTCGTGGAAGTGCTATATTAGTTGACAGGTGCTTAATAGCATGGAAAGGCCATTAATTTTAAAGGAAGAGGGTGTCCGCCATTCCAGCTAAAGGACAGCAGTGGCTCAAGTGGCTAAGATGCTGACTGGGAGGTGGGAGGTCAGAAGTACTGCATGACGGAGTGAGCGCCCGTCGTCTGTCCCAGCTCCTGCCAACCTAGCAGTTCGAAAATTGCAAGGAATTGCAAGTAGATAAATAGGGACCACTTCGGTGGGAAGGGAAACAGCATTCTGTGCGCTCCGGTGTCTAGGCATGCCTGCCACATGATCACAGAAACGTCTGTAGAAGCAGACAGGCTTTGAAACAGAAATGAGCACTGAACCCTAGAGCTAGGAAGTCATTGCAATGAAGAATGAAGAATTAAGACAAGGTTAGAGGCAATCAAAGGCCCGGATTGATATATACGCTCTTCATTCCTGTCTGTTTTTACTTGCTTCCATCTTCTACCTCTTGTCACTAGGAGGCTGAGGCACATGTGCCTGATTTGGTTGGGTGACTTTTAAACATGTTGTTGTTTATTCTTCTTTAGATCCTTGAGAATTAAATTTCTAGACACATTGGGAATTTTATCTCTGTTTCCCGACAGATCCGTCGAAGGCGCCTCGCCCGGCTCGCTGGCGGGCCGTCTTCCCAGCCCACGACACCGCTTACGTCCCCGCAGCGGGAGAATCCACCCGGGCCACCCGTAGCAGCTCCCTCCCCTGCGGCACCCCATAATTTTGGGCTCAATGTTCACCCCATGACTCCTGCTACCTCTCCAATCGGCGCATCAGGTAAGCTAGGGGTGCCCAAACTTTTTGGGCTGATGGCCAGTCACATGGTTCAGGGAGCAGGTCACTATGGCCCAGGGGCTGGATCCGGCCCTGATACCAATTCATGCGGTCCCCGAGCCGTCGTCGCTCCTGGAAGTAGAAGTAAAATGGGAGTGGATCTGGGCCCTGGCCTGTAGTTTGGGCACCCTTGAGCTAAGCCCAGTCTAATAAATCCCCACTCAGCTTGCTCTGAGACAGGGTAGCATCCCTCCTGTTAGGTGGTGAGAGCATGGTGCAGCATTGTTATGTTTCTTTTTTATTTTATGTACTGGGAAGGGGGTTTAAGAACTGGATTAACAAAACCAATGTTCTCCCGTCCTCAAGGCGTAGCCCACCGAAGCCAGAGCAGCGAAGGCGTGAGCTCTCTCAGCAGCTCTCCATCCAATAGCCTTGAAACACAGTCTCAGTCCCTCTCCCGGTCGCAAAGCATGGACATCGACAACGTCTCCTGTGAGAAGAAGTAAGCAGAGCTCTGTTCGGGGGGCTCCACTTAAGCCTGTCTCTTCACTGGTTGCTTAGGCCAGCTTAAACAAGAGAGTGAGTGTAACTTTTCCAGGAATGCCTAAAGCAGGGGTCCTCAACCCTTTTTAAGCCGTGGGCCGGGCCATGCCTCACTATTGGTGGGCCGGACCCCCTTCCACCGCCACTGTTTGGGCCACTAAGAGGACACCCCCTGCTTTACCAACCTGGAGGAATCCTGGCTGTCCTCCTCGCCCGCGTTTGGCCAGAGCAGTCCCCGGGAAAGACGCGTGCAGTCGCATGTGTCCACCTTCCTTTCCTCCTTCTGCTTGGCTTGGCCCTAACGGAGATCTGTAGCAGGGTGGATGTTGTAAGGCTTACAATATCCGCCCTGCTATGGAGCGTTGTTAGGGACACGCTAAGCCATTTCTTAAGCCATCCTTCAGAAGCCTAAGAGAGCCGTTCCACCGCCAGCGTTGTCGTGCCTGTTCTGGCTTTTGCTCTTCCAGTCTTGCCTCTTGTCCAGACATTAACGGGATCTGTTTTTTATATATGCAGTATGTCCCAGGTGGACGTAGATTCAGGAATTGAGAACATGGAGGTTGATGAAAATGACCGAAGGGAGAAACGGAGCCTTACCGATAAGGTGGGTGAGCCAAATAGGTTGGAAACTCTTGACTATTATCATTGGTAAGATAGATGTTAACGTGGCTCTTGCTCGAAAGCCAGTCTCTGTTCACAGCCAAAGAGCCTGCAGACGTTTCCATGGACAAGTGTCAGTGCATGACTAGACACAGGTTGTTACCTTTCCCGCTGAAGCGGCATCTGTTTATCGACTTGCAATTTCTTGCTTTCATACTGTTAGGTTGGCAGGAGCTGGGGCAGACGACGGGAGCTCACTCCGGCGTGCAGCGCTCGGGTCTTGAACTACTCACCTGCCAACCTTCCAGTCAAGTTCAGTGCCTTCATCGCTAAGCCGCCGCAGTCCCTTGGTTGAATCTGTCATTGGTTAAATCTGCCTTAATTTGACAATGAAAGCTGTCTATCATTTATTTACAGTGCTGTGCAAAAGTCTTAGGCCCAACCATAGCTGGTTTTGGGGGGGAAATTCAGTGAGTGATGGGGGAGACTGAGGCTGGGATAGTTCAGTCCCTGAGCCATCGAGACACTTCAATGTTGGAGACAGCCTTCTGTTGACTCTCCTTTAAACTCTCTCCAAGTTTGGTGAAGTTTGGAGTTAGGATGTCCAAGTTATGCGCCCCCCCCCCTCACTCATTGTATTTTCCCCAAACCAGCTGTGAGTGACACAAGACTTTGCTTAGTATTGTATGTTTACTTCCCAGTTTTCTTTCCAAATTAATTGTAGTTAAAACCATGCTGCCAAGATATCCAGGGTTTGTTTCAGACTTCAGACCCACCAGTCTACTGATGTGGGTATTAATCAGAACCTGGGGAGGCGAATCGAGGTTCGCTGTGTGTTCAGCTTGCCTCTAAGACTGCAAGATATATTCCAGCATTCTCGATTTTGGCATTTTGCAGCCTTTGTAGAATGATTTTTTTTTGCCACACTGCAATAAACAGTACTAGATGCTACCATGTTGCATGAACCTTGGCACCCCGGCTGTTCTTGGACTTCAGTTCCTAGAAGCCCAAGTCTCTGTGAATCCACACGGATGGGTTTACTGTGTGTACACTAGCTGTTCTCAGACTTCAATTCCCAGAAGCCCAAGTTAGGACTGCTGCTGATCAGTGCTTCTGGGAATTGAAGTTCAAGAACAGCTGGAGTGCCCAAGGTTCGCCACCACGGTCTGGAAGGCCCCAATTTCAGAGATACCAAAATACTTAAGTTTGAGTCAAGGCTCTTTTCATGGCATTGTGAAAATAAACATTTGTTCTTTTTTTCCCTCTCCTTCTGTTTCTTCTTGTGTGGAAAGGAGCCCCTGACAGGGTCCGAAATCTCAGAAGAGCAAGCCTTGCAGCTAGTCTGTAAGATCTTCCGGGTCTCCTGGAAAGACCGGGACAGAGACGTCATCTTCTTAACGTCGCTTTCTGAGCAGTTCAAACACAATCCAAAAGAAGGTAAGAAGGTTGAAAATCTCTCTGCGCTCTTCTAAAAGGTTTCAGATTCAGAATGGTCGACTGTACACGTAAATGGTGCTTTGAGCCATATCCGGCCCACGAGCCTTAGGTTGGGAACCCCCATGCTAGACCGTTTAGACATGAGATGTTCAACAGTGAAAGTCTGCTCGTGCGATGCTTACACGTCCTCCTCTCTCCTCTACTCCAAAGTGTTCTCAGACTTTAAAGACTTGATCGGGCAGATTCTGATGGAGGTTCTGATGATTTCGACCCAGTCGAGAGAAGAAAACCCCTTTGCCAGCTTAACAGCCACATCTCAGCCTATCGCCGCAGCTGCCCGGTCGCCCGACAGGAGCCTGGTTCTCCACACGGGTTCCAATCTGGGAACAAGTCCCATCTTCTGTAATGTGGGTTCGTTTGGGTCCAGCTCATTGTCAAGGTAAGCACGTCAGCGTGGCTAGATTATTTTGCGCACCAACCTCGCAAGAAAAGGGCCATTCAGGTTCTGAATGTCCTTCAGGCAATTGAAATGTGTCTACTCCCCGCATTGGGAGTGGACAATTTGAACCCTACTATGTGTCTTTTCTCACATAAAAGCAGAGTCCAGGTTGCCCCTTACATCCCCACATCCATGGGTTCAGCATCCATAGTGTCAGATATCTGTGGGTCTAAACCAGGGGTTCCCAACCTTTTCAAGCCAGGTGCCGGTTCACGCTCTCTCAGTCAGCTTCAAGGGCTGGATGGCCATTTTGCCTTGCCTGCACGATGGAGGTGGCCATTTTGTCCCAACAGCTTCAAAGGGGATGGGCATTTTGTTTCTCAAATGCTCTTGGAGGGGCGTGAAGGCCACATGAAATGGCACCACAGGGCAGATCTGGCTCACGGGACTTAGGTTGGGAACCCCTGGTCTAAGGTTTTTTTAATTTAAAAAATCCTGAAACCTACCTTTTGAAATATCAGACACTGCCCTACAGATGATTGTGCATTGTTACTGTTAAGTTTTTGTCCTGCCTTTCCACTACAAGATAGTGTCCAAGACTGTTAGCAAACACCATTCAGACCCAATTAAAAATAAATTGTATAAGGATTTATAAGGATTAAGAATCTGCCACAGTATGCAGATTGAAATCTGGTGCTTCTCAGAAATGAAGAACATATAGCCCTGACTATGGCTAAATGGGGGGCTGCGAGTGGCAGAAATCTATCGCTAAGCTTATAGAAGCATATTGTGGCAGAAATGTAGCTGTAGTTATTTTAAATAAAAGATCTAGTGATCTAGCACATTCAGAGGGGGAAATTAGCCTAGAAACATCAAAGTCACTGTTGCTGAAAACAAAGTGTAAGACAAAACGGGATCGATCATAGAAGTTCTCATGTTATCTTAAGATCCATTTGGAAGATCAAGGTATGTATCGTTAGCAAGTCTATTTAAAAGAATGTCCTTCTTCTAGAATACCAGAACAACACAATGGTTGTTGTATGTCTATTTCAGGTTTTTACTATTGCCCAGAGTGGGAAAATATCCCAGATGAGCAGTATAGAAATCTAACAAACAAACAAAAATCCTGAAATACATAGTAAACATGTACAGTGGAACCTCGGTTAACAAACGGCTCGGTTAACAGAAGGAAAGCCATAGAAAATAGTGGCTCGGTTTACGGGTATTAATTTGTATCCCACCTTTCTCAAGGTGGCCTAACAACATATCAGTAATACAATAACCAAAAATCATCATATCTAAATACAATATACAGAATTTCAACACAAGATAATCATAATAATCAATGCATAGTTATACAATAAATCAATATTACAGAATATTAAGATGAATGGCTTTTTATAGATCAGGGAATGACAGAATCGTGAGAACTCTAGTCTGGGAAAGGCACTAGTGAGTTTCCTTACATCTTTCCACCCTCCTTTTTGTCTTTTATTTCCCCGTTACCTAAATTGCCAACTTTTCTCTCTGTGTTTTTCTGTGCGTCTCCGTTCCTTCCGTCTCTTTGTTCGCAGCCTCTATGGAACCAGCCCTGCCCCTAATTTCAGTTTTGTCGGCCCCCCGTCTTTGGCTGGTTCCTTTCTCGCCTCTTCCGCCAGCCCGGTTACCCCGACTGTGGCATCCTCCCTTCCTGCTAGTCCCCACATCACGCCGGTGGGCCCAGTGAGCAACCAACCCTCCTCCCCACGGTACCGCCCGTACACTGTGGCGCACCCCTGGGCCGCCCCGGTTCCTCCCGCCTCAACCAGTGCCTCCGTCCCTCCTCGCTGTCCTGCTCCTCCGGTTCTCAGCACCAGCCCTCCAGTTTTGCGAGCCGGTTCCTCCGGGATCAGACCGGCCATTCTGGCCCTGCCTGTGTTCCCTGCTTTCGGCAGGCCGATGCCTCTCCTGGGCCGGATGCCGTCTAGGTATTCTTCACCGACGCGGTTTCATGCGTGCCTTGCAGTGTTGCGGTGACTTGGCGTGCTTTCGAAGAACCTAACTTAGATACCTATGAAACTAACCTTTTTTAAAGCCGTACCTTTTTCGAGTTGTGTTCCTAATTGTATTTGAGCTGCACTAACACACTGACTCGAATCGTAAAGCTTTTTAGGCTTGTGTCTCCGACAGGGATATTGGCATGTTTGGCTTGTGGAAAAGATGATGGGGAAGGGGAAAGAGACACAGTGTAGTCCTGGTCCCTTTCACAGGAGGAGGAGGAGAGGTGTCTAGCCTATGACTTACTTAGGTAAAAGTCTCCCTTGCTCGAAAGCCAGTCGTAGCCGACTTTGGAGTTCGGTGCTTAGCTCCATTTAGAGCCAAAGAGCCGGGCGCTGTCTGTGTCTGTAGACAAAGTGGTGTCTATTTATCTACTTTCAATGTCTTGCTTTCAAGCAGCGAGGTTGACAGGAACCAGGACAGAGACGGGAGCTCACTCCATTGTGCAGCAGTCGGGTCTCGAACTGTTGACCTTGCCGGCCTTCCAGTCGTCAGGTTCAGCATCTTAACCACTCAGCCACCGCAGTCTCTTACCTTCCCACTTACATTTTCTGTAGCCAATCGCTGTGTTTGGATGGAGGCTTTTCTGTCATTTTCTAGGCTTCATGTTCTTTCCTCGGCGCTTTATTTATTTTCCCTCGACACCCGATGGGGCAAAAGAGGAAACTAAGAAGATCTATTTATTTATTGTGCCTTTGGCTTCTCGTCTGTTAAACCGCACGTCCTGTTTTCCTGGGTGCATACCTGGCTACGGCTGATAAAACCAGGATTACCTGCTACCCTTTCCCCAGAGGCTCAGAGTTCACTCCTTGCCTCTGTTCCTTCCTGCGCATAATGTGCCACCGAGTCATTGCCTTTGTCTTCATCTGGATCCAGAGTTAAGACTTTTGTGCTTGTTTGGGCCCGTTGTGCAGCCACGTGTGGTTTTAAAAGACTGCTCTTGACTTTCAGGCTCAAATTTTCCTGCATGTTTGCTGTGAAAGAAACAACAACCCCAGATTGCCAATATACATGCATTAAAGGAAAAATACAGTAAAAATACCCAACGTACGGGGGGAAAACTCAGTTCCCTGGCCTCATTCGTAACTTGGTTTTTTTCCATAACTCGAGGTGTTCCCATAGAAAACGGCGGCAGCGCCATTTTGGCAGTGAAAACAGCCACCCCGTTTTCAAAAATTTTGTAAACGCCCCCCTTTTTTTGGGAAATTGGTACCCTGGGTTACAAAAAAACATTTTGTAACCTGGTTGTTCTCCGTAAATCGGGACCCCGGTTTACAAATTTTTTTAAAGTAACTTTTCGTAAATTGAGTTGTTCATAAGTCGAGTCGTTTGTACGTCGGGGTTTTTACTGCATCCCCTTCACTTTTCTTTCCTTCTTCCCCTCTCTTCCACTCACCATTCCCTCTTTGCTTTCGTTGCGCATAGTCTGTACGAGACCCCGCTCTCCTTCCTCCTGGCTGTTTCCAATGTGTCTGGGGACAGTTCCGATGAAGAAAACGAGGATGACGATGATTTTTCTTGTGTCCAGTTTGGGCCCAGGTATTAAAAAAACAACCCTGTGTGGTTTGCTCTGCATTCGGTCACTTCAAAAGATGACGGCAACTAACATGCGGTTGTGCTAAAACTGACTGCCTTGACCCTGTAGCCCAAAATCTGCGTTTAGTTCCACGGCCCTCTTAACCTTATTTCCCCCTGAAGCATTTTTGTGTGTCATAAATTCTCACCATTAACCCTGCTTTATTCCTTCCTGAGCTTCAGAGAATAGCTGTCTGAGATTCCCTTAAAATGGGTAAGGTAAAGGTTTCCCTTACTCGAAAGCCAGTCGTATCCGACTCTAGGGTGCAGTGCTCAACTCTGTTTCTAAGCCGAAGAGCCGGTGCTGTCTGCTTCTGCAGACGTTTCCGTGGTCATGTGGCAGGCATGACTAGACACCGGAGTGCACAGAACGCTGTTACTTCTCACCGAAGTGGTCCCTATTTATCTACTTGCAATTTCTTGCTAGGTTGGCAGGAGTTGGGGCGAAGACGGGAGCTCATTTCTGTCCTGCAGTACTCGGGAATTGAACTGCTGACCTTCCGCTTCCCAGAGTGCTTGAAATGTGGATTTGCACCAGTTACTCCATTAGGAAAGCTGAGCACAGAAGAATAGATGCCTTTGAAATGTGGTGTTGGAGGAGAGTTTTGAGAGTCCCCTGGACAGCGAGGAGAACAAATACGTCGATCTTAGACGAAATCAACCCCGACTGCTCCTTGGAAGGTCGAATAGTAAAGATGATGTACTTTGGACATCCAATGATAAGAGAGGATTCACTTGAGAAAGCCTTGATGCTGGGAAAGGTGGAGGGCAAAAGAAGAAAGGGGCGGCCAAAGATGAGATGGCATTGTAGACGCAATTTGCACAGAGCTGGGTGGGTGGAGGACAGAGGTGCATGGCAGGCCATGGGGTCGCAAAGGGTCGGAATCGATTGTGCGACTGAACACCAACAACTCTCAACCTTAACAAGTTTGGATGATACCTGCTCTCTTAGGACAGCCTGCTGCACTTCTGGGGAGTGTTTAGCCCTGTGGTTCCCAATGTGGGGCCCAGTCCCTACAGTGGGGGGCTTCAATTCCCAGACGCCTAGGTTAGTCCATTGGCTGATCAGTGCTTTGGGGGAAACTGATTTAGGATTAAAAGTCCAGAATCCAAAGGCTGGGAAACGTTGGTCTAGACCTTATGTCCTCAAACTTGGCTCTCCAGATGTTCTTGGACTTCAATTCCCAGAAGCCCAGATTGACAATCCTGCTGATCAGGGCTTCTGGGAATTGACGTTCAAGAACATCTGGAGTGCCAAGGTTCGCCGTCACTGCCCTATAACTGGGATGCTGTAGCAGTCCCTTTCTGGTTATGTGGTTTTTTGCACCTCTTTCAACTGGCACACCGTCTGTAGAGAGGTGTTTAACGAAAGAGCCTATGCGTCATAGTGGTCTGTATTAGAAGAATTGAGGCTTAAGACCCAACAAGTTCAGGTCTGCACTGAGCCACTGAACTCCCTGGGCAATTGTGGCTTGGTTGCTTTCTCAACTTGAACACTAGCGCACGGTCATAGCGATAAACTAAGGAAGATTTGATTTATTCGATTGGACTCTGTACGCTGCTAGAGTTCATTAGGGGAAAGAGGGGATGTCAGGGTACTAAAATAATAGCAGTTTTGGTGAGGTTCGGGAAATAATGCAGTCAAACATCTGGAAGATCGCCGCTTTGTAAGGTGGTGCAGGGGTTAAACTGCTGTTCTGCAGCCAGAAGGTTGTGAGTTCGATTCTGACTAGGGTTCGAGGTTGACTCAGCCCTCCCATCCTTCGGAGTTTGGCAAAATGATTCCCCAGCATGTTGGGGGCAAAATGCTCATTAACTTGTGAATTGCCCAGAGAACGGCACTAAGTGCTAGAAATGCGATTGCTTTGCTTTGTGTGTAAGCATCCAATTATAAACCAAATACAGGCCTTCCTTAAGTGGCCTCCGCGCGGCTCCTGCAGAAGCAGCCCAGACTCACGATCTCCGTTTATGTGCGGTGGTTTTTAATAAATAAATAAATAAATAAATATATTTCCCTTGTGTTTTCAAAGCGGTGGCGGTTCCGGCGGGGCGAGCGTGTCTGACTCGTGCAGCGACCATTTCACCATCGAGACGTGCAAGGAGACGGAGATGCTGAACTACCTCATTGAGTGTTTCGACCGGGTGGGGATTGAGGAGAGGAAAGCCCCAAAGGTACGTCTGGAAAGCGCGCGCGCGCACGAGAGAGATGTCAGCTGTCTTTAAGAAAGTATGATTTAATACAGCGCAGAACAGCAGTGGCCATTTCCTCCTTTATTATGATCTTAGATTCGATTGGCCATTTTTCATTCTGTGGGTCAGTTTGTTTTGTGAAATGGCTTTATGTGCAACGTTGCAGACTATACACCCTTACAAAAAGCCCTTGATGGCACAAACCAGGGGTTCCCAACGTTTCAAGTCACCATTCTCAGTCACCTCCGAGGGCCATTTTGCCCTGCCTATATGACGAGGGGGCCATTTTGTCCCAACAGCTTCAAAGGGGGTGGCCGTTTTGTTTCTTGAATGCCCTTGCAAAGGGGGCTGCATGAAATGGCACCATGGGCCAAATCCAGCCCGTGGGTCTTAGGTTGGGAACCCCTGGGTTAAGCTGCTGTCCTGCAGCCAAAAGGTTGTGAGTTCAACCCTGACCAGGGATTAAGGTTGGCTCAGCCTCTTCCATCCATCTGAGGTTGGTAAAAATTGAGTACCCAGCATGTTGGGGGCAGGTGTGGGGGACACCAGCGACATAGCAACCCTGGCCTGTTGGCTAATTTAACAGAGATCTCTCTGTTTTAAGTTATTTTATGCTCTTTAAAGCTTTTAATCTTTTTAATATTGTCAGTAGTTTTTTATGGGTTTTTATTGCTTTTAAAACTGCTATTGGTTTTATTTTCTGTGAGCCGCCCAGAGTCTGGCGTTGGGCATCAATACAAATTAGAAATGAATGAATGAGTGTGCATTAACTTGTGAACTGCCCAGAGAGTGCACTAAAGCTCTATGAGGCGGTATAGAAGTGTGAGTGCTTTGCTTTGCATTTTCCCTAATTGTGGTGGCATACAAATGTAATTAATGAATAAATCAGAGGCTCCCAACCTACGGCCCACCGGCTAGAGCCAGCCCATGGCACCATTTCATGTGGCCTCCCCACCCCCTCTAAGGGCGTTCAAGAAACAAAATGTCTGCCCCCTTTGAAGCTGTTGGGACAAAATGGCCGTCTGGCCCTCGAAGCTGACTGAGAGAGCTTGGCCCGGCCCCTGGCTTGAAAAGGTTGGGAACTCCTGGAATAAACAAACAAAACTCCCTTTAGCCTGTGCTATTGGGAGCCTCATAGGCTGTGCCTTCTTAATTTTTGGAAGAATGGTGTGCTGTTATTGATGTTCAATGAGCATCTTGTCCACTTCCTTCACTTGCTGAGAAGCTTTTGTTTGTTGCTGCCTCTTCTTGTTTTCTCCCCCGGTGCGTCACCCAGATGTGCAGCCAGCCCGTGGTGAGCCAGCTGTTGAGCAACATCCGGTCCCAGTGCATTTCCCATGCTGCTTTGGTGCTCCAGGGATCTTTGACACAGCCGAGGTGAGTGACTGAGCATAACGGCTCATCAGGAAATTCAATTTGCAGGTTCGGCATTGGGCCATCCACTTTGATTTGCAAGGAAAAGGTGGGGTGAAGTGAAGATTTAGGCTGCTGCCTTTCAACAAACAGGTGACTGGGTTTAACCCTCACGATTTGCACCCTGTCTTCCAAGCAGTTGAAGCAACAGAGGATGCTGAGCCACCTCTCTTCAGTGAACAGCACACAGAAATCCACATCACTATTCTAAAAAACACCCATAGGCCCCATTTCTGTCCATGACATAAATAGAGATCAGATGGATTCATTAAGGAGCAGGGTTGGGGCAACTCCAGGGGTTGAGGGACTTTAAGGTGGCTTTAATGTGTGTCCCATTTTTTCTTCCCGGTTGCCAAAGGTCCGTACAGCAGCAGTCGTTGCTCGTCCCGTACATGCTTTGCCGGAACCTCCCTTTTGGCTTCATCCAAGAGCTGGTCCGGACGACCCACCAGGACGAAGAGGCGTTCAAACAGGTGAGACCTGCCTGTCTGTCTTGCCGCCACTACTTCCTTAACGCCTTCTTTTTATGTCCAGGTCAAACTCTAAGCTGCCAAAGCGAAGCTACCGTCTTGGCTATTGTTAGCCAAACTTAAGTCCTCACCGGTGCATGTCTCTGGTATCCATTGGCAGTCCAGTAAACAATCCGGATTCTGTATCTCTCCACATTCACACCGTGTGTTGTTGCCCGCCAGCAGCCCCCACTTGAGCCTGTTGGCCTTGCATTGAGCGACTCCGACCCTCAGCCTATTCAGGGTCCTCAGGAGGTTTGAGATCTTCAGCTATGTCCACCTTTAATGATATTCCTTGTCCAGTGAGCTCCTTCTCCTGCCTTCTAATTTGATTTGGCTCTTGCGCACCCTCAAGAATGTTTCTTCTTGCCATAAAGCTCTTCCTGGATCTGAGCCGGTGGACTTGAGGCGCATCTCCGTTCAGAGGGTGTCAAAGATGCTTCTCTTGCTTGCTTCTCTTGGCGTCTGCTGCTACTTCTCTCCTGATCTTAGGTTGAGCAGTACCTAGAAGAGGGTATATTTTCTCAACCGGTGTAGGTTTGAGGCATGCTGTCACTCTATGCGTGGCTTCGTTCACATCGATATCCACTTGTTTTTCGTGTGTGGGTGTGCTCCATATTGGAAGCAGCCTACTCTGCTGCACATCAGCTCAGGGCACAATGGGTGGAAGGAATGCAGAGCTCACTGGAATGACGTTGTTGGTCTTGGCCAATTCATGGTCGAGGTGGTGATGCATAGAAATGGGCCTGAAATAGCCTTGTTTCCTAAATTGGGAAGTCTAGGGAACCTTTATTTCTTGATTCGGTGTTTAATTGGTAACTTTTATATTATATTTGTAATATGCACCCTTGTGATTTGTAATTAACTTTTATTTTTATTATATTGTATGGTGTTATTTATCTTTGTGCTTCTTTATTAATTGTATTATTATGGTATTGGCGTGTTGTAATTTGCCGTCCTGAGTCAGCTTCGGCCAAGAAGGGCAGGATATAAATTAAAATTTATTATTATTATTAACACAGCTATACAAATTGAATGGATGAATCAATCAATCAATCAGTTTCCCAACTTTCCTCTTTTCCTACCCACAGATATTTATCCCCATCCTCCAAGGCCTGGCGCTGGCTTCGAAAGAGTGCTCTCTTGACAGTGATAATTTTAAATACCCTCTTATGGTAAGTAGCATTCCTCATTCTTTTGACTTGTCGGACAAGACGTTATTTCCTAAACCATGCGCTTGACTGTCTGGGGAGGCCGGTTTTGTCCTTACGGCGGCAAAAACGAGGTGAGACCGGATCACTTTGGATCACAGGGACGAAATCCTCTTCTGTGTGATGGGGGTGGTGGGGAAGGAGGGGAATCGTTGCTCTAAGAAACCTAGTTAATTAGAAAGAAAGGATCGCATTTAATCTTCTCCTGGGCATGTTAGTGATCCCTGTGTGGGGTTGTGATTTTACGTCCAGAGAGGGAGATTTAAGCCCTTCCCCCCCCCCCATGTATGGTGAAACGGTAGAGGCATGTAAGCCCTTTCCCCCCCATGTATGGTGAAACGGTAGAGGCCTAACCACTGGTCTGGTAACTGGTGAACATTGGATCTGAGGGGGGGACGTGAAAGGATGGAATTAAATCACAAACGAAAGAGGTTGGTGTGGGGTGGCGGGGTCAGATTGCATGTTTCCATTGTGCGGCTACACAGTCCAGGAGATGTGCAATGTGTGGCCCCATTGTTCACAACTCTCCGCTTGCCGTTGTCTTGCGTGTCGTCAGAGCCCCCCGTCCGTCCGAGGGCGGAGAGAGAAGGCTCTTTTTTGTTTCAGAGGTTCGCCACATCCCCCTAACGACCTCCTGCTCTTCATTGTAAGACAAAGGCTTTGGTGTAAGGGGGGGCGGGGAAGACAAAGGCGCCTTTCAGTTTCCGGACCGGCTCTTCAATCGCTTGCTCTGGACTTTACTGGGAAATATTTGTGTTGGTGGGCTGCAAAATCTAGCACAAATTGGCTATGAACAAATGAGGAAGGGGTGTGTGAAGTTGGCTAAAGTTTAATTAAGTCGACCGTTTCCCCCGGTCTCGAACTGCCGACTTGCCAGCCTTCGAGCTAACAAGGCGAGCTTCTTAACCACTGAGCCACCGCGGCCCCATTTATACATATTATTATTATAATAATCAGGTGGTGTAGTGGTTAAACTGCTGTACTGCAGCCGCAACATTGTGAGTTTGATCCTGACCAGGGGTCAAGGTTGACAGCCTCTTCCATCCTTCCAAAAAGCTGGGACAGAGATGGGTGCTCACTCCGTCGTGCAGTACTCCGGTCTCGAAGGGCTGACCTTCCAATCGTCAAGTTCAGCATCTTAACCGCTAAGTCACTGCAGCATAATGCATAATGAGTTAGCTACCAATTAGGTCTTAAGACATAGCTGTCCTTATCCCTCCTAAAGATCCGTTCTTTCATTAATCAGTCAATGAACCTGTAAGAGATCTGTCTGATCCATTTATTCCCTTTTTCCCCCTTTCCCTTTTTGTCCAGGCTTTAGGTGAACTGTGTGAAATCAAGTTTGGGAAATCTCATCCCGTGTGTAGCTTGGTAAGTGGAAAGCCCTCCAGCTGAGATGTTTGTTTCTTGCCTTGCCGTTGGATCTGTGCATGTTTATGTTAGAAAAAGCAGGGAAGTTAGGTGGCAGAGCACTTGGAAGGAACAAAGCTCCCTATCAGTTATTCACATGTGGCATTCCCCCCCCCCTCTCCCCTCCATTACAGGTTGTGTCTTTGCCTTTGTGGCTGCCAAAGTCTCTCAGCCCGGGGACAGGTCGGGAACTACAACAGCTGTCTTACCTTGGTGCTTTCTTAAGCATCTCCGTCTTTGCCGAAGATGATGTAAGTGTTGAGAGGAAAGGCAGGGCTACTGAAACAGCTGTAAATGCATGCCCATGAAAGGGATTCACAATTCTCCCTGCTCGCTGGCGCACAGTGACACAGATGCTGATGGGGCATAAGCCTTTGTACACCCACATTCAGGAGGCTTAGACTTAGGGGTTCTCAGACTAAGGCCTGCAGACCACATCCGGCCCCTGGCACCATTTCATGTGGGGCCCACTCACCTCTAAGGGCATTCGAGAAACAAAATGGCCATTTCTTTGAAGCCGTTGGAACAGAACACACACACACATACACACACACCCATTGTGCAGGCAGGGCAAAATGGCCATCCGGCCCTCGAAGCTGGGAACCCCTGGCTTAGACCAAGAAAATCTCTGGGTGCCACTAGCACAGTGATGGTGAAACTTGACGATGACATTATTGTAATTGGGGTCATTATATTGTAATTAGTTGTTGACTGTTTTAGTTATGTATAATATTTTGTTATTGTGATTATATTATGTTATTATTGTGATTGTATATTGTATTTTTAATAAGTTGTAAATGCCACCCAGAGTCGGCTGAGTGGGGTGTGGTATAAATTAAAATTTATTATTATTATCATCATCATCAGAACATGTGGAACGAACACTCTCTGTAACTGTTATCTCACTTAAATCTCTCTTTCTCCCCCTTTACTCTTCGCAGCCTAGAGTAGTCGAAAAATACTTCTCCGGCCCTGCCATCACCTTAGAAAACACCCGGGTCGTTAGTCAGTCCTTGCAGCATTACCTGGAGTCCGCCAGGGTAGGTGATCGCACGTGAATCAGCCGCATTTGACTTCTTCTTTTTGGCCGCGTTAAATAACGCCGTCGGGAAACCAGCGACGCCCTTGCCATTAATGGAACGGAATGATTTGCAGACTTGTCAAGTGTTTGGGGAGACCACGGTGGCTGGGTGGTTAAGATGCTGAACTTGATGACTACAAGGTCGGCAGGTCAGCAGTTTGAGACCCAAGTGCTGCATGACAGAGTTAAGTTCCTGTCATCGGTCCCGGCTCCTGCCAACCTAGCAAGAAATTGCAAGTAGATAAATAGGCACTGCTTTGACAGGAAAGGTATCAGTGTTCTGTGCACTCCGGTGTCTAGCCATGCCTGCCGAAGAGCCACGCTGTCTGCATCTCCAGATGTTTCCGTGGTCATGTGGCAGGCATAACTAGACAATGTTACCTTTCGAAGTGTTACCTGCTTATCTACTTGTGATTTCTTGCTTCCGAACGGCTAGGCGGTCGAGCTGGGTTAGGCGACAGGAGCTCACTCCGCCATGCAGGACTCGGGAATCGAACTGCTGTCCTCCTGACCTTCCAAGGTGTCAAGTTCAGTGTCTTAACCACTAAGCCACCGCTCTGGGAATGTTGCATTTTTTTTGAAGGTCCATTAACTTCCCGTTCAGTTACAAGCTGCTAATTCTTTGCTTACATTTCCAGCAAGAGCTGTTCAAGATCCTGCATAGTATTTTACTCAACGGAGAAACCCGGGAGGCAGCTCTCAGCTTCATGGCCACTGTGGTCAACGCGAACATGAAGAAGGCTCAGATGCAGGTGATGCTCTCCCCCGCCCCCCCAATAACCCCCCCCCCCTACTGTGCATGTAAGGCAAGAATATCCCAGCCCACTAACATGGGCAGGCAAGATTTGAGTGTGGGTTTTCCCCCAAGCAGCTTGTGCATCATCTAGATCCGTGATGGCGAACCTTGGCACTCCAGATGTTCTTGGACTTCAATTCCCAGAAGCCCCCCATACGAATGGGTTTACCGCGGTTTGTTCAGCCCACGCTGCCCTTGTCGATATGATATGAAATGATAAATCTTTATTGTCATTGTCCTGCACAGAACAACGAGATTGCTGCAGTTCATCCGGCCTACATTGTCCTCGCCGCTCCCGGAAGTGGAAGCAAAACGCGCCCATAAGGTTAAGACTCTTCCGGGTTAACCCTTCCTCCGTCTGGGCGCGTTTAACTTCCGCTTCCGGGAGCGACGAGGGCAGTGCAGGCCGGATGAACCGCAGTAAACCCATTGTTGTGGATTCACGGGGCTTGGGCTTCCGGGAATTGAAGTCCAAGAACATCTGGAGTGCTCCAAGGTTCGCCATCACAGATCTAGAGCACTGTTGGTGAACCTTTTAGAGACCCAGTGCCGAAACAGAGGGGCAGGGTGAACTCTGTGCTGAGGGACAGGGAGGAAGCGAATGGAGAAAAGGTCATGGCACCTGTAATCCATCCCTATAACCAGGGCTACTTGATTCCGTCTCCGTGGCCTTTAGGTAGGCAAGTTAACCAGGGCCAAGGCTAAATGCTCGTTCTGTGACCTCCGTGTCACAGCCTTCTCTTCTTCAATCCTGGAGCTTGTAAAATGCCTCCTTAACTCTCTCTCTCTCTCTGGCCGGCAGACGGATGACCGGTTGGTGTCCACCGACGGCTTTATGCTCAACTTCTTGTGGGTGCTGCAGCAACTGAGCACGAAGATCAAGCTGGAGACGGTCGATCCCTCTTACATCTTTCACCCCCGCTGCCGCATCCTCCTCCCGCCGGACGAAACGCGGGTAAAAGCCACCATGGAGGACGTGGGCACCTGGGTGACGGAGCTGGGTGAGTTTCTACCTGTCGCGGGGGTCGCGTTCGCTTTCCACCCTTGTGGGTAAACGAACAAGGACAGACGCGGGAGTTTAACTTGAAGTCCTCTAGATTGCTTAGAGTAGGGGGACTGCGGTGGCTTAGTGGATGAGACGCTGAACTTGACAGCTGGAAGGTCGGCAGGTCAGCAGTTCGAGACCCGAGTGCTCCATGATAGAGTGAGTTAGCATCCTCTGTCCCAGTTCCTGCCAACCTAGCAGTTCGAAAGCAAGAAATTGCAAGTAGATAAAAAAGGGACCACATCGGTGGGAAAGGTAAACAGCGTTCTGTGCTCTCCGATGTCTAGTCATGCCTGCGATATGTCCACGCAAACAGCTGCAAAATGCAGACTCTTTGGCTATAAACAGATGAGCACCAAACCCTAGAGTCAGATACGACTGGATTTTGAGCAAGCGTGATCTTTACCTTCACCTAGAATATTTAGATCAGGGGGTTCATAACCTAAGGCCTGTGGGCCAGATCCGGCCCATGGCGCACCATTTCATGTGGGCCCCCCACCTCTTCCAAGAAAACAATGGCCACACCTTGAAGCTGTTGGGACAAAATGGCCACCCCATTGTGCAGGCAGGGCAAAATGTCCGACCGGCCCTGGAAGCTGACAGAGGGAGCATGACCCGGCCCCCTGGCTTGAGAGGCCAATGTGGCTATTCTGCCTTTACGGTCTTAAATGCACACCTGCCCCCCTTTTTCATCCCCTTCCCGTTTCTCCAGCGAGGGACCTGTCTCTCTTTTCTGAGCCCAAATTCCCGACTGAATGTTTCTTCCTGACGCTCCACGCTCACCACCTCTCTATCCTACCGAGTTGCCGCCGGTACATCCGTAGACTGAGGGCCATCCGGGAACTGAACCGGTAAGCGGGAACGACACTTTGCCAAGGATTCGGGGAAAGGGGGGAATCAAAAGACGACGGTGGGTGCAGAAGTTCATTGGACTCCCAAAAAGATCAGAAAACAAGGAGGCCTGGTGGCGCGGGGGTTATGCTGCTGTACTCCACCCAAAAGGTTGCGAGCTCGATCCTGACCAGAGATCAAGGTTGACTCGGCCTTCCATCCTTCCAAGGTCGGTAAAATGAATAACCGGGTATGTTGGGGGCAAAATGCAAATTAAATTGTGAGCCACCCAGACAGGGCATGCGGCAGTTATACGGGGCGATGTAAAGAAGTGTGATTGTTTTCCTTTTGCTTTGAGAGGCAAAACAGAATATTTAGCTTGAACTCGGAGATGCAAAGAAGGAAAAATAAAATTACAGGTGAAACTCAGAAAATTAGACTATCGTGCAAATGTCCATTCATTTCGCTTAAAAGGTGAGACAAACATATGAGATAGACTCACACCATGCAAAGCGAGAGATGTCATGCCTTAATGCGTTATGATTGTGATGATCATGGCGTACAGCGTACATGAGATTATGTGATGATTACGGGGTACATGAGATTGGGGGGTTGGGGTTTTCATAAACTGTAAGCCATGAGCATCAATATTATAACAAAGGAAGGCTTGAACTATCTTGCTTTGCATGCAATGAGTCTCTATCTCATATATTTGTTTCACCTTTTAAGTTGCATGACTGGACTGAATGAACATTTGCACGATGTTCTAGTTTCACCTGTACATTCTTTGGGTAAAAGAATCATGTTTAGGATTATAGAGGTGCAATTGAATTCGAAGCGGCCGCAGTGGCTTAGTGGTTAAGATGCTGAACTTGACACACTGGGAAGGTTGGCAGGTCAGCAGTTCGAAACCCGAGTACTGCACAACAGGGTGAGCTCCCGTCTCTCAGCTCCTGCCCATCTAGCAATTCCAACAGCCGAGAAATTTGCAAGTCAGTGAATAGGTACCACTTCGGCACGAACTAAGAAACCCAGGTCAAACATTTTGAACCATCGGGGAAATAGCTTTCCTCTTCAGTTGGGTCGCTTTCAAAATCACCTTCCAGCGGATGCCGCTTTAGAACCTGGAAAGTGCCTAATTCTGAATTAGACCCTTGGCTCTCCAGGCCTCGGCTGCTGGCTTGGATGGCCTAAAGCGCCGGAAATTTCCGGCTATAAATCTTCCACTGGTCCTTGCCGAAGACAGCCGGATCCAAGCCTGGGACGCCTTCAAAGTCACCTAAAGCTCATTTATCTTCCAAAGCCTTTCAATTATTTTTAGACCTGGCTGGTTTGCAGGGAGGGCGTTTTATGAATCTAGATGAAGCTTGCTGGAGGACCATGTTCACATTCCCAGAAAGCTCTGCCAATAGCCCCATTGTTCATCCAGATCCAAGCTGGCATGAGTCACCGCGTGGCATCGCTTGACAAAAACACATGCACATTGTGTGTATATCAGAGCATATATAAAACGAAAAGGGGGGGGGGAATGTTGTGGCACTTTAAAGACGTCCGTGGAACTGCCCAAACGAAGCCGCCGTTGGGTGAGTTAATTCTGCAGTTCCTTTTGCCCGACCTACAGGTGAAAATTAAAATATTGCGCAAATGTCCATTCATTTCACTCAAAAGGTGAAGCAAATCTATAAGATAGATTCACTCCATGCAAAACGAGAGATGTCATGCCTCGATTCGTTATAAGTACGGGCGCATTTTGCTTCCGCTTCCGGGAGCGACGAGGGCTTCGCGGGCCGGATGAATTGGCGGCAGGGGCCAGATCCGACCCCCGGACTGTAGTCATCAGCCTCCTGAACTACATGACCAGCTCACGGCCCAAAAGGTTTGGGCACCCCTGCCAGGCGTTCTGATAGAACAACCCAGAACTTTTCCCCGAGCATTGCTTGAGACCTACAAGGGGAGGATCAAAACATTTATTTCAAAGCTATGGGCGACCGGGAGCAAGAACCAGAAAGCCAGCTTGTCATGTTTTGTATTACTCCTGAGAGCTAGAAACACTTTATTATATTAGAAAATTGATTTGAAATAATAAATGAGTCATTGAAAGTCAACCTGTTAGTTGATGTGTCATGTTTTATTTTATGTTGTTAGGTTAAACAAGGGGGGGGGGGGATTTAGCCAGCTGAACTTTAATCTCTCGCCTCTTCATTGTGGTTTCAAGACGTTTTATGCAGTAGTATTTATAGCTAAAGGTGAGCTTAGAGGTTGTAGAGTCCGAACTCAGCGCGAGAATTTTGTTGCATTTGAGAGACTTACTTCCCCCTTTCTTTTTCTTAAGGACGGTGGAGGATCTGAAAAACAATGAAAGCCAGTGGAAAGATTCGCCGCTTGCCACGCGGCACCGAGAAATGCTGAAACGGTGTAAAACTCAACTCAAGGTTGGTTGCTGTCTTTAGCCTTCATTCCCGGGTACTGCACGATGGAGTGAGCTCCGGTCGTCTGTCCCAGCTCCTGCCAACCTAGCCATTCGAAAGCACGACATTGCAAGTAGATACATAGGGACTGCTTTGGTGGGAAGGTAATCGGCGTTCTGTGCACCCTGGTGTCGAGGCATGCTTGGCACACGTTGACGGATATGTCCGCAGACGCAGACAGCACTGGCTCTTTGGCTATAAACAGATGAGCACTGAACCCTAGAGTCAGATACAACTGGCTTTCGAGCAAGGGCGAACTTTACCTTTAAGCCTTGAAAGCAAGCTTGAGCCAGTCTTTGCCAGCCAGATGTGCCAGAGTACACAGTAACCCTGGGATTTGTGCTCCATAACATCTGGAGAGTGACAGGTAGCCTACCTACGGTGGCTTGGTGGTGAAGTCGCTGAACTTGGTCGACTGGAAGGTTGGCCGGTCAGTTTGAGACCCGGGTGCTGCACGGCGGAGTGAGAACCCGTCGGGTGCCCCAGCTCCCTGCCGACCTTAGCAGTTCGAAAGCAAGAAAATTGCAAGGAGATCAATAGGGATCACTTCGGTGGGGAAAGTAAACAGCGTTCCGTGCTCTCTAGTCATGCCTGCCATATGTCCAGGGAAACATCTGTAGATGCAGACAGCGCTGGCTCTTTGGCTGTATACAGAGATTGAGCACTGAACCCTAGAGTTGGATAGAACTGGCTTCCGAGTGAGGGTGGCGTTGACCTTTACTAACCTGAGATCTTTTGTCTTTGTGCTTTTGCTTAACTCTGGTCTTGTGATGTTTCCTGCGCAGAAGCTGGTTCGGTGTAAAGCTTGTGCCGACGCCGGCCTCTTAGACGAGAATTTCCTGCGGAGGTGCCTGAATTTCTACAGCATGGTGATCCAGCTTTTGCTTCGGATCCTAGACCCGGCCTATCCTGAGTGAGTCACCCCGTCAAATGCCCTGCCGAGTAGACCATCCCAGTTCTTTCCTCTGTAGATCTTTTTGCTCCAAAAGGAAAAACAAAGAATTTACGTCAAACCATGCTGGCTTATTGATATCACAGCACAAGAACGGTTTTGCTACTGGGAATAAACACATGTGATTTACGTGATATCGAGTGCGCCGATTCCAAATCTGAACTCAGAATTTGTCACGTACAGATTTTAAGGCAAATGGTATTGGGTAATGCATTGGGAACATTATAACAGTTGCAGCTACAGCTGGGCCTGCTGCCGCCTCAGCTGAATCACATCCCCTGGTGGCATGCATGTTCCAGCATGTCAGTGAGCTGACGTCAGAAATCGGTCTATAAGGCGAGATAGATCAAGGGCTTGTCTCTAGTGCAAAACCATCTTATTGGTTAGTACAGCTAGGCCATAGTGAGTCTGTTTTGAGCTAAAGAGGAGTAGGTGTAGCTATGTTAATAAGTCAGACAATTGTGTGGCAAATATACCCCACATCGTCAGCACAAGAACCTAACCAAGAGGGTGAGATTTGCTAACTTTAGATCCTGACGTCCTAGGCAGAATTGGAGTTCAGGTTTGGATTCAGCGCACTTGATTTAGTATAGGACACATGGATTAGACCAAGTAACACACAACATTTTTGTGTGATGCAGTGTTAACAGGACAGCCATGTATATTTCAAGAAGGACCAGTATTGCATATTCTGTGAGCAGGAAGGTGCCAGATAGAATCTCAAACTGATTGGGGGTGATGGAAGTTGTAGTCCATCACTTGTAGACTCTGCATCTGTCTTGCGGAAGCGGTTTATGGTGCACACATAACGGCTGTGTCTGTTTATGTTCAGAGTTAATATTCATTTTGGTTCTTGACACTCCGCCCCACAAACAGAGAATATTCTTATTTTTCTGCATTAGTTCTGCATTGTTTTTGAAAGCTCTCAGCACCTGCTTCCCTTCTGCTAACAACAACAACAACCAAAAATTAAGAGATTTCTGCCCTTTTTTTGGGAAATTCCTCCCCTTTTTAAAATTGTCTTTCTCCCCCTTTCCACAGCATAAAGCTGCCTTTAAACCCCGAAGTCCCCAAAGTTTTTGCTGCCTTGCCAGAATTTTACGTGGAAGACGTCGCAGAGTTTTTGTTTTTTATCGTACAGTAAGTAAGACGTCTTTTTTTGGGAGAGGGGAATGTCTTGCCGTGTCTATCCCTGGGGAGATCAGTCCAACTTGGGGTTCTGTGCAAGGGACACCCGAAAGGATCCTGTGCGGAAAGTCTCAATCCCAGGGATATCGGACTAGGTATGGTGCTTTCCCCCATTAGAAAGCTGACATTTGGAACATTTTGTAGTCAGGACTGCCACAATTCATGGAGAAGTGAAGGCCGTGGTGATACATATATGACAAAGAAGTTGCTTTCGATGGTTTCGTGTCCAGATCAAACTTCTGGACTGCCAAAACGAAGCCACTTCCTTGGCTTTGTCGTTGGCCTAACCCAAGACCTCTTTGGCGCATGCGTCTGGCAGTCATCAGCAGACCAGTATATGAGCCAGATTCTGTATCACCACATTCACACAACGTATGGTTGTCCACCAGCAGCCCCCACTTGAGCATGATGGTCTTGCATTGAGGGACTCCAACCCTCAGCCTATTCAGGGTCCTCTAAGTGACGTAGGGAAGCGTTAGTCCCTGAATTATACCCTCTAACGTTGCTCCTTGTCCACTGATTTCCTCCCTCCATCTTCTAATTTGGTTTTACCCTTGCGCACCCTCAAGAATGTTTGTTCTTGCCATAAAGCTCCTCCTGGATCAGAGCTGGTGGACTTGAGGCTCAACTCTGTTCAGAAGATGGGGCAGACACAGTTTACAGAGGGGTACAAGACTGTGGGTGGTTTATTGGTTCACATGCTGAACTTGGGCGACTGGAAGGTCGGCAGGTCAGCAGTTCGGGACCCAAGTGCTGTGTGATGGAGTGAGCGCCCGCTGTCTGCCCCAGCTCCTGCCAACCTAGCAGTGTGAAAGCAAGAAATTGCAAGTAGATAAGTCGGTGCCACTTGGGTGGGAAGGTAAACAGCGTTCCGTGCACTCGGGTGTTTTTAGAAAGAATGGCCGAACGGTATGGAAATCCAAGCAAAAAGAGTAGAAGCCGTTCAAGGCTGCTAGTAAAGGAAGGTCATATATAACCTATCGTTCTCTTGTATTTTTTCGTGTTGTTTTATTGTGAACTTCGAACGGCTTCTACTCTTTTTGCTCGGGTGTTTTTAGTCATGCCTGCCGCATGTCCCACGAAAACATTTGCAGACACAGACACGCTGGCTCTTTGGCTGTAAACGGAGTTGAGCACTGAACCCTAGAGTCGGATATGACTGGCTTTTCAAGCAAGGGCGGACTTTGGCTTTACACAGAAAGAGCCTCCTCAATACAACCACACAATACCCTGGGTTTGTTAACCTTGCCCAGGTAATCTTTCTGACACCACATCAAACCAAACCCCTCTTCACTCTTTTTCCCCACATTCAGATACGCACCTCAGGTACTTTACGAGCCCTGCACGCAAGACGTGGTGACCTTTCTCGTGGTGGTTCTGTGCAACCAGAACTACATCCGGAACCCCTACCTGGTGGCCAAGCTGGTGGAGGTGATGTTCATGACCAACCCGGCCGTCCAGCCCCGGACGCAAAAGTTCTTCGAAATGATCGAAAACCACCCGCTTTCCACCAAGTTACTCGTCCCGTCCCTGATGAAGTTTTATACAGGTCAGTTGGTTCCCTGTCGCTCGGTCTGCGCCCGGCAGCCTTTGGAGAAAGACCGATCTTACGGCCACGATGCTGGCCATATAATGCGGGGAGGGATTCTTTGAATTGGGACGAAGGGGGCCAGTTTCTCCCTATCCCCCCACTCCCCCACCCCGAATTGCTCCAGATTGTACATTATGCCTAAAGCCTTGCATGAGACTTAAACTTCTTATCTCCTCCTCCAGAAATTGTCACTTTTCTTTGTTTGCCCAAAGTGGGATAACACCCGGATGGGCGGTATAAAAATTCAATAAATAAATAAAATAAATTTGCCCAGTTTTGGAATGCGTTTGCATTTTAGAGGAACAGAAAACGAAGCTCTAATAAAGATAAACACGTTTAGCTCTCTAGCCAAAGTTCGGGTTCTTTCCTTTCATTGGTGTATTTTTGACACTTTGCCGCAGGGCTGAAACCGCTGTCCTCGTCGCTCCCGGATGTAAAACGCGCCCGTACGGAGGAAGGGTTAACCCGGAAGAGTCTTAACCGTACGGGCGTGTTTTACTTCCGCTTCCGGGAGCGACGAGGGCCGGATGAATCGCAGTAAACCCATTCGTGAGGATTCACAGGATGCTTGGGTTTCTGGGAATTGAAGTCCAAGAACATCTGGAGTGCCCCAAGGTTTGCCATCATGGGCGTAAACATTCCAGCAGACACTCCTGTTTTAATCTGGAGCTGGCAAAAATATCTTTTTCTCTTCCAGATGTTGAGCACACGGGCGCCACCAGTGAGTTCTACGACAAATTCACGATCCGCTACCACATCAGCACAATCTTCAAAAGCCTCTGGCAGAACATAGCTCACCACGGCACCTTCATGGAAGAGTTCAAGTGAGTTGGACGGCTGTCGGGGCTGTGGCCATCATAGCTCCAGAGTGTTTTCGGGATCCGGATTATTGTTGTCACAGCTCTGGTTATGAACAGCCTCCGTTTTGTGCACGGGTGCTCCCTGGTTCAAACCTCAGCATCTGTGCTTGAACAGATCGAGTGGATAATCCTTTGGTTGAGACCTTGAAGACCGCATGTTAGCGGGCAAAAATGCTAATTTCCTTTTGAGACGCCCAGAGAATGTGCCATGGGGTGGTATAGAAGTGTGCTTCCTATTGCTATATCCTTGTTAAATATAACAAATTTTAAATATAACCGTGTTCTAATTATGGGCTACCTTCAATGTCAATTTCTGTCCCTACGCTCTATCACAGGGGTTCTCAACTTTTTTCAGGCGTGGGCCAGACCACGCTCCTTCAGACAGCTGAGCGGGCCAGATGTGTGCGCCCATGGCTGCCGTAAGCACATTTATGATGGCCGCGGACTCCTTTACGGCTGTTGTAAATGTGTTTACGATGGCCACAGACTCATTTACGGCTGTGGTAAACACATTTACGCCGCCGTAAAGGGGTCCGCAACCGATTGCGGCTGTGGGGGTGGCTGGAGCGAGGTTGGGGGCCGGATTATTTGGTGCTGGAGGCCGTAGGTAGCAAACACCTGTACGTTGCTAGAGTTTATTATGGGAAAGGGGGGGATGTCAGGGTACTAAATAATAGCAGTTTTGGTGAGGTTCGGGAAATAATGCAGTCAAACATCTGGAAGATTGCTGCTTTGTAAGGAGCCCCGGTGGCTCCCTGAGCACAGGATTGCACCCCTCGACCCAACCCTTTTTTTCAATTCGTGAACCATCTCGGTTCTTTACCTGCCTCTCCACTCTTTGATTTCTCCAGCTCGGGCAAACAGTTTGTCCGCTATATCAACATGCTGATCAACGACACAACCTTCTTGCTGGACGAAAGTCTGGAGTCCCTCAAACGCATCCATGAAGTGCAAGAGGAGATGAAGAACAAGGAACACTGGGATCTGTTGCCAAGGGTGAGTGATGGAAGGCATTATATATATATCATGACTCCCATCCCGGGCCCGGAGATGATGGGGGCCCGCTGCCGGCCCTGGGAAACCACTGATCTGCGCATACACAAACAAACAACGCATGCGCAGAAAAACACAGTGGCGTGGCCAAAATGTGTGTGTGGGGGGGCACGTACTGGGTCTGGAAATTTCTGATGCCGGCCCTGATCCAGGGCCAGGGATTACTCACTTTATTGGCTGGGAAACCATCTCTATAAGTAAAGATAAAGATCATCCTTGTTTGAAAGTCAGTCGTATCTGACTCTAGGGTTCAGTGCTTATCTCCGTTTATATAGCCAAAGAGCCAGTGCTGTCTGTGTCTGCAGACGTTTTTCCATTGACATGTGGCAGGCATGACTAGACACTGGAGTGCAAAGAACGCTGTTACCGTTCCCACCGAAGTGATACCTATTTATCTACTTGCAATTTCTTGCTTTCGAACTGCTAGGTTGGCGGGAGCTGGGACAGACGATGGGAGCTCACTCCGTTGTGCAGCAGTCTGGTCTCGAACTTCTGACCTGCCACCCTTCCAGTCATCAAGTTGAGCATCTTGACCACTAAGTCACCGCAGTCCCATATCTCTATATCAACCCCTTTTTTTGTTTTTGTTTTCTAGGACCAGCAACAGGCCCGGCAGTCTCAGCTCACACAAGACGAGCGGGTCTCGCGCTCTTACCTGGCCCTGGCCACGGAAACCGTTGACATGTTCCATATCTTAACTAAGCAAGTCCAGAAGCCTTTCCTCAGACCTGTGAGTATGGAAGGACAGGATTTATAACTTTGCACTTTATTTGGTAGTGGTTGGGGTAACCAAATTCGTTCGTTCTGGGTTCAGGACCAGAAAGTGACTCACGGAACTGGACCAGTGGTACTATGGGTGTCATGCTGAGATGTGGAATGCAGATGGAAAGCCACTGCGTTATATTCTCATGGCTGATCTCCATGAGGATCGCCAATATTCATATTCGGATACGGCGGCAGCAGCTCATGGAGGTCTTTCTCTCTTAACGCTTCCTTCTCCCTGTCGCCTTTCCAGGAACTCGGGCCCCGGCTGGCTGCCATGCTCAACTTCAACCTCCAACAGTTGTGCGGCCCCAAATGCCGCGACCTGAAAGTCGAGAACCCCGAGAAATACGGGTTTGAACCAAAGAAGCTTTTGGACCAACTGACGGATATCTATTTGCAACTTGACTGCCCTCGCTTCGCCAAAGCGATAGCCGACGACCAGGTACATAGAAGTGTTCCCAGTGCCAGCTATTTCTATGGAGAAAAATCATCCTATCTTGTCTGAAATTCCTGGGATTGAGGGAGATTGCAGAGGCGGAAAAGGCATTGTTCGATAGATAACGGCTGGCAGGGAGGGCGAGTCCAGGTGGTGCAGTGGTTAAACTGGGGGTTCTCAACCTAAGGGCACAGATCCGGCTTGCGGCATCATGTCATGTGGCCCCTCCAAGGGCATTCGAGAAACAAAATGGCCAGTCCTTTGAAACTGTTGGGACAAAATGGCCACCCACATCGTGCGGCCAGTGCAAAATGTACATCCAGCACTCACAGCTGCCCGAGAGCGTGACCTGGCTCCCGGATTGAAAAGGTTGGGAATCATACCTGTCAACCGATTTTCGGCGCTGATTTGCGCCATTTCCCGCCTGCAGCTGCCAAAACCCCGGAATTGGCGTGTGTGTGTGTGAGAAGAGGTACTTCACATTCCTTCTGTGCAAGTTGTGTTCTACGCATGCGTAGAAGGCTTTTACGCTTGCGTAGAACCCTTCTATGCATGCGTAGAACGCGACCTGCGCAGACCCGGATTGTCCAGAGCCGCGGTTGACAGGTATGTTGGGAATGTACTGTAATTAATAAATAAAATGTGAATCTCAAATCTGCTATAGAAAAGAGACAAAGTGTGGTAGTTCTTGTTCCTACAGATATTTTCTTTATCTCCTGGCTTAGAGAGTGCACTAATTTAAGCGCTTATATGGGACGGTATAAATATTTTTATTGCATTGGTTCTATTATGTTGTAATCCCAGAATAATGTTTTTTTCCCCCTTCCTTCTTTGATTTACATCATTGAGGAAATTAAATTTGGTGGATCGGATCACAGGATCGCCAGGTTGGCCTACATGTGCCTGCTTGCGAATTCTTTCTTAATAATTAAAAAAAAGATAATGTTGATTGGTGGACATGAAGAAGAACATTTCTAAGGAGAAGAAAGCCCTCCCCATGGTTAATTGGTGGCAGATTTAAAAGGTGGGGGTTGATTAGGGGAAATGAGTAGGTGAGACTTCCGAAATCATGCTAATTCTTCTTTAATTTGGGTGGTGGTGGTGGGGGGTGTTGTGTGATTTATGAGGAGCTGAAGCATATCCTGGGCTCCCTGCCCATTTCTCTGCCGAGGCTCGTTTTAAGCAGAGACAGAACAGATCATTTATCTGCACTGCAGATGAATTTCTATCACTTATCAGAGCGGTGAAGCCAGCTTGGAAAACGAGGAAGCCAAAACCCAATAGATGTTGAGTCTGTGCTGACGTAAATAGATGTGGGGTTTTTTTTTTGGGGGGGGGACTGCGGTGGCTTAGTGATTAAGACGCTGAACTTGACGGCTGGAAGGCCGGCACTTCAGTGGTTCGAGACCCGGGTGCTGCATGACGGGAGTGAGTTCCCCTTGTCTGTCCCAACCTAGCAGTTCGAAAGCAACAAATTTGCAAGTAGATAAATGGGCACCACTTGGGCAGGAGAGGTAACGGCGTTCCATTCACGCCTAGACATTTAATTTAATAGTCATACTTATATGCCATGCCATCCACTCAGTTAAAACCCGACTCAGGGCGGCATTACAACAATTTTAAAAACACTTTAAACCCCCAATTATTCCACTCACCCACCCCACCCACTATAAAACCCACTTAAATTGTTAGCATGTTATGAGCCAGCAGGCGGGGGCTGGATTCCCATTAGGGCCCCACACCGGCCCTGCCAGCCAGGTCTTCAAACATGCCTGCCACACGGCCACAGAAGCATCTGCGGAGGCAGGCAGCGCTGGGTCTTTATAAATAGAGATAAGCACCGGACCCTAGAGTCGGATACGACTGGCTTTCGAGTAAGGGGAGACGTTTACCTTTAAATGGATGTTGGCCTGGTTAGAAAATGTAAAAGCCATTGAGCCAAAGATCCAGTTGCTGCTATGGATGGCAAGAACTGGGCTACAACCAGGAGCCAAAGTGGCCAACGTTGTTACCACCCGTGGCTTGGGCACGTGATAATTTGATTGCAAAACCTTCTGAAACCCACCAAGACGATTCAGGTGCCCTTTCCCTCCTTTGCTCCAGAGTTCTTGGAGTTAACTGAGCATCTGCCACATCAATGCTTCATCCAGAGGTTTAACGCTGATGATGGGCTCCACGTTGGGAACCGCTGGCATAAATCGACACCCGCCTTTATTTTGACTTGTTTTCCCCAATGAGTATCTGTGGCTTCCAGATGTGCCACATGCAATAAGGCCCCAGGTTAGAGAATTAATGCGTTTTGCAGGGTTTTCCTTATAGCGAAAATTCCTTAAAGCGAAGAGCCCATGGGAATGCATTGTGTGGTTTCCCATCGGAATGCATTGAAAACAAAAATTCCATAAAGCGCAGCGGAGTTTCCCGTAGGAATGCATTGAATAAATAATCTGAAATAATTCCGTATTTTCAATGGATTTCTTTCTGTAAATCGAGTTTTCCGTTACCCCGAAGCGTCCGTAACCTGGGGTTCTCCACTGTGTCCTGAATGGCCTCAGATGCGCAAGCAAAGGTGAGGAGGCCCTTCAGGATGGGCGGTCTGAGCCGTGCTTTCTGCCTTTGCAGAGATCCTACAGCAAGGAGCTGTTTGAGGAGGTGATCTCGAAGATGAGGAAAGCCGGGATCAAGTCGACGATCGCGATCGAAAAGTTCAAGCTGCTGGCGGAAAAGGTGGAGGAGATTGTGGCCAAGAACGCTCGGGCGGAGATTGACTACAGCGATGCGCCAGACGAGTTTAGAGGCAAGTAGACTTTTTTAAAATGGCGCTTGATCGATGTCAAGAAACTCACCCG
The DNA here is from genome assembly GCA_035047345.1 of Bradypodion ventrale. Lineage (NCBI taxonomy): Eukaryota > Metazoa > Chordata > Lepidosauria > Squamata > Chamaeleonidae > Bradypodion > Bradypodion ventrale. Next base: position 2,800,791 of record JAWDJE010000017.1, on the reverse strand, counting down.
TAGGTTTCATCGACGTAGTTCTTTTTAGCTTTCAGCCTTTGCTCCCGTGTACCTTTTGCAAGGGGGCTGCAGCTGGACGACCGGAAGGTCGGCAGGTCAAGGGTTCAAGACCTGAGTGCTGAATGACGGAGTGAACTCCCCGTCATCTGTCCCGGCTCCTGCCGACCTAACCGTTTCAAATTGCAAGTAGAATAAATACTGCAGGAAAGGTAAACAGTGTTCCCTGTGCCTAGTCATGCCTGCCACATGTCCATGGACACATCTGCACACACCGAGACTGCTGGCTTTTTGGCTGCAAACGGAGCTGAGTACTGGACCCTAGAGTCAGATACGACTGGCTTTTGAGCAAGGCAGACCTTGACCGGTACTATAGTATAATAATTTTGTGCCAGAAATTATTCTGGGTTGAGAGGATTTTTGCTGGAGAAACTCCACTCAGGGGACCCCCCCCCCCCCAAATGATGCTTCCTTCATGTCCCCAAGATCTTTTCCCCACCTTGCAATTTCTTACTTTCAAACTGCTAGGTTGGCAGGAGCTGGGACAGAGACGGGTGCTCACTCGGTCATGCAGTACCCGGGTCTCGAACTGCCGACTTGCCGGCTAACAAGGCAAGCTTCTTAACCACTGAGTCACCACAGCCCCTTGACCGTTAACTAAGTTTTTGCAAAGGGTTATCATTACATCTTTTGGCCCCCTCTTTGAAGGGTTGGCCGTTGGGAAGTTTTGACGAGCAGTTGTCTCCTTTAACCCATCTAGATCCACTTATGGATACTCTGATGACCGACCCCGTCAGGTTGCCGTCTGGGACTATCATGGACCGATCCATCATCCTCCGCCACCTTCTCAATTCTTCCACCGACCCCTTCAACAGGCAAACACTAACAGAAAACATGCTGGAACCAGGTAAAGGGAAGGGGGAGGAAGCCGGTTTTGGGAAAGGAGGACTGTGTGTGTTTTGAGTCACGTAGAAACCTCCGTTGGGCACATCTGGAGTGCCAAGGTTCGCCATCACGGACATATACCAACAGTAGCGAACCTATGGCATGCATGCCAGAGGTGGCACTCGAAGCCCTCTCTGTGGGCACCCATAGTCACCCCAGCACTGAGTTTGCCCCACCCCTCTGCCGAGCAGCCCAATGGGAGCGCTTCCTCCCTCCCCCCAGCACAGAGTTCGCCCCACCCCTTTGCTCAGCAACTCAGTGGGAGCGTGTCCTTCTTCCCCTGTTGTTGTGTTAGCACTTTGTGATAAATAAGTGGGTTTTGGGTTGCAGTTTGGACACTCTGTCTCCAAAAGGTTCGCCACCACTGACATATACGTTACCAGCGCTGTCGTCATTGGCTGTTACGCGCATCTGAGTATACATCCCCCCCCTGAATATCTGGGGGGAGATGCCATTGGTGTGCTGGCTCTTTGGCTATAAAAGGAGATGAGCACTGACCCTTAAAGTCGGATACGACTGGCTTTCAAGCAAGGGCGGCCTTGACCTTTAACCTTCTCCATCTGTCCTTCCCTCCTACTTTCCCAGTGCCAGAGCTGAAAGAACAGATCCAAGCCTGGATGAGAGACAAGCACAATGCGGACAACTGATGCTGTCTCTGAGCGCAGCGGCGCGCACATGCTGAGGGTCAGCTGTGCGACGTACAGGGAGACCGGAAACCGTGGGAATGCGCCGGCGTTTTTTGGAGGCAGGGCGTAAACACAGTGCCTGCTGCAGCTGCTGTTCCAGATGTTCCAGGAGCAATTTGGACACGGAGAACCACGGCAAGAAAAACACACACAAACAACTCTCTTTCTCTCTCACACACACATGCACACACACACACGAGAACAACAAAGCAACCCATCCGCAGCTTGATTCTTGTACATATATTTAAGTGATAAAAAGTGACAGTCCAGTAGCTTCTTGGGGGGGGGGGGATAATTTTAGGAAGTTGGCTGTTTGTTACGAAGCAATGCCTTTCTGCCCATCTCAGAATTGGGGTTCGTATGGCTAAATCTTTTAGCAAAACAAAACGAAAAAAGACATATTTACGGATCAAGGCAGCAAATCCTCAAAATGGTTTTCTTTTTTAAAAAAATAATAATAATATTGTATTGCCAGACCTCCGTTAATTTGATTGTGGTTGAAACCTTGAACATTTTGCTGCTAAAAGTAATTCCTTGCGCCCCCCCCCCCTTGCACACTATCCTGTTTCTCTCTATCTTATTTTTTTTCTCCTGTAATGTGAAAAGAAAAAGTTTTCCTATGTATTAAAAAAAAGAAGGCGCAAAAGCACTCAGAAAACCCACCCCGGGAGAACATCTTGAAAAGATAAGTGTCCGCTGCAAAGAGCGTTGGATCTTGGAGGTGGGCGGGCGGGCGGGCGGGTGAATCGTATTTTTCTATTCTACGTATTCATTTATTTTTTAATTTTGGTAGGCCGTTCATGAGATGCGTTATTCCCGATGGGAAACGTCTTTGCGCATGTGCGCTCTCAGCGCATTAGTTTTCAAGTTGTCTGATACAGCTGTTGTTTGTCATGTAGGAGAGAGAGTTGGTAACTGTAGGTCGGGGTGCCCAAACTATGGCCTGGGGCCCGGATCCGGCCCCCGGCGGCAATTCATCCGACCCACGGCACCCTCGTCGCTCCCAGAAGCGGAAGTCAAACGCGCCCGTACGGGCGTGTTTGACTTCCGCTTCTGGGAGCGACGAGGGTGCCGTGGGTCGGATGAATTGCCGTCGGGGGCCGGATCCCCCTGCACTAGGTTGGTTGTTTTTTCTTGCTGGGGAGGAGAGGTCTGAATGTTTCCTTTTTTTAAGCCTTGTAATGTACCGAACTCAGTTGCCACATGAAAATCAATGTGCGCTTCGCTGACTTAAAAGATAGACACAGAGAGAAAGTTATGTGTACGTAAAATTCCTTAAAAGCCGGAGAGCCAATAAAGGTAAAGACGGTCCCTGAAGTCTTTTAAAAGCTGGTGGTCAAAAAGAGGGAAAAGGGGCGGGGGGGGGGGGGGAGTTTGTGACATATCCTTTTTTATTATAATAATAATAATTAATTATTATTATTGACGCCTACCTGGTCACTGGTCAAATGCTCCCATTTTTTACGTTGCAAACCGGGGTCTTGTATCCATGGCTTGGCCTTACCAAAGCGGAAAAAGGGTGCGGAAAAAAATAAAAATAAAATGTAGACTTGCTTTTTTTTTAAAGAAAAGAAACTATATTGAAAAAAAGACGAAACAATTTTTGTATGACTGCCCCCCCCCTTGCTTAAATATACTTGAACTTCCTTTTAAAAAAAAAGGCTTGGAAACCACAGTGTTTAAAAAACAGAATTAAGCCTGAAAAGAAAATCATTTTTTCCCCTTTTCTCTCTCTCTCTCTCTCCTTTTTCCTTTCTTTCTTTCTTTCTTTCCGCTGACCGTGTCCTCTGTTCAGTTCCTGATTCTTGAACAACAATAAAATGGTGATACACACATTGTCGGGAGCCCTCTGGGCGGAAGGTCTCCGTTGTCACTTTGGTTTTCTTCGTTTGTGGGGTAATTGGATTGGGTTAATATGATTGTGTCCCGGTTTAGGTCTCCCTTACTCGCAATCCAGTCGTAGCCGACTCTAGGGTTCAGTGCTCACCTCTGTTTACAGCCAAAGAGCCAGCTCTTTCTGCGTCTGCAGACATTTCCATGGACACGTGGCAGGCATGACTAAACAACCGGAGTGCACGGAACACTACCTTCCCGCCGGAATGCGGGACCTGCAGTTTCTTGCTTTCGAACTGCGAGGTCAGCAGGAGTCAGGGACAGAGGCGGGAGCTCACTCTGTCGTGCAGCACTCGGGCCTGCTCGTCTTCAGTTCAGTGTCTTAACCACTAAGCCAATAATAATAATTTTGTGTCAGAAATTATTCTGGGTTGAAAGGGTTTTTGCTGGAGGAACTCCGCTCAAATGAGGCTCCTTTCATGTCCTCAAGAGCTGGGACAGAGGCGGGGCGCTCAATCTGTCATGCAGTACCCGGGTCTCAAACTGCCGACTTGCCGGCCTTCCAGTTAACAAGGCGAGCTTCTTAACCACCGAGCCACTGCAGATAATACGAGACCACAAAAACAGGTACATCAGTGACAAACATTATTATTAAGGGATTGGGTCATTTAAATTAGCAATTCTGAACATTAGTTACTGTTGAAATCCCACTGCATAACAGATAACATAACTATGCCCTTTAATTGTAAGGAAACAAAAAATAATGATAAATAATAGCATGATGAGCTGTCTGCTACCATGAAAAATGAAATGCTCTTGAAACATGGACAGAAACGAATCCTTCATTAGCTCATGGAGCAGTTGTGTTAGTTTGGGATGCTCTGTGAATGACACACCACAACTGTAATGATGTGTGAGTGTGCTGGCCCTGAAAAGGCTAATCATGCGCCCAAATGTATGTCAATGGCTTTGTTTGTGCACAGCAGAGAATAGCACACAGGGAAGGAAGCCATTAGGCTAAAACAATAAGCTGGATCCGGCCCGCAGGCCTTAGGTTGGGCACCCCCTGCTTTATGCTAAGTTTTGTCTAGCTAGTCTTATGTTGTCAACTCTGGCTGGCAGCCGCTCTTGGAAAGTTTTAGGAGTGCTATTGATGGATTGAGCCTGAAATGCCTACCTGCTTGAGCATAGGTGCTCTAACCTGACTGAAGTCGTAGTTCTAGCTTTGTTGTTGGGAAAGCATCTGTAAAAAGCAACAAGTCACTTATTAAAATGGTTGGTTAAAAGCCCTGCAGCGATAATGTTGATAGGGAAATCTCCTCCTGATGGCTCTTTTAAGTCAATTTGGATTAGCAGATCTTCCAAATAGAGAACTCTTCTCCCCCCCCTCCAGTTTTAAAAAGGAGAAAAATTAATGCTTAAAGCATTAAAAAAATTTTATTTTTTTTAAAAAAAGTAATACACAAAAAAGACATCAATACATAGTAAAAAAATAACATAGAAATACAAATTACAAGTAAAAATTAAAAATAAAATCACATACTTAAAAATTAATGCTTAAAGCATTTAACAAAAGGGAATATTTTGCCTAGCCTGGAATATTGAGAGCCGTAGATGCCACAAATCAATAGACTGAATAAAACAGACCCAAGATATCATCAATATTTAAACATGCTGGGCTTTAGCTTTGGAATATACTGCAGAGCTCCAGAACAAAGCCTGCTATAATATTGATAGAAAAGCAAAAGTACAACACCGATATATTGTTCCAATCAAAGCATGCTCTAAATAATGACTTTAAAGTTGATTCAATGACAATAGGCCAACTTCTTTGTACGTGGACCCTCGATTGATGCGTTCGAATAGCATCATTTTTGATTAACGATGCTACTGATGCAGCCCACGTGATTGTTCGAATAACATTATTCGAATAACGACTATTTTTACCGTCGTTATTCGAATAAAGACGGTATTTTTACCGTCGTTATTCGAATAACATCATTATTCAAATAAAGATGGTATTTTTACCGTCGTTATTCGAATAACTTTTTTTGATGTTACTCGATTAGCGACGCTACTTGGGGAACCAAGTAACGTTATTCAAGGGTCCACTGTCCTTCCGTTGAGTATGTTACGTAGATTTCTAATCCGTTTCATTTTAAGAACTTGGAAACTGGGGAGGAAAAATCAATGAAGTTTTTTTTAATACTATATTAAAATATAGAGCCTTATGCAGTAAAACCAGACTGAAATTGTCTCGTATTTCATCCATCCCTTGTAATTGAACAGCTAGCTGCTCAAGGTTTGACCTCTATTTGTTAGTTTTACAT